>CAMTDV010000023.1:3622428-4829904 GCA_947069175.1 Scalesia atractyloides
TTATCTTAATGAAATGCGAAAACTTTTATTAATTCCAAATAAGTATGTTAGAGCTTTATAGGTGACTGGGAAGGTGCAATGGTGGGTGGTGTGATGGTTTGGGTGATGATGGTGGAGGTGTAGCAGTCATGATGGTTTGAGAGAGAAACTGTAGAAGGTAGAGAGAAAGGGAGAGGGTGTTTGTATAGAGAGAGAGTAAATATATATATTATTTATTTTATTTTTCTCCAGATCCATGTTACCTTGCAACTTAATAAAAAACCAAGCAAAGTCACTAAAAATAAGCGAAGCAAAAGAAACTAACCAAGTTAGTAGTTTTGATTATCAATAAGGGTGATAAAACAACCCAAATATTAAGTTGGGAGGTGGTGAGAACCAAAATAAAAATTGACAGTGACATCGCAACAAATAATTAGTTTAAGGTAATAAAATCCATATCTCTTTTTTAAATCCATAACTTCTAAATTTTATATTTATCAACAAATATAATAAAACTAATTCTCCCAAAATGATAATGGTAGGCCCAGATGACAGTAGTTTGTTCGTGACCATACACATGTCCACACGATTAAAATATTTAAAACTATCATCTCACACCGTCTCAAATCTGAATGACATATAAATTAGAGTTAAATGCTTGGTTGGTCCCTGTGGTTTACGAAAATTACAGACTTGATCCCAATGGTTCACTAATTACAAAGTTGGTCCTAATAGTTGTAATTTTTGCACTTGGGTGGTCCTTATCACTAACCTTTGTTAAATTTCTTAGTTAAGTCTATATAAAATTACCAAACTGCTCTTATTATTAAAACAAAAATAAATAAACACCCTCACCCTGATCTCTCTCTCACTCTTTCCTTTTCTCTCTCTAAAACAACACCACCATCTTCTTCCTCCTCTCTCTTAAACCCACCACCTCCACCTTTAACCCGTCACCACCTCCACTGCCACCATCAACCCACCACCTCCACCGTCACCGTCACCTTCAACTCACCACCACTAGTTCATAACTTACGACGACCGGAAAAGTTGCTCGCTAGAACATGTGGAGGTGTGAACTTCATAACTTCCGACGACGAGTTGAAATATTATAAAAATTCTATTTAATTTGAATCTACGGTCATAAAGTTTTGTGCTTTAATTTGAATCTATGGTTCCCCTGTTTCCTTTCAATTTAAGTCAAGCATGGGATTTTACCATTTTGATATTTACTCTGTTTTCTACTTTAACTTTATGCAATTTTAATAATTCACGTATTAATTGAACTAATTTCCCATTGTTTCCTGTTTTTACCATGTTAAATTTGTAGTTTATAAGATCGGTTAGCATTCGAAAGCTCAAAATGGATGAAAAACAGCTGGATTTGAATGCCCCTCTACTCTTGGTCAGACGATTATCAGCAGCGGGCTCAAATTCGGACCGAATAACTCCCAATTCCGCTAGAAAAACAATAACAACCCAACAACAATCGCTTCCTGTTGCTAGATCCCAATGGGAACCTGAACAAGAAGTCACGAAACCCGTGGCAGTTCCCTTCAATTCGGAACAGATTCCGGGCCAAGTGAAAGATGATAAAAAGCCCGTTTCGCAGCAGCTTTTCCGATCGTCGGAAGTTATGACTGGTGGTGGTGAGTTGAAGGTGGCAGTGGAGGTGGTGGTGGTGGTGGTGGTGGGTTGATGGTGGCGGTGGAGGTGGTGACGGGTTAAAGGTGGAGGTGGTGGTGGTGGATTTAAGAGAGAGGAGGAAGAAGATGGTGGTGGTGTTTTAGAGAGAGAAAAGGAAAGAGTGAGAGAGAGATCAGGGTGATGGTGTTTATTTATTTTTGTTTTTAATAATAAGGGCAGTTTGGTAATTTTATATAGACTTAACTAAGAAATTTAACATAGGTTAGTGATAGGGATCACCCGAGTGCAAAAATTACAACTATTATGACCAACTTTGTAATTAGTGAACCATTGGGACCAAGTCTGCAATTTTCGCAAACCACAGAGACCAACCAGGCATTTAACTCTATAAATTATAATAATACACCTGTCTATCAAGAGCCCATTTTAGCACCTCACTTGATTGATCCGACCATGCCTTTGCAAATCTACAGTCCCACTATCAAAGACGGGCCCAAGATTTTTCAATCGGACTCGGTTTTTTCAATGCTTAAATCTCTTTTAACGCATTGTATGTGTTTTTGGTTTCGTTCGAGTCAGATCATGTCACGTAATTAATAATATTTTGTTATTATAAATAATAAAACTAAAAGCTACAGTGAGGTTTAAAGGTAATTATGATTACGAAAACGTCATGCATTACTTAATAACCACTTAGAAAGAATATTAGAAGTAACTAATTGAATTCAACTTTGTTTTTGTTTTTCACTTAAATTTTCAAAGGCAACATGTATTGATTGATTTGTTATCACTTAAGAATACTGGTTGTCATTCAAAAACCTCGAGTCGGTCGAAAACTGCAACATACATTAGAAAAATAAGAAAAACTACACGCAGTCTACATTGTAGGTCCTTGTGTCACTACCAGCAGGGGCGGATGTAGCTTGATACTAGGGGTAGCCCCTGCCACCCCTTAACGTTCTGACGATAATGTAAATTTTGAGAAAAAATAAATTGAAGTTTTTTCGATTTTGCTGATCCTATAGAAAAGAAAATTTTAAAACGTTGTCCCTTGACGTTTTTTTCTAGATCCGCCACTTACTACTTGATCTATCTTCCTATCATTATGTCAATCATCCACGCCAGATCCTTTTCTTTTTCAACAAAACGAAGTCAAAGTTCTCCACCATTTTTTAAAACCCTGACTTTTATAAGCCACTAGACAGTCTCACTAATCTCCTAAGGATTGGCTTCAGGTCGTTATATCTGGGTAAGTTCAAGAAATCTCGGCTTTGTATTTATTAATCATAATATGATTATATGAATATGAATCATGCTTTTGTTGTTTGTTCTGTTTGATATTGTAACACTTTCACTTTGTATCTTGGTTTGAAAACATAAACTTTTAGATATAATCATATGAATTAACAAAAACATGCCATCTTATTCTTTGTGGTATCTTTCTGCACTACAAGAATCTTTAGCTGTTATAGTACAACCAAAATAAATGATTATACTGGGCCATATGATACCGTAACAGCCATAATTAGCGAAACTGGTCATATGGGCCATATGACTTTGTTAGTCACAACATTCATTTCTTTGTCTGTCAAGCACGTTATACGCCATATGATTTGGCAGACACCATCTCATACGGGCCTTCATAGTTCATACGACCCATATGACCATTTTTATCTTGCCACATCACTCATATGATATCGTACGGCCCGTATGATATGTCAGTGATGTCTGCATAGTGTGTTAGTGGTGTTCAATAGACATGGTCATTTGTTTGCAGAGTAATTCAAGTGAAAGGTTAATGATGTCCCTTGGTGCTCAAGGTGTGGTGTTCTTATTAGCCATCGTGTCGTTGGCAACGTGTGCTCAATATTCCGAAGCTCGTGTAAAACTCGAAAACGGGGTGAAATCAATGGTGTATTTATCACCTAAGATAACGCTACATCCGGGTTCAGTTTCAAACAAAACCTACTATGATATCGAGTTCCCAAAAGGTCATATCGCTGTTAAAAGTTTCAACGCCGAAGTTGTTGATGAAGCAGGGAACCCTGTTTCTCTTCAACAAACTTATGTCCACCACTGGGTTGCAGTAAGATACTACCAACGTAAGGGCGTTAAAGACGATCGAATTATTGCCGGGAATGCTGGATTATGCGATCATGGCCGTTCCCAGTTCTTTGGAATGGGATCTGAAACGCGAAAAACATCAACGTATGTTCCGGATCCATATGGAATTGAAGTGGGTAATCCACTTAAAGTTCCTGCTGGATATGAAGAGAAATGGATGTTTAATATCCACGCTATCGACACTCGGGGTGCAGTAGATGCAATTGGATGTAATGAGTGCAGATGTGATTTATATAATGTGACGGAGGATAAAGATGGTCTGCCTTTGAGGCCAAATTATGTGGGTGGGTTATACTGTTGCTATGATGGAACACAATGCAAAGTGAAAAATGGGTTTAAAAGCGTTGAAAGAAACGTTTACTTTAAGTACACGGTTAAGTGGGTTGATTGGAGTGACTCCATAGTTCCTGTTAAAGTCTATATATTTGATGTTACTGATACATGGCAGCACACAGGAATCCATAATTGCCTTGTAAGTTAGCGAAAAACAACACCTATTTAGTTATATATTAATGTTTTTGTTACCTTGATTAAAACTAAATTTCTAAACCATACAGTTCGAGTACGATGTCGAAAAATCTGCCACTAATAACTACACCAACATCAGAAGGTCAAGTGTGAGTTTCCCAACTGCCGGTGATGTCATTTATGGTTTTGCACAGCAGTACATTGGCGGAATAGGTTCTGCTCTTTATGGAGAGGTACATGTCTCTTTATTGAAATTCATGTAATGATTTTGTGTCAAAACATTTTAAAGTAAAAAACTATGATTTTTATTCAGGATGGGCGTGTTATTTGCGCGTCTAAACCTATATATGGGAAAGGAAAAGATATAGGAGATGAAGCTGGTTACATTGTAGGAATGTCCACTTGTTATCTTAAACCAGGGTCTGAAAAGATAGCTAAAGGCGAAACTGTAACTTTAGAGTCTTATTACAGCAGTAAAAGGAGGCATACCGGAGTTTTGGGGCTCTTCTATATTCTTGTTGCAGAGTCATCTTAGAAACTGGCTGGTCCGGCTTAAGTAAGATTTACTCCCTTTGTTCATTTGCCATCGGTTTCATTGCATACTTGAAAACATAAATGACTTGCATCTCAGTTTTAAAGTCTAGTGTTTTTATGTTATGTGTTGGATGTCTAAGAAGCTCTTCTAGAAAAGTAGATAACTTATTATAGTTTGACTTTGAGGTCAAATTTATATGCACTTTGAATTCAAGATTAACATGGATTTCACTACAAATATAGCACCAACATTCTCGGTATACTGTATGTTCGGCGCATTAAAACATATATCTGGTTTATAGTATTTGTTATAATTTTCTAGGATTTGGTATGCAGATTTATGAAGAATCAAAAGTGCCGATCTTCTTTTGGGGTGCAGCTGTGTTTAGATCGTCAAATTGTGATGCTGTTTTGGTTGCTTATCAAAGAGGAAAGCAAAATGAGGATGTGTACCTGTTGCAACTTGAACAGCTTCTGTCACTGTTTTAAGATAATATATAGATGTTGGTATAGTATTAGTTTATGAACATTATATGAATATGTGAAAAATACAAACAAGGTGTATTACCACAAAATAAGTTTGGCTGTATATTACGTACATGTACTCACGTAGAATACGTTAAGAATGATGATTTTGTAATATTTGTTTTGAGGTTCTTACTGTCCGAGATTGGTTTTCTACTTGCTGTATTTGTTACCCTTCCCTTTTTTCATGGTATTTTCTCTTTTGTGCACATTATTAGGGCTGCCAAACGGCTCATGTTTGCGGGTTGGCGGTCTAACCCGACACGGACACAAAAAATTTACACAAACCTGCAAATTGTCAAACTCTTGAACCTGAACATGACCCATGTTTACTTCGGGAACTTTATTAATAATATTTTTCTATGAGCTCTACTCTCAAGTTTGTTTCTTCTTCTGGAAGAGATCCTTCTACACGAATTTCCGACACATCTATGTTCATGTCAGTTGTAGGCAATTAAAACACATAATTGTTTTGCATTATTGATATGATGAAAACAGAATACATAAAGGTCCTATATATAGGACATAAGCTTATAAGGAAATAAATTAAGACAAAATCAATAGGAAATAATATGAAAACTGCAATGAGATCTTGGTCTATATAGGCAATTCAGATTGATCAAGGATGCTGTTGCGATTCTCTACCATTTGATCACTATTTGGCCCTTATGGTTCCCTTGTGATGTACTCTGCAAACTGCAATGAACAACAATGATATTAATGCATAATATAAAGACGGTTTGAACCTTGATCTCATAGAACAACTGAACTAGAACTATCAAGTTTATTAGGGTGAAAAGTGTAGACTAGATAGTTCATGCCTAGAGGAAACCTTCCCTTTCAACAAGATGTTGAATGGTGTTACTTAAATTATCAGCTTATTAAGAAAGGTATGCTGGTATGTCCCCTTGAGGACACCATATACAAATTTGAAGGCATCAATGATCGAACTAATAGTATCTTATGATACACAACACGTTTTCTCCATGTTTTGACTGAAGCTGGAATGATAAAGGAGTTACGGAAGCAAACTCCTGTATGATTGCCATACTCCCGTTGATAGTGGCTATGTGTAACGGCATGTAGCCATATTTATCGAATTGCAAAGCTTGGTCAGGGTCCATCCTTAAGGACAGTGTTGCCATTTTGAATTGCCCCCTTCTGCAAGCACAATGTAAGGTGGATTAAACTTGATGAATTCGTAGTTTATTACTTCAACATGACAAGTTAAAAAGGGATTTAAATCATATTAAACAAATTTGAAGTCTGTAAACCCTCATCATTATGAACCCCTCTAAACCATGGACGTTTTATCCTCAAAATATTTCTTTTGTTATCGAATTGCACGCTCTAATTCTGCTATCAAACTACACCTATTCATCTAGCATGGGGTTGAACCCGAACCCTCATCACTTGAAAAGGCAAAATTTTATCCATCTTGGTACCGCTAGGCCAAAGACCCTTTGATGAAACTAAAAGTTTGTGGTTTTTATGTTGTAAATATATTGATATTATATGAGAAATATATACTGGGAGCCTTTGAACATTTGAAGTTAAATCAGAACAGATCCTTACACATCTTAAACCCATGAATTCAGGTCTCCAGGATTCTATAAAACTAATGAACCCGTTTGGAGTCTTTTGAGCTGATGAGAAAGCCAGATAGAAATTGATCCAATCTTCTCTTTTGTAATTCACTTCTTTCGGTGTTTTTCAAAACCTATCTTAACATGATCAGAGGGCATAATATCCACTTGAGGTGTGACATAATATATCTGAATTAAATGAGGACCGTGTACTAACTACTTTAGTTTTACCTTGGATATTTTGCTTCTGCCACTTGGATTTCTTCAAACGGTCTCTATTATGCATAATCCCTACGCCAAAGAATGTGAATCCAAGAGTCCCAAACATATAGACATTAGAGCTGCAAAACTCCCCTCAAGACGGTGGTTGTCATGAGTCACTGCCATGATAACCCAAGTTGCTGCAACATATGACACAGCCATGAACAATAATGCCACCTCTGTTACCTTATGAGCCGCCCCGAGTATCGCATTCTGTGCCTCTCTCTTGAAAGGGATAATGCTGACTAGCACTACAACACAAAGGGACACAAACAATGAAATGTGATTGCTGATTGCAAAGATCTTGAAAGCTTGTGTTCTTCCCATGATTGCCTTGCCTTTTAGAGGTCCTTCCTGGTACACACCACCTGGAGGATTCACACCAGCTGTAAATGTCACTGTTACCATCAATATGGCTACTAGTGTAATTGTGTTTCTCGCATTTTGTAGTGCCTTCCTGTGTAATTCTAAATGCTCTTTTATCTGGACATCCTTGTCATCTTTGTTTTCTTGTTGTTCTCCCAGTCTTATCTTTAGACTACCGAAACTTGAGATTATTTCATCTTTTGGGAGTGCTCCTTCCGCGTATGTGTTCATGATAGTTTCAGTTTGATTAAGGATGTTTCTGTGGTTCGTTACCATTTGATCATCATTTGGCCCTTGTGTTTCACTCATGATGTACTCTGCAAACTGCAATGAACATCATTAATGTTAATGTCGTAACTTGTAACATATAGATTGTGAATCTTGATATTGTATATGAAACAACGCAACAAAACTAGAACTGTTGGTGAAAAGTGTAGAGGCTAATAGTTCATGCCTGGAGGAAACCTTCCCTTTGCACAAGATGTTGAATGGTGTTACCAAATTTATCAGCTTGGTAAACAAGGTTTGTCCCCTTGAGAACAACATATACAAATTTGAAGGCATCCAACTTATAGTATCTTATGGTAAAATGCAACACATTTTCTCCATGTTCTGATTGAAGTTGGAATGACAAAGGAGCAACGGATGCAAACTCCTGTAAGATCGCCACGTTCCCGTTGATAGCAGCTAGGTGTAACGCCGTGTAGCCTTTTTTTATCAAATTGCAAAGCTTGTTCAGGGTCCATTCTTAAGAGAAGTGTAGCGATTTCTAACTGCCCCTTTCTGCAAGCACAATGCAATGCCAATGACCCATTTATTTGCTCCTGGGCAAGATGTGGCAACTTTTCGAGCAACAATTTAGCAATAGCTGCATCAACAACAAGAATGGAGCCAATATCACTATAAACAGGTAATATTGTCGTATTCGAATCACACTCTTTCTGCATTGGGTAAATGAAATTATGACCTTTATGTTTGGGGTCACTTGGATGTACTAATCTATTAATATGTACATTGGGCATCCTTAAAGATACCTTCCTGTAATAATCGCAACCTTTAGCCTAACGTTTGTTAACTTTCAGCATTAAAAAAGGCATGTGCCCTTCATTTCCCTCCTTAAAAAATATGAAGTACGTATAGAAGTTTATTAGCTATCATTAAATAACAGATTTTCAACTATGTAAATTTTAATCAGGTTGGTATGCCAAAAAAACCATCTTGAAAATATAACTAGAGAAACAGAGTTGAGCCTCCTATTAACATTTACAATATAAGATACTTAAATGTTGATTATGAATTAAGATAGTTAAATTTTTTATTTGTTTTGGATTTGAATTTGGAAATGACTTGTTTAATTATTTGTTTTTTTCAAAAAGCCATCAAGCTAAAAGAATGTTTGGCATTGATAAAAGTGCTTCTTATTTTGACGTATTGAACATAAAGTTACTAATCTACCCTCAGCCGCCACCCACTCCACCTTCACCGGACCATCATCCATACGTCTCCCCTGCCACCGTCACATCCATGACCACCGCTGCCCCATGAGCGCCCCTGCCACCTTCACCCGACCACCATCCACCATCACCCACAAGCACCGCGGCACCCTCGAGCACCACCTGTTGTGGCTAGTGTGCATATGAACGTAATATTATTATAGTCTAATTAAGAAATTATAAAATTTGTAAAAGAAATTTATAATATATATATATATATATATATATATATATTGTAATTTTTTTAAAATTATATTTTTTGTCTAAGAAAACTGTTAAGTATATAATATTATATGTAAAAGTAGTAAATGGTTTTAAATAATAAATATATAAGAATATCATTTCTGGTCATTTTACATTAATAAGCTAATCAAACAATTTTAAAGAAAAAACATTTATTGACTTATTGGTTGTTCACACCACAAAAAGCTAATCTAAACATTTTTTTTAAACTCCTTTTAGAAATGTCATAAATCAATAAGCATTTTGATAAAAACAAAATAAATAAAAACCTTTTGGAATTAAATAAGTAACCCCAAACACCCTCTTACAACAACGACCATGTGGTGTACCGAAGAGCACTCGATCAAAGTCCACATTTAACTATCTCAATTTGGTATTTAATAAGTTATTCGGTTTTATTTGAAATTAAATAAATTATTCGATTATAATTTGAAATTTAATAGATTATTTGATTTTTAATATCCGAAGTTAATGAAATATATTTTGCAATTCTTATTTAATATCAAATACAACTTTCATGTAAACTCATGATTTCAAGTTTGTCCTCACATCAGGGGCACATACCATTTTTAACAGCAAAAATAAACAAAGATTAGGTTAAAGGTTGTAATTTGTTACATTAACTGATCTTTAAGGACGCTTAATATATTTATTAAAGTTAAAGGACAACACTATTAAAGTTAAAGGTCAGCACCTACAAATGACCCCAAATATAAAGGTCATAATTTATAATTTACTCTCATACATTTAATCTAAGTTATAATAAAGGACTTCAAATAATGACACATGTTATTCTCTCATTTAACCTAATAAATTTTATTTATAATTATTTAATATATTTTCTTTAATATTAATAATTAAAATATAGATATCACTTATCATTATCATATTTTTATCTAAGATAAATAAATAACTTAAATTAATGTCACATGGCATTTTCTCCTTCAATCTTTTAATAATATTATTAAATATTAATTAATATCTAAATCTAATCTTCGTATACTAATAAATAAAAATATTTATTGGACACATGTCATTTCATGGTGCTTTCTCACTTTATTTTCCTATTTATCTCTCATATTAAATAATAATAATAATTTTAAACGAAAATATTAGATAAGAATAAATATTTAGATAAAGATAAACATTTGTTTTTATTATGATCATATTAAATTATAATAATAATAATTTTAAACAAAAAAATCGATAAGAATATAAACTTTTATTTTTATTATGATCATATTAAATAATAATAATAATAATAATAATTTTAAACAAAAAATTAGTTAAGAATAAACGTTTAACAAAGTAAAATGTGATAATAAGTAAATAGTACATTAAAGTTCATTTTTAAAAGATAAATCTTGACGACTGTGTGTGTTTAAATATGACATTGTATTTTATTAAACACGTACAATATACGAGTTTTATTTAAAGATATATCTTTTTATTATTTATGATATAAAATTACATGTATGCAAAATAAAAAAAACAAAGTAAAATGTTGTAATAAGTAAATAGTACATCAATGTTCATTTTTAAAAGATAAATCTTGATGATTGTTTGTATTAACATATAACATTATATTTTATTCAACACGTGCAATATACGAGTTTTATTTAAATATATCTTTTTATATATATATTATATAAAATTATATATATGTAACCCGTGTAATACACGGGGTTTTAACCTAGTTTCTCATAAACAAACGTAACACAATCTATCAACATATATCCATACCTGTTTGGCCTTTTGATGCAGCAACATGCAGACAGGCTGCATCGTCTACGATGTTCAACAACCAACTAGACCTATTGAGCAAGAATTCCGCAACCTCAAAGTGCCCATATCTACAAGCCAGGAACAAGGCATTTTTATTGTCGCGGTTGAGCTTGGTAGCCACCCATTGATTCTTCTCAATAAGCAACTTCACCACGTTCGCATGTCCCATTCGACACGCTTCATGGATTGGCGTATCTGATTTATCGTTCTCAGCAGCCACCATTTCTAGCCTTAGTTCTAGAATAAGTGATACCATTTCAGCATTCCCGAGTCTTGAAGCTAGGTGTAACATGGTATCGTTTCCAATTCTTCGCCCAGCCACTTGTTCTTCATGTTTGTAACATTTGTCAAAAACGGGTTTCCAAAACCTGCTCCGTTTTGTAATTGAATATCAAGTTATAAATGTCACGTTGAATATTTATGAGTATTTTGATTTAAAATGATACATAATTAATAAATTAACTAAACTATAAAAATCATATTTGATAAAAAGTTAAAACAAAATAAATAAAAAAGAAATGCTGCTGCCGGGACTCGAACCCGGGTCAGCCGAACTGAATCCAAAGACTTAGCACACACTCACATCACCACTCCGCCACTTGTGTTTTCTGTCATCTCTAGGAAACAAATAACCTTTATACACAAACTCGGTTAAAACCGGTTGCGCCAACTGAGAAACGGAAATCGGCAAATCAATCGTCAAATCGTTTGTTTACTCGCACATTCAGGTTATAACCGATGCACCGACGTGTTCTCATCAATTCAGATTGAATGAACGTTAATTGTCATCATCATCGGTTTTTATAACCGAAAATAATCAAGTCCCAATTACTTCAACTCAAGACCCCTCTCACGACTCAGAAACATCATACCAACATCCCATTTCACTTTCGTCACACTTTCAGTTCGTCAGAGCGCTTAAAATAACTCGCCGGAATTTTCTGCAAGATTCGCCGGAAAACCGTATTCATCCTCAAACGGTAAATCTTTCAATAACATTGTAGTTCAACAATTGTTAGGCTAATTCTAACTTAAACCTTTCAATTGAAATCGAATTCAAGCACTGTATTCAGCTAATTTCAGTTCGCCGGAAAAATTCTGAAATCTCTATATTCATCTGAGAATCGGTAAGGGCATTCAAACCCTCTGTTAACATTTGCTGATCATTTCAATTTCACGATTAGCTAATAAAAACGGTTAATTGTCTTGTTCAGTTGAAGAGCATAAAAACAGGGACCGACACATTGCCGGAAATCTGAAATAAACCGTTCATCGGTATGTTCACCTCTAATTACCGTCTCTGCCATTTCATTTTAGCCTTAAGAATGTTTGTTAATCGTAAAAACAAGGAACGAATTAGTGAATCAGTTGACTGTAATCTGAATGTAGAAGACGAAGTTAGTTAAGTTATAAGTTTAATTAAAATCAGTAATATGAACGGGTTAGACACACAGTCCAGCGGTGGACTGTGTGCAAAATATATACGCATGTCCCGAGTTCGATCCCTGATACACGCACTCCTTATGTAATAAAATGCCTTTTTGTTTAAAACTAAACCGGGTTAATCCCGTTAGTTGTTAAGTATAATAAAAACCGAGATATTAACCAGGTTAGACACACAGTCCAGCGGTGGACTGTGTGCAACACTGAATCGCACGTCACGAGTTCGAAACCTGATACTGGCACCGGTTCGTTGAATTAAAATGTTTTTGAAATTAAAAGAATTTTGGTTAAACCGAATTAGTATATAAATATAATTAAAAACAAGATTATTTCGGGTTAGACACGTAGCTCGGTTGGTAGAGCTGCGTGCACGCGTACGGGAGGTCTCGGGTTCGAGCCTCACCTGGCGCAAACAATTCCACTGACCGAACCGGTCAACAAGTCAACAAGTCAACGGTCAACGCAAAATAAACAATTTTTTTCATATTTTTATTTATTTAATTTAATCTAAAAATCAATTAAAAATACTTAAAAATAACATTTTTAAAGATAGAAAATAGCCTTAAACTCACAAAAATATATCTAAAAATTTCATTAAAATCCTTAATAAAATCCACTCATTTAATATATTTTTCCGTTATTATTTAGGTTAGTATTTCTCGTTGTTTCGCTCATCTAATTCGTGCGCATCTCACCATCTCCAATCCAACGCACCCAAAGTGGGTGAATCTTTACAAATTCCCCGTTTTAATCACGTTTTGGGGTGTATCATGTGTCTTGTTATATATATTATAACTAAACCATTGTGCATACATCATATCATGAACTTGTGTATTCAGTTTGTTTCAACTGTTGTGTGGTTATTGTTGGATGCAAGTTATTATTTTCAGTACATGCAATTTCATAGGCCGCCGCTCCCCATTACATTATGAGCGTTGAGCATGTTCCCCATTTCATTATGAGGTTGAACCTGGCGTGCCCACATACGATCGGCTCCGTTTGATTGAGCCTTGATCGCACAGACATTTTTCATTTTCAGTACATGCAATACGATCGGCTCCGTTTGATTGAGCCTTGATCGCACAGTTTCATTTATGTTATTTATCGTATGATGTTGGTATGTTCATGTATGCTACCATATGTTATTGTATGTTATAGTTGTGATTGCTATTTGCCACTGCTTGATTATTTACATTTGCTCATTTATGATTATGCACAATTTTTCATTGATAAACTAACAAGTAAATCATTAATAAATGTTTATCTAATAAGGTTCACTCGCCAACTTATGTTGACCCAAAAACCCCCATTTTTACACATGATACAGGTGAACCAGCAGCAGCCAGAAACACATAGGATTGGACTAGAAGAATAAAATGATTTAGAGTTTGGGATTGTTATGTTTGGTTTATTTTCTTTGTATTGTATGAACATGTTTGGATATTTGGAAATGTAACTTTGACTTTAATAAATATGAAACATATTAGTAAATGTCATGAGCTTTGGTGATAACCCAATTATGCCCCGACTCTTATTCCGCTGTGGGTCGGGGTGTGACAATGTTCAACCATATTACTAAAAGCAGTTGTGTTGTTTTCTTCTACTGCCTTCATAACCTCCCAATCAGTAATAGCCATCTAGCTATAGTGATTACAAAATGTGTGTGTGTGTGTTTTAGTAAGAAAAAAAAGGTAGCAGCAGCAATTTGCAAACCTTCTTCAAAAATACTGCTTTCATAAAGAGAGATTCTTGTAATATATATAGATAGTGGCTGCTTAATTATTAGTTGAAAAATTCTTCGGATTTACAATGTATCTTCTCATCACCTTCAATTTTATTTATTGCATATACTCTTGCTTGGGCCCTAATATTCAAGGGGCCCCCAAGTTTTTTTCCATCACTAGGATTGTTTTTCATAGGTAATGACTATTGTTGATTAAAGTTTAAGATCAGCAGAATGGTGGAAATGGTCAAAGAAAGGTCTTGAGGATGAAAATGAAGCAAGTTGTTTGGGCTAATGTAATTGTGAATATGTGATCTAGATTTGGGACACAAAGGATTTATAACACTGAGATTTGGTAAACTGAACCTAGATTTTTTGCTTCGTTTTCGGCCTCCAAAAATGATTGAGCAGCCTATGATTAGGAATTGAATAACACCTCTTTTGACCCATTAGAAGGGTTAGTGTCTTCTGATCTTCATTAATGAATTAAAACTGCTTGATGACTTACTACAAAACGGCAACATACAGATTGTTGGTGACATGTTCTGTTCGTAGTTAGTTCGACACACTCGCGGGCAGGCGACATGATTTGATTGACCTCCTATTACACATTGTACCCTTATAACATGTTTGGTTAGTTAAAAAAATGAAGAACCAGAATGGATTGAAGAGAGGGAGCAAACTAGTGTTGGGGATTAATGATGGGTAATTGTTTATCATTTCAATATTTTATTCGTTTTTTTAACAAATTTACCAATCAAACACAATATATTTTTTTATTAAAATTAATTTCAGTTTCCTCATATTTCAATTTCTTTCAGTTCTACCAACCAAAGGGACCTACCTTTTTTAATCTTATTATGTCTGTGTTTTTTGCTAGGAAAGGTATTATGCTTTTCCACTCAATTTCATCATTTAATTTATTTTTATACTTTTATTATATTCTACAGGTTTTATTTAGGAATTGTATAAGGCTTTCCCAATCATTTTTGTCATATAATTTCATTATCATAATCTTGTTTTCGTTTTTTTTTTTCTAGGAATGATATCACAAACTTTTCACTTATGCTCTTATTACATTTTTTGTGATAATTTTTTTGAAAAAATGTATGAGGCTTTTCTGATCAATTTCATTTTTATATCCTTATTTATAAAAAAAGGTTCCAGAGGTGATAAATGTATGAGGCTTTTCTAATCAATTACAGTTTTATACCCTTATTTTGGGGGGACGGTGCACCCTCACGGGGAGACCCTTCAAGGTTCCTTCTTATTCCACAACACCACCATCACCCTTAAGGGTAGGGTTGGCGGGTTGTTTGAACGGGTAGGAGATCCCGTGAACTTGGTGTTGTTTGAGAGGTCAAGAGTAAGGCATGGTGTGCTTTAAATGGTTGGGGCATTTGACTTTATTAAAATTAAAAAAATAGTGCCTTAAGGGCATGGATGTACAAATCCTACGCCGATTAATCACAGTTAATTTCGATTAATCGCTAGTCCCCACCCCACCGCTCGACTAGCGGCTAGCGATTACCACAACATTGCTTAAGGGTAGTGTTAAAGCAACAAGAGTATGGCAGGGGGAAGGTCCAGGATCAACTCCAAAAGGTAGCTCCTTGGTCGGAATCTACAATTAAAGAACACTGTTAGTCTTAACGCGAGAGGTGGCCTCCCGCGTTTGGACTCTGGCGTGAAAATCAGTGGAATGATCTTAAGAGTCTAAGCGAAATGAAAGGATAAGAGTTTAGAGTGAGAATGAGAGAGATGGACTTATTTTGGGTTGAACAAGACACTCTTTTTATAGGCAGATTGCTCTGCCCAAGGGAGCCTTATGCCAGCTAGTATCTTCTAGTCTTAGTAAGCTTATCCTTCCTTGATATTGCTTGCAGGGTTAACATTGCTTCTTTAGGTAAGTTTCAGGTTTTGTGTGTCTGGGGACACCTTTATGTGCTTTAGGGAGAAGTCTAATCAGTTTGATTTGTTGGATTCAAGCTCCAAGGTTGTACACGAACCTCAGCTTCCTATCACCAGCCGTCGGTGCATTAGCCTCTCGTCGGGTGCTTCCAGCTTCCGACTTTCAGCTTCTTACTTTCAGTTTATGTTTAATATTCTTTATTGTTTACTTGTGATTGTTATTAACCTTGGTTTTGCTGACTGAAATCTTCGAGTACCCTCGTCATCAGATAGTTTTTAAAATTTTTGACATAATTGGGTTTAATTGATTGTCACAAGAATACTACCTTTAGGTGTCCATCCTCTTGTAAAAAGGTTCTAGAGGTGATCTATCGGTTTGAGAGTTTGCACCCATTTTCATTATTCGGTTTATTTGTGTATTCTTGTTGTATTCCTCTTTTTATTTCTTCTAGGAATTCTACGTGACTTTTTCATTGAATATCATCTTTTAATTTCTTTTTAATACTTTTACTACGTTTTTTTCTAATTTTTTTTCTATGAACTGTATGACGCTTTTCTTCTCAGTTTAATCAACTTCATTTTATAATATTATTTTCAATATTATTCTATGAATAGACTTTCTATTAAGATCATGGAGTGTGAGAAGGAGGAGGGGAGGTGATGTGGCCTTTGGCCCGGGTGAGGAACACCGTCCCCCTCCTCCAGTTCTATCTTTGGCTTCATCGGCGAATTATCTTCGTCCTCCCCGAGCTTAACTTTTTTTACACACCTCTCTCTCTCTCTCTCAAAATTTAAGAAGAGGGTGGAGGGAAAGGTGGTGAGGTGGAGGTGATGCGGATGATAGGGGAAGGGGATCTACACCCCACAATCTAAGTGAAATCGGTTATTTTTTTTATACTCTTATTTTACTTTTTTGTTTTTTTCCTAGGAATTGTATGATGTTTTTCCCCTAATATCGTTGGAAGTTTCTAAGAATGGTACGAAACTTTCCACCCATTTTCATTGTTTACTTTTATTTTTGTACTCTTTGTTAACTTTTCCCGTTTTTTTCTTGGACTGGTATGACGCATTTTCCCTCCCATTCTTTTAGTTCACATTCATACATTAATTACGTTTTCTGGTCCTTTGTAGGAATTATAGGAGGCTTTTTTACACGATTTTGTAGTTTAATTTCATTTTCACAATCATATAGTATTGCATATATTCCACTCAGTTAATCATTTAAACTTTTATACTTATATAATATTTTGTGGGTTTTCTAGGAATTGTATGAGGCTTTTCTACTCAGTTTCATTATTTAAGTTAATTTTTATGTTCTTACTTTAAAAAAGCTTTTATGAATACTAAGAGACTTTCCACCTATTTTCATTATTTGTTTTTGTTTTTGTACTCTTTTTATATTATTCCTGTTTTTCTTAAATTTTGTGAGGCTTTTCCTCTTAGTTTGTTCTTTTAGTTTGTTTTTATACTTTAGTTAGATTTTCCGATTCTTCGTAAGAATTATAAGAAGCTTTTTCACATGATTGTCATTTAATTTCATTTTTGCAATCTTATTGTCTTTTTTTCTTACACATGTTAATAAATTTTATGCTCTTACAATATTTTGGTGGTTTTCCTAGGAATTATATCAGCCTTTTCAACTCAATTTCATTGTTAACTTTATTTTTATGTTCTTATTTAGAAACGTTTCTATGAATGGCATGAGACTTTCCACCTATTTTCATTATTTATTTTTTATTCTTGTACTCTTTTTATGTTTTTCTTGAATCGTACGAAACTTTTCTACTCACTCTATTCTATTTATTTTATTTTTATACTTTAATTATATATTTTAGTCTTTCATGTGTTTGGGATTGATTATTTAACTCTAAAAGTACTTTTTGTCAAAAATACTTAGGTTGTGTCCAGTGATGACATAGGGTTAAGTTGGTCACTAATAAGACAAAAGTTTGAGTAATTAATAAAATCAAAAAAGAAATTAATACCAACCTAAGTTGGCAACCAGGTTGGCGGATCAACCTAGATTGCAACCAAACTAATTCCCCTAACAATTTAATTACTCAAATAACTTATAATGCAAACATTAAAAAAAAACTAAATGCATGGTATTTCTTATTTTTTGTGAACATCCTGATATAAATTTTATTAAAAACATAATTTTTTAGGTTGGGATGGGTTGTGAATGTGTGTTAAAAATTGAGTAAGGTTGGGTTGTTGAGGTAGAAGAAAGAGATATCAGTTTTTAAATTAAAAGATTGGTTTAGGTTGGGTCACCGATGGACATAGTTATTGACTTATGACTTTGTCAAAAAAGTTTTTAAAAAAATGTTTGGTTTAGCTTTTGTGGTAAGGAAAGTAAAATGACTAAAAAGGATAGAATAAGTTTCCATGTTTAATTATTATTTTAAAGGAGAGAGATGGATTAGTAATTTGATAATTAAAAAACCAAAACTCATTTAAAAAGCCAGTGTATTTTGAAAAACAACCTTTTAGTTCTAATCAAAAAGCCAACATTTAAAAACACTTTTAACATTGCTAAACACTTTTTTAATTTCTTAGCTTTTTAAAAAAGGCAATTATTTTGTTATTTATTTTTATTTTCATAATCTTATTGTCTTTTTTTTTTCTTAAGACCAGGTGTTATGAACTAATGCATGGATGAGATGAGAGCCCTTGGAATTATATGATGTTTTTCCCCTCAATTATATTGAAAGTTTCTAGGAATGGTATGAAACTTTCCACCCATTTTCATTATTTTCTTTTATTTTTGTACTCTTTGTTATACTTTTCTCGTTTGTTTTTCTTGGATTGTACAAGGCTTTTTCCCTTCCATTCTTTTAGTTCACATTCATACATTAATTACGTTTTCTGGTTCTTTGTAGGAATTGTATGAGGCTTTTTCACACTATTTTGTCGTTTAATTCATTTTCACAATCATATAGTATTTCATACATTCCACTCAGTTAATCATTGAAACTTTTATACTTATATAATATTATATGGGTTTTCTAGGAAATGTATGAGGCTTTTCTACTCAATTTCATTATTTAAGTTTATTTTTATGTTCTTACTTTAAAAAACTTTTTATGAATAGTAAGAGACCTTCCACCTATATTCATTATATGTTTTTGTTTTTTACTCTTTTTTATAGATTTCTTGTTTTTTTTTTTAATTTTGTAAGGTTTTTCCCCTTAGTTTGTTCTTTTAATTTATTTTTATACTTTAGTTAGATTTTCCGGTTCTTCGTAGGAATTATAAAAAGCTTTTTCACGTGATGGTCATTTAATTTCATTTTTTGCAATCTTATTGTCTTTTTTTTCTTACACATGCTTTCCACTCGGTTAATAAATTTTATGCTCTTACAATATTTTGGGGATTTTTTTAGGAATCGTGTTAGCCTTTTCTACTCAATTTCATTGTTAGCTTTATTTTTATGTTCTTATTTAGAAAAGTTTCTATGAATGGCATGAGATTTTCCACCCATTTTTATTATTTTTTTTATTCTTGTACTCTTTTTATGTTTTTCTTGAATTGTATGAAGCTTTTCTTCTCACTCTATTATTTAATTTACTTTTATACTTTAATTACATTTTTCAGTTCTTCAAGGGTGTTTGGACATTTTGATTATTTAACTCCAAAAGTGTTTGACTTATGATTTTTCTAAAAGAAGTTTTTAAAAAAATGTTTGGTTTAGATTTTGAGATGAGAAAAGTAAAATGACTAAAAATAATAGAATAAGTTTTCTTGTTTAGTTGCTATTTTAAGGAGTGGAAGATAGATTGGTAATTTAATAATTAAAAAGCCAAAAGTTATTTAAGAAGCCAGGATTTCATGGCTTTTGAAAAATAATTTTTTACTTCTAATTAAAAAGCCAAAATTAAAAGTCATTGTCAAACACTTTTTTTGACTTATGGTTTTTTGAAAAATCCAATTATATGAGCCTTTCTCACTCAATTTTGTCATTTATTTTCATATTCACAATCTTATTGTCTTTTTTCTTAAGGCCAACTGTTATGAACTTATGCATGGATGAGATGGGAGCCCTTCGCGTGAGAGGGGCCTTAAACATCGGCCAATGGCAGCGTGAAACCTGTGTGAAAGGGTGGGCCGTGGTGGAGGTAACGCGTGCGCAGGGAGAAGTGTGTGGGACCATGGTTTCAACCAATCAAATCCAATCTTTCATTTTTATTTTTTTAATTTATTTAATTTAAATATTATTTTAATGTGTGGCGAACAGTGAAAACCAATGAAATCGTAACAATAACAGTGTGCGGTAAAAAAAGTAAGTGAAAATGGTAAGAGCTAGTGACGTAACAATGACTTTATGATGTGATTGTGAAAAAGTATAAAACCATAGTGTAGAGCCTAAAAATAGTATCACATGCTTTCTAGTTCCACTTAGCTAATAAACTTTGTGCTCTTACAATATTTTTGTGGTTTTTCTAAGAATTATATGAGTCTCTACTCAACGATTTGTTGACTCAACCCAGGTAGATCATGGATGTTTACTACATAATGCTCTTTGTGTCTTAAAGCAAGCGCCTCAAGCTTGGTTTTTCAAGTTGTCTTATACTGTTTTAACTTGTGGCTTCTCTTAGTATATTGTGGATACCTCACTATTTACATACATCACAAATTCTGCTACTTGTTATGTTTTGGTTTATGTGATGACATTATTATTACTTGGAGCTCATTTGTGTTTGTTACGGCTTTGATTGGGTGCTTACGCTCCTAGTTTGCGCTCAATGGTTTGGGTACTCTTTCTTATTGCTTGGGTATGAAGGCTAATTTCTTTGATGATGTTTTGCATCTTACACAACACAGGTATTTGCCTGATTCATTACAACGTACATGTCTTTTTGAGTGTCGGTCTTTATCTACTTCATATCTTCGGGATGACACCTCTCCCATCATACTTGAGTTGCTTTGGATGATCTCTTTTATATAAGAGAACTGTGGGCGCATTACATTATCTTGTCTTGACACAACCAGAGATAGATTATGCGGTTAGCAAGGTTTCTCACTACTTACGACACCTACTAAGCATAATTGGGCCTCTGTCGTACTTTAAGGATACCATTTGTAATGGGTTGACTATTCGATGATATGATAGTTTACCATGTATGCATACTATAATGTTGATTGGGTGGGTTGGATGTCATGACGATCGTCAATCTACAATAGGATATTGTGTTTTCTTAAACCCAACCTTATCAGCTGGAGTTCCAAGAAACTGCATATCGCTCACTCCAGTACATTAGTTGAGTATCATTCACTAGCTAACACCAATTAAGAAATTCATTGGGATACATCCATGTTACATGTGCTCATATTACTACATGTCCACCTACACTCGGGTGCAGCGATATTGGAGTTGCTTGCTTATCAGTCAACCCAACCCGATGTTTATTAACGTACGAAACACCTTGAGATTGTATGTGATTTCAATATAATTCTATGTTTGAGGCTTTCTTTTGTCAAAAGAATGCAATACAAACATGTAACCCTTAACTATACCAACAGAACACAAAAGATACATCTTGATTTGATTATATTACTTTAAACTTGTTTAAAAATGGATACATGCTTGATCATATAAATTTGCTGGATGACAAACAGATTATACAGAATTATATTAGATATAGAACAATCAGAACCTACAAAACTGAAATCAGATTTGCACACCTGTTTCTGGCAAAACTTCTAGAAAGTGTTGTTGAGGTAGAAGTACAAGCCAGCAAGTGCGACAACTCCAACTGCAATTGCAATTGGCAACACTTTCCTGAAAGAAAGAAAACAAAAGTTTAAAAACAAATAAACAAGTGTCGTTATCGTGTGTTTATGTTTAAAAACACTACCCGACGGCTTCATCTCTCTGGAGTTCAGCTTTCCGGGCCTTTCTAACATCTGTTGCGTTAGCATTTTTTGTCACAGCAGGCGTGTATTCCCTAAACCTTCTTTTTGGGGCACCACAAACTGCAATTATTCAAACAATAAGGGTAAAAGAAAAATAGATTTAGAATTCATCATATATATAATGCAACCTATATAGCCATATGTTATTTATAACAATCTTTTGCACCAATTGTCAATAAAAATAACAAAACTACAACATATATGCGATCAAACCTCCATTTATAACTAAGAAGTGTTTATATCGCTCTCGCGGTTCTTTACTTTGGTTTGTATTCAAAGTCCCTCTATATATGTATCAAAGTTGTTAGTGGCGAATAGCGATAAGGTACCTATATGCTAAATAGTGAATAGCGATAAATAGCGGGTGTTATTTTATAAACAGTGATACACTCGAAAAAGTTTTTTTTTTTAAATTATATGTATATTATATCAAAATATCCTAGCATATACGCTATTTTACATGTATATTTAACAAAAACCTAAAATCCAGTTATTTTATAGCTATATTTAATCGTATATTTATATTTAAAATAAAAAACGAAAATCCCGCTATTTTTGGCAACATACCCTTCAGCAACCTTCGACCTATACGCTACGCTATTCGCTATAGCAACCATTGCGACCGCTATTGACAACTATGATATGTATATGGTTTCTAATATACATCAATTTTGAGTGAAAAAATTGATAAATTCAGATAGAATTCAGAAGTCAAAACTTCTAAATGAATTCCATGTAACAATTTATTTAACAATTATCAACTTCATCTCCTTCTATATAAAGACACACCTTTCTCTAAATTTTGTTAATTTTTTGAAACATCTCACATCCAACTCTCTATCTCTATCTATTTCTTACTCACAAACAATTATTTTATTTTCTCTACTCTAGACACTCACAATATAAATATAGAGGTGTACTTTACTTTCTATATATTTTTCTCTATCATTGAGATTCCAATGTGGTGATGTTTTTGTTGTTTTCTCTATTATTTTCTCTATATTATATAGAATAGAGCCTCCAATGTGAATGCTCTAAGTTAGATTTAAAAAAGAAACTAGCAAAGAATAAATTTAACTTTAATCCACAGAGTTTGTGCATATATTCTTCATGTATTTACTTAATAGCTTCAAAAAATGCACATCCAAGCATCCTAAAAAATTTCAGAGCATATAATACACTTTGGTAACCACATGACTGTTTTAAACATCCAAATAAACATCAATAGTTCTGAAAACTAATTCATTAATTTACAACATAATATCCAAAATCAATCAAAAGTTTACTGTAGTTCTAGTAAATTAACAAAAAAGAAATACTAAAAATTCATACCTGGGCAGAAGTATTTATCAGGAAGCTTCTCAAATGGAGTTTTATCATTATAAATGTACCTGCACCCAATCCAAAAACACACCCCACAAAGTTCACTACAAAATGTGATCAAACAAACAGTACAGAATATAAATAAGACGGCAATGAATCCGCAAAGTTACCCGCAGTCGCGGCAAATGTAAGCTTGTTTAGAAGCAGCCCGCATAGCAAACTTGGGTGCAGGTGAAGGCCGGTGACGTGGAAGCAGTAGTTGAAGGGATGGTGAGAGAGAGAATGATGATTGCAGAGGTAGGAGTTTGGGTGGGCGGCGGAGGCCCACATTGCTGCCGATCGCCGGAGATGTGGCGGTGGTTGGTGGCCTGAGTGGCGTTTGGAGAGCCATGTTTTGTTGAATGGAAGAAGATAACTGAAGAGATAGAAGTTTGATGAATGTATAGATGTTTGGTGGGGATGCGTGGATGCCATACTCCCCACACAATTGAATGCATTAAACTTTTTGCTTTTTGCTTTTTTTATTTTGTTTTTTTTTTTTTTTTGTATAATTTTTGGCTTTCTAAAGGTTTCTTGAATGTTTTTTTCTTTTTGAGGAAAAGGATGTGTTTGGAGACAATTTGGCTGTTTTGTCTTTTTTAATCGAGCCAGAGATTTTGTGCGATTCGTTGAACCACTTGGCTTGTATTAGCTATTGTGGACGCATAGATTTGGTTTATAGGTCTTTTTTTGTTCTGTCATTAAGTATTATGCTTACGAGTAAAAGTCATAGCTATAATCAAATTTTGATTATCATATTGTTATAATCGATGAGTTTTCGCTAGCGACTTAGTTATCAGGACCTCCCGTCCACGCCTAGGCCCAGGCGAGAGCCAGTTCAAGGTAATTTCAGTTAACAAGTCTAGTCGATTTATTAGTCAAATGGAAAAACAACAAAATGTCAAAACATGTTGACATATAAGGGAGTAGGCAAGTAACAAATCAGCTAGACAGCCACCGTTACGATAGAAAGGAACACACAAATCGCCGGTAGATTACAAAATTATGGCCGTTGTAGAGTGTTAAAACATAAAAGCAGTTTGCTTCCAATCGTGAAAGCATCTTTTCGGTTATAACCAATTGCCACATGGCAGCATCTGGACGGCTGAGGAAGATCTCGGTGATGGCATGCTCACATTTATAAGATCTAGTGATCTCATGTTGACACGTGGCGCCTCCCTAACCGCTGATGAGCCCACGATCCGTGTGCACTAACAGATTGCCAACAAACGTTAACGGAATAACAAAAGATTCCGTTAAAGTTAACAATCTCTCTTTTTGGCGCAAACACCGGCTATAAATAAGCAACTTGGAGTTTAAGGAAAGGTATTCACACTCAACTACTCTCTCACTTACAATACTTACTTCCGACTACCTGTACTTATTCTTACGCCGTAGGGTGGTCACGGAGAGAACCCCCCTTCTCCCCGTGGCAAGCTAACGGTGTTCTGTTTTGCAGGATCAGCCGGAGTATTGTTCTATTCATCATCCATCGTGAAACCAAACAGAGGGTTAACCCTTTTATGCAGAGCCCATTCCATAGATCTACTTTGACTCCGGTCTAGTTGATCTAGGGTTTCTTCATTGGCGCCCACCGATTTCGATTTTCTCACCTTTCGTTTCGTTTCACTTAGATCTACAGCGTCATGGCTGACGGATCATCTTTTCAAGGTCCTCGATCAGGGATTCGACGTGTTGTTGTCGGACCTCAGGTCGATGGACAAATAATTGAGGATTCTTCCGGCGAAGCTAATGCTCCGTATGATCCAAATCATGCGAGTATTCCTGTAACGCCGGCGGCTCCTCAGGTTGATGTTGCGTCGATTTTACCACCTGGAGAGACTTCATTATCGTGGTTAATCAAATCTCAAGCGACTCTAAACGCTATGTATGCTCAGTTATGTGCCCAAACCGGAACTCCAGCTTTTCAAGCTCCAGTTAGCGCTCCTCAGGTCCGTGCTTCGTTGGCACCTCGAGTTTTGAGTTATAATACTCAAGGTCATGCTCGTTCCCCTTCGCGCATGCCTGAAGAAACAGAAATGCATTCTAAAACCAGGAATGATCTTGTTCATTCTGGTAATATAAGGCATGAAGAAAACGTTCAGCGTCGAGCATCTGTCCACTCTCGTTTGGGCCCGCGATCTTCACAGAAACGGGACACTGAACACGACGAGCTTGATAGAACATATGAAGAAGGGGATAGTGCAAGTATTTTTAATCGAATATCTGCAGATCATGCTAGTTACAGGCCAAAAGTACGCGCAATATACAATCCAGAAGCAGAGCATAATTACAATTTGGTGTATCGCCCAACCGAAGCAGCTGAACAATCAAAGTTTACCAGAGAGATAGCACTGGCTCCGTTGGAGCGAGCGAAATTACCATCCAACGTTCGAAAGTTTAACGGTTTGACTGATCCCGACAATCACATGCGCCTCTTTACCGGCGTAGGGTTACTTGGGTGCTGGACACTGCCAATGTGGTGTCACTTATTTGTGCGAACCCTTACTGGCGTTGCGCGCCTTTGGTTTGATAATTTGCCGGCAGGTAAACTTTCCTCTTAGAATGACTTAAAAAGAAAATTTTCTTACACACTTTAGTCAGCAACGGTGATACGTGCGCGACTCCTCAGATGTAATGAACATTTGGCAGAGGGACGATGAAAGCCTCAAAGATTTTATAACACGTTCCAATAAAGAGGTGTTGGAGATCGGAGATGTCCATGAAGACCTTATACGCGCGTAGTTAAAGTATGCGGTAAGGTGCGACGAAATGATTAAAGTGTTGTCCGGTACAACTGGCCTTCCAAAAAACTGGGATAAACTCATGGCGGCAGCCAAGGTTTATGCCCAGACTGAGCACAACTTAAGTTCTAACCGGCCACCTCTACCTCAGAACCGTCCGCAAGACCTGAGTAGAGGTAGTCGCAAGTATAAGAGAAACTGGAAAGAGTCAAGTCAGAATTCGTATTCTCCGTATTCACCAATTGATGTGCGAGCAACAATCAACAAGATAACAACTCAAAAAGCGATTAAACAGGAGAATAGGGAACGTCAGTGGACTCCCTTAACGAAATCTCCGGCTGAGGTTCTCAGCACTGAGAATTATCAGTTTAAACAGCCGCAACCAAACCCAAATTTGTTCTGTGACTATCATAGAGACACCGGCCACACAACAGATAATTGCATCAGTCTGTGCACGGAGGTTGAGAAAGCGTTAAAGAGCAGGAAGCTTACACATCTAGTCCAAAATGTGCGCAAAGAGATTAAACAGATTACGCGCGAGAATGAAGGGCCTAGTAACAAGAAAATGAAGCAGCACGTTTCCATGATTCAAGGTGGATCATCGCGCAAGCGTAGCCTTCAACATTTTCAAAACAACACTTGGCGCGAACAGCAAGTCATTTTTCCTATCGTTCCAGGAGATCCTCAAGAAGACTGGCCAGTAGTTATCATCGGTATCTTTGGACATTACTAAACAGATTATATGTTTATAGATCCGGGTAGTTCCATGGATATCATGTATGAGCAATGTTTCAAACAACTAGATCCTGAGGATAAGGCACGCTTGGAACCAGTTGATTTTCCATTAACTGGGTTCTGCAATGAGGTTGTCTTTCCTCTAGGACAAATTCTCTTTCCTGTTACTTTATCTGATGGGAGGTGCTCTCGAACGAGTAACGTCAACTTCATGGTAATGCCGGCAAATTCCCGTCACGATGTACTATTGGGACTCCGCGCGCAACGTGATTTTAGTATGATAACCTCCGCTCCGCATGCTGCTTGTGGTTTTCTGACACCAAATGGTGTAGCTATACTTTATGCATGGAAAGAAATTATGTCAATTGAGGAACCAGTTATGAAGGCTGGCAAGACATTGCCAAGCAATGAACCAGAAAAGTGGGTACTCAACAATAAGTACCCTGAACAGACGATCTTATTAGGACCTGCAGTCAGTATTGAAATTCGCGCAAAGCTTAAATCACTGTTGTTTCGCAACAAAGACATTTTTGCCTGGACGCCTGCCGACACGGTTGGCGTCCCGCGCGACGTTGCGGAACACTGCCTGAATGTATTTCCGTCAGCAGAGCCAGTTGTGCAGAAAAAGCGCAGCCTCGGGTCAAAAAAGACAGTGGCAATGAACGAACAAGTCACCGAGTTATTAAATACTGGTATTCTGCGCGAAGTCAAATACCAGACCTGGGTGGCAAACCCAGTCATGGTAAAGAAACATAATGGCGGATGGCGGATGTGCGTAGATTTTAAAGATCTAAACAAGGCGTGTCCAAAAGATTGTTATTCTCTTCCTGAGATTGACAAAAAGGTTGACTCATTAGCTTCCTTTTGCTGGAAATGTTTTCTAGATTGTTATAAAGGTTATCATCAAGTCTTGATGAAAAAAGAAGACGAAGATAAAACCGCTTTTCGCAAGGAGAAGGGCATTTTTTGTTATACCAAGATGCCTTTTGGTCTCCGCAATGCGGGAGCTACTTATCAACGATTGATGGATACAGTGTTTGGAGATGACATTGGGAAAACTGTGGAAGTCTACATGGATGATTTGGTCATTATGAGTAATTCAGAAGACACTATGCTAGACAACATCCAAAGAACTTTTGATTCTCTGCGCGAGGTAAATCTAAAGTTAAATCCCAGCAAATGCTCCATCGGCATGGAGGAGGGCAAATTTTTGGGTTTCATCGTCACCAAAGACGGTTTCAAAGTTAATCCCGAAAAAGTCGATGCAATAAAAAAAATGTCTTCTCCTACTACCATCAAAGAGATGCAACGTTTGGCTGGAAGGTTAGCTGCGCTAAACCGCTTCCTCGCCAATCATGCTGCAAAATCTTATCCATTCATTCGAACCTTGCGCAATTGTACAAAGAGCAAAGAGTTCGTATGGACTCCCAAAGCTGATCAAGCTTTCCAGCAGATGAAAGATTGTTTAGTTCAACTTCCCACACTTACTGCTCCTCGAGAAAAAGAACCCATGGTCTTATATCTTGCTGCATCTGAGGTAGCAGTAGGTGCTGTCTTGCTGGTAGAACGCGAAGGGGTCCAGTCTCCAATTTATTATATCAGGAAGATGTTGAACGATCCAGAGACAAGGTATTCAATCATGGAGAAATTAGTTTTAGCATTGGTCCATGCTTCACGCAGGCTACGAAGATACTTTTCTGGACATGTTATTACAGTTTTAACAAACTTTCACATTGGCCAAGTCCTAGCCAAACCAGACGTTTCTGGAAGACTCGCGAAATGGGCAATAGAATTGGGAGGTTATAACATCTGTTATAAACCTAGACCAGCTATCAAAGGCCAAGTTTTGGCAGATTTCATCGCTGAAATTCCCGCCGACAAACTTGAAGAATGCCAAGCAATCCAAAACCCAGTCCCAATCATCGACAATAGAGCCTGGACATCGTTTACAGATGGCGCATCAAACAGTGATGTGGCTGGGGCAGGTCTTCGATTAATGAGCCCAAAGGGAGCAGAGTTCACATATGCAATTCGGTTGGATTTTAAAAGCACAAACAACGAGGCCGAATATGAAGCTTTCCTAATAGGCTTACGCCTCGCTATCAAAATGGGCGCAACAAATTTAGAAGCCCATGTTGATTCATTATTAGTCGCTGAGCAAGTAGTTGGAACATACGATGCAAAGGGAGATTTATGGCTCTATACTTGGCGCAAGCCAAGGCTCTTATAGCACAGTTCCAACAATTTAAAATCACACACGTCAAGCGAAGCGAAAACAAACATGCTGACGCTCTAACTAAACTTGCTGCAACTAGCTTCAAGCATTTAGCAAAAGAGGTTCGCATCGAGGTTTTAAGTAATCCATAGTGACAATGATTGAAGTAGGAGATCCATCATGGATGTCTCCAATAATGATGTATCTGTTGCATGGTTCTTTACCAGAAGATAGAGCGCAAGCACGAAAGTTACGGTGCAAAGCCCTCAATTATGAAATGATTGACGGTATCATGTACCGACGCTCTTCAGGGTCCTTCGCTCCGCTGTGTTGACAAACATGACGCGCAATACCTGATCAGGGAGATTCATGATGGACTATGTGGCATACATTCTGGGCCGCGCATGGTCGTAGCCAAAGTAAAAAAGCGCAGGATATTATTGGCCCGGAATGTACGTTGACGTGGTAGAGATCTTGCGCAAGTGGATGTCCTGCCAAAGGCATGCCCCTAAAACATTGCGCCCAAAGAATCCTTTGGTACCCGTCACAACAGCTTGGCCATTTCAACAATGGGCCATTGATTTAGTGGGACCATTTCCAGATGCGCCCGGCGCAGTAAAGTTTATCATCGTTGCGGTCGATTACTTCACTAAATGGGTTGAAGCCAAACCTTTAGCTTCTACTACAGCGATGGTAATTCGCAAATTCATCTAGGAATATATTATTTGCCGTTTTGGTCTGCCCATGCGCAATATTATAGACAACGGTCCAACTTTAACGGCTCAAGAGCTGCAAACATGGATGACCGAAATGGGAATCCAGCATGTTTTCGCTTCTGTTACGCACCCGCAAGCAAATGGTCAAGTTGAAAGCATAAACAAACAGTTGGTCGACGGTATCAAGGCCCGCCTTGGCACGGCACGGCGGGGGTGGGTTGACGAATTGCCTAGCATCTTGTGGGCACACCGAACTATGCCCAAGACTAGCACCGGAGAAACTCCTTTTAGCCTTGTATACGGCACGGAAGCTGTGATTCCTGCCGAAATTGGGTTACCATCTCCAAGAATGCAAGCTTTGGAAAAACAAGATAACGAAGAACAACGGCGCATCGACCTAGACTTATTGGAAGAGCGCAGAGAAAATGCAGCGATTCGCGAAGCTAAATACAAGTCCCAGCTTGAAAAGTATTACAACAAAAGGGTGCACATCTGTTCCTTTTTGCCTGGTGACTTTGTTCTTCGCGATAATGAAGCGTCGAATGCCGAAAAACCGGGGAAGTTAGCCCCGTGATGGGAAGGTCCATACGTGATAAATGAAGTATTGGGAAAAGGCGCGTAAACTCTGAAGCGTATAGACGGATCCAACGTTCCTCGAACCTGGAACGCCCAGCAACTGCGCCGATGTTATATGTAATCTCAGCCCTCTAAGCAACTTCTGAGTGTTGCGTAACGAGGCTGCTTACTTTATTTTGTTATGTAATCTTAGTGGCAATCATAGCCTTGCGCTTTGTCAGTATGAATAAAATACTTTGCCACTACTTACAGTCTTATATATGTTCATTTACAAATGCATGCAATTCCTTTGGATAAACAAAAACACAAACTCATGAGCCACAAGCTAATTTAATACTTACGCTCACACATGAGAAAAGAAATTGTTCATTTGTCTATCCTACACAAGTAATTGGTTCCATGCAAACATTGTAAAACTGAAATATATTATATTCACAATACTTGCGCAGAAGCGCAACGTTACAAGTTATTATACAGCAAAAATTACAAATTTCCTATTCTATGGACTTGGTTCCCACCTGCTTCTCTGCTGAAGAAAAAATCTCCTTTAGCTTATCAACAAAGTCGTCTTGATGCAGCGCGGCGTCCACAAGATCCATAATCGGAATTTGCAATTGATCGTATTTTTCCTTGGCAGCAGAATAAATGGCGGCAGTATTTAGCCCATGCATGGCAGCACGACTGGTATCCCATTCAGTCTTCAGCGCATGGGCCACGTGCAAAGTACATTCTCTATAGCCCTCGGCATGCCCATCATTGCGCGCCGCCATCATTAATTCTGCCACTCTCTCATCCAACTCCGTAGAGTTAAGGATGGCATTTGCGATCTGTACACAAATACAATCAGTATATGTTGCGACAATCAAACCAGACGTATAAAGAAAAGTGAATATTACCTCCACAATCCTGTACTCCCGCAACCAGGTAAGCTGGTTCATGAGGGATTCGGTCAAGCTTTCTACAGTAGCGCGAGCGACCTCCGTGTCGTTTTGTTCGCCTTCACTCAAACGGCGGATCAACTCGGCTTTCTCTGTTCGGTGCAGGTTGACATCTTTTTTCAAACTGTCAACCTCAGCTTGCAGCCGCTCCTGGTAAAAAAGCATTGCAGTTAGATCATCAATTTCTTTATTCTTAAGAAGGAGAGTCATTTTGGATGATACCTCATTTTGCTCGCTCCTTTCTCTATGTGAGCGCGCCTCTTCTGCTGCCGCAACTGCTTCAGCTTTCTCTTTTTTGAGTTTCTCAATTTCATTGCGCAGAGAAGCTTTTTCTTTGTTGTCACGCTCGCAAGCCTCCACAAAGCGCTTGCGCTCGTCCGCATATTGCGCAGCAGAAGCCTCACACTTGCGCTTCCAAGATAGCGCAACCCATTCTTCAGTCTTCTTCTCCTTCTCAAATTGGATCTTTTCCGCCTCAAAATCAACAAGCATCTTCAGCGTCTTCTCCTTCTCAAGCTTGGCCCTCGCCTTCTCAAGCTCAAGCTCAACCTCGTCCCACTCCTTGTTCATACTGCGCCATTCGCGCACAATTCTATTTATGGTGGACGAGACAAGGACAGACTCTTGCAGATATGACTCGTAAGTAGCTTCATGGTCTTTTTCATCCTGGCGTTTCACCTCCGCCGGCGGGAAGATGCCCTTATACCACTCCCTACAGGAGTGCCAATGGGTGAAAACATCGCCCTGCTTAACCTTCCACACTGGCTGATGAATCGCAGAGGCCCGCTTCTCGGAATAAGAACGATAATAATAATCCCCGGGCGTCTCCTCTGGGAGAATGGGCAATTCCCCTCCGAATCCTCAGCAAACACAAAGCCTTCGCTTTGTGTTGAAGGTCCGGCTCCCTTGGATATCGACCGGGACGGTCCCCCAGCACCTGCAGCCGTATCTTTAACCTGCTCGCCAGCAGGATTCTCAGCATCAAAATTTTTGGGCTCTTCTTCCGGAGCCACTTTCTCAATATGTTCTGGGACGATGGGGTCGATTTCAGGAACAGGAGTTTCTTGCCCCTCATCTCCCTCAACATTCTCAGGCATGCGCGGCGATGGTATAGCAGATGAGGTGGCCGGCGCAACCTTCACCATTTTCTCTGCAAAGCATATCAACAAATACCAAGTATCAGATTCTGCGCAACTTTTATGACAGAAATGCGCAACAAGCTAAACGTACCAGGTGAGAACTTCTTTGCAAAGGCATCCAGATTGCCCTTCTTACCAATACGCGGGCGCGCAACTTTGGTTGGCGCAGGAGTTTTAGTCTCCATCTCCTTCCTCTTCTTAGTTTGCTTCAACGTCTCTTCCGGGCTAGAAGGTATTTCCAAAGGATCATCTGGGTTCGCAGCAGGAAGAGATGAGGTGTCAACGGGTTCTGGCTTCGGTTTCTTCAAACCTACAGGCGCAAGACCCTCCAGTGAGTCTGACACCACCACATAATTGCACCAAGAGTCGGATACGGGAAGTGTACCTTTCTTGCCCTCAGCTTTCGCAGCAGCTGATGGCTTGGTTTTTTGCTCTGGGTTGGAAGGGAGAGGCGCAGCAGCTGCAGCAGCAGTTGGTTTCTTCTTCTTCTTCGAATCAGGGCCTACGCCCAAATTAAGCAAATCACATACATAATCAATCATATTGAGTAAAGGTTGTGCCATTAAGTTATATTGCAATATCAACTTAGGCTTTGTATGGACTTATTTACCAGCCTTCGAACATGGTTGCGCCTCAAGATCCTCCTGCTTGGGCAACTCAAAGTTCCCCAAGATTTGTGAGAACCAAGTGTCCTCACCATCAGCAATAGGTACGGTGGCCATTTTTCCCTTCTCTCTCTTGAAAGAGACCAAGTAGAGAGGCGCAGCTACATAGCAAACATTTTTGCATCAGTACATATCTATTGAAAGATATTGCTAGGAGGTTAAAGGGTTACATACCAGTTCCATCTTCTGTATACACCGGTTTTTCTCGGCGTTCCTTCTTCCAGAAAATACTCATCCCGGCAGCGATGAGGGCCCTTCCGGTAGAACAATATTGGGCACATCTTTAATGTCTTGATACCATACCTCGTCGGCAAGTATGTGAAGGGTCTCCAGCTCGATTTCATCACTGCCCCGGAATGTCATCTTCATCGGGATCACCGCCGCCTTGATAAAGAAAAACTTCTGTTTCCAGTCATGGTAGGACTTCGGCGGCACCAACAACAATCGTTTGGCTTGCACACGCTGTTGGAACGAATAAAAACCCAACGAGCAGTGCAGCTGGTAGAAAACTCTAAACTTCTCGACCGACGGCAAGATCTGCATCGATCGGCAAACAAACTCAAAATGCCGGATCCTCATCATTCCCATCGGGCTCAACTAAGACATGTGAATCTTGTAAAAACCAAGAATTTCCAGCAAGAAATGGGTCACCGGCAGCCGGAAATTCCCTTCGGCAAAATAGTCATAGAATAATGTAATGTAGCCGGCCGGCGCATCAGCCGCCGTGGCATTCGCCTCCGGAAAAAACGCTTTCCAGGACGAAGCGAAAAGGAAGTTGGTGGCAAGATTATCAAAATCTTTCTTCGACCACTTTAACGGTGGCAAAATTGATGACGACACCTCAGCAGAGCTTGCACCGGTGGCCATAACTCGATCTTTGAAGAAAACTTAGAAAGCTTTGAGGGTCATCGGAATTTTTGAACGCAAATTTCTCTCAAGGTTGGGTGAGGAAGCAAATGGATCGTTGATCCCTTTATATACTAACCGCAATTAATGCATGATTTGATTGCAACGACTTTTACGGCCGTCACGTTTCCCCAAGTACCCGCAGGGGCGAGTGGAGAACAGTAACCGCCCCGCGCCCGCGAGTGTCGCTAAAAAGCATTAAATACGGTAAGACAGGTACTATTGACAGCCTGTCAACAGTACCACCACGTCTCAAGAACGTGCGTCGTCACCAACTACACCATCCAGATAAGTGACACGTGTCTAAGCATATTTGAAATTCAAATACTTTTTCAAAATTCACTTACGACACGTCATCAAGATGCATAAAGCAACAAAAAACTAGTCTTTACCTAGCGCAGCACATTTATCTTAAGTCCAGTGCTCCACCTACTTTTTATTCTTACATAGGAGCAACACTGGACTGGGGGGACTTGAAGGTGTATGGTCCCAAAAACCTTGCGCCAATCAAGGAAACCATACCCATTAATAACTTCTAAGGAAACTGGGCGCAGACTTCTTTGCCAAAATAAGATTTATTAGAACTTTACGCCAAGTTTCCAAGAGAGGAAAGCTTCATTTAACTACCTTGCGCGGGCCCGCGCAAGGTTCAAAGTTAACCTTGAACACTCTCTTTGGATAAATGCTTCATTTAACTACCTTGCGCGGGCCCGTGCAAGGTTCAAAGTTAACCTTGAACACTCTCTTTGGATAAATGCTTCATTTAACTACCTTGCGCGGGCTCGCGCAAGGTTCAAAATTAATCTTGAACATTCTTGTCTGATAATGCTTCATTTAACTACCTTGCGCGGGCTCGCGCAGGTTCAAAGTTAATCTTGAACATTCTTGTCTGATAATGCTTCATTTAACTACCTTGCACGGGCTCGCGCAAGGTTCAAAGTTAACCTTGAACATTCTTGCTTGATAATGCTACATGCGCAAACCTTGCGCAGATATTTATATCAAAGCAAGCATCCACCAAACGTTGCGCCAAGCAGCAAGGAAAAGAAGGAAGATCAGTTAACTAACTTGCGTTTCTTGCGCAAGGAAACAGTAAATCCTGAAACTTTCCCTTAGCAAAATCCTTAACTTGGTGCAGAAGCAAGGGGAATCTTTTCTGTTGTAACAGAATGTACACGTGACGAATAATAGATGGATAACAGCTGTGAAACCTTCTAGAAGCCATTCACACCCAATCGTGCAAGCATCTTTTCGGTATTAACCAATTGCCACATGGCAGCATCTGGACGGCTGAGGAAGATCACGTGATGGCATGCTCACATTTATAAGATCTAGTGATCTCATGTTGACACGTGGCGCCTCCCTAACCGCTGATGAGCTCACGATCCGTGTGCACTAACAGATTGCCAACAAACATTAACGGAATAACAAAAGATTCCATTAAAGTTAACAATCTCTCTTTTTGGCGCCAAACACCGGCTATAAATAAGTAACTTGGAGTTCAAGGAAAGGTATTCACACTCAATTACTCTCTCACTTACAATACTTACTTCCGACTACATGTACTTATTCTCACGTCGGAGGGTGGTCACGGAGAGAACCCCCCTTCTCCCCATGGCGAGCTAACGGTGTTCTGTTTTGCAGGATCAGCCGGAGTATTGTTCTATTCATCATCCATCGTGAAACCAAACGGAGGGTTAACCCTTTTATGCAGAGCCCATTCCATAGAACTACTCTGACTCCGGTCTAGTTGATCTAGGGTTTTCTTCAAGCCCATTTCATTTATGCTATAATAATTGGTATCTGTTTAATGATCATATAAAGAGACATAGATACATATTATATCAACCATGACAAGAACAAGAGTTCAAAAGTCCATATGATTCAAATAACAGCAATTCTCTTTGATATCAACTACACAGTAAAATACAAAAATATCCCCCAAAATCCCTGCACCACTCCAAATGACCACTAGTACATTTCTATAAATCAATATTTCAATATAATCCAACATTTTATAAACTCAAAAAGTTTTATAAGATCTACCATGGCTTAAGATCCGCTAGAGGACCTGCGGTCCAGTTCAAAACCTTCTCTCCTTTCCTCAAATAAACACTCTTATCATGAGGCAATTTACGGGCCAAACCATTCAAGATTTGATGAAACGCATCACCTGGTTGAGCGGGATGTGGGAATAACATAGCTTGTTTCATTGAAGGATTAGCGAGCAATCTTTGTTTTCGTAAAATGACTTCTGTCGGAATTGATGTCAGAATGGTGTCCAAATTTGGGACGTCTTTTTCATCTACGTAAACTCCAATGTCTTCCCACGGAATTGCATCAGCAAAAGGCAAGACGATGTCGTCTGCTATGATGACTGGGATGCAACCAAATATAACGGCTTCGACTAGCCGTGGACTCCATGGGGCCCACCCGAGTGGACATAAGCAGAAAACAGCTCTTTGCATGTCTTCGTAGTATGTTGTTGGATGTTCTGTTGAGATGTCAAAGAGAGGGTTGTCTTTGAAGTTTTCCCACACTGCTGCTCTTGCTCCCCTGAAAAATCATTAGAAAAAAAGATTGTTTTGTTTCATACCAAAACACACAGATAGAGAAAAGATTCAAAATTGCTGAGCGTTAGAGGTGGCAAGATGAATTGAAATGGATCATCAATTTAGTACAGGTCAAAATGGGATCGAGTCGGTTGACCAGCAAACTTTTTTCATCCGTTTAAAGAGAAATTGCAGACAACTAATGTGTAATTGTGATTACGATTTACGAAAACAATATTATAACGAGACTAATTTAGATATTTGAATCGAATGATTTGAGAGGTCATAACCTGAATGCATTAAAAACAAACTTTGGATGACTTAAAACGTGGGTGACCCGTCTGATCCATTTGACTCATGCTCTTAGTTTTTTTATCTAACCCGTTTGAGATAAACACAACTCAAATTGACCCATTCGTGAGTCAATGGATCGAAAAAGTTACGCCCATTTGAGATATAACCCGACCCGTTTTGACCGATTGTAAAAGTTGATTTATATAGGAAATTTGAAAAATTGGACATGAAAGTGTTTTGAAGATCAACTTAACTTGTTTTGACCCATCCTCTACTAATATACCTGTTTTGACCAATTATTAGACCCGTCCACCAAGCCGCCCCTCTTCATAGGGAATAGCTAGATTCAAGAATAGAGAATACACATACCTTGCGTAATAACCGCCTTCTGGGTCGTTTCCAACATCATAAAACAAGCCTCTAAAGTAGACAAAGATGGATCGAGGAATACTTGGAGGGATCAAGTGAGTTTGCATCTTTTGAGGAGGGGCATATGGAGGCACTGTAATTGACCCATGTTTTAAACAAACATGGTTCTTTTGCCCAAATGTCTGAACTAATGTAGCCCTTTGAAGAAGAGGAAGAATTCCTCTTTCAATAGCTTTTTCTTCCTACGATAAATTCCACAATTTAAGAAAACAAAATCAACCACAAAATAATAAACACAACATTGCCTCAAGACTAGATGAAGCAATTTCGACACGCTTATTAATGAGGGGGTGATTCAGGTTATGTTTTATCTCCAACAGATACAAACAATTAGCTTAAAAAAGAAACGAGTTTAAAGTTGCCCAAAGTGTAGTTTTAGTGTATAAAATCTTAAAGCACATTTAATGACAAATAGACTGTTATTTAAATATACAATCCTTGTAATCATATTCGTCAAAAACTAATTATATATTAAAATTTGAAACTTATAACAAAATTGTTACAGATCAATCCAACCCCACCTGTTTCAACCCGTGTAAAAATATTATATAATGACAAAGTTTCAGAAAATGTTCCATTTAGGTCAATCTTATTCCATTATTATGAAAAAAATTCATAACTAGTGAAATTGAGTGACCTAAATGAAGCAACCTTAAAACTTGATTACTAATTAGTGACTTTTTTTCTAAATGTTTACAAAAAAAACTGATTACTTTATAATAAACTTGAAAAAAAAAGTCGCATAAATAGTAATCATGTATCGACATTATTTCATTTAGGTCACATAGCCTAACCAAATATGACAATTGTCACAACAGATAGAACAATATGAAACTTGAGTGACCTAAATGAAACATTTATAAAGCTAATTACTCTTTGGTTACATTTTCCCTTCCGGCCCACACCAAAATCATCCATTTTGACCCGTTACCTAACTAGCCCGTTTTTTCCACCTCCACTCAAGACCATAATAAGGGAGTTAAAATATCATACCTGATAATGAAAACAAGCACCAAAATCATGTGGCACAATGAAAAAGTGATCAGCCCCTTCGGTCCTATTCCAATAAGGCCAATTAGAAGAAATAAGTTGAATCGCACTTCTCATCATTCTTGGTGATTTAAAAGGTAACGGGAGGCCATTCGGTGTTAAATCACATGTGGTGTAAACAGGAGTGTAAAACCAATCAGCTTCCTCCGGATTAAGGGTTCTAACAGGGCTCGATAACAAGAATCTGTGCATGTAAATTTCTGCAGCAAACATATGGTTGAGACACCGGGGGTCTTTTTGTAATATTTTCTTGTTGTACTTGCTCGGTAGCTCATAAACAAATACTTTCAATCTTCCAACTGGATCATCTTCCAATACATCCCCAGCACTACCTATTATCACACAAATGTATAAATTGTTGGCACACAATTATGCGTTGATCAGCAGTCATGACTGTCACTTAAGGATGTGTTTACTTATGTCTCAAATTATCACTTTTGGATAACAGTTTTTACAACTTTCATGATGGAAGCCAAACAAAACCTTAAAAAAGCCATTTCCTTTTTGTTTTACCAATGGCTGTAAAAATCCTGACTAGTATCCGATTAGTCGCTAGTCAGAGGTTCACCTAATAATTTTCCTCTAATCGGTCAATTAATCACTAGACGGTCAATGGCGGCCCTAAGCAGTCCTAATCGGCCAAAAATCAGCCGTTCCGAACAAATTGCGGCCAATTACCGCCCAAATTTCAGCTATTTTCCGGTCAAACCTTGTAAATTTTGGTGATTAATCTTGTCTCCTTAAAAAATGAGCCGATGAGGGGGTTAAAACTTGTCTTGCTAACAAAAATCCACATAAAATGTGTGCGTATATATGTACATATATATGTACATATATATATATATATATATATATATATATATATATATATATAACTGAAGACTACATACAAAAATCCAAATCCGATAAATCCCTATTAATTCCGATTAATAGCTAGTCCGTGTCCCATCAGCCAACTAGCGCTAGTTTTACCATAATCTTAGTGTTTATTACTCCAACCCTACTGAATCTATTATAAATAGCATATCAAAGAGAAACTGAATCTAAATTCTATGGCATCATGAACAATAGAATCTGCCCAGATCAAGGACTCATAAACAAAACCCTAATCACCTAATCTGACCCAACTTAAAACCAATCGTAAATTCAGCAAAATGAAGCAATTCAAAATGATTACGGAAGAAATTACCTGAAATCCTCTCAGTTTTTTGACCTTTACGAAGCTCAAAAGCATCAAGATTCAACAAGAAAGCAGAGAAAAAAACCAGCAAAACAAAACCCCAACTCAAATTAATCATCTTTAACACTTGGTACCTCAAATTACCCTTCAAATCTATGAACCACAAGATGAACGAAAGAAGCCCAGAAAGTATTGTTTACTTAAACGGGTGAAGAGACAGTTGAAATGTCATTAGAGAAAGTAGTTGTTGGAAATTTGATGAAGACACTTTCTTGCAAATTAGGTTTTGAAATCAAAAAGGGGGAATTAAAAGAAACAAGAGATGGGTATGTGTGACAATTGCTTAAAGAAACAGGGAAGAAGAGGAGAAGGAGGCATCTAAGGTTGGTTTGGTTTGGTTGTCAAAACATATTCCTTCTTGAATCTTTTTTTTATAAAACTAGCTGTTGTAACATCAATTGATAAATAAATTAATGTGTGTACATGAATAAAATAAGGTTTTTTATATGATATTTTTCCATATGAACATAGTGTGGTTGGCCATGATGGTGAAATTTCAAGAAAAAGGAAAGTATTTGAAAAGGATGTGAATCTCAATTACTGAGTTAAAAGCTGCCTGAATACATCTTGTGAAATTATAGCTTAGCCTTTTTTCTATTCTCGTGTGAAACATAATAGGGAGTTTATGATCGGTCTTTCATAAGGGTTGAATCGTTAATTACAGTTTTGGAAAACGACAAATTAAACCTGTTAAGTTGATTGGGTCGGATGAATAGTTCAGTTTTAATAAATTAACAAATCATAAATTAGCAACATAGTTGTGTATACACTTATGCTTTGAGAGTTTTTCAAAAAAAAAAATTGATATTACACTTTTAAGCCAAACCTATTTGACTTTTTACTTTAACCCAAAAGTTTCGTTTTTTGCAATTTAACCGCACAACTTTTTTACTTTCAACTTTGGTCCCTCATTCTTTTCATATTTCGCATATTTTTCGTTTATATTTCGTTTTAAATTTGCGAGTTAACACGGCGTTACGTGCGTGTGTGGTTCAACATTTTCATGTTTTGTTTTACGCTTCATACTAAATTTGTGAGTTAACACGACTCTACGTGTGTGTGTGTGGTTCAGCGTCTTTACAACGCGCGGGGTCCCAAAGCGACTTAGTTATTATTTTCTAGGTTTTATGTTGTGGTCTAATTTCTTCGCATTAACACGCTGTAACTTCAGTATTGGTTGTCGCCGACAGTGGTGTGGTATTGGTACTATTCGACATTGTTTTACGCCCCCCACCATATTACGACGGGTGGTAAACCCAGTTATTTTATAAAAACGTAATTCTGTACTAGTAGTTTTTTAATTTGTTATAATAAAACGTTAAAATCCATTTTGCACTTCATTAAAAATGAGGAAAAATCAAAAAAGTTGGATGTTAACTGAAAACTCTGACCAGAATTTGATTTTAGATGAAAATAGTAATAAACATGAAACCACATGAACCAAGATTCAAAATATTTAAGTTTTGGATTAAAGTTATTAAGGTGACCAAATCTTAGGAATCATTTTGAGAGTTTATGGAAACTATAAATGTTAAAAGAGTCGATGCCAAACAATGAAACAATCCGTAAAATTGCCATATTGTCAAAAACAGACTGTAAAATCATCAAACCTTTGAAATTGAACCTTATAAATTCAAACCGGTCAAATTGGTCCAATTGTTTCGATTTAAACTAATATCGGTTTGTACTTTCATTATTTAGGCTACATCTCAAAGGCTCGAATAATTAGAATAAATACTTCTTGAAAATTTTCTCATTAACCTTTTGATCGGCCATTTTATGATTAATTGTTCTTAAAATTAGCTTCTTTGTTGGAGTTGGATAATTATTATTTTTCTAATGTTTTCATGTCGATGTAGAATGATGAATATATGTAATTCTACATTTCGTATCTATACTATATAATAAAATAAACCATTTGAGAGACACTTATCATCATATTATGTCATGTCTTATGAATAATTATTATTTTAGTTTAATCTCTTCCAATTAACTATAGATAACCCCCTACTAAATGTTATTTAGTTTAATATTTTATGAATAACTATTTTTTTGTTTAGTCTCTTTTAATTAATTACATATAACTCTCCATTTCCATAGTTTATCAAATTGTTGGGGGGTTTAGTAGAGGTAGAGAAACACATACACAATAAGAACAAAGATTTTCTTGAATCAATTTGAAAGATTTTCTTGGCCTTTTCAACATGCTTTTTGGAGGGTTTCTTTAAATAGCAAAAAAAAAGTGGAAACATTAAAAAATCACATGATAATTGATGGAATCATGGATTGAATCACTCAAAGTTTTCTGGTATGTGGAGAATAAAATGAGGGGTAGAAATTTGTAGGTATTCAACTAAAATTAAAGTGATTTGAGTTTTGATGTAATTTAGTGAAAGGTTTTAAGAGATTTCGCATCCAAGTGAGGGAGTATGATAGCTCTTTAGTGAGTGCTACTACATTATATAGGGAAACCGTTCACAATACAAACTAAAATAACAATTTTATTAATCAAATTCTGAATACATGATATATATAAAATTGAAATAGACAGAATGGAAATACATAACAAAATTAAACTGAGAAACAAAATTACAAAGAAATAAAGGAAAAATAAAACAAAGGTGACTGCGGCACGTGAAGATCACGTTTCCCTTAAAACAGATTTCGGGTCACCCAGGTGAACTCGTCTGTTTCCCAGGGTACAACAGCCTAAGTAGATTGTACTGTCGGGATTAGCCTAGCACCTGAAAAAAATACCTGAAACAAGAGTGTGCAGAGTATCAAAGTTAGGAAATTCGTTTGAGGTGTGTGTTGTATGAACCATACGATTTTCAACGTATCTCTACTGAACAAAGCACCAGGCTTTGTATATCATCTGTTTAGAATACCACAAATCAGAACTCAATACAGAATTCAATAAAAAATTAAGTCTCAATTGAATTATGAGAACTTAATTCACTTGATCAGTAGGAATGTAAACAGTCACCAGACCACTGGCTCAAATCACATCTAAAAAATAGTAAAGTGAAAAATGCGTCATCAAAGCGCCACATTGCGCCCATCGTCCGGGCGAGTGTCACCCGGCTGGCTGCCACTTGGTGTGACTTGTCACATAGAAATACATTTATGTAGAGGATTATAGATATAAATCAATAAAAGATTTATCTCTCCACCAATATGGGACAAACACAACTTCCCACACATTAAGGTTCCAACACACAATTAAAGCTTATGATCTCTCATTCATTTTGCTTTAATCACTAAATTATTTATCATAATTTCCAACACATTATCATATTATTTCTTCTAAAAGAAGCTATTTTTGCTACTTATGTAACTATACCTTTTGAATACTATAGAAGTTGGATTGTTGATGGTAGAGCTATTGCATGAAAGGTTAAAACCTGTATGGTAAATCAGATCAAAGACGAGCAATTCAGGATTGACCACAATGCCATTTCAGGATTGATAACAATGATGTAAGAAGTCTAACAAATCATTCCAACTTTTTATAGTCACTCATGTGACATGCATGACTTTAATTATATTTGATATTGCAGGTATCAGTAGAGTAGTGGCATGGGCTTCCCTTTGGTGTGAAATTGAACCTACCGATCTGATCTTGAGCTCTTAGAACATTCGGCAGCCAAATGTGGTGCGGGGAATCAAAAACCACACCAAGTAATTGATGAGTTCATCCCTACACTTGATGTAGATGAAGGAATATGTTCCAAACATCCTGAAAATCTTCCTGATGAGTAGAGTGCTTATGATGCAATGTTTTCAACAATTAGTAGAGCAGGAATACTTGGCGGGTTGAGCAATGGCTCAAAATGGGTAACTTTTTTGCAACAAGTCAGGTTTGGTTCATTGTATCTAACGTTTGTCTTTGATGGGTCAAATGTGTAAGCACAAAACCTTAGCTAAAAGAAAAAGTGAAATAAGTTGAGTTGGTCAGATGTACTGAAAGGTTATGAACTTATGATGGATCCATTTTTATTATGCAGGAAAGTGACGTTTAGAAAATATTATATGGACTCAGCTATATAGGACCAACTGATGCATAATTGTAATATTTTCATCTTGAAACACACTTGCAAGTCTACATCACATAGTCATTCTTTGTTTCCATATCTTAAAAATATGTGATTTAATTTTTATTTTCGCATAACAGGTTGCGGGTGAGATGGACAAACTTGGAATTGAAGAAGCAGGTTTAAGGAACCGTGGTGTTCCTCAAAAAGTTTCTTATAAGGATTTACCATCTCAAAAACAGGTTTAGTTTAATTTTAAGGTCAAATTAAATCATTTTATATTAATATGTTGGACAGTAACATAAGGTTTTGGTAAATATTAGGATTACGGATTTGAGAGTTATTCAGTTTAAGAAATACATATCGAGTATCAATGTGTTTTCCTAACATCTTGATATGCCACTGTATGTTGTCAACTTGTCATTTGTTAGCGCGGGAGAATCTCACTAGCAAGATTGGTATGCATTGGTATTGTATGTTGTACAACTCATGTAAACATAAAACATGAAGTAGTGTATGTTTTAAGACTATAATGTCCAGTAACTATAGACGACTAAGACGTCGCCGGCGTAGCGCGCGGCCTATGGCAACAACCTAGTTTTATCATACTTTAAATTTCGAATACCATTCTTCTATTTTTCTAATAAAATGTTATCCTAAAATTCAAATTGTTAATTTAATATATATTTAAATAAAACAAATTATTTATCGCGAAAAACAAACTTTGTAATAATATATTAAATATTTTTATTTTCATTACTAAAAAAATTATTACATCATTTTATTACATAATTTATAAATCAGATTGTCAGAATTGATACCGACATTTTATCACTCAAATGACTGTTGATTTTCTTCTTGAATAACGTATGTTTTTCTAAAGAACCCTCTTCACAATCACCCTATCCATCGCGCATAGAGTATTATCCATTAGTATATTGAAAGATATGACTTTTTTGTTATTTGATATATAAAATTAGATTTATTAAGCCTGTGTAATACACATGGTTTTTTAAAGATATACCTTTTTTTTATTATTTACTATACAAAATTACATTTATTTGACCTGTGTAATACATGAGGTTTTTTAAGATATAACTTTTTATTATTTGATATATAAAATTAGATTTATTCAATTCGTACAGTACACGAGGTTTTTTTAAGAATATATATCCTTTTATTATTAAGTATAGAAAATTACATTTATTCAACCCGTGTAATACAATATTTTTAAAGATGTAACTTTTTTATTATTTGGTATATAAAATTACATTTATTCAACCCGTGTCATAAATGAGGTTTTTTAAAATGTATTATTTTATTATTTGGTAAACAATATTACATTTATTCAACTCATGTCATACACGTGGTTTTAAAGATATAACTTTTTTATTTGGTATATAAAATTACATTTATTCAACCCGTACAATATGGTTCTTATAGATTTTTTTAGTTAATATATAAACTTACATTTATTCAACCCGTACAATAAAGGAGGTTTTTAAAGATATATTGTTTTATTATTTAATATATATAATTCATTTATTCAACTTATGTAATACATGAGGTTATAACCTAGTTATCGTATATAAAAATCCGATAGTTTTAACATAAGCTTCACATTTGTGTTATGACGTTTTCTAAATTATCGGATTTGGTGAACAACTATTAACATGTAGGCATGTTCTTTTTACCTGAAACCCAGCCCGAATTTTAAGCCACTCAAACTCGATTAACCTGCATGCGATTAACCACAAACATGAACCCGAAAGTAGTCAATTGAGTTAGTTATCAGGTAGAATTTTGTCTGATTCGGGTTACCTCGTCCGGGGAACTTATATACGAAATATCCTAAATTTTTTAGGCTTATTGAATTTTTGAGATTTAGAGAGTAACATTCCAGTTTACTGTGAATCCACATCTTCTACTAAGTAAAAAGAGCTCATTATAATTCTAGTTTCCACACAAATTTGTATACAAAATTAAATACAATTCATTTAGTAGAATTCTATTGATGAATTTAGGAATTTATATATGCATGATTTTATATATGATTCTTATTATGGCTTGAATGGAAGCAAGTAGTTATATATAGGTTCATGTATTAGCTACATGATATCATTGGTGAATGGCGAGTATGATGGTTACTTACTGATAGCAATTGTTACTTATTACTTATCAGGAATTGAGCTGGAGCTTCTTAGTTCTTTCTAAGCACTATTTCAAGTAGAGAGTATGTATATCTTTTTTCAAAAGAAATTTTAAGCTCTTTTATAAAAAGAAGATTTTTTTTAGTATGAGTTTTAAACTGCTTAATTCTCAAAAGTTTTGTAAAATTATGTAGTAAGGTATGTCACAAACCAAAATTAACGAGCCCCTTGCAACGTCCTTATTTTGACAACGTCTTATAAAGTTTTGGACTTATTAGGTGATTGTGATGTTAAGATGGGCATACTCTCTCCCGCACGTAGAAAGAAAAGGATGGATTAAATCACTTCCTAGAAAAATATTTATTTTTGGTCTCACAGTCACAAGTCATTTCACGAACGATAGAAAAATTACAGATAAACAGGCAACAAGCTGCGCCGCAAACCCCCTTTTGAATAGCAAATTCAATTCTACCGAAAATAAAATTTTGGTTTTTTTGCGTCGAGAAATTGTTGTACACGAACCTCTGCACTCGATCCAAAAACCCAACAGCTTCAGGAGCATTGGAACCTAGAAAAAAGCGAAAATAATCATAATATGTTATAATTAGAAGCATGCAATTAAAATTCGAGGAAATATACTCAATAACATGTGATATCCGGTGTATTTTATTTTAGTTTTTTTCTCTAAACGTCACTCCAAAGTCCAACCCAGTTGATTTAATTGCTCTATGGGCTTCTTCCAACGAGGATATGGCCACAAATAGATAGCAATCTCATATTTTGGGCTTGAATCAATGAACCATATATGGGTAAGTGGTTGTGTGGGTCCACCAATGAACTTGAGTTTTCAAAACCGATCGAGCATTTGGTCCATTAAAAAAATTAATCCCTAATTGCGTTACTCGTATTTTACATATTTTCGTAAAAAGGTTTAGAGGCGTAATATTTTTTAATCAAGTTAACCCAAAATCAAACAATTAATATAAGGCTAGAAGTTGGCTACAAAGTCCAAAATTCCTAAAAAGGGTAAAAAGTCATAGAATATCATACTGTCAATCATAAAACACACCCAAAACCACAATAACATAATAAAGATTACTAAAACATCATACATGTGAGTTTTGGATGATAAGGTTCCGATTATCCAATGACTAACATTATGTGTTTTATGTTAATTATCATATTGTATTTTATATTCATAGTTCTACGATGATGTGTTTGGATTTCTTTTATGGATTGCTATGGTTTAAATATAGTGTTTTAGTAATCTTTACTCTATTATTTGTATGTTTTTGTGTGTTTTAGGATTGAAATTATAGTGTTTTATGACTTTGTACACTTTTTATGAGATTTAGACTTTGTAGCAAAACCTACCCATATAATATAAATTGGTTTAACGTGAATCTTAATTACCCTACCCATACATTTAGGAAGTCTACTTGTTTCTTGTGTGCTTGATAAGTATAGAAAAAGTTTAAAATTGAGTAAAGTAACATCTATAGTCCCCAGCTTTTGAAATTATAGCGGTGCTCTCTGTGATTTACTTTTTGTTACTTGGATAGTCCCTTGAGTGGATGTCTGTTAGTCTTCTCCGTTAAGTCCATCTGAAATTTCTTATGTACCTCTCCCTTTAAAAAATAAAAAAACAAACAAATATGGATTATTAAAAGTGTGGGGCCCACCTCATTTACCCCTACCTTATTCAAACACTTCCTCCGATCACCGCCTGCATCCCCCACCGTCTCCACCACCACCCACTTCCACCCCACCATCACCAAAAACCCTAACCCTTCGGTTGCTAACCCACCCTTTCAAACCCAATTCAATAGCATTTTGCACAATCCAGTCATGGTAGAACACCCCCTGCACTCTCACCTTAATTTACACCTTCACCTGCAGTCAGTTAACAACCATCAACAATAACAAATGGGGTATGAATTTGACGTCAATTGGATGAATTAGAGGGAGATTTAATTTACCATTTTGATGGGTGTTGATGGATTTGGTGGTGGAACAGAGGATGGTTGAGAAGTCATGTTAAAGGGACGAGGTCGAAGTGGGGGAGGGTGAGGCCAGAGATGAAGACGACAAACCGGAAATTGAAGGGGGTCGCCCTTCGATTTGGTGGGCGTTGATGGATTTGATGGTCGCCGTTCGATTTTCAGACGAAGGGGATCCGTGGTTGTCTTAGGTGGGTGCGGTGGTGGCAGCATATGGTAGTGTTGGTGAAGACGGTGGTGGTGGTGGCATATGGTGGTGGTAGGTGAAGATAGAGAGAGGTGGGTTATCTTAGGTGGTTGCGGTGGTGGCTGGTGGTCAGCGGCAGGTGGGTTGAGATGGTTTTCTTAGAGATATATATATATATATATATATATATAGAGAGAGAGAGAGAGAGAGAGTGTGTGTGTGTGTGTGTGTTTTGTGTGTATTTTCTTATATTTTAATAAAAGGAAGGGGTAAATAAGTAATTTCACATGGATCTAGCGGAGAAAACTAACCCTCATCCACTCTAGGGACTATCCGAGTAATAAAAAGTAAACCACAGGGAACATCGGTGTAATTTCCAAAAGTTAGGGATTAGAGGTGTTACTTTACAAAACCACAGTGACTATCCAGGCATTTTACTTTACTCTTCAAAATTTTATCTTCTTCACATTAAAATTCATTTATTTTTGTCATTTTCATATTAAAATTTTAAGTATCCAAATTATCAAGATGATTATTATTGTTGATGTTATTTGGTTCTAATTTGAATCTATGATGTAGTGCTCTAGAGAGCACCCCTAACTCGAATATACCCGGAAAAGTGTGGTTTCGTCAACTGAGTTTCGCCACACTCGTACACTTACACTTACAAAATTAATATAACCAAAGATGTTGTTAGTCCACAAGATTCTTTCTCAGGTGAAAATAAATAAAACGTTTAAAAAACTTGACCTAAATTCGAATTCCACACGACATATGTTTTTCCCACAATACTAGTTCTTTTTGCCTTCCATCTATTTAAATATCTAATCTACTTACTCATCTGTCACATGTTTGTTCCCTGTAGTAAATTGTATATGAATTCTATATGTTATGTTATGCTCATGTAAATTTACAAACTCTTATCACCTAAAAGATTTTTACAAATAGCAAAAACACAAATAAATTAGAAAATCTTAAAGAAAACAAATAAATAGCTTAAAAGGGTTATATATTATTAACATTTTGAATTAAATTAATAGTTTTTTTAAACATCATCATGTGTAAAAATTTAGTTTATCACAATAACCTTCGTATAAATAGTCACTTAAAAGTTAGTGTACTATGGACACAACACAAAGTACTCAATTACAAATAACCAATTAAAATGTTACTTCTCACTTTTACTAATCTTCCTAAGAGAAGTACCTAACCATTTGGAATGATGTTACAAAACTATCAAATCCACTTTACCTATTTTCACCTCATTTTTCACAAACTTATATATTGAGCGGTAGTCACCAAAATCACCATAGCAAGGTTTGGAAGCGGGTAACAAGGTTTGGAAGCGGCTTGTGTACACCATAGCAATGGCAACAACGTGGAGGATTTGGCATGCTAGGAATGCTAAGGTCTTTGACAACGCCTTCATTCCGGTTAAAAAACGTTGGAGTTGATAAAGGAAGATGCTTTCTTCTGGGTTTGTAATAGAGCGAAAATTACATCTCCCAAATGGGAGAAGTGGGTGGATTTTGATGTAACGGACATAGTATAAGTCTCGTTTTGTGTTGCCCTTTCTCTTGTTTTCCGTTTGTTTTGGTTTTGTATTTCCTCCAGTTTCTTGCTGGCCCTGTATATATAAATATATAGAGTTGTTGCCGTTCAAAAAAAAAGTCACCAAAATCACAATTAGATGTTAAAGCAAACGGTACTCTTACGCTACCCGAAAACCCAATGTACCTAAACGCATTAACCGAGCTACGCCAAGAGTACCCTTGCAATAAAAGCTATACATTAATACAACAAAAATGATTGTGTTTTCATTTATTAATGGGAAGTTGGGAAGTAAAGTAGAACAGATGCAACTACATATTGCCATATCTAAGGAATCATAATAAAAAGTAATAAATGAGAAAGATGTAGAAGGGGATTGGGGTATAGGTCATTTAAGGTGCCAACGCGATAGCGGAGGATAGCGTGTGAAGAATGTGGGTCATGCTTGATTATGACCGTTTGATAACTGTTGTTTTTATTTAAAAAAAAACTGATTTAAAAAATAATTTTTAACACTATAAATACAAACTCAAACCATATTTTTTACACATAGCACACCGCTCTCACTTATATTTTTTTTACACAAATATCATCTCTCACAATCCATCATTTAACGTTATGTATATTCGTACTTTCTATTTTATTAGCATTTCATTCCAATCTATGTAATCAGAGACTTTGATCATAATGGAAAATCAACTTTTACATAAATCTGTTTAATGCATACTTATACTATATGCAATCAATCATCAAATACATTTATTATACGAAACCAACAGATGCAATACCTTCGAAATATCATTTATACATGCACGATACTTATAGCATACTTACAGACACTTTGCATACTTAAAAACAAGTTAATTTACTAGTTCCTAACTCAAAATGGCATCAAAATCAAGTCCAGGGACTAAAGTTGAACAAAATGCAGAAAGTTTGGAAAATCAAGCTCTTGCATCACGAAAGAGCCTAATGGCTCTTCTCTCGCGCAAGGCGAGACTCTCAGATTTGCAGAAAGTTCAGTTTTGTGTCCGGATTCAACTTATTTCACCCATTTTCAACTCCCAACTAATAGCTAACTCATTAAAAAAAACTAACCGTGACACCCGGCTATTTTGAGTCTGTACCGTATTATTGTGACACGTGTAATCAATGAATAAAGGCAATATTATATTAAATTTGTTGTTAAATTATGGTATTTTATGTGTTCGCAAGTCCAAACTTTGATAAAAATTATGTTGGTAAAAACAAGATATACTCTTATCACGTATCGAACAAAATGCGAAACGAACGTCTGTGACTGTCTGATTAATGTTAAAATTCTAAAAATATTCCATTAGGATTAAAATGCTATTTTAATCATATCCACGAGGAATAATTAAGTAAAAGCTTAAAAACACTGTTTTGCGAATTAAGCGTATATTGCGAGATACCGCACGTAATTTATTAAATTTAAATGACAAAGCCAGTCAAAGCAAATAATATATTGTTCAGCAATATTATGAAGAGTTAATTTTTATGGAATGGTAAAAATAATTTAAAACGCCTTAATACGCGATTTAAAACGCGAGATAAAATACTCGATAGTCAATTAAATATTAGTTTTTGCCTAATATATATTATATTATATGTATGTATGTATGTATGTATGTATGTGTGTATGTGTGTAATTGTGTGTGTGGGGTGTAGGTGGCGGCCCAAGGGTGCCCACCTTTTCCTCTTTTCTCCCATTTTGACAAGTTCGAGCATGGAAAGAAGACATAATGATTATATGTTTTTCAACACTCCATAACATGCATTTTTTTCAAGATCAAACTTTTCAATGCTTCAACTTTCTTTCTCTCAAAACCATAAACCACCTCCACCATCTTCCATTTTAAAAATTTTGAACTTTTCTTGAAGATTCAAGTCTATTCCAAGGTGTTTTTCAAGGTGTTTGAAGATCCAAAGGTGTTTTCAAGTGATTTCAAAGAAGAACAAGCACCACATCATCAAAAATCTCAGCAAAACCCACTAAAATTCTTGTAAGGTATAAACTTACTTTAAAAAATTTTGTACTTGTTTCTTGATGATGATGTTGATGAGATGATGATGGAAAGTTTCTCAAAAGCTTAGAATTCTTCACAAACTTGAAATCTAACAACAAATGGTTTATAAACTAAAATGGAAGCTCATGTGTGTATGGCCTAAACTGTGTATGAGTGTGTGTTAGAGACTTCGAGTTGGTGTTTTGATTGTTGAATGATTCTTGATTGATGTGATTTTATAAGATGGTTGCATGTATGATCAAAAAGTATTTTTTTTTATAAAAGTTCTTATGATTGAAGACGAATTTATGAAAAGTTGATTTTTGGAAGTATATATGTGTGTGTCGTGTGTATATATATATATATATATATACACACACATATGGGTTTTGTTGGATTGTTCATAAATATGAAGATTGAATGCATGAAATGATGTTAGTATGATTAGATGAAAATGATGTTTTGGATTATATGAAAATGAAATAAATGTATGTTTGAATGCATTTAAGTTATTGGATGATAACGGTGATATGATAATCATGCATTAAGTACTTGTAGATAAGTGTAAATGATGATTAAATGACCATATGATGGTGAACTTGAAATGATATGATAAAATTGGATTAAAATCAGATTATAAGCATGCTAAAATGATGCTAAATAATGTGTTATAATGATATGAAATTATGTCATAAGTCTAGTAGCTTTGCATGTTGTACATAAAGCTTAAAAAGTGGTAAAATGAGTGAAATTGCATGATTTATTTGACTTACATGAAATCTACACAAACATGGATATTAGTACCATTTTGTTCAGTAAATAACATGTGTTATGTTAAAATATGAAGTCGTGATAATTTGGGATGATTATAGTAAAGTTCGGTACAAGACTATACGTTAAAAACGGTAAAATTTGGCTTCTAAAGTGATTTTTGCAAAACTGTTTTAGATCAGGTTATAAATTGATATTTTTATGATGAATATAAGTATTTTAAGTTATATTAAGTATCCATGGTGTTTGGCTAGTCATACGTGACTTCCGACACCTAAAAACGTTGTCGAAACGATAAAATACGCATATTCCGACGTACGCGAAATTTAAAGAGTGAAATTTGCATGTTGTGATTTGCTATGTGAAAATGAGGATGTATAATGTGAAATGATAAGTGTTGACATGATAGTAGGAGTTAGGACTATGCATGTGCACTCATACGGTTAAAACGGTAATTTCGTTAAAAGTCACGTTAATGTGCAACTTATTTGTCGAGCATGAAAATAATACATAGGTTAACTTGTTAAGTTATTTCATATATAAATGCTATAAAAATGATGAAATATATAAGCTACGGTGGCCTGGCCGTAGCTCACGGCAAAGTAGACAAGAAGAAACAGCCATTGCCAGCCGTAACTTACGGCTTGGTTTCCAACTAGCATTGTTGTTTTCTTTGTTTTCTTCGACTTCGGACCCCGTAAACCCTTTTCCAATTCAGTTAAACTTTTATAATGTAGCTAATTCCTACCAAATAGCTTGGTAAGTTACAAGAGAGTATGAATTTGTTGTTAAGCTCCCGAAATGTATTCCGAACTCATTGAAGAGTGTTTATGAGGTGTGGTGAGCGTGTATGTAAGTATGTGTGGGAATGAAATAAGTCTATAGGCATGTATGAGTATGGGTATGGATTTACCTCCATATTAACAATGAAATTCATAGGTAAGCATAAAATGAGTATGCACGTAGGTTTGTACGTATAAGACTTATTTAGATGGATATTTGTGACTAGGATATGTTAGTATAATCATATGGGAATTTAAGTGGTATGTAAGAGCTTGTATATATGTATACATGGCTTCAATACGTATGAGTATTAACATTACTAATTATTATTCTGAGAATGAAATGAAAGTGCAGGTATACTATTGTTGACTTATGAAGATTTGGCGATTGGGATGCAAGATCGTAGATGAAAAGATTATCGAAAGGATTAGCATGAATAGAAAGAATATGGAGGGATCATTTAATTACGAATGTTTAAAATTATGAATGACGTCACCAAATATTAATAATGCGGATGTATGTGGTGATTGCAGGTTGCACGGAATTATCATCACTAAGGAATATAAAGGGTTGATGATCGAGTCAAAGAGCAAGGATTGTACAGGGAAAGCGGTCTCATAGCTTGTATATATATTACATTTAACAAGTTAATCAAAAATGAATGTTGTAAATCCTTTCAAGAAAGTGTCCAACATTTTATAAATGAACCTTCAACTATGTCATATAGTCAATAAAGAAAGAATTTTTGAGTCGGTATTTCCGTTGCGTCTCTAATAGTAAAAACGTTTTAGGGTGTTACAAGTTTGGAGGTCATTGTTAAGTATTCTATCATAATGGTCTTGATCACTTAGGTGACGAGATTAGCCTAGTGGACACTTTGGGTTGACCTGTAGTTTTGCATGCTAGTATAATATATAACTTAGTGTACAAATTGCAATGTTAGATTTGAGACTTTTATACGTATGCTATGTAAATCAAACTTGTATGCTCACCAGCCATTTTATGTTGATAAATCCTTTAATACATGTTGCAGGAAATTGATGATGAAATCTCGAGAAATCTACTTAGGGTGAACTAGAAACACACCCAAATTTTGTTTATGTGAACTTTTACTTGTTTGGTTATGTTAGATTAGATGTTGTATTTTCCTTTCAAAACAATGTACCCTTGAAGTAATGAATGAAATGAAAGTTGTTTATTAAATTATTGCCACCTTTAGTTCGTTATGATGTTCTGAACAATCTTGTTCGTCTCATTCTGATGTTTCCGCCATCGGTTGGGGAGTGACACATCATCTCCGAACAACCCGCATTACATATGTACTCAACAACACCCACGGACCGTCAACACCAATACCGGCGAAGGTGAATACCAACCATTACCGACTGAAAATTCACTAAGATGGGATATACAATCCCCACAACCTCGACAAACACCCCCACCCGTTTAAACGATTAGTTCTCGGGCAAGTGGTCATCAATGAGAATGAAATGCAGTACCTTCGACAACATTGTGAACAACCATATAAACACTAACACACACCGAGAGGTGATCTAAACCCAAGACTGGTAAGTTTATATACTTCCCTAGATACTAGATTGCATCATGTTTGCAAAGTAATTCGGCATCCATTTAGATCTAGGTGGTGTATTTTAATATCCCGGTATCCAAATCCAATTATCCAATCCCGTGAGTTGTGAGTGAGTTAACATGATTCTTGCCTAGGTAGCTTCTTTCTCATTATCTGATTTCACTGATATTTGCTTTGTGATTGCTTGTTTGCATGAATTGCATTCTTAGTTAGTCTTCGTAGTAAATAAATCAGTCATTCACCACTAAACACCATTAGACTAGGACTCGATAGAGGTTAAGTATTGAGGTCGCTACATTGTGTCCCTGGATTGATCCCAATGTTACCGGCTTAACTACATAATGACCGGTACACTTGCCAATTGTGAGTAAGTAAGTTAGTGAGTCCTTTTACTTTGGTGTTTTCAAAATATAAACAAACATATATTGTCACACCCTGACCTGGAAAGGGTAGTCGGGGCATGATTGGGTTTTCATCAAAGCTCATGACATTTACTATAAAGTTTCGTATTTATTATTTCCAATTTAAAAGAGAAATTACATCAACCATACAAGCACAACACGTTCTAAACTCAACATTCATGAACTCTTTATTTTTTCTTCTAAGGCAAATTCCTATGTGTTCCTTGCTTCAACCTGTTCACCTGTATCATGTGTAAAAAATGGTTTTTTAGGTCAACAAAAGTTGGTGAGTGAATCTTATAAAAACATTTGAACGAATTTATTTTATTGGTTATAAAAATGTGCATAACCACATATGAGTATACGTATATGTAAATTTAACCACAAAACACATGATATCAATTAATGCACACACACACATATCAAATGATGAACAATGAGATCAAGGCTCAATTAAACGAAGCCGATCTAATGAGGCACCTAATGCTCAACTCGTCTCCAACGAGGAACTGATGGGCCTAATGAATGATTTGCATGCAACTTGACAAAATGTAAACACGCAATACAACAAACAACATTTACATCACACGTTTAGATCATATAATGGTAATGGCACAAGTGTTTGAATAATCGAAATGTATAAACGACACATGATACACCCCAAAATATAGATAAAAAGGGAATTTGTAAGAATTCACTCACAGCGGGTGCGTTCCTTGATGATATGAATGTGCACGAATTGAGGATTTGATCGACAAACGAATACTAACCTAGATTAAAATAAAACGATAATTATAAACTAATTAATATTTTGATTTAATACTTTTTGTTTGATTTTTAGGTTGTTTTTGTAGTATTTTATTGGGGTTTTAAAACCTTTTGAATTTGTATTATTAAGTGTTTTTAATTGAATTTTAACTAAATTATAATTATCTAAGTATTGTAAATAAATAAAAGAGAAAAAAATAAAATAAAATAATATAAAAAAACTTGTCAGGTCTGACAAGTTCAATCGTTGATTTAAGTTGCACGTGGTGAGACTCGAACCCGTGACCTCTCGGTTGCGTGCACGCAGCTCTTCCAACTGAGCTACATGTCTAACCCGAAAAATTCCTGATTTTAATTAATTTTATACACTTCTTATATTATTAATAAAATGGTTTATTTTAAAAAGAATTTTAAAATCATCGAACCGGCGTAGGGATTGGCCTCGAACCCGCGACCTTTATGTTGTATTGCACCCAGCCCATCCAAATGGGCTGGGTGTTTAACCCGAATGTAAAAGGATTTTAATTATACAAATCCTCTCCTTAAAGATCATCTCCTTCACCATTCTGGTTAAAACCAGAACTGAACTTGATCGTTGCTAAAAGTCATGATGCTATTTATATGCAGATTATGAATTAGACAGATCTAAACAATTTACGTTTACAATTATCGTCGATGCAGCACTTCGGCGATGGGTTACGGCGGCGTATTCCGGCGAACTATACTGGAAACTCGACAAGAACAGGGAATGAGAGCAGAGAGATTTTGCGTTTGAATGCGAGTTTGGGATGATTGGTAGGATGGGTATTTATAGGCAGGGATGTGTTTAATTTCTTGATTTAATTTTGTTTCGGTTTCGCACATGATTACGAACATGAATGAAATTCTTAAAAACATTCAGTTATAACTGATGATTACCATCAGTTATATCTATTAACAAACAAAACACACGCTATTCCCCTGATTTTCACGAATCAACTCTATAACCGATTTGAAAATGAAGTCCAGGTGTTGCAGGTTTAGTTAATAACACCATTATTTAAATTATTTGATTCAACTAAAACACAAAGATGTGTGCAGATTAGTGGTGTTTTGAGTGTGCGTAAACGTGGGAGACCCGGGTTCGATTCCCGGTTTCCCCATTTCTTTTTATTTTAATTTTTGTTTTATTATATTAATGGTTAATTTAACTTACTATTATTATTTATTTATTATCTATAACTATGGCTTAAATCCTAATAATATTTGTTAATTGGGGCAAAAATAACACAATCAACCCTAATAAATACGCAACGAACATTTTAACCAATACTTGATTAGTAAACGGTGCGGGTTTTTGAAACCCGTTTACACAAATATTACATATCTATTACTCTTCAATGATCGACCTAGGGCTGGTGTTTTAATTCACTAATTCACACTTAACCGCCTCTGAATTCCAATCCATTCACCTTGCTATCAAAGCTTGCAATGTAATTATCGTTAATGACTACCAGGCCCCTCCAAGTCCATTAAATCAAAATTATCTTGTCCATCGTCGTTAAGCGTCTCATGAACTAAAATATTGTCCATTATTCTGTCAAAACATCTTTTTGGTGAAAATTGGGGTGTTACAGATCTTGAACTGTTGATGATTAATTTCCTCCCTGTGACAAACGATCCACGGTCAAACCGTATCATCAACCGTAAGTTTTCTGTTACTTGGATGTTATTGTTTGTTTAGGTATCGACAACACTTTAAAATGCACTTTAGGTGGTTATTACATGGTATGAATTCGATCGTAGCATCGACTATAGTTTTTTTGTTCTTTAACTCTCGATAGTTTTATCATACCATATATGGCATGGTCGTGATGCTTGTGTCCAAATTTTCTTGATTGATTTGTTTTGTTAGTTAATTATTTGGACATCATTTCTTATGATCAGAGAATATATAATAAAGATAAATGGATAATTATATTTACCATTCAAAATCACATGTTTATATCGTTTTTTGTCATTAAAATAATGAATGCACTTCACAATGTGTAAGCATATATGCACTAACACAGTAATAAAACAATATTGTTGTGAAACAACGGTCTATTAGCAACTAATATATATGTATAAACATGAGAGCTAGACTATGAAATCATGTAGAGAATAGAACATGGAGAATTCTTATTCATTCATCTAACATAATATACAAATGCCATTATATATAGGCACTCACATTAGTACAATAGTAAATAAGAGAAAGAGGTTATACATGTGGAAAGTCACTACATAATGGATGCATTCATAGATAGGAGTTATACATGTGGAAAGTCACTACATAATGGATGCATTCATAACACTCCCCCTTGACTATCCACATGATGGAACACTATTATTTAATACGCTTAATGATGTTGCCTCATTAAAAACATTGCTAGGAAAACCCAATGGGACAAAACCTCAGCTAAGGGAAAAAGAGTGCAACGCGTGTTGTCTCCCCTGATACTTCCGGATCAGGTACGTTGTCTCACAAAAAAACCTTACTAAGAAAATCCAATTAGATAAAACTTAGTGAAGGATAAAAGTGCAATTTATGTAAAACTCCCCCTCAATATAATATGTATCATTTCAAGTAACAAGTGCCAATCTTCTATGAAAGTTGTTGAAAAACTTTTGTAGTGAGTGATTTGTCACTTAATGTGCAATCTATTAATGAACTTAATGTATGATCTTCATGTAAAACTTTAATTACCTCCTCTTGTAAGTAGATACTATTAGATCCATGAATGTGTTTTTGTTATAATCCCTGCATTTACAAAACTAACCAAACTTGTTGATGGGTTAGTAAAATATGAACCCATACCTTTTGTACCTTAAGGGTATAAAAAATAAATGTTTTACTCATTACACTATCTCCTCGTCGTACACGAGTTAAATCTTGCCAATGAATTTAATGGTATATGTTCGTGTATAGCTAGCAAAATATATTAATATAATTTGTATCGAATTATGGTACTTCATGACCAAGGATCTTTGCTTCTTTGATAGAAGATGATAAAAGTCATTTTTATCTATATCAAATATTTGAACATCATTAAATGTACTTACCCCAAAAGCTTTATCCATATAAAAATGTCTAACATTTTCTAGATGTATTATGATTGATGGATTATAATATAACGTACCTACGTATCGAGCCATAAATTTACAATATTGTATTTCATTTGCAAATTCTTGCTTAAATATTTGAGCTCTTTTTTTTTCTCTTCGGGAGATTCAATGAAATCATCAACATATATTGCAATACTTGTAAACCTCATATCGTTCTTTTAATGAAAACAAATCGACCAGCTTCACCATATGTATTCTCGTTTTCGAGCTCACTGGTGAGTCAATTATATCATATTTGACTCGACTATTTTAATCCACACATATTTTGTTAACTTCATATAGTATGTTCTTGAGGTTTTGACATCAATGCTTCTAGCATTATCAATCCATGATGGAATTCGTTCCATCTTATCCATATATGCATGTGCTTTCACTCTTCAAGAGTTTTGCTATATAAATTTGCCCGTTTAACATATAGATATCTATATCATGTAAAAGTGTCATGAACACTTGCTTTTATCTCCAAAATCCATATTGTACCATGTGTGTACACTATTTATTGAGATATCACAATCACTGGATACAAGTTTTAATGTATGTTTATTGGTGCACAAGAAGTACATCGTTAAGATGTTTTGATTCACCTTTAAAGAACTCAATTGCTTTAAGAAACTCATCAGGAGTTCAATCGTATTCAAAAATGAATCTGTATACAATGATCATATTGTTCTCGAGAACTTACTTTACATGAATTACATAATTTAAATCCTTCAAGGACTTGCATGTAAACTTTAGTATCTAAATGATACATAACATTTATAAGACGCATATCAATTCTCTCTTTATATTACCAGACTAATTAAATACTAGAAAGCTATTGCATCCACCACTGGAGAATACGTCTCCTCATAATTAATCATAGGTTTTTGCGAAATCCTTGTGCCATCAAGTTGATCCACATAAAAGACCTAATTATATTAAATATATTTTAAAACTTCTTTTTTTTATGGACTACTGGCCCGTAAGCTTTCCATTTCAATAGAGAATTCAACTCTACCTCATTTGCATCGTTCCATTTTGGCCAATCATTTCTTTGTATTTATTCATAGGCATATTTTAAATCTTGATCCTCATCATTTCATCTTTTCAAGCGCTATATATACAAAAGTATAACGACATCGATTTTGTTTCGATTCCATACACTTCTAGACATGATATAATTTACGAAGAGCTCTTTATTTTCAGGTACCTGAGGTTCTTCCAGAACCATCATGTCTAATGTCTCTTCAAGAGACCTTTTTTTACTATAACCTCGACTTGACCATCTTCTTCATTACTTGCTCCAATTTTTCGAGTAATTTTTATTTTCTTGGAATCGACTAGTCTACCACGCTTCATGCGTGCAACAGACTCATTAATATATGGTTTGCCCTACTAGGACAATTAACTTAATTGGAGCATTAGCAGTTGACTATGTGACTTACTTAGTCACTGTATTTAGGTCAGTGAACATGTCTGGTGATTGATTCTTTAATCTAGGTAACGAATTATCTTTTGAACTTCTTTTTCACACAATTTAGTTTGAGGATCAATGATAATTTATGCATACCCATCCTTTTTCAACTGCCATTAATCTCCCACTAATGTTGAAAATGCTAATTTACTTAAAGTAAGATTTAACGAGCCATAAATAAATCTCTTGTTAATTGCTCTAAGTATGTAATCATAAATAGTATTTTCATCCAACATATATTCCCAACATTATTTGAGTTTCAATCTTTATGTGTTGTCGTGGATCAATTCCAATGTACACCGCACAATAAAAGGTTTGATGGGAAATATTTGGTTCCTGACCAAAACCAACTATAATGGGGTGAAATTATTACAACATGTTGGCTTGATGTGAAATAATGTTACCGCATGTAAAATCACATGTGCTCAAATATGAACTTTTGCTCTCTTGATTATTAGCTTTGCAATCAATTTGTAGACGTTTGATCATCGTCTTCAACAAAAGCAATTTGTGTCTTAAGCATTTAGAAAGTTCAATAGTTATTCCAATAATCATTAGTAACATGGATATTAAATTCAATGTTATAACCACCATAAATATGATAATATGGAATAATATGCTTTCTATCTCATTAGCTAAGCTACACACAACTTCAAGTTGTAAATTTGATGACCATTTAAACGATGCATCGATTTAAAAACACTAAACGGTATCATGTTTGTATATATACATTCTTCATTCATTCCATAATATTTTAGGGATTCACACCCTACTTTGGTTGGTAAATAATTAATTTTTGTTGAGAGCAACTATGACATGTTTAATTATATGAAGAATCTTCTGGTTATTCATTAAGTTTCACATCATTATTGGCTCAGTGTGGTCTAACCAGTCAAGCCAACATATAATTAAGATCCATAAACTTATGGTTTATGATATTGTATATGTATTACTTGCACGTATGTAATACAAAACATAAGATATGAAAGAATGTATTATAACTTCAAAGTTCAAACCATCATGTTATGTAATCACTAGTTTACCACTTATGGTGGTCGATCTCATCATGACTCTTATGATAATACTGATATTCGATCTCATTATTAGCTTGACTATCTTATAATTTCTGATAGTTTAATCTCTTAATAACATGATGATTGTTGCACTTCTAATGGTCAATCTCATTATTAATGTGATCATCATTACAATTTTCTCAATGATGCCCATGATTACAATGATCAATATATATTCACTTCATGAATCAGAGTAAAACCATACAATTTTTACGGTTCTCCATTATTTTCTCGAACATATAGATATACAGTCGTTTCAAACCGTTTATACCCTTTAATTATATTGCTACTTCAGGAGTATATTTGAGGTTTGACAAACAAAATTTGTTTTATCCGATTTCTCTTATAAATAAACTTCTCTTCGTATAACGTCAATTGAGAAGTAATTATATATCCGAGTCATATAATATTTCTTTTATACTTGATAATGAGATACAAGGAGTACGACACTTTGGGTGTCAAATCGAAGCATATTTATACTTTTTCATGAGAATGACAATAAATCATAACTTTGGTTTAGTCGTTCTATTCAGTATTATCGATGCAAAGAAGTGATAGCATATAAAATACAAGGTATAGATAGCAACAAATCATACAATACATGACCTTATAGCATGTCATATATAAAAACAACTTATAATGGACCTTTATAAAACAAGAAACCCTTTTATCACTAAAAAGCAAACGCATATAATTTATGTAATAACTTATTATGGTATAACCAAACATAATATCTTATATACTTTGAACATTTACTTTAAAACTTAAACATATATCTCTTTCAAGTTCTCAGATCATTTATTACTTGTATTTGAAAACTGTAATACTGATGAATTACATAACATACTCATTTTTTTCTTCTAAAATATTGGTATTTAAACAACTAATGACATCATATAAGCAATCTATACATTGTACATATGAAGCAATAGCAATAGTCACTATTTTATACTAGCAATAGTAATAGTTAATATGCAAATAAATTATTAGAAATTATGACATGGCATAATAAATGCATGAGAGGTACCGACATCGCTAGAAAATGTTTCTCTAAAAACAACTCATATATCTAGCAATATTAATATATTATATGAATTTCTTATATGCAAAATTTGTTATAGCATTAACCTTAGTATAAGTACCAAACGATATTTGTATAATAATGTTATAATAATAATAATATATTGCATTATAAGTTGTATAGTTTATTTAAAAGTAAATCAATTGATATTTATAAACAGAGAATTAATATCCAATGAAAAATACTCACATAACTCATTTATACCTAATCATGTTAAAGTCTTTTGACATGCTATGTATTAACAATGACTAATAAAAACAATTAATTACAGAATTCATATCCATTAAATTATAAACTATACAAAATGAAACTCTAGTACATACATCATGTATATATTACCACCAATACAAGCATATATATGTAATACAATTGCATTGTTTAGTCCATAAATATTGAGTTCTATACTTTGTATTATTGAATTTTGAATTAGTTGTTTTTCATAGATTCTAAAAGCACATATAATATTTTCTAGATTGCAAATTAACTTTCTCAAATCAAAATAATTCAACAATTTTATTTACAACTTAACAAGGTTAATACAGAAGCATAAATATATGATTATGGTGGCTCAAAGAATATGTAGATGACCATCACTAGATTGTAAGAGTCCTAAACAACATATATTAAATTAACTAATTAAATGATAATCCAGCCAATTTAGAATAATAGAAGGGATCATTTATAAAAGAGAAAAATAAAATAAATATTCGTAATATCGTCGTCGTCAACGAAAACTATAGTTATTCAATTAATAATGAGTATTAGAAAAAGATGAATTAGTCAATTGTAACGTCATAATTTATGATATAACATCAAAAAAATATATAGATAAGAGTTCAATCATGAGACTACATCCTAGAATTTATAGTAATGATCAGTTTAAGTTTATATATGTATATTAATAAGTGTCACCAGTAAGATTGATGTATCATCATAAAAAATAATATGAAATAACCATACGAAGAATCATACCTTTATTAGTAGAGATTGCAGATCTGAAGATCCAACGTTTTGTCAGCAGTGGCTACGCATCTATGGTTTCCAACTTTGCATCGCATAAGAAACCCATCTTTTATCATTTTGGATAATTATTGGGTTGTTTTCTCAACGTGCGAGATTGAGTTAGGTTGAAAAATAATGTACATCAAAGGCAAGGGAAAAAGGATACCAAGGGTGGCAAAACACATAGAGCACGTTCGTGCTGATAATGTGTTGTGAAACAACGGTCTATCAGCAACTAATATATATGTATAAACATGAGAGCTAGACTATGAAATCATATAGAAAATAGAACATGGAGAATTCTTATTCATTCATCTAACATAATATACAAATAACATTATATATAGACACTCACATTAGTACAATAGTAAATAAGAGAAAGATGTTATACATGTGGAAAGTCACTACATAATGGATGCATTCATAGATAGTGGTTATACATGTAAAAAATCACTACATAATGGATGCATTCATAACTAATATAACAATTTTCATTATAAGCATATATGCACTAACTAAGTAACAAAATAAATACAACAATTTTTTTACTTTTCAAACATTCAAAACATAAAAGACAATTGAGGTCTAAACATAAATAATATGACACTTCATGTTACTTTTCATTGATTATGGTAGAAAACCATTTAGTAAATACAAAATTCACAACTCATAATTATTATAAACCAGTGGGTTACCAACCGCGTTTCGTGGCGGATTCAAACCATAGATTAAAAAAGCAAGCGCTAATGGACGTTTTACGTAAAGGTTAAAAATCACGTCACGACGATATATTCAAATGCCACAAAAAGTTATCGGTTTAGTCCATGATGGTATTGACACTCTTTATAACCATATAAAAGAATACTTGCGATGGGTTTGAAACGTGAATAAAATAACCTACTTACGATACATACAAAAGTTAGAAAGACTTTACCTTAAGAAAAAACTAAAAAACTACCATCAACACCCTTTCTTGTTAATTGTTTCGTTCTCAAATCATATATACACAAACTAAGTCCCAAAAAAGGACTTCTATGTGACAGCCACTAATATATCGTTTGGTTTAGTCAAACAATATCAAGATTTGTATTTAAAATTTAAGAGGTGCGTGTGAGCGTGTTAGGGTATTTTTCGTTTGATAACAATTTTAAAAGTAGAATCGTAAAATTATATTTTTAATTATATGTGTACCAGTATCGATATTATTGAAACTGATTACAACATTTATTTTATGGTTTTCGACTAATGTATAACAATTATTTAGACATATCACGAACCAAATCGATACGACCAAATTCCTGCCACAACGCGTAAAGAATTTGACCGGCTAGAATAAAATGTAATAAAAGATAATATCATAATGAATTTCGTTATTTCTAACCCATCATTCAATTCTACGGTTCATACTATTTCCATGATTAAGACTTCAACTCATTAAAGTCAACAAAAAATTTTCCATAGGCCAATTTGGTTACGTACCGTGGTGGTGGATCCCAATTTTTTTTACGTGAGTTTAGATTTTTTTTGAGGAAGAGATTTTTTAGGGTCAGTTACCTATTAAATTCTTTGATCGGGTCATTTTAAATTAAAAAAAAATATAAAAACCAAATTAAATTTCAAACACATATTAAAACTATGTCAATTTTCAATAAAATATATAATACAAATACAATAGCTCTTTGGTTGCACTCTACGGTTTTCAGATTACATGATGTATAGAAACATTATCAATCACCTTTTTTCAATATAAAAAAATATAATTCTCCCTCAAAATACACAACACGTGATATGCTCGTTCTCAGACTTTTTTACTAAACGAGCCTATTATTAAGGCTTTAGCTTGTTTAAGTTTAGCTTAATTCGAGTTTTTATCGAACTTCAGTATCCCATGACTTGATTAGGTCCAAAACAATAGTTTCAATCTCGAAGGTAAGCTATTGAAGATTTAAAATTTTGTGTCCTATTTTAGTTTTATTTTATTTCACACATATAACGTATTAAAGGTTTGTATTAAACTAATACAATTTTAAAAGAGAGGCACGTCTGACCAGTCTGATCAGACATATAACCTATTAAATATTTGTATAAAAAAAAATCTAAAACAGTAACTTAATTTTTTTAAATTGTTATAGTTACTTTTAAGCATTTTTTTATTTTCTTTTATAATTAAAAAAAAAACGTATTTATGGAGTTATGAGTATGTCGTTACGACACGCTTATTTTTATCTATGTCTTGATATAAATTTTGTTCAAAACCGAATTGTAAATAGTATTGTACAAGTGATCGAAACACAAACGTACATATAATCAAAGCTACCTCACAACTTTCTATTTAGAGTAAACTTCCGTTTTCTCCCCGTGGTTTGATTGTTTTAACGATTTTACCACAATCCTTTAAAAATAGCCATTGTACTCCCTGATGTTTCGGTTTTATCGCTAGTTTGCTCCACGACTCTTACTAAATTAAAATTTTAGTTAACAGTAAGGGTATTTCAGTAAATTTATATATATGTATTTAATTTTTATTTCTTATCAACTCCAAAAATTCATACTTCTATTGAAAATGAAAAAATATATAAGTATTTACACACACATTGACACATCTCTTTGCCCCATCTCTCTACCACAACCTGTAGAGTGCATACCATCACCACCACCCTCTCTTTCCCCTGCCACACAGCCACCTCCTAGAACAACCACCTCTTAAAAACACCACCACAGCCACCTAATACAACCACGTTGCACCGCCCCCAGCCGACAACCACCACCTTGCATCGCCCCCATCCGACCACCACAACCCACCTAACACACTCTGTTTCATCTCTCTCACTCGCGATTGTCACCATCATCATCCCTGAACACCCACCATCACCGCACCTCAACCCCACCATCGTCTCTGACGACCCTCACCTCTCATAACCCCTTGAATCTTCTGAAACCATATTTGGTGGGTAGGTTTTGGTCGTATGTAGCCGTTGATCTTTTCGGTTGCCTAGTTGGGGTTTCAGATCTGATGGGTTCTAGATCTGGTTGGTAAAAGAAGGTGAAAGAGTTGTGGTGGCGGTGTTCGATATGATTGTGACCGTTGAGATGTAGCGGCGGCGGGGACTGGATCTGGTTGGGTTGTGGTGGCGAGTTATGAATCTGGTGTTGCGAACGGTTGTGGTGGTGGTTGGTGTGCGGTGACTGACAGGTGGTGGTGAGGCAGTGGCTAACAGTGGTGATATTTGGTGGTGCTGGTTTGGGTGATGGTAAAGAAAGAGGGAAAGATGTAGAAAGAGGAGAGAGAGTGTATCTGTTATGTATCTACCTACATATATAAATATTGAAATATAAAATATATGTAAATTGCCAAAAATACCCTTATTTTTATCCTTAAAATTACCAAAATACCCTTCAATTAACATACAATATGGATGGAGTTAAGACCGTGGAGCAAACTGGCGACAAGACCGAAACATCGGGGAGTTAAAATGACTATTTTTAAAGAACTAGGGCAAAACCATTAAGACAACTAAACCATAGGGAGCAAAACAGAAGTTTACTCTTCTATTTATGTATAAAGGGACGCCGTTTACCGTTTTCTTATTTTAATGATATAATATAAGGCGTCATGCATTTTCAAATATGGCGTTGCGACGTGTTTATTTTATCTACATTTCATGCAGTGTTACATATAGTGTTGCGACATGTTTATTTTTATCTGAGTTTTAGTGAATGTTTTATTAAAATTGAATATATCAAATATATTTGATTTTTTTTCTTTACTGTGATGAACCAACCGATATCGTCTTAACAACATTGGTATGAGTATCGTTTTCATTTGAATAGTTATCTCGGTGTTCCGGTTTAAATTTCATTGAATACGGAGTTGTATTCGCAATAGATAATTTTGACATCATACTTATATTGAGTGTCGGTACCGGTATTCGGCTTTACAATTTTCGATCGATATAAAACATGCGTTAATTGATATACCAAATACCGGTATCGTATGATACCGTAACAAACTTAACCAATACCGACAAAACCCACACATTCCAACTACAAACCCCCTCTAGTTTAATTAATACATCATATGCAAATATGTAAATACACGCACTCCTCGTGACAGCCTTTAACAATTATACAAGTCCACAAATAGCCACCGACTTTGAAGGCTATCAAACAAATTACCCAACGAGAACTATAACTTATGAAAATTAATATTTAATAATCAAAATATACAAATTAATAAAATAATATTTATTATTAATCACCCTAGATATATTTAATAAACAAAATATACCAGTTTATAAAATAATATTTATTAGTAATCACCCTAGAGATCAAGTCTTAATTGGTGGATTGACCAAAATTTTGCTATGTGAAAGCCAAAATAGAATAAGGAAAAAAAAAGCTATATATATATGCATTTAGTTGTAATGATGCATGATTATTTGAAGCCGACTTGATTCACATGAGTCATCGTTAGGAGTCAGTGGGGGCCCAAGCTTCATCTTCTTCCCTATTGTCTTTAAATTTGGTATTAATTTCTGAACATTTACAAGCCAACAAGCAATGAATCTGGTGGGCCACTTGTACCCTCTTGTGGTTAATCAGTTGATCAAGATTCTACCCACACAAACCCACGTTTAGATTCACGTAGATACAGAAAACACCCCTTCACCCATATATATATATATAGAGAGAGAGAGGGAGAGAGAGTTGTTGGGTGTAGAAATAGATAGTGAACAAAATGGAGGGGAAAACAGTGGTTGATCAGCAAAGCGAATGCAGCATTTTTGCAGGGAAAAAAACAGAGTGTGTTGGTGTAAAGAATGATCATGGAAGGAACCAAGAAGAGCTCAAGAACACTGCTCAAATGAGAGATTTACTTGAAAAACATGATCCAACATCCAAGGTTGTTTTTTTTTTCTTTCTCTCTCACACACTGACACACATAGTCTCTCTCTAGAGATCATGACAAATTCAAGACTGGTTGAACAGTTCTTTTAATCTGTTTGTAGATGTATTATATATTTATATTATATTTTGCCATCACATGGTGAGTTTGTTAAAAAGGCCCATACCAAACAATTGATTCATTTCCCTAATTTCCAGGAAGAAAAATCCACTTAATTGTTAAATATTGACCCAGAAAAGTACATTTGCACCCATTTCTCCCCAGCCTTATTTGACTCTTCAAAGTGCTTGATGCAAGTTATAGTTTTGTAGAGGGATGAGCTCGGTACCGGTATCAGTGCTGCTTTTGAAAACGTTCGGTACGGTTTGGCACAGTATCAGTATTTTTGTGTAAAATTCGGAAAATACCGGTATTGTACCGAATCGGTACCGAAAAAAATCGGTACGGGAAATTAGGTACTGGTACCAAGTGCCAAATGCTCATCCCTACTTTTGTATAACTGTTACCATCGACAGCGCTGACTACGTCAGATTCGCATTTGATTCTTCGTCTCCGATCACAACTCTATTTCTTGGTCTCTAGAATTTATATTTGGAATCGCGTGATTTTATGCCTTTTAGAAACTGTACACAAAATATCATAATATTCCTACGTGTTAAGATAAGGGTGGAAGGGGCACCTTCGGTGACCCCTTCGGAAGTCCAGTTCACCGATCGGCTAGGTGCCGCCACCCCCGTCTCCTTGTGCGGTGAGTCCCCAATTCGGCAAGTAGTCACCGAGCATTTTGGGGAGTGGTAACATGTGTTTGAGTGCAATATATAGAAAAAACAAATAAACACCCGATGTGTTTGAGCACCCCTAGTGATTGAGTGTAAAATGGGGAGTGGAGTGGTGAGTTAACATGACTTGATATTATTGATTAAAAAAAAGTTTACCGCTCCCATTTGGGGAGTGCCCCTTCCACCCTAAGTAAAAATAATTTACTTTTGTTTTATTTTACAAAAAGGCCCCGGTGTTTGAACCAGCATAGGCCCCCAAAATGATTTTGTCGGATTTTATTACCATGATATGATTACCTTAATCTTTAATCAATTAATTAACTGTTAAACTTCTTGATATGGGTAGGATTATGATGATCAGACAATCAGACGGTTTCTTCGGGCACGTGATCTGGACATTGACAAAGCTTGTGCCATGTTTCTGAAATACCTGAAATGGAGAAAAACATTTGTACCAAACGGATCCATCTCAGTATCCGACGTCGAAAATGAAATCGCGCAGAATAAAATGTTCATGCAAGGATCCGATAAAATCGGACGCCCAATCACTGTAGTGTTCGGCGGTAGACATTTTTGCAACAAAAAAGGCGGTGTGGAAGAGTTCAAACGTATGATCCTCGACATCCCACATCCGAGTTTTTTTTTTTTGATATGAAAGATGTTTTTATTCATGGAATTGAATTGCAGGTTTTGTGGTGTTTGGGCTAGACAAAGTGTGTTCAAGGTACAATTTTTTTAATTCATTTTTGGATCCAATTAAGAGATTAAACTCAAGATAAATTGTAACAAACTATATGAACAATAACAGGATTCCTCCAGGCCAGGACAAGTTTGTGGCTATTGGAGATCTTCAAGGATGGGGATATTCATGTAGCGACATACGCGGATACCTTGCAGCACTCTCCATTTTGCAGGTTTGCACACATCTTTTTATCTCTATTCATTGACGGGAGCTAAAAGCTCTCGGTCAGAGGTTCAACACATGACCAATTTTCGCGTTTTACTCAAAACGCGTACGTTTTATTCTCAGTCGATGTCATGTTCCCTAATATTATTTTACATTACAAATTTTAGTGAATTTCGGAAAGGGGGAGGTACTTTTGACCCTACCTTCGTTCTGCTATTAATTCTATTATTATATCATAATTGACTTAAAAACGAGTTCTACCTAAATAGGTAATTAATATTGTTGCTGTCATGGTTGGTTATGTGGTGGAAATATTATAATAGCTAAATGGGTTAACTACCTACCAAACATACTTGATGGATGATCCAACTACACACACTTAATGAAGCACTCCTTAATTAAATAAGTTCATTTATATGTGACGTAGAATGGAAGCAAGTTAAAGATAATAATCTTTGAGAAGAAAATTAGAATATTATTTAATGAGAAAACCAATTCATCCAGCTATCTCTTATAAGAAGATTCTAAATGTGACAGATATTACATGTCTTATATAATATCTAATAAAAATTAGCGAAGGCCTCAATAAACGGTTAAAGTAATGGAATTTCTACTATGAAACAAAGTACGTCAAAAAACTTAAAATAGGGGAAAGTGGTCAACGGTGAAATTAGAGCTTTGTGGAATAACAATCTGAAAAGGTGTTGTCAGCCCAGCATCACGTAGATAGAGGGGCAACAACTAAACCATCCAATAACTAGGTATTATGGGATGATTACAAAATAAAACTAAAGGAATAGTGTGATTGGTTGTTGGAGTGGGCCCCCCCTTCTACCCCAAATTCTTCCTCACCCACGCGCACCATTGGAATGGCGATGGGAGCCATTGGCGCCCGACATTAACTAGCCGGCGCAGTGTTTGGCACCCCCATATGGTGAGTGGGCATGGGGCGCCAACCCACAAAACAGCCTAATTACCGGGCTCATTGAGACATTTCTGTCCATATCTTATAGGTCTCCTAACTCTAGATGTATACAAATTATGTTTGTTTAAGTTAAGACATTTTTGGCTCAGTTGTGCTTAGTTGATCAAAATATGAATCTGCCAAGTGCCAACTGTTGGATCAACTTGGTCGCATACGCGACGATCATCTTCTGATCTATCACATTCATGCTTATGACAGGATTACTACCCGGAAAGGCTCGGGAAATTGTTTATAGTGCATGTTCCTTACGTGTTTATGACCGCATGGAAGATGGTTTACCCCTTTATTGATGAAAAAACGAAGCAAAAAGTAAGTTTCAGCATGTTTTTAGTACAATTAATGTTATAAAATCAGCTACTATGCAATAAACTACAGAGATAAGAGTGTGATCATATATATATATATATATATATATATATCTATCTTGCAGATTGTATTTGTTGAGAACAAGCAGCTGAAATCAACACTACTGAAAGACATTGATGAGGCCCAACTTCCAGATATTTATGGGGGCAATTTGAAATTGGTTCCTATCCAAGATGTCTAGTGTGTGTGTAATCAAATTGATGATGACTCACCGCAGACTTGTAACTTATTTATATACATATAATTCAAGGTTGAGAATGAGAATTAATTTAAGGTACATGTGTACAAAACCCGGGTTTAGGCCCAAACGGTTCGGTGTGTAAACCAACTTGTTTTTCTCATTATGGGCTCAAACCAGTTAGGCCCAAACTGTTTAGGTTTATGAATCGATTTTAGGTTTGAAAGTCCGAACCGATCTGAAATGGTTTGAGTTGGGTTCTAAACCGGTTTGGGCCCAAACCTATTCTAAACCGGTTTAGCCTCGGTTTATGAATCAGCTTTAGGTTTGAAATCCCAAAGTGTTTCCAAATCCCAGGGTTGGGTCGGAGCTCAAACCGGTTTGGCCCAATCCATTTTTTTGGTGTATAAGGTCGGGCTGTGAACTGGTTTTGCGGGCTCAAACGGTCTTTTGTACACCTCTACGATGAGGGAAGTTGTTGGCCATCTGTCAAATTATCTGGCCCGGTTTGGCGGGCCCATAACTCCAAACATTTCAAAAAACTACCTCTGTTTTAAGTTGGCCCATTCGAGTCCTTTAGGACTGTTTAACCAAACATATATGACTTTCACCGATGCCAATTAGTAATGAAATGCAATATTTTCTCAAAACTATTTGTTTTCTAGACAATTTGAACATAACCCAATTTCACCTTGAAATCAGACAGAAAAATTTTGTATACCACCGATAAGGATGAAGAACTTGCGATGCGATCCTGCTTCCATTTGATGGCAAGACATATAAAAATGTTACCTTATATGAACTTGAGAATGAATTGTGTGATAATACATTAATGCATGATACAAAGCTAATTCAAGAGTTAGCAAACATGGACCACTTGAACATGATCAATTGGGCTTGGAAATGTTCAATTAAAAACTAGCTAATTTTTTTTATATATTTGCGGTTACGAGCCCCGCAAAATATGATGAAGACTATGTAACAGATTTACCTAGCTCCCAAAACGGGCTAGAGCGTAACCTAAGCGAGCAGATTATCACGTACAATATGATTTTTGTCAAATTTTTGATATAATAAAGAGATATATGATACTTAAGGTGGATACAAGACAATGGTGTCAACAACTTTGATTTCAGAAACTTGTTTTGTAAACTTAAACAAAAAAAATAAAGAAAATTAAAGTATATGAAGGAAAGTGTAGATTTATATATAAAAAAAGGCAATATGAGTGAAAAAATAAAAATGAAAGGCTGAAAAAACAGAAAAAGAAAGCTGAAACTTGGACACCGGCCTTGTTTTGACGGCATTTAAGCCGAGGCTTTGGCCCATACAATTGTCTTCCGGCCCACATCATTTAATTTGGAACTTATTTAAAATGTAACTTAAAAATATAAAGTATAACTATTTTATATAATGAGTTAGGAATAAAAGGAAGTGTTTTTGTAGGTATTCTAGTAAGAATCTTGACCATCTAATTATCTATAATTGAGTAATTAAGGTATGGATTAAATGTGTAGAACTTAAAAAAATTAAAGACGTGTGGGTTTTAATCGTTGTATTATGGTTCAGACTTCAAAGTGTTCACATCTTTTCACCATTTCCACCTTATAAATAAAAACTACATATTCTCTATCTTTTCAATTAAATTATAACTTTTATATTTTTATCTTTATCTTTTCTCTCACCTCTACTTTCAAAATATCTTAAAAAAATATATAGGATGAATAATATTCACTCAAATATACAGATAAACAATAACATTTTCCCTCTTCTCCACCTAGAACCACTTTTTTATAATATAAAGACCATCCTTCGATAATTTGATGGAATGGATGTGAATGCTCTCATTCATGATAGTCTTTTCTCACTTTTACAGTTCCCCCATTTTTTAAAATATTAATAACTCTTTCGTACGACGTTACTTTTATAAACAAAAAACATTGCACCATAAAATTGACCATTTTTATCTTTAAAACGAGTATAATATTGTTGTGCTTTTGAAAAAGAATTCGAAAACTCAGATACGTAAAATACAGTAAATTGTGTTTTATCATTGTGTTAAACACAATTAATAAACGCAATGATTGGTTGTAGAAAATAATAAAAGGCTTAAAATACAGTAAATTGTGTTAAACACAATTAATAAACGCAATGATTGGTTGTAGAAAATAATAAAAGGCTTGATTACAGAGTTATTACATTGCATTTTTTAAAAGCACAAATGTTGGACATTGATTGCGTTATTTTTTTTCTTTTCATAAATACACTTGTTCACTGCTTTAACAAAACAAAATGATGAAGCGAATAACAAAACAATGAGTTTTTACACATATACTCATTCAAAACTCCCAGATGTGTTTTTAAACTTTTAAAACTACAAATAAAAAATATATTAAAGATAAAAAATAAATCCCAAAAACGCAATACAAAATCCATCTTGAACTAGGCTATGAAACTCCTGGATCTGGCCGGGAAACAATACATGTGACCAAAAAAAGCGTCACTGGACTCACATCTCGTCGCCGGAATACTCTAGTAAATCATTTTATATAATATATAACATTATTGAGACAAGATGATTCCAACCACGAAAAGGCATAAACACATTCAAGTCTTGAGTTGGACGGAGTAACTCTTTTTAATAAACAAATTTTGTTCTGATTGACATTAATCAATCGATTAACGAGTATGTTGTGTTCTAAATTTCTAATTGTACAAGCAAATAAACATGTCAGTCCCTTACAACTTCATTACAACCTGTGTATAATCCATCAATAAATTTTCACCGGTTTACGACTTTATCACAATCCATGTAGAAACCGTTTTAACTTGCCAACAATTATAACTTGTTAACATAAACAAGTTAAATTGACACTATCCTTGTTACATGGTTTTGTATTTGTCTAGATTAAGATTAATGTTTCGTATATCAATAAATATACAAATCGTAGTCAGGATACGTAAAAAGATAATGTAAACTAAAAGTAGTGGTGTAAATGAGTCGGCTCGTCATGTTTTTCTGTAGCTTGAGCTCGAGCTCATTCGAGCTTTTAACCGAGCCAATAACGAATAGTTTTCGTGCCTCTGGGCTTATTTACACCCCTAAGTATAAAAGTAGCTCTCTAATATTATATTGTATAAAATATAATACAGTATATAAATGTAACATCCGTCGGAAAACGGGTTTTCAAAACCCGCTTCGTTTATTAATCGAATATCAAGTTATAAAATTTCGTTGCGTATTTATGATTAATTTTGATTTTAAGCAATACATAATTAATAAACATTTTAGAATTTAGAAACTATAATTGTTAAAAAGTAAAAATAAATTAAATAAAAAGGAAATAAGGCTGCCGGGTTTCGAACCCGGGTCAGCCGGATGAAACAAGCAACACCTAACCACTCCGCCACTTGACTCGTTTGTGTAATCAATGAATCAAATAAACCTTAAGTTTCACTCGTGATTTCATATGTTTGCGCCAAGAACTGAAACCGCTCATCGGCTTTCAGATATCCAGAAACCTTTGGTATGGTCGCGAGTTTCTGAGTATAACCGATGATTCAATGCTAGTTACAACCCACGTTCTAATCAATTCAGTCTTCAATGCCTCGATTCATATGATTGTTGAAGATTGAAACCGAAATGAAATTTACTTTCAATTTACACTGATAATATAATCGCCTCATAACTCGGAAACACTCGCAGAACTCTCAATTTCATTTTCACTCTAACTTCTGTTCGTCGGAAACGTTATCTGCTATCGCCGGACTTTCGCCGGAAAACCGAGACATACATCAAATCGGTAAATTTCTCGATTCTTTCATTTTCAATTAATTGTTAGACTTTTACTAACTCAAATCCTTCAACCAGAATCGGTCCCAGACGACGTTGTCGGATAATTTGCACTCGCTGGAAAATCTCTGAAAATTTCCGAAAACACGCTGTGAATCGGTACAAACATCTATACCCTCTGATAATCCTTGTTTAGTAACTTAATTTCGCAACTCATCGATCAAAACTGTTAATTGATTCAATCAGACGGAATTCACAAATCAGAGCCGACGACCATTGCCGGAGTTCTGAGAAAATCAGTCTGTTCGGTACATTCGATTCCTTAACTCTTTTTATCCATTACAATTCAATCAATAAAATGTTCGACGAACGATTTTAACAAGAACAGTCGAATATCGTTGTTCTGTGTCTTTGAATGAAGAAGACGAAGTCGACGTTGTGTATAAGTATAATATAAATTGAATATTAAACCGGGTTAGACACACAGTCCAGCGGTGGACTGTGTGCAAACACATAGCACACGTCACGAGTTCGAACCATACAAACGCACCGACTTTCCGAATTAAAACCATTCTTTTTAAAACTGAATCAGAACATATTCCAGTTTGTTTATAAGATTAATATAAACCGTAAGTTAAACAGATAAGACACACAGCCCAACTGGTTGGGCTGTGCGCTTACAAACCGAAGGACCCGAGTTCGATCTGGCTCCCTGCAAACCGGTTCGACCATTTTAAAACCTTTTAATATAAACCAAATAAATTAACATTTAATTTGTATATAATATATAATTAAAACACAGATTATTTCGGGTTAGACACGTAGCTCAGTTGGTAGAGCTGCGTGCACGCGTACGAGAGGTCCCGGGTTCGAACCTCACTCAGGGCACCAATTACCACTGTCCGACCGGTCAACGGTCAACAAAAAGTCAACATTTTTTTATTTATTTAATTTAAAAATCAATTAAAAATACTTAAAAATAATATTTTTAAAGTTAGAAAATGACCTTAAACTCACAAAAATAAATCTAAAAATCCTATTAAAATTGTTATTAAAATCCACTTATTTACCGTACCATTTCGTTATTATTTTAGGATAGTCTTTCCTCGTCGATCAAATCACAAAACTCGTGCGCATTCAACATCATCAAACGAACGCACCCAAGGTGAGTGAATCTCTACAAATTCCCCGTTTTAATCACATTTTGGGGTGTATCATGTGTCGCTTATTATTTATTACATTTAAACACTTGTACATCTATCATATTCATGATCAGATGTGTATCCAATATGTATAAATTATTTGTGTGGTTAATGTTTAGATTAAATTTATTATTTTTAGTACATACATTATCACAGGCTCGTCTGTTCCCCATTACATATGAGCGGAACTGTTCCCCATTACCTATGAGCGGAACGTGGCGTTGCCAACATATGATCGGCTCCGTTTGATTGAGCCTTGATCTCACATACATCATCATAGGCTCGTCCGTTCCCCATTACCTATGAGCGGAACGTGACGTTGCCAACATATACATTATCATTCATGTCATATACTCATGCAAGGTGGTTTGTTATTGTTTGTTTATTTACGTTTGCTCACATATGATTATTGCACAATTTTTCCATATAAATACAACAAGAAATCAATGACAAAGGTTTTTAACAAGGTTCACTCGCCAACTTTTGTTGACACCAAAATTCCCCATTTTTACACATGATACATGTGATCCAGTTGAAGCAAGAAACATATAGGACGGCCTAGAAGAATAAATCAGTTTAGATTTTGGATTGTTTATTTAATTTTCCTTTCCTTGTATTGTATGAATTTGACTTGAACATTTAAGTTGTAATTTGAATTTAATAAATATGAAACATTTTAGTAAACATCATGAGCTTTGGTGATAACCCAATTATGCCCCGACTCTTATTCCGCTGCGGGTCGGGGTGTGACAATAAAAATGATGAAAAAGTGGAAAAATCAAAAGAGAATGATTCATTGATATCTAATGTGAATGCTTGACTTAGTTAGGCTTGCAGTGGGCTGTGTTTTACTCCCTCCGTACTCAACACCCAAAAACTTTCGACCTCTCTCTCGTACACTGTTCCGTCAGTGAGGTGTCAATCTGTCATTGGCTTACTCTCCTCTCCCTTCATTGATTCTTCCCTACCCCCTCTTGACCATGTATTACACCACCCTCCTCCACCATGTTGTCTGCCCAGTCTGCACCCTACCCCCCCCCCCCCCCCCCCCCCCCCCCCTTCTTTCTTTCTTTTTTTTCCCTATAACTTTATTCTAGTTTAACTCAAACATATATTTATTATTATTTATAAGAACATGCAACAAACTTATATATGTTTGTTTGGTAGCAAAGAAAGAGCCAAAGATATGTAAAATCATTAAGCTTTTGTGCAGAAATGTGATACAACAGTGATATTCCCTTGTTATGGTTGTATTGTTGCATCAACATAGAAAATATGAAACTAGGTGCTGCATAAGTATTTGTTAGGTGATGATAATGAAGCCAAACAAGGTCTTGTACTCTTGTCTTGTGGATTGTCCTTAATGTGGTAGCCTTGTGACACCAATCAATTTTCTCAATCATTTCATTTTTATGTATGGCTTAAGGTCATCTTTAAGATCCAAAGAATATGGAACATACGTCCAGCGACCGTATAGTTAAGTTTCAAGGTTTGATCTTTTGGTATACTCGATCAATAATATATCCCGGTCTCTACTATTGCAAGCGGACTCACGCTTATGGGAGTTTAAATTATGTGTTTCATATATTGATTCAATTGTACACTACAAGTTTTGTCTATCACATCATGTCGTCTATAACTATACCATCACCATCATACTTAGCAAATCCCACTAATTGCAAATAAGTTAGGGTATAAGTAGGGTAAGATGTAGACAACGTTACATCTACCCCGTTGGAATAGAGAGACTGCGTCCGGTGAGACCCCGGCTCCATGTCTATAACTATACCAATAGATACTTAACAATGTTATATGAGTTCGGCGTAATTTGTAGAGTGTCCTAACCCTTTATTGTTTACTAATAACATTCATATTTCATAATTCATATTATGAATTCTCAACCGATGAAACACAGTAGCTCACCCATGTACATCGTCTCTTGAATCAAGATCAATTATATATGCTTGACAATGGTGTTGTACTTCCGATCACATGATTTGGTCGTTTTTTACCCTTTTTAGCATTCGTCTTTACCGTTAAAATGTTTTTATTTCAAGATCAAATTATCCAAAATCTAATATTAATTCCTAAGCTAAATTCTATATACTAGGCTTCTCTTGAATTTGATCCTTTTGGATTCCTTGTGATGGATCACTAAACCGAAATGATAACACTAGTGATTAATATCATGTTGTGCCTTTTACCTACATGTCACGCACATTTACCTTTGCATTTGTTTCGCCTCCCACGTGCGATTATAATTTTATACACCATGTCATGATACCTTTTTTTTTATTTTTTGAAAGATAAACTTCAAAAAAATACACCTCCGACCCAAACGGGCAGGAAGCAAAAACATACACAAGCGCCCCGACCCAAATGTCATGATATCTACTTTCTATTTTCTGGCTTCAAGAAAATTGATTCCATGTTCTAGTAAAACCATATATTAATGTCACACTTGTCAAGTTGGCAATAATTGTGGTTTACCTTTTTCCTGTTCTCCTACTAAAACAAGACATTTATTTGAAGTAGTACATTCATTTTATATACGAGGTGTGAATGTGTTTGGATAACTTTCACGTTTTTATGGGTATTTTCTTTATGTTTCAAATGATAGGTTTTTGAAATCTTTATAATTGTGTTTTCATTTATCTTAAAGTCAATTTAAACAAGCTAGACATTCAATTGTCTCTTTCGATTGCTATTTCGAGTGCTAGTACCATATTGAACCGACTCAATACCGATCGAAAACCCGCTGCGAAGCACGGGTAATCTCGCTAGTTAAGATACATTTCCAAAGTGGATGATTATTATAAAGATTTCTAAAATATCATAAGATACCTGTTCTTAAAAATCTACACAAATCCAAACCTAGGGAAAAAAGAAGAAATTCTTGGATGCCTTCTCGATTAATAGTAATTGTTATAAATTTATTACTCTTTTCAATATTTTTTCAATTAATACAACCTTATTTTCACAAGAAATTTAAAACTTTAAAATTACTAAATAAGAAATAACTACTTATGACATTTGCATGGTTATTGTTATTTGGCCAATCAAAAAGTCGATATACTCCCGTCAAGAAAAATGTAAAAATAACTATTTATGATATTTGCATGCAGTGGCGGATCTAGAAAATTTTCGTAGGGGTAACGTTTTATAAAAAAAAAGGGTAACGAAATCGAAAAAACGTAAATTTTTCCAAAATTTACACTGCCGACGGAGCGCCAAGAGGTAGCGGAGGCTAATGTGATGATTAACCATTAATTTTGCACTCGGTAAGGGAAGGAAATCTGTGAGGTGGCGCTTGGTACCGACGGAACACACACCCCCACCCCCCTGACAATGAGAAGTTTGATTTCGCTTTGTAAACCTCTCCTAATCATCCCTTGCTCCAAACGATCATTTATCCTTTTAAAATTTAGCGGTTATTTTTTAAAAATTATTTCTTTCAAAATCAATCTATATATACTCTTCCAAACACAAAATTTAAATATTTCCTTCTCAAAGTTTCAACCAACCATTTGTACCGTGGATCTATTTAGATATCAATCAAGTTCATCAATTTCTGACGATGACTATTTTGTGATGAATATTCATAACTTTCAAGTTCTTGGTACCATTGTGTAAGCATCATTACGTCATGAAAATTGAGGTTACCGCAAGGTCAAGGGTTCATGAAGCCGCACATGATTGGACCATGCAAGATTACTTCAATAAGAATCCTATATTTGGTGACGAGATATTTAAAAGGTTTTAATGCAAAAAAAAAAAAAAAAAAAAACTATTTCTACAAATAGTTGATGATATTGAGAAGAACTTTGAATATTTTTAAACATGTTAACATGCTAGATGGAAAAAGAATTTTAAGTCACTATAAAGTGGATATTGTATGGATGTTTATGATAGAGGACTTGAGTATGGAAAGTCTACAACACTTTTGTAAATGTGTTATTCGACAATAAGAACTTGGGCAATGGCATTCTTTCAAACAGAAATACAGTGTACATGTCCATTTTAATAAAAAAAACCTTTACAATTATCCTTCCATCTTTCATATATAGAAAAAACTTTTACATGGTTTTTCAATAAACATATTCTTTACTGAAATAAATTATTTACCATTTATCTAGGTTCCATTTACTTTATTCTGTGCATTTTATCTATACATTTCTATAAAAAGATTAAATTTTTAGAAAATATGAGATTTTATAATTTATAATCTCTTAAAAAATAAACATAAAAACAAAAAAAGGCTGGAAACAGAAAAAAAAACTAAAACCAAAACCCATCATCCTCATAATGTTTATTCATAATATATACTCAAAATGTTTATTCATGTGCTATTCCTAGAATTATTAGTTAGTGATTATTTTAAAAATTACGTGTTAATTATAGTTTGATTGGTAAACATATTATTAGTGATGAAATGAATGACAGAAAGAAGAGCAGAAGCAGGAAAGTATATGATAGTGTCATATATATAATAGGTATGAATAACTTGCTAATCACGAAACTAGTCCTTTTCACGCCGTTATGGCGAAAATGGCCCACTGACACGGCTTAAAGAGCCGTTTCCATTGATGAAAGCGGCTCAACACCAGTCTTCACCGATAACCAATGGCAAATTGACACGTGGCCGACAACCCTGAAAGGGCTTTGAGCCGTGTCAGGTAAGGAAACGTCTCAGCCGAGCCGTTTCACGTGGAGCTGAAATCGAAGCCGGGTAAGGACCCGGCTCGTCCCTTAGCCGGGTACCTACCAACGAGCCGAGATGGGTTTAGGCGGCTCAGAGCTGTTTCCTTACAGGTTGACGCGACTTAAAGCGTTTGCCGTTTCCGTACGGTTTGTTGAGTTAAAAAAAAATGAAAACCGTTTTTTAAATAAATCAGGATTTACTTAATGAGTATATATATATATAATAAAAATCCAACATCTAACGGGTTAGACATGTAGCTTAGTTGGAAGAGCTGCGTGCACGCAAACTAGAGGTCACGAGTTCGAATCCCATCACACGCTGCCAATAACATGCTTAAACCGGTCAGTCCCCTCCCCTTGTCAGTCTGACAAGGTTTTTAAATTTTTTTATTATTTTATTTTCTTTAATAATCAACCAATTTCATAAATTATACCAACCCTTTTTTTAATACTCACATGTATTCAGATTCTGTAAGAGTATAAATTTATTATCGTACGGGTTTACTTATTAAGTAAATCCTGATTTAATTAAAAAACGGTTTTCATTTTTTTAAAACTCAACAAACCGGTGATATGCAAACGCTTTTTGTTAGATTTATACTTTTACAGAATCTGAATACATGTGAGTATTAAAGAAAATAAAACATTAAAAAAATTTAAAAACCTTGTTAGACTGACAAGGGGAGGGGACTGACCGGTTTAAGCATGTTATTGGCAGCGTGTGATGGGATTCGAACTCGTGACCTCTAGTTTGCGTGCACGCAGCTCTTCCAACTGAGTTACGCGTCTAACCCGTTAGATGCTGGATTTTTATTATACATATATACTCATTAAGTAAATCCTTATTTAATTAAAAAACGGTTTTCATTTTTTTTAAACTCATCAAACCGGCGATATACAAACGTTTTTTTATTAAATTATTACTCTTACAGAATCTGAATACATGTGAGTATTAAAACAAAATAAAATAATAAAAAAATTTAAAAACCTTGTCAGACTGACAAGGGGAGGGGACTGACCGGTTTAAGCATGTTATTGGCAGCGTGTGATGGGATTCGAACTCGTGACCTCTAGTTTGCGTGCACGCAGCTCTTCCAACTGAGCTACGTGTCTAACCCGTTAGATGCTGGATTTTTATTATACATATATACTCATTAAGTAAATCCTGATTTAATTAAAAAACGGTTTTCATTTTTTTTAAACTCAACAAACCGGCGATATACAAACGTTTTTTTATTAAATTATTACTCTTACAGAATCTGAATACATGTGAGTATTAAAACAAAGTAAAATAATAAAAAAATTTAAAAACCTTGTCAGACTGACAAGGGGAGGGGACTGACCGGTTTAAGCATGTTATTGGCAGCGTGTGATGGGATTCGAACTCGTGACCTCTAGTTTGCGTGCACGCAACTCTTCCAACTGAGCTACGTGTCTAACCCGTTAGATGCTGGATTCTTATTATACATATATACTCATTAAGTATATCCTGATTTAATTAAAAAACGGTTTTCATTTTTTTTAAACTCAACAAACCGGCGATATACAAACGCTTTTTATTAAATTTATACTCTTACAGAATCTGAATACATGTGAGTATTAAAAAAAAAGGGGTTGGTATAATTTATGAAATTGGTTGATAAAAAATATTATTAAAGAAAATAAAATAATAAAAAATTTTAAAAACCTTGTCAGACTGACAAGGGGAAGGGACTGACCGGTTTAAGCATGTTATTGGCAGCGTGTGATGGTATTCGAACTCGTGACCTCTAGTTTGCGTGCACGCAGCTCTTCCAACTGAGCTACGTCTAACCAGTTAGATGCTGGTTTTTTATTATACATATATACTCATTAAGTAAATCCTGATTTATTTAACAAACGGTTTTTATTTTTTTTAAACTCAACAAACCGTACGGAAACGGCTCTAAGCTGCCTAGATAAAGGCTTTAAGCCGCGTCAACATGTAAGGTAACGGCTTTGAGCCGCATCAACCCAGCTAAGGGACGAGCCGGGTCCTTAACCGGCTAAGGAACGAGCCGGGTCCTTACACGGCTTCGATGTCAGCTCCACGTGAAACGGCTCGGCTGAGCCGTTTCCTTACCTGACACGGCTCAAAGCCGTTTCAGGGTTGTCGGACACGTGTCAATTTGCCATTTATTATCGTGAAGACTGGTGTTGAGCCGCTTCCGTTAACGGAAACAGCTCTTTAAGCCGTGTCAGTGGGCCATTTTCACAAAAATAGTCTGACAATGAGCTAGTTTGGTAATTTCACCTAACTTAATTGAATTGAAGAAAAAGATGGGATGGGATTGAATGGACAGACAGACACGATACAAAATACAATTGAATTGTTGATCTGATAGTAGCACTCTCTACTACTGTTCAATGTTCATTCAAGTACAACCCTAATCTCCAAAGTCCACTTTATCACTCCAAGACAAAAACAAAAGGTAATTCAATCCATCAACAACCGATTTACCTATATCTTATGCGATCTTTATTCTATATGTATAAATTCAATTTAATGTTTTGATGTGAATAACGGGTAAAACAGGAAAAACTTGTTGTAAAGAATATAGGGTAAAACTATTCAAACTTTTAAAATTGTTTTATTTAGTATACAGTGTTATTATTCTAACAATATGTTGCTTTGACTGTATTTATATATGTTAGTTAATTAATTAATTAAATACCCATAATACATGAAAAGAGGAAATTGTTTGATAGTAACCAAATTTTATCATAGCTCTAATTATTATTCCATTGTGGTAAAAATATTCAAGTATCCGGTTAAAGTGAACGACCTAAGAATAATTTTATTTTTTCATGTTCATTCTAATGTAATATTTTTCATGATATTTTTATATAATTGATTTATTTAAGTTAATTAACTTAAAGTAATAAGTTCATACGATTTAATACTTAATTTTTATTACTGTTTCATTTAAGGTACTTATCTTTACAAGTTGATAAATTGTTACAGCAAGTAAATAAAACTCAAATCAAATAATATAACTAATAGTTCATTAGTTACACAAAGTATACTTACTATATTGAACAAACACAAGTGTTTGTATATATTTATAAACTCAGCCAGTACAGTGCCACATGTGTTTGATGGAATTGTGTTTGAACGAAATTTATGTGACCATAAATTAATATTTTATAGTTAGCTTGCCAAAATAAAAACCAGAAAATTACAGAACTACTCAATAAGATATATACGAATGATGTGGTGATGAACCATCCAAGGAGAATCAAGGGGTTCATTGACCTAATTACTGAAAATTGGTTAAATTTCTTTTGTAAATCTAAGGTTTATATGGTAAAATATAAGTTTGTTCCCTTATTATTAGTCGGTACAAAAGACAAGTATCTGATCAAATGAAATACACATTATAATTATTTGATTATACAGTCTTCGTGATAAGCAACAATTTAATAGTCAAGAACATACAATTAAGGTGGGTGGAGGACCTTATTGATTTTTCTATACAAGAAAAAACTTGATGCAAGCGGATGCATATTCAAATATAAGAAAAAGATTTTATTTAAATGATTTGAACTGAAATATTCAAATATCTAGAAAAACTGACAGTTTTTTAATTAAGATAAACTACCAACTAAAAAAAATTTAAAACCCCAACTTATAATAAATAAAAGATAAACTAGAAAACCAAATCACCATGAAACTAGAAAAAATAACAAAATAAACTAGAAGATAATAATAAATCTTCTGTTTTCTAGCGCCTTCTCTCGTCGTAATTCTTCATCCTGAAGCCTAATCAACCTAATTAATCACTTCCCGGTGACCCTAATTAAGCTAATGACTCCTGTAACACCCCGACCGCGTAAAACAACAAACCGCGACGGAAACGTCGTGTAGTCATATCACAGAACTATTGTTTCACAACTCATGGAATTTAAAATTATGTTTGATTAAGTTAAATGTTTACATTGTCTTGGGATAAACAGAAACAACACATAAATAAATTGTCTTTCATGTTTTAAGTCACTAAGGCCCGCGTCCATTTCTACGTGAAGCATGCATCATATTATCAAGTATTGATTCCTGAAATATATGTGAAAAGAGAGTCAGCATAAAAATGTCGGCGAGTACATAAGTTTTGTGAGTGTGTCAAATTCATGGCCTTGTATACATATTGCAACACCTCATCCGATTACAAGAGTCGTTAAGTGAAAACCTCGTATCAAAAGTGTTTAATATTGCAATACAATTAACCAACTAAAACAAATTGGTTAGAGTTGTGAAAACCTTGTAGCCATGAATCTTGACAAAAACATTTCTTTTGTAAAAACCTTGTAATAGATTGATTCAAAAGAAAACTTCGTATGGTTTATATCTTTAAGTGAAAATCATTGCGTGACATTGTTCAAAACAATTTGTCCGTGTTATCAACCATCTGTCCGTGTTATAGATCAATCGTCCGTGTCATAAACCAATTGTCCATGTCATAAACAAAATCGTCCGTGTTATTAATTTTGAAAACTTTTGATCGTTCTTTAATGAACACATTCAAACCTTTGTTGACTATACCACCAAAGGGTATCTTTAATAGACCACCAAAGAGTCTCTTTAACTAGACTAACAAATCAACAATTGATTTGTTAATCAGAAACAGTTTTTGTCATTACCCAAATTTCCACAAAATCCAGTGAACAGTCCGATAATGGGATTGTCAGTCCTATGGTACCATAACATACTACTGGTCGGCTCGGCTAAAGCTAATGAATGTCATTCGTGTTATGGATAACGCATCAACAAGTTGTTCACATTATTGAAATCGTATTGTTTTATATATAAACCATAGACATTGTTTTTGAAAACTTGAAAATGATTTAGCACATATGAGTCACCCCAAAATATTTGCAAAACGTAAAAGAGGGGAACTATGTACTCACTTTGAAAATCATTTTTGTATACATAAACCATGTATATTGTTTTGGAATTTTGAAAATAATTATAGGCACATATGAATCACCCCAAAACATTTGAAAACGTAAAAGAGGGGGGGCTGTGTACTCACTTGGGTTTGCGAAAGTGTTCTTGATCAACGAAATAAACAAAGCTCAAACGTGTCCTAATGTGTCAGATAAATATGTTAGTGTGCCGGGACTACAAACGGGAGATCGGATAGAATGAAGTCTTATAAAGCAAACGAGTGTTTATTTGGAAAGGATCCTAAGTGCTTTTGACCCATTATGACTCGTTAAGGTAGTTTATGCTACTTTAACGGGTCATTAGCGTAAACGCGTGATCGTCCTATGCTAAGTCTTAAATGCCCAAACATGTTTGAAAATGTTATAACATTAGTTTATATGTTAAAATTTTGGTTACATGTGTTTAAAATGGATTTATGCGCAAAATGGCATTTTGGTCATCATTTTTTTAAGAATAGAGAAGTAACTTATCATAACACTAACCAAATGACGTGACCATAAGGTATAACCTCAGTATGTTATTCCCTATACAACTATGGTCACAAATATGTGTTTGGTCAGATCCTAAGATCAACCAAACGGGTCGGATTCGAAAGTTAAAGCGGTGGTCAAGACCGCTCGACTTACGACCCTAAATAAGCACTAAACTAGAAGTGCCGAGTTAGACATGCCAAAATATGTCTAACTAAGTTTATAAAACTGATTTGGTATCAAAACTTGGTGTTTTGATACATGAAAATAGTTTAGTCGTAAAATGCACATCATGTGCATTTTTTTACCGAAACTTTAACTCGTCACTTCGACTAGTAAAAGTGGTAATCAAAAGGTGAAATCGCTAGGGATTATAACCTTCGTGATTATGATCACGTTGCAAAGTTCAATAGAACTTTGACTTGACCAAATATGGTCAGAACCAAAAGTCAATTAGGTTGCCAAACTGTTCAACTTTTAGCTCAAAATATCTAAAAAAAATTTAAAGAACTAGGAAGAGTACTTACTCGTGTTGAAGAACACTTTCAGAACTCAAGATAGGAGGCTTCCAAAGGTTGGAAACAAGCTCCAAGAAGGATGTCACACCCCAACCGATGACGGAAACATCGGAGTGAGACGAAATAGATTGCTCATTGCTCACAACGCTAATAATGACAATATTTAATTAAAGCCGAATTTCATTTCAATAACGATTGTCAAGTACAACATTGAAGCAAATTACAAATAACATAATACAACAAAAATTTGATACAACAAATTTAGCCTAAACGTCTACTTGTGTGTATCTAAGTCCTTGCTATTTGAAATCATAGCATCCTCTTCATCAACCTGTAACATGTTTTAAAATACAATTCAATGCAAAAGCAAAGGCGGGTACACAAGTTTAAGCATAGTATACGTATACGATTAACGTTTAAACAAATCCTCATGGCAACTATGATTTTACGAGAGCATATACAAGGCATGTATTAGTACAAGTCAAACCCTTAACGCAAACACGTTGTTTTAACATGGCCTCAAGTTTATGCGATGGAGGGGGATGCGTGACTTCCTATAGCGCTATTCATGTTAAACGAAGGCTTAAAACAAGTTAATGACTAAATATCACATAAAGAATGTCCAAGATATAAGCATCACGTAAGCGTATCAAGTATTCATGTGTATAGGACTGTTTGTGCATTTCATAAAGTTTAAGTGTTGTGGTTTTGGTATAAGTAAACATGTTACACCCAAAAGTGTTGTAAACGAAAAGTGGGTCGAGTGTACTCACGGTTTTGCGTAGTCTTCAAACTTGGCGAGTTCGTGAAGTGGGTTGACGGGTGGGATGAGCGCCGAGTTATCCTACAAGAGGAGAACTTAGGTTGGTAAGTATTCGGATGATAACGGATGATTTAGGAATTAAAAGCAATAAAGTAGTTTATACGAGAAAGTAATCACTTAGACTTAATACTCGTTTTTGACACTATAAGACCCATTCGGGTTGATGTGTTTTCATGGGTTAGGATGTCCATTAGAATCGTAACGAGAGATTAAGTACTAAGGTGATGGAACCTAGTACCATGACGAATAATCATTTGATTACCATCAAGAGTTCGGTTAGTATTCATATATATATATATATATATATATATATATATATATATATATAGTATAACAATCGGTAATTCATAAACATCATGTAATTTCGTAGAAGTCATGCATGGAGGTAGGATGAGAACCTTCCTTTTAAAACCTATCGTATAGTATACCAATGCAAAAGTCGTCACAAGGACGACAAGGATGGTCATGAGTACGTTTGAACATATAAGTAAAAGACTAGAAGTAAATGAAAACATCAAGTGAGGTGGTGGATCAAAGTTTAGGATCGCCAAGTGATCACACACTACCAACTCAAGTCTTGTTTCGAGAACAAGCTGTCACACCCCGACCCGCAGCGGAATAAGAGTCGGGGCATAATTGGGTTATCACCAAAGCTCATGATGTTTACTAATATGTTTCATATTTATTAAATTCAAAATTACAACTTCAATATTCCAAACAAGTTCATACAATTACAAGGAAAAAGTAACTATATAAGCAATCCAAAGCCTAAACCGATTTATTCTTCTAAGCCGTCCTATATATTTCTTGCTGCAACTGGATCACCTGTATCATGTGTAAAAATGGGGGTTTTTGGGTCAACAAGAATTGGCGAGTGAACCTTGTTAGAAAACATTTACTATTGATTTCTTGTTATATTTAATATGGAAAAATTGTGCAATAATCATATGTGAGTAAACGTAAATAAACATACAATAACAAACCACCTTGCATGAGTATATGACATGAATGATAATGTATATGTTGGCAACGTCACGTTCCGCTCATAGGTAATGGGGAACGGACGGCCTATGATGATGTATGTGCGATCAAGGCTCAATCAAACGGAGCCGATCGTATGTTGGCAACGCCACGTTCCGCTCATAGGTAATGGGGAACGGTTCCGCTCATAGGTAATGGGGAACAGACGGCCTATGATGATGTATGTACTGAAAATGATAAATTTAATCTAAACATTAACCACACAAACAGTTGATACATATTGAATACACATTTGATCATGGATATGATGGATGCACAAGTGTTTAAATGTAATAAATATAAGACACATGATACACCCCAAAAAGTGATTAAACGGGGAATTTGTAGAGATTCACTCACATTGGGTGCGTTCGTTTGATGATGTTGGATGCGCACGAATTTAGAGGGTTGATCGACGAGGAATAACTAACCTAAATAATAACGAAAAGGTACGGTAAATAAGTGGATTTTATTAACAATTTTAATAGGGTTTTTAGATTTATTTTTGTGAGTTTAAGGTCATTTTCTAACTTTAAAAATATTATTTTTAAGTTTTTTTAATTGATTTTTAAATTAAATAAATAAATAAAAATATAAAAAAATGTTGACTTTTTGGGTTGACCGTTGACCGTTGACTTTGACTGCTGACCGGTTTGGACTTTGTGTTTGTTTGCGCTGAGTGATGTTCAAACTTGTGACCTCCCGTACGCGTGCACGCAACTCTACCAACTGAGCTACGTGTCTAACCCGAAATATTCTAAGTTTTAATTATATATATATACTAGTTAAATGTTTAACTTATTCGGTTTATATTAAAAGAATTTAAATGGTTGAACCGGTTGCAAGGAAACCGGATCGAACTCGGGTCCCTTGGTTTGTAAGCGCACAGCCCAACCAGATGGGCTGTGTGTTTTATCTGTTAAACTTATAGTTTTTATTAATCTTAAAAACATCATGGGTCCTACTCTGATTCAGTAACAAAAAATTTGGTTTTAATTCGGAAAGCCGGTGCGTTTGTAAGATTCGAACTCAGGACGTGCGCTATGTGTTTGCACACAGTCCACCGCTGGACTGTGTGTCTAACCCAGTTTTAAAATCTTGTTTTAATTAAACTTATACATTAGGTTCGACTTCATCTTCTTCGTTCAAAGACACAGACAACCGATGTTCGACAGTTCTTGTTTAATTCGATTAACGAAAATTATAAATGATTGAAATGTAATGGATAGAGAAGGTTTTGGAAATGAATGTACCGGAAAGATGATTTTCTCAGAACTCCGGCAAAGTCGTCGGCTCTGTTTTATGAATTCCGTCTGAGCGGACCAATTAACAGTTTTGATTAACTAGTTGTGAAATTAAATGACTAAACAAGAATTATCAGAGAGTTTAGATGTTTGTACCGATTCACAGCGCGATTTCGGAATTTTCAGAGATTTTCCGGCGGGTGCAGATTATCCGACAACGTCGTCTGGGACCGATTCTGATTGAAGGATTTGAGTTAGTAAAAGTCTAACAATGGATAGAAGATGAAAGAATTGAGAAATTTACCGATCCGATGAATGTCACGGTTTTCTGGCGAAAGTCCGGCGATATCAAAAAATGTTTCCGACGAACAGAAATTAGAGCGAAAGTGAAATTGAAGGTTTTGCGAGTGTTTCCGAATTATGAGACGATGATATTGTTAGAGTAAATCAGGAAGTAAATGATTTCGGTTTTCAACTCCAAAAATCATATGAATCAAAGAAATTGAAGGCTGAATTGATTAGAACGTGGGCAGCAATTGATTTATCGGTTATAATCAGTAACTCACGATCACTCAAACGTCTGGATAGTTGAAAGCCGATTATCGGTTTCAGTTTTGGCGCAAACAGATGAATTCACGGGTAACTTAAGTTTTATATGATTCCTTGTTTACATAAAAGAACCAAGTGGCGGAGTGGTTAAGTTGTTTGTGTGTTAAGTGAGCCGGCTAACCCGGGTTCGAAACCCGGCAGCGGCTTTTATTTTTTTCTTCGACCGATTTTATGGTTTATTAATTATAGTTTATAAATTCTAATATATTTATTAATTATGTATTGTTTAAAATTAAAAATAGCATTAAATAAGCAACGAAAACTTGAACTGACTATTCGATTAATAAACGAAGCGGGTTTTGAAAACCCGTTTTTCGACGGATGTTACACTTGGAAGGATACAACACTTGTGGGTAAAACCCTAATAAAACCAAAAGAAAGTCGTTACCCTTGGGACCTTAGACATGGTGATGTTCCAAGCTAGTCTTCCATGGAAGACTTATGGAAATATTCCAAAGGTATTTCCAAATAGTAAGGAAAAAGGAAAGATCAAAAAAGAGAGGTGAGTTAGAACGCACTTTTTAGGAGCTTTGATCTTTGAGAGAAGAAAGAGCTCTTTAGAGCTTTTAGAGAAGAGAAAAGAAGATTAGGTGTGAGTTGAGAGTGAAGGGGAGTGGGGTATTTATAGTTGAGGTTTGGGGGTTGAGTTAGGTGAGTATTAAATGCAAGAAACACAATCCAACAAACACACTTTTGCCCAATCCATGAGCTAGAAACTACTTTCTCCGAATTATGCTATTTTTAGTCCTTGAACTTAGTTTATCTTTCATTTCATTGTAAAACTTGATATTTTCGCATGTTTTCAAGTGTCTAATGTATATGTAAGTATATTTTAGGTATCAAATATGAACGTATGAGTATTTGCACGTATAACAAGTATCGGTTTGTATGTAAACACGTATTTAACAATTAAATGCATGTAAGGCAAGTATGTATCAGGTATGAATTTTATTACGATCAAAGTCTTGAATTATAAGATTGGGAAATGAAATACGAATGCGATACGAATACAAGTTTCTATAAAAAGAAATACGATTACACTTTCTAGTTAAGGAAAGTACAAAAAAGCGAGGCGTTACAGTCTCCCCTCTTTTAGGAAATTTCGTCCCGAAATTTATTCAAGATGAAGACTTTGGAAAAGATGTCATTTTGGTGGAAATGTTTGGCCAAAACCAAGATTTTGAAGTTTAAAGTTTTTGCGGAGTTCATGTATAAATGTGTCAATATGTATAGAAATCTTGAAGGATAAAAATGGTAGGTTCGTGAAAGGAATTTGTTTAACTAAGGTGTTTTTGAGACACCAATCGTAAACGTGTATAAGGATAAGTAAAAACGTGTATGTGTATGTAAGCAAGTGAGTTTGACTGGGTCTGGATAACTCATTGGAAGGAATATTTTAAAAGAGTGCGACCTAAGAGGAAGGTTTTAGTATGACTATGGATGTATTTTGATTAAAATGAGCAGTCCGCACCGAAAGCTGTAAAAAAGTTTTGTCAGTTCTAAGGCGTATTAGTAAAATCACTTGTTGTAGAAAAAACAGTTTATTGGAGAGAGCTAGGATGGTAAATATTTATGGTTTCTAAAAGGTTTTGGCGATAATAGACCCACTGGTTGAAGTTTGCGCGTAGATAAGAGTGAAAGATAGTTTTAAAAGAAAAGGAACATTTTGACCAAATTGAGCTGGTGGGGACGTTTATAAAAATGAATTGAACATTTTAGGCTGATTTGCTGTAACTAAAGTTTGGATGAAAGGTTAAGGGAAGAATTGGGAAAATCGTGGTATGGTAGTGAACGATTCTATAGGTGTATGCGAGGGTAAAAATGGTATGAATATCGAATAAAATGCGACATGGAATGTTGAGAGATGCTAGTGATAGTTGTGGCGATTAAAGCTAACGATTTTGAGAATGAAGCTTTGTCATGGGTAATCGAGTACTAATCATTTCGATGTGGGGTCACCAAAGTTTGTTATGAATGAAATGTATATAACAAGGTCCGAGAAAACACCGAATTTCTCATGGCACGTTTCACGAAAGTTTGGTAACATGGTAGGGACACTTATATATAGGAAGTGCCAGCGGCGTATCCACCATGTTCACACCATGTTACGTTGTTTCGCTATTCGGTGTCATGTTACGTTCCGTGTTGCGATACACAGTAGAACCCACTATGATTTTCATGCGCTTACCAATATAATCCCGTGTGCACCCGCGATTATTTTGGTTTGTGCATGATCCGCATAGTTTGTACTAGTAATGTACGGGTTAGGTTACATCTAGTAAGCAAAGGGTATGTAAGATAGCGTATAAAAATTAAGTATGCAAGCATGATTGTATGCATGTATGAGTGTGTCGAACGTAGGCGGAACCACTCGGGTTATACCTACTTATAGATTTCAAGTATGACTACCAAGTAGTGCGATTGCATAAATTTTGAGTATGATTGAAGACAAATACGTATAACATTAGCATGCAGTATCGAGCGTATAGGTGGAATAAAATGCTATTTAGCATATATAAGTTACTACGAAGTTGCGAGTGTGTAAAATACGAAGTGTAATGGTGATATGCGTAATATTGTCATGTAATATTGACAATGTAAATAGAAACGTGTAAGGCGATATGCATGTGTATGGTTGCTTGAGTCAAAACATTGAGTTTGTTTATAAGTCGGGTTTGTCGGGAATGAATGACCAAAATTGTGAATGTCAGGTGAATATTGAGAAAAGTATTAATTTTTGATGTAAAATGTGGTTTGTAAAAAGAAATGCTACTTTTGTTTTAAAATTTGTATCCACATATGAAATTTTCTTGCCCATGTGTTCAGATTTAGATTTGCGTGTTTTGAAAAAGTTGTGAAATAGTGAGATTGCTTTATTTTATTTTATTTTATCTTATTGATGCAAGAAAAGTCGTGTTTTGAAAATTTTCATGTAAAACTTAAAATTTTGAAACGTATTTTAGCAAAGTACTTATACGTATGTGAGAGAAAATTTTCGTTGGTTTCTTGTTGGAAATAAAATGTCTTTAGAATGGTAGTATAAAGTGAGTGTGTTTTGGACGAGTTGTGAAAATCGATGGCAAGAGGTTCGTTTGACCGACTAAGTTGATGGGTAGTATTTCATAAAGTTTTTGAAAAATTGTGAAAGAAACGTTTAAAGTGTCATTAGAGGTTTCATGTATGTAATTTACGTAAATATGTTGTAGGGTGAGAAATCGTTTGGATAAAATAGTAAGGTTCGAGGTTTATGCATAAATGAGAAAAATCGAAACAATGATAAAAGGTTTAGGTATAAGTTTTGATGTAGTGATTGTTATAAAAATAGTCGAGTTAGAGTTGGAGTTGGACTTCGACTCCAACTTGAGTTTTGCGAAAAAAGACATCTAGGTGATCGACAATAAAAATCACGTTTGAGCATGTAAGTATTGTTATAAACACGTATTCAATAGTATAAACATGTATGATTGCATAAGGAGTATGAATTTAGTTGGTTTGCGAGAATTATTATTGTTTTTGATAGCGAAAGATGTGCGAATTGTGCATCGGGTTCGAAATGAACGAGGTAATAAGTATTAAAACACATAGAAATTGAGATAGCATAAAAGATATGCTTAGTAAAATATTAGAGTGCTTTGGGTTGAGAAGCGTCGACTATTCCAAATTGAATCGAAGATCCTTTCAAATTAGAGGAACGTGCTTTGGCCTATAGGTAAATGCTCTCGCCGAGAAGCGATTAACGACATTTTACCCTTCCAGTTACTACATGTCTCTAATTGATCGAAAAATCAAAACCTTGGCGAGATCCAAAAATCGACGAGTGGGACTTAATCGACAAGGTGCGGGTTTCACCCCTAACTTGACGATTTCGTACCCTAAACGTGGTTGGTACTTACCAAACGAAGAGCATATTCCGATTCGTTGGTAAGGGTCCACTAGAGTTTGAATTGGAAATTTTTCCATCAAGATGTGGATTTCACTCCTAACTTGATGACGAAATTTCGTGCAAAAAGAATAAGAATAGCGGAATGAGAGTCGTTCACCAAATTGTGGGTTTCACGCCTATTTTAGTGAACTCGTCTCGTTTGTGTTACGAGTGTCTTCAAGTCTTCAAAGTGCGTATTGTGTAAAAATGTCTTAGGAAAGACATCATGTATATGTGTTAAGGCCAAAAGAAAAGAGGAGAAGCAAGTAGGAAGCATAAAGTTTTAAGCATAAACAAGAATGGTCAAAACAGGTACTTAGAACTATAGACTAGGTCGAACATGGCAATTATACCTAATTCCCTATAGTTATGGCTCTGATACCAATCAGTCACACCCCAACCGATGGCGGAAACATCAGAGTGAGACGAAATAGATTGCTCATTGCTCACAACGCTAATAATGACAATATTTAATTAAAGCCGAATTTCATTTCAATAACGATTGTCAAGTACAACATTGAAGCAAATTACAAATAACATAATATAACAAAAAATTGATACAACAAATTTAGCCTAAACGTCTACTTATGTGTATCTAAGTCCTTGCTATTTGATTTCATAGCATCCTCTTCATCAACCTGTAACATGTTTTAAAATACAATTCAATGCAAAAGCAAAGGCGAGTACACAAGTTTAAGCATAGTATACGTATACGATTAACGTTTAAACAAATCCCATGGCAACTATGATTTTCCGAGAGCATATACAAGGTATGTAATACTACAAGTCAAACCCTTAACACAAACACGTTGTTTTAAGATGGCCTCAAGTTTATGCGATGGAGGGGGATGCGTGACTTCCTATAGCGCTATTCATGTTAAACGAAGGCTTAAAACAAGTTAATGACCAAAGTATCACATAAAGAATGTCCAAGATATAAGCATCACGTAAGCGTATCAAGTATTCATGTGTATAGGATTGTTTGTGCATTTCATAAAGTTTAAGTGTTGTGGTTTTGGTATAAGTAAACATGTTACACCCAAAAGTGTTATAAACGAAAAGTGGGTCGAGTGTACTCACGGTTTTGCGTAGTCTTCAAACTTGGCGAGTTCGCGAAGTGGGTTGACGGGTGGGATGAGCGCCGAGTTATCCTACAAGAGGAGAACTTAGGTTGGTAAGTATTCGGATGATAACGGATGATTTAGGAATTAAAAGCAATAAAGTAGTTTATACGAGAAAGTAATCACTTAGACTTAATACTCGTTTTTGACACTATAAGACCCATTCGGGTTGATGTGTTTTCATGGGTTAGGATGCCCATTAGAATCGTAACGAGAGATTAAGTACTAAGGTGATGGAACCTAGTACCATGACGAATAATCATATGATTACCATCAAGAGTTCGGTTAGTATTCATATATATATATATAGTATAACAATCGGTAATTCATAAAAATCATGTAATTTCATAGAAGTCATGCATGGAGGTAGGAGAAGAACCTTCCTTTTAAAACCTCTCGTATAGTATACCAATGCACAAGTCGTCACAAGGACAACAAGGATAGTCATGAGTACGTTTGAACATATAAGTAAAGAGAAAAAGTAAATGAAAACATCCAGTGAGGTGGTGGATCGAAGTTTAGGATCGCCAAGACTTCCAAGTGATCACACACTACCAACTCAAGTCTTGTTTTGAGAACAAGCTTGGAAAGATACAACACTTGTGGGTAAAACCCTAATAAAACCAAAAGAAAGTCGTTACCCTTGGGACCTTAGACATGGTGATGTTCCAAGCTAGTCTTCCATGGAAGACTTATGGAAATATTCCAAAGGTATTTCCAAATAGTAAGGAAAAATGAAAGATCAAAAGAGAGAGGTGAGTTAGAACTCACTTTTTAGGAGCTTTGATATTTGAGAGAAGAAGAGAGCTCTTTAGAGCTTTTAGAGAAGAGAAAAGAAGATTTAGGTGTGAGTTGAGAGTGAAGGGGAGTGGGGTATTTATAGTTGAGGTTTGGGGGTTGAGTTAGGTGAGTATTAAATGCAAGAAACACAATCCAACAAACACACTTTTGCCCAATCCATGAGCTAGAAACAACTTTCTCCGGATTATGCTATTTTTAGTACTTGAACTTAGTTTATCTTTCACTTCATTGTAAAACTTAATATTTTCGCATGTTTTCAAGTGTGTAATGTATATGTAAGTATATTTTAGGTATCAAATATGAACGTATGAGTATTTGCACGTATAACAAGTATCGGTTTGTATGTAAACACGTATTTAACAATTAAATGCATGTAAGGCAAGTATGTATCAGGTATGAATTTTATTACGATCAAAGTCTTGAATTATAAGATTGGGAAATGAAATACGAATGCGATACGAATACGAGTTTCCATAAAAAGAAATACGATTATACTTTCTAATTAAGGAAAGTACAAAAAAGCGAGGCGTTACAAAGGATAGAAAGAAGAACTTCACACTTTGCTTTGAAGTGTTTTGAAGTGGTGTGAAAAAAATGGAAGAATCATGGGGTATTTATAGTATTTTAGGATTAAGAAAGTGATGACAAGTGCCCTCAAGTGTGGATTAGTGTCCTAACATGTGTCAACACCATATAAGTGTGGCAAAGTGAGTGCTAGGTGTCAAAAATTTGAGATAGGTGGCAAACTTGGTGAAGAAGCAAAAATATTTATTATTTTTTTGATATTTTTGACCCTTGGACTTGTATTTTCACTTGTTTGCCATTTTTAACCCCTTTAACCTAATATTTAGGTTATATAAAGGTATTAAGACATGTGTAGCTTGGATTATGCCCGAAAATGTCGTGGATGTCGGTTCGTTCGGTTGTACGGTTATGCGTTTCGCAAAAATGCGTAAAACGCTTTAACGAACACGAAAATTATTGAAATTGTGCAACGATTGATATTTTTGCATTCTCATCAATAAAATACAAGATTTTATTGAATAAAAAAATATTTGAAAATAAAACACAGGGTTTCATTGATTACGAAATTGTTTGTAATTGTGCAATGATTGAAAATGTACAAATGTCACAACTTCAACTCCTGGATCAAAATGAAGACGCCACAACTTAACCTTTGAATGCCCCTACATAAAATAGACAATGCTAGAATTATAAAATAGATTTCTAACTTTAAATTTACAAACTTTATGATTAACAGGAAGAGACGAAACATGCATTTGACATCCTAACAACATATACTCCATAAACAAAGTTTCACTTATCACTATTCTAATATCTTAACTTTTCTTTAAATGAATAAAAGAATAGATTAAAGATTCTAGAACATTAATCTAATAACTAAAGATACAATAAAATTGTTTTTGTTAATAATTAAAAGTAAAAAAAGGATTATTAACGATAATATTGTTAGTATTAATTTACTAAACCAAACAATATAACGTTTTATTCAAGTTTATTCATTTAGCAAAACATGAAGATAAAAAAACTAAACAAACGATTGAAGGTACGCTAATAATTCAGTGTTCTTATCTAACGGCGGATCTAAATTTTTTTACAGGGGTAACGTTTAAAAAAATGGTAACGTAATCGAAAAAATATCAATTTTTTCTAAATTTACACTATCATCAGAGTGTTAAGACGCAATAAAGACTACCCCTATTCACGCCCGTGCCGTTATCATAACCAAAGTTATTAGAAAGCTAGCTGACTTGTACTAAAGTTCCATCTGATCTAGTTGATCCCCAACCATCCAATACAACACATGTGTCTTCAAAAAGAACCAAAAGGAAAAAACCAAAAACAACAAAAAAAGTTACCTGAAAATAGAAATATTCAGCTGGCGACAAAGGGCAATATCGTCATTACAAAAACAGTGTTCTTTAAAAAGCCCTAACACGACAAACCAAAAACTTAACCCGAACCCAACTGCATGTGTGAAAAAATAAAAATGGACCCTGATTCGCTCTCATCGAGCTTGTTTAAGTGGGACACTCGAGCCGCTCTTGCTCCACCGGCGGCTCGTGTTTACGAGCCAGTAACCCTACAACCACAACCACAACCACAACAACAACCACCGCAACCACCACCTCCACCATCGTCCATGGCGGCGACATCAGCCGGAATGGGTGGCTATTTGGTCCGGGAAAGCCGGGATCTTGGTGGGTTAGAGGAGGTGTTTCATGCTTACGGCGTACGGTATTTCACGGCTGCAAAGATTTCGGAGCTCGGCTTCACGGCTAACACGCTGTTAGATATGAAAGATGAGGAGCTTGATGAGATGATGAACAGTTTGTGTCATATTTTCCGGTGGGATTTGCTTGTTGGTGAGAGGTATGGGATCAAAGCCGCCGTGAGAGCCGAGCGGCGCCGGTTGGAGGAGGAGGATTCACGGCGGCGTTATCTTCTTGGTTCTGATAATACTAATACCTTGGATGCTCTTTCTCAAGAGGGTTTGTATATATATATATATATGTATATATGTATATATATATATGTATATATATATATATATATATATATATATATATATATATATATATATATATATATATATATTTCATGCATTTAGTTTTCATGCAATAAAACAGTGAAATAACACTTAATTTGTTCATGATGATATATTCTAGATTTTACTAGCTCAGTCTGAAAATTGTTGCTTATCTTTCTATTTTGGTTTGTTTTACTATAATCTTCTTCGAATTTAATTCGGATTGTCATTTTTTAAGTGGTAAATATAGTATGTAACTACCTATAGAATGTAAATCAATCTTTGTTTTTCTTTCTTGGAGATAATTACAAGAAGATAAAAATGATATAACTTAAAAACTGAGATCATGTTGCACAAATCTTTTTCATACTTTGATAGCTAGAAGGGTTAATATGGAGGTTTTATCTGTTGAACGGGAGGATTCTATGGTTATAGAATATGAACAACATATGCCTTAAAAACCTAAATATACGTTTTATCTATGTAGTTGTATTTCAGGATAAGATATTAAGCATTTGTTTAACTAATTTTTCATAATTTGATAGCTAGAAGGGTTAATATGTACTAAGAATTTGTTTAATTAATATTTGAGTGATTTAGGTTTATATTTTTAACTTTCTAAAATGTTACTTTATTATAAATAGATGGTATGTTAGGGTTATTGTAATTTTGTAGTTTTTTTTCTAAAATGTTATTTTATTATAAATAGATGGTAAGTAACTTTGTACTTTATTTATTTATTTATTTGTGGTTCATAATAATAAAACGGTCAAACATGCTCGTTCAATCTAGTGTTTTTTTTTTCGTGTTTGAGGCCTGATTTTTTGAAAGATAATTGTACACTCTTAAGAAACATTTATGTTAATTTGTTCACATTTATTTGTGATATGCATAGAAAATATTTGCTAATTTTAATTTCTAATAACTGAGGTACAGGTTTGTCTGAGGAGCCAGTGCAACAAGAAATTGAAGCGGTGGGGAGTGGTGGTGGTGGTGGTGGTGGTGGCGGTGGAGGTGGGAGTTTGCAACAATGGGGATGTGTGCCGGAGCAAAGACAAAACACGGTGGGCAACGGAAGAGCAAGAAACTTGGAGTTAAGGGGAGAATTGGATCGTCCTCCCAAGCGGGTAGAGGAGATGATAATTATGAAAATGAAAGTGAGGATGAACCGGAGAAAGGTGGCGGTGGCGGAGTAGAGAGGCAAAGAGAGCATCCGTTCATCGTGACGGAGCCGGGGGAGGTGGCGCGTGGAAAAAAGAATGGACTCGATTACTTGTTTCATCTATACGAGCAATGTCGTGATTTCTTGATCCAAGTTCAAACTATTACCAAAGAGAGAGGTGAAAGATGTCCCACTAAGGTATAATCTTAATCTTGTTACTTAATTATCACTAATATTTTGAACCCGTGTATTGCGATGGAACCGTTATACGAAACACACTGTAGATGTAAAAACGTTAAACTACGCATACATGTTACGGTGTATTAATTTACAAAATTTAGGCCGAAACATTAAACATAGAAAAGGATAACTAACTCGACTTAGGACTCACACGTTGTGACTGGTCTCTTAAACCCGAAAAAAATAGACGTAGAAAAGCTAAACCAAACACGCGTGTTGTAACGTGTTAGCTCGTAAAATTTATACTAAAACGTAAAACTTTCTTGTAAATTTAAAATCAAATTAGAGTTATATGATTATTGGCATTAGTTTGCGAGATAATACTAATAGGTTTTTGTCATTCCAATATTAAAATTTTCTTTTGCTAAATAATATAAAATTTAAAAATGTTTTTAATTTTAATCATTTTTCATAATAGAGAAAATGGAGTGATGTGAGAATTGGTCAACAAGTGATTCAACCAACTTGCACCAAAGTATTAAAAAAATTAATAGTAAAAAGTAGAGAGAGCAAATTTGTGAATTAATAGTGACTTAATATAAATTACGTTATAAGTCGTATATTAAATAAAGTATTAAATAGTTAGTAATGAAAATTTAAGAATTATAAAATAATCTTTGAAGATAAGTTATTAAGTTATGTTCATAAAATAGAAATAACGGAATAAAAGAAACCGAAAAAATTTTAGACTCATAGAATAGTGTCATTGGACTTGTTAACTATTTATTTGATATAGATTATTTTAGGGATTAGGGTTTTGGTTAATTACTTTTGTGTTTTTTGTGTATACATTTTGGTAAACCTGTATAGTACTCATTATATAGATAATATATTATATTGGATGAAAGAGTAGATAAGTGTTAAAAAATGGAAAGGGTAAAGAAGCGATGATTTGAGTGTGGTCAGTGATAAAGATCTGTGTTATGTAAATTTAGAGAAGTTGTGTATAACAAGAGAAAGATGCAGTCCCAGAATCATTCACTCAGTTCTGCTTCACACCCTACAGCTGGCTCTGTTCCCTACTTGACACGTGTCGTACGGTCTGCACTCCCACCCACCCACAACTTTTGCTTTCAAACCCTACCTATATCACGTGTGAACTACAATAAAATTACTTCAAATATTCACATCCCCATTAAAATGTTACTTTCATTTTTTATTTTTTTTTAAATTTTAAACGGCTTTCAAATATTGTTTCTCTTTCACGTGTATGTCAATTAGATTAACAAAATATAGTATGATAACAAGGTTATTTTCTCCGAAAAAGTTGCACCAAAGGTAATATATGTATGAGATTTGAGATTACTCAATGTCCATGCAATCTTAATTTTTTTTAACGGCAAACTTCTATTAAAATAATAGAAAAACGGGTCAGCAAGCAACTGAAACCCGAAGTTATAATATTATATCACTAATATTAAACTCACACCACCTATCACAATTAATATTAGTACATTTTGATCTATTCGCAAGCAACTAGAACACGAAGTTACAATATTACATCACTAATATTAAACTCACACCATCTATCCCAATTAAGATTAACATATTTGATCTATTCGTAATCTTATTTGTCACATGTATAACAAACATTGTGTCTGGTTTATTTAGGTGACAAACCAGGTGTTCAGGTTTGCAAAGAAGGCTGGAGCTAGTTACATCAACAAGCCAAAAATGAGACACTATGTTCATTGTTACGCATTGCATTGTCTTGATGAGGAAGGGTCAAATGCACTAAGGAGGGATTTTAAGGAGAGGGGGGAGAATGTTGGGGCATGGAGGCACGCTTGCTACAAGCCCTTGGTTACAATTGCGGGTCGACAGGGTTGGGACATTGATGCCATATTCAACACGCATCCACGCTTGTCGATATGGTATGTCCCGACTAAACTCCGCCAACTCTGTCATGCTGAACGAAGGGCCGCAGCTGCTGCATCCACATCCGTTGGTGGTGGTGGAGGTGGTGGTGGTCATCTGCATTTCTAGGTGATCCTTTGAGAGATGAAAGTTATGGGTTTGGTTTGTAGGATGTGGAAATTAGTTTAAAATGGTTGTTGTAGTAATGCTTGTTATTGCATTAAGTTGTAAAAGTTGTTGGTTTAATTATGATTTGGTTTCGTGTGGTATGTAGAAATGTTTTTATCTTCCAAGTATAAATTGGAAGTTTGTAGAAAAGTTCTTAAATACAAGTTAACTAAAACAAGCTTATATTATAAATAAGTTAAAATTAAGTAAAACAAAAAAAATTAACTAAACAAGTTCATATAAAGCACAACTAGTCTTAGCCCCCTCACTCCCGTTTTGCAGCAGGGACATAAAACCGTAATAAGTAGTATCAATGTCATACCCCGTCAACGACCACCAATACAAAAAAAGCTTGTGAAACAAAAGAAATAAAACTGAAGGAAAAATAGAAGTAAGAACGTTGAACCACACACACCATGTTGCAGTGTGTTAATGCACAAAATTAGACCAAAATGTAAAATATAGAAAAAACATTAAACCACACACGCATGTTGCAGCGATACGGCGTGTTAATACACAAAAATTAGCCCCAGATGTAAATGTGTAAAAGAATTACTAAGTGAATCTAGGGACCGTGCATTAATGATGTGGTGCAATGGCTACTCCGTACATTCAATGACAATACTTATACGAATCACTCAGGTTCGAATCTTGCATTCAACACATTTTTTGCCTTTTCATTTCTTTAGTTGGGCTTGGCCCAAAACAACATTTTATATTAAGTTAAAATGTGAATGTGATAAGGTCAAATACATTATAGAGTAAACTTCCGTTTTGCTCGCTGTAGTTTGGTCACTTTAATGGTTTTGCCCCAATCCTTTAAAAATAGCCAGTTTACTCCCTTATCTATGAAGCTTGTCGACATTTTACTCCCCGCCCCAAACGGCATCCAATTCCACCGTTAATTCTGGTCATGTGCCCCTCACATGAGGGGCATTTCAGTCTTTTCTCATTTTCTCAATTATTATTTAGTATTTATATATATATATATAAAGAATCTTAAAGGTTGGTTTATACCTTTATAGTCGTGGTATCATTTTTATAATTCAAGAGTAATTATTTCATATGTATGTACAGGAAGGAGATTCTTTGAGGAGTTAGATAGAGATGTGACAGACAAGTAGAAGATATTGAAGTTGCCTTTAGAAAGAGAAAGCTTTTTCGGTGATACGCTCATGAATTAATGCGTCGCACCAGACAACATTTATTTTCAAATCATTTGATTGGCAACAGTTGGTCATTAATTCCCTCCGAAAGCCTTACCACTTTTAATTCCCTTGAACAATAACCCCAATTTAATTTCACATATCAACGTCTGCGGTTGTTTAAATTTGATAGTGTAGGGAATCAGGGTTCTTGTCTGCGGTTGTTTAAATTTGATAGTGTAGGGAATCAGGGTTCTTGTCTACGGTTGTTTAAATTTGATAGTGCAGGGAATTAGGGTTCTTGCATAGACAAATGGGAATTAGGGATAGATTTTTGTGCGAGGTTGATTGATGGCGATGATGGCGGCAGGCGGTGGTTATGGGTGGTGATGGAGAAGGTAGAGAGAGAAAGAGACGGGTAGGACAGAGTGTGTTGATTGGGCTGGGGTGGTCACTGATGGTGATGATGGCTATGTGGCGGCGGATGTTGGTTGTGTTGGTGATGGCCGCGAGTGGTGGTTACGGTGGAGGCCATGAATTTCTTTCGAAGCTTCTTCAACAAGACGCAGGGTCTTCAACAAGATGGCAAGAGGTTATAATAAGCTAGAGTTTTATAATGAAGGGCATAAAATATCATGGAAGTAAAAAGACTGATATGCCCCTCATGTGAGGGGCACGTCACTAAAACTTAACAACTAAAATGAACGTCGTTTGGGACGGGGAGCAAATCGGTGAAAAAGTAGCAACATCAGGGAGTAAACTGACTACTTTTAAACGATTGGAGCAAAATCATTAAAGTGACCAAACCACAGGGAGCAAAACGGAAGTTTACTCTACATTATATTTTTCCGAGCTAGTTCATTTATTCAAAGTAGCCCTTTTTTGGGGGGGTTCTTTTAAAAAAAACCGAAGCATGACAGATTTTAGCCCACACGTTGACGTGCGTGGGTTTGAAAGCTTTCCTTCAAGGTTCCAATATAAGATCGAATCTCTTTTTGTTTTTGTTTCATTTTGTTTCATAGACTATAACAGGTATACGTTTTGTCATAATTTTTTTCTTTTTCTTTGTGTTGATAATAGTTTTGTGAAGATCTCTTCAATTTGATCTCTTATAGACATAAACTCTACACATGGTTTTCCTTGAGTAACCTTTTCACAAACAAAATGAAAGTAAACGTCAACATATTTTGTTCGTGCATGAAATTTTGGATTAGTAGCAATATAGGTTGCACCAAGATTATCACACCAGAGAATTGGAGTAGAAGTTGTGTCTGGCCCATGTTAATTTAGTAACACCTCTAGCCAAGTTATTTTGGCTACGGTATCAGCTAGAGCTTTTTCTTTAGATTATATAGATAATCGAGATATTGTTTTATTTTTTCATGTGATCTTGGAGATGAGATTAGAACCCATGTATATAGCAAACACGTCGTGTATCAACAGTCATCAAGACACCCAACCCAGTGAGTATCCGAGAAAGTATAATCAGATGATGATCCTTTCCAGTGAACACCGCTATAAGATTGAAGATAGGAGCCCGAGTTGTGATGAATGAGCAACCCATAATCTATGATGCCCTTTAAATACAAAGTATACGTTTGGTAGCAGGCCAATGATTATGTTATGAACCGACTAAACCACCATGGGCCCAACTTAGCAGCCCATTCCATAAGCCCACTAAGAGAACAAGTCTATGGAATTGTGAAGGAAAGATATAAGCCGAAGAGATTGAGAGCGATGGCATGAATGATTATTTTAACAATTGGTTTCTTCTTCTCATCTTTCTGCTCTATAATTTCTTAGTTTCCCCATCCCCTTTTCTATCACTTTCCTACACTACTTTCAGTTTCTTAGTTGTAATCAATCAGATATCTGTATAAACCTACTAGAATCTATTTGTGTTCAAATTATGGTGTAGTTATGAATTATCCATTCACAACATTGGTGCTTTCATTAATCCTTAGCATCGATGGCTTTGAAAGATCTTGAACCACAATTACCTCGTTTCACTGGCGCTGATCCTAACTCGTGGATCTCTCATTCCGAACTATACTTTCGATTTTACTCAATCTATGGTGACGAACGATTCTCATACGTTATTGAAGTATTTGAGGATGAACCATTCTACTGGTTCAATTCCTGGTTTCGGAACGATGATCTCACATGGAATGATTTCAATACTGTAATGCTTCGTCGATTTCGTTCTTCGTCCCTTAAACCTAATGTTGATACTATTGTCAATATGTCGCCACCATTATCTGCCATCCGTGTATTTGATGAAATGCCTGCTAGTATTGAGAATGGAATCACTAGTGAAGTTCATGAAATCATTGATGCTGAGGTATTAGATCCGAAACTGAATCCCTATTTGATGTTAATGAGTCACGAGGAGTAACGGATGCTCATCTAGATATATGGGATTATTTTTTTGTACTTGATAGTGTTAAACATAGTATGCATGTTGTCTTACCAGAATACTTAAAGAGGATGGTATGGTAGACCTTAGCGCTTGTGATGTAGATTATTCAATTGATTTAATGGTTATTCGCTCTTTTGCTTGGAACCTGGGTTTGTTTCCGAATTAGTTCAAGTACCTCGTATACCAACCACTTATCGTTGTTTGTGCAAGGCATGGTATTATTGGTAGTTTAGTTATTTTTCTTGTTGGGTTTTGTTCAAATTTTGGGGTTGTTTGGTTAGGTAGGACCTTCGGGTTTGATCCTGGTCCGAATTGGTTGTACTATAACAACTAATTAACCAATTGGCACACCTTCACCTTTGCGATGGTTAAACGACTTGGCTCTCGAGTGGATCACAATTCCTACTAGATTGCAAGAGATTGCAATAGGTTTTCCTCCTGGTTTAGTTTCTATTAAAAAGCCTTATGTCCATAGGACTGTTACAAGATTAGGTGTTGTTGGTAGGGTTCGAACTAATAAGAACCCCGGTACCGCCATAGTTTTATTTCGTTTTCAAATGGCAGATAAATGCCTTAGTTGGAAAAGGGGGATATTGTCACAGTCCCCGACCCCACCTTGGGGCGGGAGTCGTGCGCAGATACAATGGTACCGGTGTTTATTATAATCGTCGTAGCGGAATTTTCTTTCAGGACCGGGTGTCAAGAAAAATATCAGAGTTTTCAAAAACACCGCAGTTTTCTTTTCATAAGATGTGAGATGAAACTTGTATTTACATAAAGGATTTTCATAAAGATAAACCCTTGATTACAAAACACGTTTTATTCAGGTTTACATAGCCACTTATTTAAGCTTGAGTGCCTCTTAGCACTTTTCCTTCACTTCACAGTAAATCACCTAAAAAGTGTTTTAAAAACATTTGGTCAGTGAAAAATACTGGTGAATTCCTTCCATTTATGAAAACACAGCATTGTAATTACAGCATTAAGAGTTTTTTTACATTTGTTTACTTACTATTGGCTACCTCGTTGTCCAAAAGTAAAGAAATTACTTTTAATAGTATTTGTCACTCTCCTATTTTGGTGACTAGTGGTCATATCACTAATTGGCTAACTCGTTGTCCAATAGTGACACATAACAAGTAATGTATACAAAACCCCACATACTAGCAGTAATTTCATAATACAAAGACTTAATCACTTTAAATACAACTGATAAAACATTTAGGGTTTTTTAAAAGCATGTGATAAAAAGAGAATGACTCACTTTGCATGTTTAAGTTGAAAGGTCTTGCCTACTAGTTTAAGGCTGGTATATCTAATTAAATATACAGTGCACAAGTATTATTGTACTAACTCAATTCAACTTTTACGATAATCACGAGATCAAAACCCACAACGAATGATAAAGTATAGCCGACACCGACAGCACTTAAACATTCATTGGATTGGTTTCAATCGATCGGATATAGTACCGTGTCAGTGATTAAATTAATTCCCCTTATAACGGGGCAGCGTTTCGGGAATTTAGGGGGTTCAGTATTCGAACAGAGCTTTGAGAGAGAAATAAATATCGATATTGAATCAAACAGGCGCATTAGAACTCCTCCTATGGCTGCCTTTATATAGCCAATCAAGGATTCTCTCGCGTGTCGCGCGAGAATTAGGGGTCTCCCCCGCATGGCGCGACAGCAGCCTATTAAGTCTAGGTTAGCCTTGTTAACCACATAGGCTTTGTAACTGAGGGATGGCACAACCCATGTGGTCTTTGGTCATGGCCAGGTTCGAATTAATAACATGACCAGTATTTAGCGGGTGGTTATTTGGGAATAATCCGACTAAGAAACTTGCATTTTGTGCATCACTTATCATACCATTTGTACGTGAGATTTTGAGCTACTTTTACACATCATAGATAAATATTTCTTTGTTTGAGTGGACCTTTAGTCGCGTATTGTAGAACTTGCAATTTTTGATGCGTTTGAGACCATAGACCGAATACAAGCACGAGAATGATTAAGACATTAGGTAAACCTTTTCCTTTTACACCATTTTTATTACCTTTACCCAAAATCAATCCCTTAGTCGCCAACTTTGAGTCTAAACCTTTCGTTTGACAAAACCTATTTAGTCTTTGACCATTAAACCTCTTATTTTTAACCCATGTGATGAAAATTTGATTTTAGGATTAGTTGTTTGTAAAGTTGGGCAAAAAAAATCAAAAATCAGAAAATATCATGAAAAAACAGCAAAAAAATCGTTGTGAGAAAGCACAAAAATATGTGTTGGTAGTTTGTTGAGTAAAAGGCGAAAAGTGTTGCCTTGTAGTTTTATGTTTGTAGTTAGTTTTTGTAATAAAAATATAGTTTTCATCACCTTAGCCACTTTTAAAATACCTATTCCACATCCTTAGCCTAGCCCCGTTACAACTCTTAAAGACCTTTTGACTTGTGCTTAGTATTTGTGTTCAGTGGTGGAGAATGATTAAGTTACAAGCTTATGCGGGTACGAGTTCTAATCGGTTTGAGTAATTACTTAAAAAGTACTAATGCATCACTATACGCTAACTTTTAAACCGAGTGGATAGCACATTGTGAGGGATATGTATGATATGTTAGTTTCAAGGACGGGTTAGTCTTTGGTAACCATTTTTATGTATTAATTACTTTACCGCTAAAAATTTCGAAATTGTGAGAATCATGAATCGGGTATGACATTAGACCTTAACTTACATCTCGAGAATGGGAAGTGTGTTTTTCGTTTGACCCACGTGAAAGTGAAAAACAAATTTGCTTGAGGGCAAGCAAAAGACAAGTGTGGGGATGTGATGTGTGGTAAAAAACCGGTGCTCTTTTATGCTTAAGTTGATGTGTTTACATGACTTTTAGTTTCGAATAGCCTACTTTAGATTGGAATTGTGTTTTGCAGGTCTAACGGAGTTTAAGGAGCTATTCGGGAGCTATACGAAGCATCAGGACGGAAAACGGGTCAACCGGGTATGCGAAATGGCCAAAACAGAAAACATAGCAGACCCGTCACTGACGCCCTCCCGGGCCGTCGGCGACGCCTTTCTGATGATTTTGTCGGCCAGAAACCTCTGTAGGCAGTGGGATAAGCCATCGGAGGAATTCAGGAGATCCGAGGGCCGTCGTCGACGCCCTGGTGGGCCGTCGCCGACACCCTCCCTTTATGCTGGACGCGAATTTTGTTGTTTGTTGTTTGGGGGACGAGTTATTGCTTGGTTTTTTACCATTTTTTGGGGAGTTACGCAATTTTGAACCTAGAACACCTCTCTTGGAGCCAGGAACATCACCAACCTAAATCCAAATCGATTCCAATCAACCACCATCATCTGAAATCATCCTCTATCATCATCAATCCTAACCCTAATCATCATCATCCATCATCACCATCAATCATAAACCCTAATCATTATTCTTCCCCGCTTTCAAAGCCTCAAGATGTTCAAGTTCAAGCTTCAAACAATGGTTGACCGTGCTCTGTTCATCATGAGCGGCTAATTCTCTCGGGTTTCACCCTGGTGTAGACTTTTGTAAGGATTTCTAGGGTTTGCTGCTTGTTTATGATTTGGTTTGTGACAATTTGAATTGCATTTTAATCATTAGATAATAGTCTTATGTTTGTATTGAATTTACGAATTGTCGAATGAGTTATTAAATTTGACTTCGTGAAATGAATATGCGTATTTATGCCTTGTCTTTTGATAGGATTTACTTGTCCGAGATAAGGAAGTGCATTGCGGTTCCGTCTTGAACGTTGATAGCAGTTGGCACCTAATCCTTGTGATTATAAAACCGTTAATGAACTAGTTCAATTAAACCAAGTTAAAACGTGTAGTAACCCTAAGCCTTGCAATTGTTGAACCGGGTGTGAACCTTGTTTCTTCATCATTGTTTAAAACCTTTTAAGCAACTTATCGTATAATCGTAATCATTCAAGTTTTAGTAGTAAAGTAATTTAAAATCAGAAATCGTCGGTACATTCCGACACTCTTTTCTCAAACAAACAAATTAACAATTTAGCAAGCTTCAAAAAAGTGACATTTTTTCAAATCAATATTGTTCGCACGCAACCACAAAACTCTTCGTAGATCGACCTCGTACTACTACTAACTCATAGTTAAGGATAAATCGGGTTTATAAATATTATCTTTGACCGGGGCGCGACACTCTGAGTAGTTATCTTATAATTTCGTGTCGTTATTTCATAACCCACCGGTTGGAACAAGCTACTTAGGAAGACAAATCTTGATCAACCAAACTACATCCAAACTTTCACCTTGAGGACAAGGTGAATTTGGAACGGGGGAGTAATGTTATGAACCGACTTGACCACCATGGGCCCAACTTAGAAGCCCATTCCATAAGCCCACTAAGAGAACAAGTCTATGGAATTGTGAAGGAAAAATATAAGCCGAAGAGGTTGAGAGTGAGGGCATGAATGATTATTTTTAACAATTGGTTTCTTCTTCTCATCTCTCTGCTCTGTAATTTCTTAGTTTCTCCATCCCCTTTTGTATCACTATCCTGCACTACTTTTAGTTTCTTAGTTGTAATCAATCACTTATCAATATAAACCTACTTGAAGCTATTCGTGTTCGAATTATTGTTTAGTTGTGAATTATCCATTCACAACAGATTATCTTAAGGAGCTTGCATGTATATGCATTCTTTATTTATAGCAAATGTGATGTCAGGTATTGAAGAAGCACCGGTTGAAACTAGGGATATCCGGGGACATATAAGTCACAACTAGGGTGTTTCTGCATAAATGGTTAACCTCTCACTTCGCCCTTGGGCTTGTAAGCTCACTCCGGATGATCTGCAAAACTAGCAATGCCGTTAGTCTCGCCATGGGGAAAAGGGTGGTTTCCTCCGTGACCATACTCCGGCGTGAGAATAAGTATTCGAGGGATGAGAAGTAAAGTAATAAGTATATAAGAGCGGTTGTAAGCGTATTTTTCTCATGTCTTTACCTGGAATCTGATACATACTTATAGCCGAAAAGGTATGTTCACGAGATAGGCTGGTGGGCCTTGGGCCCGGCCCATACAGCCAGAGATCTCCGTTTTGTCCTCTGCATTAGACATTAAATGTTCCTTGTAGATGAATTAATGTCTACTGTCAGGAGGCATGTCTTGCCGGATGTTGAGTGGTGCCACATGTAAAGGCGACCTTCTCTGGTGTCAGGTCTACTGCCAGCTGAAAGTGGAGAAGGTGGAACAGTCATTGGCGAAGATATGGTTGGTGTGAGGTCTGACGGCTGAGACGCTGCCACACGCAACCTGCCTAGCAACCTTTGGTCACAGTTCTGCCACTTTGTACTCTTGAGTATGGCCAACACCTCTTAGTGATTACCCCTTCTGCAAGGCTGTCAGAGTTTTTTCCCGCCAGCGCAGGGTGTCCGGGGTTTATCCTTTTGTCCCAAGACTATGATTTGCTCTCATGTGTGTCTTGTCCTTGCGAGTCTTTAGGATTCATGGTTAAAAGGGTTGTTGTTCCGCGCAGGGTCTAGTAGTCTGCGCGCATGAGTCTAACTTGCCATTGTGCCCAGAGGCTCGTTGTGTGACTAGAAGCTATTGGTCTAATTCGCCGTTGCGCTGAGTGCACAAGGCTCATTGTATGACCTGGAAGTTGTTGGTCTAATTCACCGTTACGATGAGTGCGCAAGGCTCATTGTATGACCTGGAAGTTGTTGGTCTAATTCACGTTATGCTGAGTGCGCAAGCCTCATTGTATGACCTGGAAGTTGTTGGTCTAATTCACCGTTCCGCTGAGTGCGCAAGACTCATTGTATGACCTACTGATTCTAAGGAAAGCGCACCATTGCATGTTGCATGCAAGGTTATCCTTATGAAATGTAGTCAAGGGTATGGTTATTTGGGACCATACCTCCTCAAGCCCCCCACTCCAGTGCTGCTCCTACGCGCATGTTGTAAAATGGGAGGATTGCTGGACTAGAAGAGTTGTTGCATGCGTCGTTGGTGTAGTGGCGAAAATATTGATAAGTGTTGTGAGAAAACGTTAGTGTGAAGGAAACGTCTTGTCACCTATCTCTTGGAATTCGGAACTCTGTCCTTCTGAAATTTGTAGGTGAGTTGTCGAGAAAAAATGGGGAGGTGAAAAGAAGAATATTATTGCCTTGGGAAACAAGTTCAATCCCTAAAAGAGTGAACATGCAACCCAAGATCGTTAACAACAAAGGATTCATTAAGTAATTGAATGATGTGATCGAATGTTGTTGTGTTGTTACAAGTGACAATGATGCCATCCACATAAACAAGATGTACTAAAACATTTTCCCTTTTTTTGTATGTGAAGAGGAATAGTCGGTGTTGGAACCATGAAATCCCATAGATTGAAGAGTCTATGACAAACAACGAAACCAAACCCATGAAGCTTGTTTGAGACCAAAGCATTTTGAACATCGAGCAGATAAGCGCCCAATGCTTTGTTAAAGCAATATAAAAAACCATGATGATGGTAGTTAATTTGAGCACATGACTTAAAGTTTCATTAAAGTCAGTGTTCATTTGATATTCCTGTTATGCTACGATCAATGTGTTTACTTGATAAACCACTACACCGACCAATATCACTCTTGCTGTAGATCCCGACAAAGGCTGAAACTTTATTTTGTTCCACTATTTCCATTTTGAATTTATCTAATGAACATTATGGCCATTGTCGAGAATTAACATTTGAAAATGTTGATCTTTCTCCAAAATGCATTATTTCCTTGTTGATTCTCGTGCACCAAGTGCGAGCTTTGAATAGACAAAGCTATTTCTTCACGCTTGGACTATTGTTTATTTTGTCTTTTAGTCTTTGAAGTAGCTAGACAAAAAAATATAAATGTAAGCATGTAAACAAATAAATGTTAAGAGAAAACATTTCATTTTTCCTTGGGTTCTACTTCAAACTCCTTCTTTGTCTCTAGTACGACTTGGCATCACTTAGACTTTGATAAGTGTTGGAGTTTGTATGGGAAATTTTTATGTGTATTGTTGTGCAAGTAGGTGCATTGCGGTTGAGTATGTGCATATGGTAGAAATTGCGATATAGTTTGTGGGGATCGTGTTTGCTCGTTTTAGTGGGTTCGACCAAGGGCATTTTTTCTTGGATTTGTGGTTATCTGTTGTAGGTTTGGGAGAGATCAATTATGGAGAGAAATATTGGAGATCGTTCAAGGAATGGGTTGAAATATAAATAGAGATGCAATGTATTATATTTAGAGTTGCGAACTTCTAAAACATATTTTTGTAATTTCAAACGGTCTCTTAACGGTAAAAGAAAAATGAATGTTGTGATCCTCTTCTTCCAAGGTGTGAACTTCATGCCGAATCCTTGTGGTACCAAAAGGAGGGGGCATTGCCCGTCTTAAGGGATTGCTATCTTGGATCCAAATGGGTACCAAAATGTTTTTACTTCACACTGTGTAGCCTAATAGTTATTGAAAATTTTAGTGAAAATAGGTTTCACTAAATATTTTAGACACCAATAATAATGTTTATATATGTGTTGTATAAATAATTATTTATGGTTTTGTATTCTATGTTGTGAGGGCATCATAACGAACCAAACAATGTCCAAAATGGAGCTAAGATGAATGAGATATCGAAACTCGAAGTTGTATGATAGGCACAACCAAGATTAGGAAATGGAATAAGTTTTGTCAACTTGTCTCACATAGGTGAGATGACAAAACTTGTGTAATTTATGAGGATTGCTCATTGTATGTTGTTTACCTTTTGAGGCAAACACTAATAGGGACCCTAAAAGGTGACTCATACACGCGCGTACGCATCGTGTAAGCAATGTGGTGATTTGAGGCAAACTTTGCACCGCGAACCACTCGAGAGCAGCCTTTGTGTTTTGTAAGTGGTTTAGACGACTCGGTTCGAGGAACCAAGTGTTTTGACTTATTCAACTCGTGTCTTTAATGGAGTCATCTCTGGCTTGAGAGTCATCTTCGTCATTATACATACTGTTACGGTTGTTGTACTCTGAGAGACAAACACATTCATCTCGGGGGAAGAGGAAGTACGAAATATGTTTTAAGGGCTTCCTTCCTAACACGATCCTCAACCAAAAACTGTTAATATTTTAGTATGTTAATTGGTGTAATCATGGAGCATGATTAAAGACTCAATTGGGTGAATGCTCGAATCAAAGATACTAGAAGAATGTTGGTTGCCAATGTGGGGGTAAGCCACTTGATAGAGGCACATGCCTCTTAAAAGAGATGTCTTAGGTTCAAACCTGAAAATGGGAGTATTTTAAATATTTGGTGCAAAGTAGAGAAACATTTGGTGATTTGTCGTTCATAAAAAAATTAAAAATAAAAAAAAAATGCTGGTTAAAGCACTCATCCAAGACGCCAATGAATCATGTTTGGTACATAAAAAATTACAATTTTATATTTAATTTTATGTATCAATATTGTACTATATTATATTTCACACGAATAACAAAAGTATTGTTATTATGTATTTTGATTATTATTTTAATAAAAGTGAATTCACTTCCTACTATAGTTACGTATAGTTTTGTGTCCCAAACGAATGAAAATCCATTATTCACTAAATTTTCTAGCATGGGCTACCCATTTGGTTTGGTTCATCATGAACTCATGTTAGATCATGGTGTGTCAATGTTGAGTCCTTAGCCAAGTTGACTCCACATAACCACGTGAGTCAATCACATCGATGACAATACAAACAATGGGTGCCACCACAAACACCTTGCAACTCTATTACGACACGGTGTAACCTACCACCACTCATTGATGATGTTGGTAGGGATTGTTCCAACATGTATTATTACCCTATTGGGTCACTAAGCTAATATAATGTGAAAATATATAGTAATACACTACATAGCCTAAAATATTTAAAAAAATATAAAGTAATTTTACATAGAATCCATTGATCCATCCACAACCAAAACATGTTCATTGAACAACCGAGTTACACTTATCACCCACCACCCTTTATATTTTTTTTTCTAGATACGAAGATAAAACATGTTATAGTCGTTTATACGATGAGAATCAGTATGTTTGGGTATATTTTCATCATCCTCATAATAAATTTCATCAATAGCAAAGTTAAGGTAGGGTCTCAGAAGGGTAAGATTTAGACAGTGACGGATCCAGGATTTTTTTTCTATGGGTTCATTTTTTTAGATACTCTAATATCAAAGGACCGGATTTTAAAAAAATCGGATCGGTCCGACGGTTCGGGTCAGTCTGACGGTTCCGGTCGGGTAAAGTTCATCAAGGTTTGATGGTTGTCTTTGGAAAAAGTTGCCAATTTTCTTCATACCTAAAAATCGAATTCAAGTTTCAACAAATTAACATCATTAATTGTCTAATTCGTATTCACATAATCAATTAGGTTCAACAAAGTAACAAAAACAAATAACAATTCACATTTTTCGTATAATCATTCAAGTTCAACTAACATATCAACAACACCTTACACATATTCATTGAAAAGAAACAAAGAATAAAAGAAACTAAAGAAATTGTAAATTTACCTTTCATTTTTTCAAGAAGGTATAGAAAACTGAACCCAAAGTGGCTTGCGAATTTCTATAATGGGTTCATCCAAGATTTGTTTTATGGGTTCATTCATATTTTTCTATTATCACTAACGCTAATAATTTCAAACCGAGTGGGTTCGTGCGAACCCGTAAGTTGTAATGTAGATCCGCCCCTGGATGTAGATAACCTTACCTCTGCCCCGAAGAAATAGAGAGGCTGCTTCCAGTGAAACCACCGGCTCGATTTGGATATATTCTCACTTGAACTTATATACATACAGAACCATACATCACAATTAGCAATTGTTTTACATGTTCGACTTTTAATGTCTCTTTAATATAATTACTCTTAACTTACCCATTCGGAAACATTGGCAATATATTCTGGTAGTTGTTTATTTCTATCCAACTTCCCTCATGTGCAACTAAAAATCCATTAAAAATCCATTATTATAGGCTAGTGATATTTTGGGGATGTGATAACACTTAAGGTTTTTATAATGGGGTTTTCCCATTATTATTGTATTTTCTTCTGAATTGGTGTATAAGCATTGTTGCTTGGTGGAGATGGTTATAATCGAGTGATTCCGTTGATGACACGATGATATTCTAGTAAAACATCAGTGATCCAAATATACCGTTAAAAAAAGTGAAGTCAAGGTCAAAAAGTTAGAATAGAAAAGATTAGAAAGTCACAACACCGTGTAACCAAAATAGCAAAAAGTTGAAGTCACATACCAAATTGGGGTGACAAAAAAAGATAAGGGATAGGATTCTCTTGTCTAACCCCACTCCTCCATATACGCACAGCATGAAAGAATTTACAATATTTTATGAGAAAGGCAAATATCATCATTCTTTTTCCTTCTTTTTTGTCTATTAAATTCATCTTCTTCTATTTTTTTAATAAAAAGTTCAAATTTTAGTACCAATAGAAAATATATATTACGGTATAATTCACCCTTAGAAAACATCATATTTAATTCCCGCAAACTAAAATCAACCTTAAAGTTAACTAATACTTGCTTGATCCTATGTCTTTTTAATAGGTTACGATACTTAAATTCGACTTTCATAAATACGAACATAATACACTTATGATAAACTTATGCAACTCACGTTATATAATATGTGATGAATAAACTTTTGCAACTCACTTTATAAAATATGTGATGAATATACAAGCATGATATAATATCATGCTTCCATTTCCTTTTCCACTAATTAATAATAGTTACCATGTGATCCGGTGGTTGACCTCTTTGACTTGGATTTCTAACTGTGGGTTTGACTTTTGATAGGTTTTTGTTGGATGGAGAACAGGGAAAGCACAATCTTATCTTTGTTAGTTTTACCTTTAATTTATCTGTGGATTTTGATAGGTTTTCGTTAGATATTGTCAATCGTTATCCCAATTATGCTGGCTTTTTTAATGATGATACAGTAAATGATAGATAACCTTATTTTAACACTTAGGTTGCTTATCATTTACTATTTCATAATAAAAAAAGCCAACATAATTGCAGTTAGGGTTGACAATATATAGCAGGAACTTGTTAACACGACACGGAAACGGCTTTGGGTTATACATGTTTTGTGTCTAAACATGTCTAACACATTTACGTCATGATTAAACCCATGTACTAACCTAACCTGCTTAGGGTTGACAATACATGTTTCTTGACTAAACAGGTTCAACGCACCTAACCTGCTAATGAAACGACTAAACCCATTTAACTAACTTGCTTTGTTAAATATATTACATATAGAAACATAGCCCTAGTCGCTACCATGATTCTCTTATTGCAGCTTCGTCTTCCCTAATTCTCTCATTCATAACTTCGTCTAAGTCCATCACGATTCTTCCTTGTTGTTTAGAATCAGACTTTAGAAACCCTAATCGACATTGCATCGTACCTCACGTCCTCATTGACATCAAATCATATACAAAATTTATAGGAAATGAGTTAAGGAGGGGTACAATTGCATCTTATCAAACTTTATGAATTAAATTAAAGTTTCGTCCCTTGATTAATCCAATCCATTTTGATTCTCTTTGTTACTTTCACCGTATCATTTAGAAATTATACATACGATATTGTTCGGATATGAGATAAATATATAAAAAAACTGACTTCCTCAGAGTATGGATCCATCTAGGATTCGTAAATGAGCCGAACCACTTGTAAGCTACTTAAGATTGAATCGTTAAAACTCGAACAGAGCCAGGCTTAAACAAACTTGAGCCCGAACCAGAGCTTTTATTGAGGCTCGCTTAATAAATGAGCTTGAGCCAGACCTTTTATTGAGCCTACTTAATAAACAAACTCAATTCGGGCTTCACATATCGAATTCAAGTTGTCTCATAAGCCTGGACAAACTTTTTATTTATATAACTATTTATTCAATATATCAAATATATATTATTTATATATTTAATAACAACTATAAAAGTATTAAACTATTAATAAATAATGAACTAATCAAGCTTCAGAAATAGAGTTTTAAATGAAGGTTGAATTCTAATAGTTCGGATAAAATCGTTAGAGGAGATATAATAAAAGAATGGATAAATTGATAAAGAGAAAAAAAATAATAAATGTTAGTTTGAATTTCAAATTGGGCTCGACTTAATATCTTATTTTTTAAGTAACTAATTTTATATAAGTAGATGTGTTAAATATTTCTCCTTAGTGGTTTTACTTTATTCTTTATTAATAAACAAGAAAATGTTCTTGAGGAGTTTTCACAAAAATCATTTGTTGCTTTGCTTTGGTTTAATCGATTCCAACACTAAGCACAATTAAACAATACCATCAACAAATGCATCAATGACTTCTATATAATAATATCCACATCCAAAAAGCAAACATGCTCACTCATTGACTTTTACATAAAATTTAAAATAACATTAAAAAGTATCAAGCAAGTCATCTACTAAAAAACCATATCCAAAATTCATAACTCAATTTTAAACACTTAAAAGCCTTTTCCATTCAAACGATATATGGTCGTTAGAATAAGATTAATTTATTTATATTTATATATGTGGGGGAATAATGATTGCTGGCACTTTTTCATTGTCTCGAACAAATTACGATTTTACTTAAATTTAAAATTTTAAATTTGTCCCTTTTTAAAAATATGATTTTACCATCGGTTCAAAATTATACTATTGTCATCGCTTTAACTTATGACAAATTATGATTTTATCTCCAGTTCAAAATTACAGTCTTGTCATCGTGTTAGTTTTTTTTCCAGCAAAACTATGGACATGTTTTGTTTTAATTGGTTAACTCGATTTTGTTTTAATCGTTTTAGTCTATCACTCGCTCATTTGTCCTCACAAATTACAGTTTTGCTCCAGCTCAAAATTACAGTATTGCTATCGTTTTAGTTTTTTTAACAAAACTATATTAATGTCTTTTTTAATTGGTTGAAAAATATTCGACACGTGTGAGACGTAAAACAAGGCTGTTCATGAGCCGAGCCGAGCCGAGCTAGGGTCAGCTTGGGCTCGGCTCGATTATAAACCGAGCTAGCTCGGCTCGGATTCGAAACCGAGCTAAAAATCAAAGCTCGAGCTCGGCTTGGTTTTAAATCGAGCCGGCTCGGCTTAATTTGGCTCGATTTTAAAAATAAAAATTAATAAGTAGTCTAAAATATTATTCAATACTTCTAAAGAACATATCCAAAATATGTTCAACCAAATGCATCACAACCCAAAATCAAGTTAAACAACAAAAAGTAAGTTTTAAACTTCGACAAAATACAATATTAGTTCATTAGCATGGTAATTAACCTTCAAATAAGTTACAAATATCAAATTACAAACTTAAATACATGTTAATAATAATTCGTTTTTTGTAATATATTATATTGTATATAAAAATAAAATATATTATAAGTAAAATGATCCGAGCTAAGCTGAGCCGAGCTAACAAGTGAGCCAAATTAAGCTAATCTGACTCGTTATGAAACGAGCCAGACTCACTTTCTAACCAAATCAAAACGGCTCAACTCACTTTCAAACCAAACAATAACAAGCACGTTTTTTCCAATTTACATTCGAGCGAGCTACCAGTCAAGGAAAACTAGTTTGTTTATAAGACCAAAATAATAAAACGCGCATTCTTGCAAGCAACATATATATTACAAGTGGGCCATTCATTACTATTTCTCCCCTCTTTCTTCTCTCATTCATTCTTTCAACTACTTCCCTCAGACGGTGGTAGTTATGGGAAACTGCTGCCTTGGCAGCGGCGGAGACGGTGGCGGTCAGTCCGCCGTCGGCGGATCTTCCTCTCATCCAGACGCCAATGCTCCGAACGACGCTGTTGAAGGTTTTCTCAGGACTCGCGGCTACCACGGCCTTTACACTCAGATCGAGGTTTACTTTTTCGCTGTTTCCGTTTTACTTGTTTTAGGATGTGTATACTGTTATTAGGTTATGTAATCTGTATTGAAGTTTTTTTGTTGAATATGCTGTTTAATTTACTAATTCAGCATTATATGTTAGGTCTAGTGACTGATGAAGTGTTGAAAGCTCTGTGAATTGTTTTGTGAAGTGTTTGATTGATGAATTGATTGAATAGTTACATATGTTTGCTACTGGTTGAGGAGGATGTTATTTTGATAATATGTTATTATATATAGTTAATGCACATTGATGCTGAGGTAGATAATTTAGCAAAATATGTAAAGTGTAGAAGCAAGTAGTTGTGTGCTTACTTCTAGAATAAGATTTATTTGTCTTTTGATGTCGAATTGTCAAATAATTCAACAAAATATCTGAAGTGTAGAAGCAAGTAGTTGTGTGCTTACTTATAGAACAACATTTATTTGTCTTTTGATGTCGAATTGGCAAATAATTCAACAAAATATCTGAAGTGTATAAGCAAGTAGCTGTGTGCTTACTTGTAGAACAACATTTATTTGTCTTTTGATGTCGAATTGGCAAATAATTCAACAAAATATCTGAAGTGTAGAAGCAAGTAGTTGTGTGCTTACTTCTAGAATAAGATTCATTTCCTTTTTGATGTCAAGTTGGTTGGTTTTTGAATGAAAACCACAGGTTTTGGAACTTGTCTTAGTAAGTTGCTTACTTGGCTGTATTTATACCATGGTGCAAGTTGGAAAAGGAATCGGTGTTGGATTATATTTAGATAATAACATTGGTTGATTCTGGATTTTAAAACGATCGAAGTTATATGCATATGAAAATAAAAACACTATGTTTAGCAAAATGCTTTGCTGGCTTGTACTTAAATAGTTCATTTTGTACTTCTTGCAATTAGAAAAAGTTTTAAGCTTAATGTATAAGTTTGTCTTAAAGTAACGGACACATGATTAACTATGAGTTAGCCACTGTGATACAGTTTATGGTTCATGATTATATCACCTTTTGTTTCTCTGATGCATTTTTAATAAATTATTGCAGCTATCCTTATCTGCTTCAAATTTACGTGACCGGGATGTGCTTTCGAAGGTAGGTTGCCTCCTTTCTTCTGAGAACCTGCTTAATGAAACTATTTTTTTATATTCCAGTTGTTGACTTATTGTGCTTCTTATAATGCTTAGTGTGGTTTATCGAATTTTATGGCATTTTTATTAGAATAGAGTATTAGAAAAAACCAGGAATGATTTTCTAATTTTTTATATTTCTCAATACAATAATTAGCAAAACTTGAATCCATGCTAATCACATAACTTTGAGTCATATTTTTCATCTCTTATAATGCAGCAGCCAGCAAGTATACATTGCACTTTTTCTAGGTTCAGTAACTAATTGGTCGCACATCAAGATTTTCATTTTTTTGCTTATATTTGTGTGTAATGTTCCGGATAAAGTGAAAATTTGATTTTAACTACACAGGTCTTCATCTATGTACATGAAAGTTTGCCTGCTTCTCACACATATATGTTTCATTTATAGAGTGATCCTATGGTAGTTATATATACAAAAGGAAGGGATGGTTTGTTGCAAGAGCTTGGCCGTACTGAAGTTGTACTAAATTCATTAAGTCCCCAGTGGATTAAAAAAGTTATTATTACTTATTATTTTGAGATGGTTCAGACACTGGTGTAAGTTTTGCAAACCAATTTCTTTATCTTCTTACATGTATATATCCTTTTGAATTTCATTTGTTATTTTCTTCTATCACAGGTTCCATGTGTATGATATTGACACTCAATTCTATGGACTAGATGAAAAGGTATATTAATTATTCCTATATTAATAATGTCTCTCAAGAAGTAAGAACTCAAAAGGTCGTTTTATTATTGTCCTACAGATGCTTAAGTTGGATGAGCAGCAACTTCTGGGCGAGGCTACTTGTTTATTATCTGAGGTCTTAACTATTCATTTGTTTTATTTTTTTATCATCATACGTTATAAGGAATGGCAAAATTATATCCTATAACTGCTTGAGAAACCTATGTAACGTCTCATATACATATACATATATATATATCTAGGATTAGGATCAAATGAGAACCACATGGAGATTTTCAAACCGAGAGAACCTCTATGAACCAAGCAATTTTTTTAAATTTTTTCTTACATTTATTTATATGTTACTATTCTTTTCCTTAATAAAAGAAATTTATAAAAATTATATGTGTACATTTGCATGCTACGTATATGTATCACCAATTTACATGTATTTTTTTTTTGGTTTTTTTATAGTTTTACACTGATAACCTTTTAATAAAAAAAGTTGATTTTTTTAATTATTTGGTTGATAGTGTCTCAAGTTCTCAAATAACTTGTGGTTCTCCCAGGATCCTCACCCTATATATATATATATATATATATATATATATATATATATATATATATATATATATATATATATATATATATATATATATATATCTAAGTTCAAAGCATTTATTGTAACTGTAGATGCTGACTTTATTTGTACATAGATAGTAACTAAACGAGACCGCACATTGGCCATAGATCTTGTGAGAAAAATGGGATCTACAAGCTCACCTCATTTAAAGAAATTAGGGCAGCTCAAGTTTCATGCAGAAGAATGCGCTGTCTCAAAAACGACAGCTGAATTGGTATTTAGGTGCACTGATTTAGAGAACAAGGAACTCTTCTCCAAAAGTGTATGGATCTGCTGATCTGCTGTCTTTAAGTACATGGGCCGAAATTGCCATCTACATATATCATTATAAATTCATAATATGGCCAGCATTGATGTATATTATATTTGTTTTTTGCAGGACCCTTTCCTAGTAATTTCTAAATGTGTGGAGAGTGGGAATGCCGTTCCTATTTGCAAAACAGAGGTTTTGAAAAATGATTTAAATCCAATGTGGAAACCCATCTCCATAAGTGTCGCACGAGCTGGAAGCAAGGAAACACCACTCATTATTGAGTGCTTCAACTTTAATAGTAACGGGAGGCATGATTTACTTGGGTAAGTGAAATAATAATTTCTTTAGCTTTAATTTTAGTATTGTTACAAGCAAAATGCTGACTTTCAAAAAACAATATGTTGGCCATCCGCCATTCAGCAAAGTTCAGAAGTCACTTGCTGACTTGGAAAAACTGTCTTTTGGTGGGCAAGGAGAGCATATGTTTGTGCCCATATCTATTGGGAAAGGCCTGCAGACAAAGGTATTAAATATGTAAATTTATATTTGCGTATAAGTTTGTGTGGTTGTGCTGCACAGCTACACTCTTATCCTTGTTATAAAAAATTGAATACAGGTATTGAAGAGTCGGCTATATGTAGACAAGTTTTCTGAAAGTGTTCATCATACGTTTCTTGATTACTTGGATAATGGCTTTGAATTGAGCTTCATGGTTGCCATAGATTTCACAGGTATCCGATCCTGCTCTAGAAATGCATATGTTTCCCTTTGACCTGTTGTTGCTTTTTAAGAAGAGTGAAGGGTCCGATAAATTGTCAAACGTTAATTCATGACTTTTATATTCTATTTTCAGCATCAAATGGAAATCCCCGTTTACCAGATTCGTTACATTATATCGACCATTCTGGACGTCCAAATGCATACCAGAAGGTGATAATTGAATTTCTGCTTGCTTCTACACAAAATGTTTACACTTCCTAGTTTTATAATCATAGTTTTTTTATATATTATAGGCTATACTAGATGCTGGAGAGGTACTGCAGTGTTACGATTCTGAGAGGAAGTTTCATGCATGGGGCTTCGGAGCACGACCAATTGATGGTCCCGTCTCTCATTGTTTTAACCTAAACGGGAGCAGTGGCCACTCAAAGGTGATATATTTATTATTATACTATGCAATATATTTATTACATTTTGGAATTCTTGATTTTAAATTGATTTCTTTTCGTGATTTGTTATCTTTCTAGGTTGATGGGATCCACGGAATTATGATGGCGTACACAAGTGCCCTTTCTAACGTCACACTTGCGGGGCCAACCCTATTTGGACCTGTGATTACTGCTGCAGCGAGTATAGCCAGCCAGTCGTTAGCAGCTAATGAAAAGAAATACTTTGTTTTGTTATCATTTACGGTATACATCAGCATTCATTATACTATAAAGAGGAAAATGCCATTTTCGTTCCTGAGGTTTGGCTACTTTTGCGACTTTAGTCCAATGGTTTGTTTTTCCGCATCTGGATCCAAAAGGTTTGAAATCTTGCGTTTCATCCGACTTGTTAACTCCATCCATTTTTTAACTTTAAGTCGGGTATTTTCGTCTTTTTAGACATTTTTGTGATGATTTAAGGGTTTGAGTAGGGAGAAAGTCAACAGAGGTGGATCCTTATTTCTTAGTGTTTTTTATTATAATATAAAATGTCTAAAAAACGGAAATGCCCCTCATTTAACAGAGAAAAAATGGATGGAGTTAACGAGTTGGATGAAAATGTCAAGATTCCAAACCTTTTGGATCCAGATGCAAAAAAACAAACAAACCTTTGGACGAAAGTCAAACCTCAGGGACGAAAATGAAATTTTACTCTACTATAAAAGATGTTTTTTGTTTAATTTAAAATTGTTAATTCATTGTTGTCTTATTGTAACTAATTCACTCGGAATGTGACAGGATGGAGTGATAACAGATCTACAAGAAACAAAAGATGCCCTTGTGAATGCATCTGATTTGCCACTATCTATCCTTATTGTTGGGGTTGGTGGGGCCGACTTTAAGGAGATGGAGGTACTAAAATGACTCTTTTGCCCATCTTGTTTCGTTGCATCCATCACATTTTACTTATAGGGGGTCTTGTTTTCTTCAATTTTAATGTTTGACTTCTTCAATTTTAATGTTTGACAGATTTTAGATGCTGACAAAGGAGAGAGGCTTGAAAGTACAACGGGGCGTGTTGCAACACGTGATATAGTCCAATTTGTTCCATTCCGAGATGTACAAGGTAATTCGTTCTGTTCCATACACACAGAAGTACCTACATACATAAATATATGTATATGTTTCTATAAATATTACAAATTGGAGTGTATCAAAAGTTTGACTTATTCTCTGACCTATATGCTACATAGCGATACACTGGAAAAACAATTATACGCATATTATATCAAAATACCCTGGTATATACGCTATTTTGGATGTATATAAAACAAAAATCTAAAATCCAGCTGTTTTATAGCTATATTTAATCGCTATTTATATTTAAAAAACAAAAAGATAAACTGTAATCCCGCTATTTATGGCTACATACCCTGTAGCGACCTTCGGCCTATACGCTACGCTATTCGCCATATCGACCGCTATGCTCTCTGATTGATCTGTTTTTCTTGCATGCAGGTGGAGAAATGTCTGTTGTTCAATCACTTTTGGAAGAACTACCTTCGCAATTCTTAACCTTCATGAAAAACAGAGATATTCGCCCAAGTACATGATCACGTACACAAACTGTAAATACACGTTACTAGTGCTTTCTATCATGTTTCATGTGCAATTTTCGATTTCCTTCTTTTCATCCTCGTGATTTGGATAGATTATGGTTCGATTGTCCTGTACAATTTGTGGGACCCATTAAACACGAGCCATCAAATCTATCCAGATTACAAGTAAAAAGGAGAGAATGGTTTTGAATATGTCACTTGAAAGTAATAGAAACACAAAATCTATGTTGTATGTTTTAGTGTTGATTTGCAAATCACATCATGTGATAGTTTTGGAGTTGAACTATTTGACCACGTGAAACCTGTGCTTGATAGTTGTGAAGAGGTTGATTTGTCTTGTTAAGGATGTCAATAGCTTCTTCTCTTGAAAAATTGTAATTTTTTTTCTTTTTAATTTCTGTAATTTACTCTATTTAAAAGTGAATTGAAAAATGAGTTGTGATCTTCAATAGACGTATTTTTAAATTTAAGAACAGTACAAAATATAGAAAGACATTGGTAGCTAGTGAATCCAAAGTAACGTAAACTATATATAAAAGCTACACTTTAAAATGAAAATGTCAGTATTCATTTTGTTATGTTTACGTTATACTTTGTATGTATAGAAGGTACAAACACAAGAATTCTAAGTTCTTGACAGTTGGCGAGATCAGACCGGTCATTTACTTTTCAAAGTAGTTCAACCAATTGGTTTTTTTTTCTAGTTTCTATATATGGAATTCAATACTTGGTCCTGGTCCCACTAAGTGTCCCATGTATGTTAATTATTTTGACTGATGTTTGAAAATTTGACCGGTAATTTACTATATATGTATGATCTCTATGAAAAGGAATAGTGTCAGACAGCTATCTATCACTTTTTTTATTGTTTTAGTTAAATTACGATTTCTCCTGTTAAAATTTACAGTTTGCCATTGGTTTTGTTTGTTTCCCTCCCAGCCAATTTACGATTTTGCTCTCAATTCAAATTTACAGTTTCTCCATAGTTTGTTTTTTTTCTCTTGTCAAATTACGATTTTGCCTCCGATGTAAACTTATAGTCTTGCCATCCTTTTAATTTTTTTTTTATAAAATTATGGTAGTGTTTTGTTTTAATTGATTGACCCGGTGTAATTTTTTTTCGTGCCAGATGGCTGCCTGACATACGCTCATTTGTCCTAAAAAATTTCAATTTTGCTCCGAGTTTAAAACTATAGTTTTTCCATCGTTTTAGTTTTTTTTAGCAAATGTATGGTAGTGTTTTGTTTTAATTGGTTGACTCGATGTAATTTTTTAGATCGTGTTATGAGTAGTATGCACAAGTAAACGAAACGCAGACGTACATGTTATGAGATGGAAACATTCGGCTTAGTCCTGTGAATATATGTTGCCTGATCGGTTCACTTGTGAGAGTGAGAGACGGGACAGAGTAGCCTTAAAAACCAAATAACATTGTAATTAACTTTATAACTAAAAGATATAATGGTCGGTGTGAATACCTCATGTAATCCTAATTAGTATTTTTGATAAACAACACCTCGTACAAGTTACAAAACGTATTAGAACAAGATGTTTAGTGATAGTATAGGGATTAACTTTGAAATATTGTGTTCATTCATACATGCATTTACATTTACATGTGCATATTCTTGCTGGCTCTATATAGATGTTTTGCTGTTAAAAAAATGTGCATATTCTTGTAGCTTGTCTCGGTTGCAGATGAGTGTCTCCATAAATCGTATATTAATTGGTTAATATTGTGTTAATATTTACTCTAAAATCCATTGTGCAGAATTTGCGATTTAGTTACTCCAAAACCATTAATATTAAACTCAGTTATGTTAGATGATTCTACTTCTCTCTTTGTTTTGGGGTGTAGCTATTACTGTGTGTTTGAAAATGTGTATAACTAACTTACTTTTGCATCTAATGGAAACACGACAATAAACCTCTATTTGCAAATCTAATCATATTAGGTTATGGATGCAATTTTAGTTAATTTGCCTTGTTAATTTGAAGAACCTATTCATTTTCTAAAACCGCCATTTCCTGAATACCCGTGAACTAATGTAGCAGATTCTTGTAGTGTAAACGCAACTACAAATCCGTTCTTAGAAAGGAAAAAAAGGACATGTTTTATATGGTTGAGGTATGAGAACATAAAAAATATGTCGCTTTAAGTCTTAACCACGTGGTTAATAACTTAAAATTTTTGCGACTAGATGTGCTACATACTTCACATATTAGAACTGTGGGGAGCTTTTAGAATTGTCTCAATAATCCATGAAATTCAAGTACTGTATAGAAAGATCTAAAATCCCCAACAAACTTCAGGCTTCAGGATATGAAATTAATGGGTTTTCACAATTTGGTCTTAAAATAAAGTGTTTATTGTAAAAGAGAAAAATCTATTTGTTAACGAATAAATAAATGGTAGACATGTAATTTAAATAGATAAATCTAATTGTTCAAAATACATTGTTTTTATCATGGATTTTGTGTAAAAAAAATGATTTTTGCAACTTAATAAAAATACTTAACTATCGTTACAAAACTCTAATTAGATATAAAAACAAATTTAGGAGTGCATATTATTATGGTAACAAAATTTAACTAAGGATCTACGAGAATAGGGTAAACACTTAAAGATTTTGCTTTTAACGTGATACATAAGACATAATTAAGACAATTATATAACCGTCTAAACTATGTTTTTAGCTCATTATATGTGTCAAACACTATGTATAAATACATTATGCAATTCCTTGAAGTTCTTCACTTAGATATGGTTATATAATGAGAGTGTCTTTAAAAATACACCAGATAAAACCAGTGTGCTTATTTACTTAATCTGACTGAAAACATGTACCTTGTTCACAAGGTAAAAAGGTTTACTGCTAATTTTTAACAAAATTGATGGTCTTTGTTGGTATTTTTGAATATAACAATTTTAAAGCTAAGCGACTAAACAAAAAATAGTCAAAATGCCTTCTTTTAAACTCGAAGTTATAAATATTAAGTATGCAAAGGGTAGTGATTTGGTGGTTAATTTAATACTTGTCGGTCACAATTGAAATTTAGATTTCAGACGGTGTTCTTTATGTGATAATAAGACTCCCTTGTTAAGGAAGTTGACAACATCTCTTGGTTTGCGTTCACCTTGTAGGTGTTGGACCGGTTCTTGTGTCGTCTTGATTGAATGTTTGGACCCAAGGGAAAAGGCTCCTGCAAACACAAAACAAATCCACCTTGATTATATACAATTAGTAAAAGTAAACTCTACACTTGACAATCATTGGTTATAAAGTTAAAAGATTGGTTGATTTAGGTTAAGTTTTTATTTCTATCGGGTCAAATGAATTAAAAGTCGCCATACTGCTATTCAAATGTTTTCAAATGCCTCTTTAAACATCTTCGGATAGGTCTTATTCATATTTAGAAACTTTAGTTCTTTAGAGCATTCACAATCAATTCTCTACTCCATCTCTATAATTACACTAAAAATCACTACCTTTTCTCTCTCGTTTTCAATTATATAATATCTTTTTATATTTTTTTCATTACCTTTTCTCTATCGTCCACTCACAACCACTTTAAAAAATATTAAAAAATTATAGAGGGCTAATAGTATCTCTCCAAATTAACTAATGACTGGTAACATTTTCTCTTATATAAAAATAATGAAATGGGCCATATGTGTTAGCAATTGAACTTGGCCCGGCCCGGCCTGTTTTGGGTCTGACACTTATGCCATTTCTGTTCTTATTTCACAGGACCTCGTAACTCCAAACGGGTCAACTTTTATAGATTCCAGTGCACGAAATGTGGACTTTTGATGCATATCAAGTAGGGGTGACAAAGTTGGTGGGTCAGCTAGTATTGGTAACCTCGGAAGCACGGAAACGCCATTGAGGTGCCGTCTCCCGTACCGGGGACTGCTAGGGGACGGAAACGGAACGGGGACGGCCGGGAAACGTCCCCAGCATGTTGGATACGGCCTGGAAACGTGCTGCAGAAGGGGACGGGGTTTGGGGACGTGCAGGAAATGTTTCCGTCAAGTTTCCGTTTATTTTTTTTGGTTTTTTTTTAAGATTTTTTAATGAAGAAACACATGGATCATCAGGGGCGGATCTATAATATTAGAGAGAGGGATGGAGAAGAAAAATGAATTTTTTGAAGAATATGATCGGAGCTTTCGGCCGGAAGTTGCAGAGATTATCGAAGAAGAAGACGACTATGCTCTTTAAAACAAAAGAGAATTGTAAATATTTTGGATTTTGTTTTTTTCTCTTGGAACTCTGGAAAATGGGTCAGGTGGTGGCCCACCACAACCAGCCTTCTAATATGAATAAAAATTTTATGTTTTATTTATCTTTTTCAATTATAACATACAATTTAACTTTAATTGACTCACATGTTATAATCATATTATATGTATTATTAAGTAACTTATTATCTCTATTAATTTATTAGTTTCTTTTGTTTTTTCTTTTGTTTTTATGGAGCTTACTACTTATATAATATTTTATTACAGGTTATCTATTTTCTTAAATATGGAATTTTTGAGCTTTACATCAATATATAACTATCTTGGGGTTTTGTGTTACATTATCTTTGATATATATTTATTTTTTATATGTTTTTATTCCCGTACCCGTCCCGTCCCCGCTTCTTGAATTTTTTAGTTTTGCCGTTTCCCGTGCCCGTCCCCGTACCCGTACCCCGTTCCCGTGCCCGTCCCCGTACCCGTACCCCGTTCCCGTACCCGTCCCAGTGCATCATAGTTGGTAACGGGTCAACTTGTTAGCATAAGTTTATTTGACCCGTTAAAAAATGTGTACAATGTGATGTGTTACCTGACTTCCGGCATTCGGGCCATCTGTTGTAAAGAGAATAGGATGACAAGACTTATCTTCATTCAACAAGCTTGATTCTTGGAAGTGTGAGATTAGGGCGGCTTTTCCCTGGATTCTAGCATATGCAAGAGATGCCACTTTTCCACTATGGAACTTTTCCCATTTTTTGCCATTAAATGACTGCAAAAGTATATGCAGCTTTTGGTATTGGTATTTCTTTACATTAAATTAAAGTAGAACTGAGAATTTAGCAGATTGGATGGCTCAGGTCACACAAAGCATGCAACTTACCTTGTAAAATGGCACTATCTGAAGTGGATCAGTCATGTTTATAAATGCATACCCCATATTGCACTTATTCTGTGAAACACCAATATGATTACAGACGGTAAACTTTTTAACACAAGAATAAAATATCAAGAGTAAAGTACACAAATGGTCCCTGTGGTTTACCAAAATTTTGAATTTGGTCCCTACTCCCTAGCTTTTCAAAAGTACACACATAGTACCTGTGGTTTGCACTTTGAAACGAATTTGGTCCCCAGCCAACAAATCTAAATGTTTTAGCAGGTCCAAGTTATGGATTAAATGAGTTACAAAGTGCAAACCACAGGGTCATTCGTGTACTTTTGAAAAAATCGGGGGACTAAATGCGTTACAAATTGCAAAACACAAGGACCATCCGTGTACTTTTGGAAAGTTAGGGACCAAATCTAAACTTTAGCAAACCACAACGACTATCCGTGTACTTTACTCAAATATCAAATAATGGTATAATACTCTTACCTTGAAGTCAAGAGGCAAATATATAAAATCGTAAGTTCCTTGATTATGTTCATTGATTACAGCCAATAGCATTGCTGAACTGTACCTGCAGAGTACTAACACTGGATTCAATAGCTGAGGATAAACCAAACTAGTTCTAAGATGAAAAAGAAACAATACAGATATTATCGTACTTATTTGGAATATTTTTAATCATCAACGTTGTGCGGGAGTCTTCACCGCGCAAAACACGCTCAATATCAAGTTCGAATTGTTTCTCGTCTGTTTGGCAGGAAACGGATTCATGTCTTCCATGTGATGTTCGTCTCACCCGTCCCTTTGGCCTGCTAAAAGAGCACTTCTTGGGATTTGAAGCAGTATGAGCACAAACACCATTAGTACTCAACGGGGGTGAGTATGACCAGATTACAGGATTTAGTTGACGATTCTGGAAGGAGCTAGAACCATTCAGCACATGATGATGTCCCCTGAGTGCTGAACCAGACATGTGTTCAAATGGCGGACCGTATGAACCGAACATATGAAGATGCTTGTTGTTTGTTTCTGGTGTAAAACCGACAGCTTCCAAGTTTAAAGAGTCGTAGGTGACATGACCTCTGCAGTTGATGGGTAATGATTGGGGATGGAAAGGTTGATCGGTAGAATAATGAGTCATGTGGCCGAATTGATTATAAGTAGATGACATCCCAACCATAGATGGAAAGCTATTTGTAAAACAGCCACCATAGATATACTCATCCTTCATGCAGCCATTTACCACTACACCAAAAGAAATACTTGTGGTGAGATAGTTAATGGGCTGGGGCCAGTCAGATTGGCCCGCACACACTGTGTGCCCATTTTTAAAAAGTTATTAGTATTATGAAATAAAATTCAGACGACTTTCTAGTTTCTACCCCTTTGACCCGTTCTTTTAGCTAACTTATTTATATGACCCGTTGAAGATTAAACATGACCCAGTTCATTAGTTATGGGTTGAGACCTCCACCTATACTTTAAACAAATCAAATCAGTTTCAAATTTCTTCCATGAAAAAAGTATACATACCATGTGGTAACGAGTTGCTATTAGGATTTTGACATGACCTAAGTTGATCTTGCATTAGCCCATGAGTAAATTGTTGCATCAAGCTGCAGAAGGAAATAATTGAATATAACTAAGGCAAATGATAGAGATGATTTATTAGAAATAATACAATAATACCTTTTTGCACGTTCTGGATGGCTTACTTGAAGTTTAATCCCTTGCAACATATTGCTACTACTTAATCCATTAATAACTGCCTCTGTAGCTCGAATATCATAAAATTTTATACGTCTCTCATGTATGGTTCCACATATCTGTCAGTAACAAAAAAAACATAAGGAGGATGATTCATGATTCATCATGCCATATTATTGATATAAATCTCAGCCAATAACCTACTTCTTCAATTTCTCCAAAATTGCCAAATATTTGGTGAAGTTTGTCATTTGATATAGAGGGATCACAGACGGATACCTCAAGGCTGGAGGTATCCTCCTATATATGAGTCAAAGTTGTAAAAATCAAAACAAATCCAACAACATATTAGCACATAAACGAACGTAAATAAACGAACATAAACAGACGTTCATGAACATAAATGAACAAACAAAATGTGTGTTCGTGTTCGTTAGTTTAATTAAATGAACAAAAAAATTGTGTTCGTGTTCGTTAGTTTATTAAATTAAACGAACATAAACAAACTTCCCGCCGAACAGTTCATGAACATTCGGTTTATTTACAGGCCTAGGAAAAATACTACACAAACTATAAAATTTTGGTCATGCACCTTTGGATTCAAATAACGTATGTTAAGCTTCTCATTTTCCAGTGGTGTGTTTTGAAGTTTGCTAAACGCAATAGTAGCAGCTCTTATGTCATAATATGAAATTATCACAAAACCTTGACATCTACAAACTGTATAGAAAGTTTGTATGTGTCCATGTTGCTGATAGAGAAAAGCAGCCATTATAAGTAAGAATCGAACATCAAAAAAGAACGGAAAATACGGAAACGCTGTTAGTAACTTATGCACCTCAAAAAGAGCCCTAAGTTCTGAATTCTGAACTCTGACATCCACATTATTCACAAGAAGTATTCTGGAAGGGTGTTCACAGTAAACTAAATAGTCTGAACTACTTTCATCACTATTAAGTCCTTCGGCGGTCAAAAATTTATGTTGACTAAAATATAACTTAGAATTATTGCCTTCTAATTCCATGCCTCCATTACTGCTGAACAGATCAAACTCTTCATCATCACTATTGGCAGTAACAGTACATCTCAATTCATCAAGTACGCCAGAGAAGAGATCTTCCTCGTCAGGAAGAAGACTTTCAATAGTCTGTGATTGTTTGGTACATATTATTGACCCTTTTTCTTCAAAGCATGTGACTGCAGTAATTACATAAATATTAATATTTAATTTTCGGCACAACACACAAGCAACATGGAATTGATAACACATGGGTATCAATCGTTGTATACCAATCAACAAAGAAAAGTAACAGCTTATAAATAGAAGTAACTGAATGTATTATGCTCACCTTGCTTATTGGCTTTGAGAGTTGATTTTGCAACATGTTCCTTGCAAAGTAAGGACATAGGTTTTTCAAAAAAAAAATAACAAAGATCCAATAAGAAGATAATAATAATATGGAAACCATGAACCCATATATATAACATGAGGGAAAAAAACAAACACATAGACTGCAACACAAAAGTTAAAAAAGGGTACCTGTAGATCCTTAACAGCAACTGGCATAATGGCAGTAGGAAAGCATAACAGAGTGGATGATGAGGGTCTAGAAGCCCCAACTTAGTATAATTTGCCCCCTATTTAAACATTATCTGATGCTGACCACTTGACCAATAATAAGCACTATTTCAGTACAGTAGAACTGGTTAAAACAATTTGTCTAATATAAATACACACATGAGCAATTTAGCATATAACCAATTTCTCATAACCAGGACACCTTATTGCAAAATTACAAACAAGCAAACTTGGCAAAAATTACACAGTACCACCAAATACATTCATTTCCTTTTCAGAACAGCAAAATGGCCATCTGTCTTTCTAAGTTTTTACCCTATTAAACAGTTCTTTCTAAGTTATATCCGGACCGATTACCTTTTACATAAATTAGACTATAACTCCAAAATTAAGATTAAACAGTTCTTCCTTAGTAATAAACATTCATCCGAACCGTTTAATTTTTACAAAATTAGAATAGAACTCCACACCTATAATTGAACAGTTCTTTCTTAGCAATAAACATTCATCTGAACCGATCAATTTTACATAAGTTAGACTAACACTCCACATTTAAGATTAAACAGTTCTTCCTTAGTAATAAACATTCATCTAAACCGATCAAATTTTACAAAATTAGACTAAAACTCCGCAATTAACATCAAACAGTTCTTCCTTAGTAATAAACATTCATCTAAACCGATTAATTTCAATACAAATTAGACTAAAACTCCACAATTAAGATTAAACAGCTCTTCCTAAGCAATAAAATTCATCCGTACCTATTATCTTTTACAAAACTACACTAACACTCCACAATTAACATCAAACATTCTTCCTTGGTAATAAACATTCATCCGAACCGATCAATTGTTACATAAACTAAACTAAAACTCCACAATTAAGCTTAAACAGTTCTTCCCTAGCAATAAACAATCATCCGAACCTATTAATTTGACAAAAAATACACTAAAACACCACAAGTAAGATTTAACAGTTCTTCCTTAGCAATAAACATTCATCTGAACTGATCAATTGTTACATAAAATTTTTTTTATCATAAATATAATTCATATATAAGCCAGAAAACTTGCCAAGTACATCAAAACAGAAGGTAGCCGGGCAACAAGCTGCGCCGCCAATCCTTTCTGAATTGCAAACCCTAACCTTCCAAATACAAACCCTTGCCCCCTTGGGGTTGAACAATTGCTGTGGACGACCCATTGAACCCTCGTCAAGAAGTGGATAGCTTCTGGCGCTAGGGAGCCAAAAGTATCAAAGGCAAAAGGACAAAGACATGCTGGTTCTTTGCGCAAGCTTTAGCGTGCTTATCCACTTTCTTTGATTCTGCCTTTCTTGCCGCTTGTCCAGCTACAAACCCGTTTTCTCTTAAACCAACCAAAGGGGAAACCCCGTGAGGTCTACACAAGCATGTTTCCCCCAGCCCAGCCAAAGACGAGCAGATACGTTGGTCGGAGAGTAGATCTCCCTTACATAAATTAAACTAAAACTCCACGACTAAGCTTAAACAGTTCTTCCTTACTAACAAACATTCATCAGAACCGATTATATTTCACATAAATTACACTCAAACTCCAAAACTAAGATCCAAACCTAACTTCACAAAACTCATCGGAAACAACTAGATTCACCGAAATGTAAGATCCAACACCAAAGCTTCACCAAATTCTATCAAAATCAAACACACATGCTAGCGCCTAACAATCAAACAAACCGCAGTAAATTAACAACCATAACTTTCAATTTCCGACGTAATTTATCACAAACGAAGCTATTTTAAGCACTTAATTAGGTTTAGAAAAAAAATTAGGTAAACTAAACTAGAATTAACCTACTACCGACTCTGTTGTGTTTGCGAAATCTGAAGCAACAAAGAGAATATATGTAGAAGCTGAAAAACGGTTATTTACATGTTCGCCGGAGATGAAGAGAGAGAAAGAAGAAATATAACCGGAGAGGAGAGGAGAGTAGATGGAGTCCGGTGAGTATAGCTTTCAATGAGAAAATGACAAAAAGTGAAAAAGAAATGGGCGCGATATGTGTGTGTGTGCGTGAGGCAGTTAAATTACGAATTACGTAACGTGTCAATTTCTTTCTACGCACACTCCTAAATGTCCTGCTCCTTACTGATTTTTATTATTATTTTTTATTGAGTAAACTTTCGTTTTGCTTCATGTGGTTTGGTCACTTTAATGGTTTTGTCTCAATCCTTTAAAAATAGCCAGTTTACTCCCTGATCTATGAAGCTCGTCGTCATTTTACTCCCCGCCCCAAACGGCATCCAATTCCACCGTTAAATTCTGGTCATGTGCCCCTCACATGAGGGGCATTTCAGTCTTTTCTCATTTTCTCAATTATTATTTAGTATTTCTATATATATATATATATAAAGAATCTTAAAGGTTGGTTTATACCTTATGGTCATGGTATCATTTTTATAATTCAAGAGTAATTCTTTCATATGTATGTACACGAAGGAGATTCTTTGAGGAGTTAGCTAGAGATGGTGACAGACAAGTAGAAGATATTGAATTTGCCTTTAGAAAGAGAAAGCTTTCTCGGTGATACGCTCATGAATTAATGCGTCGGACCAGACAACATTTATTTTCAAATCATTTGATTGGCAACAGTTTGTCATTAATTCCCTCCAAAAGCTTTACCACTTTTAATTCCCTTGAACAATAACCCCAATTTAATTTCACATATCAACGTCTGCGGTTGTTTAAATTTGATAGTGTAGGGAATCAGGGTTCTTGTCTGCGGTTGTTTAAATTTGATAGTGCAGGGAATTAGGGTTCTTGCATAGACAAATGGGAATTAGGGATAGATTTTTGTGCGAGGTTGATTGATGGTGGTGATGGCGATGATGGCGGCAGGCGGTGGTTGTGGGTGGTGATGGAGAAGGTAGAGAGAGAGAAAGAGACGGGTAGGACAGAGTGTGTTGATTGGGCTGGGGTGGTCACTGATGGTGATGATGGCTATGTGGCGGCGGATGATGGTTGTGGTGGTGATGGCCGCGAGTGGTGGTTACGGTGGAGGCCATGAATAGCATAATCCGCAGATTCTTGTTTCTAGCTAATGGATTGGGCAAAAGTGTATTTGTTGGATTGTGCTTGTTGCATTTAATACTCACCTAACTCAACCCCCAAACCTCAAATATAAATACCCACCTCCTCCCACACTCATTTCACACCTCAATCATCTCTTCTCTTCTCTCTAAAAGCTCTAAGAGCTCTCTTCTTCTAAAGATTCAAGGTTTTAAAAGATAACTCGGTGTTCCTCCAAGCCCTTCACGGGAGTAACAAGGGAAGCTTTCGCAAAACCGTGAGTACACTCGACCCACTTTTCGTTTACAATACTCTTGGGTGTAACATGTTTACTTATACCAAAACCACAACACTTAAACTTTACGAAATGCACAAACAATCCTATACATATGAACACTTGATACGCTTACGTGATGCTTATATCTTGGATATTCTTTATGTAATACTTTAGTCATTAACTTGTTTAAAGCCTTCGTTTGACATGTATAGCGCTATAGGAATTCACGCATCCCCCTCCATCGCATAAACTTGAGGCCATGTTAAAACAACGTGTTTGCGTTAAGGGTTTGGCTAGTAGTATTGCATGCCTTGTATATGTTCTTGTAAAATCATAGTTGCCATGAGGATTTTTAAACTTTAATCGTATACGTATACTATGCTTAAACTTGTGTACTCGCCTTTGCTTTTGCATTGAATTATTATTTTAAAATATGTTACAGGTTGATGAAGATGATGCTATGAAATCAAATAGCAAGGACTTAGATACACACATTTAGACGTTTAGGTTAATGTTGTTGTATCAATTTTGTTGTATTGTGTTATTTAAACTTGTTAAGTTTAATTGTTGTATTTGTTTCAATGTTGTATTTTGACAATTATTCTTGAAATGAAATTCGACTTTAAATTAAATATTGTCATTATTAGCGTTGTGAGCAATGAGCAATCTCGTTATCGTCTCACTCCGATGTTTCCGCCATCGATTGGGGTGTGACAGAAGGGCAAACGTGTTTTCCTTAAAAAGAAAAACAATTTATAACTTTCGAATATAGTAAAACCTATGTTGCAAGTTGTAACTTGTTTACTATTTCTTTTAATATCATAGATTTATGCTTTTTAGTTTGTTGGTGCTCTTTTATTTAAAAAAAATGAAATTAGTATAACATGTATTTAACTACTTTATTATAACAATATTAACTTTGAATAGAATGTTTATGTTTGTATTTTCATCTTATAAGGGTGCATGGTATGGGTTCACGGAAAGATAAGCCCCGATTGAAAACACCCCCCCCCCCAACCCCAATGATCTTCCTCAAGAATCAGGAAGAGCTCCAGGTTTTTTGAGAGATTCAGGAGAGAATAAGAAGAAAAATGAAGGATCAAAAGGTGAGAGCAAGACTAAACGATTAGAGAGTTCGGAAATACCAAAATTGAATTCAATTCGGACACCAAAATTGGATTCGAATAAGGCATTAATCCGAATTCACTTTTAGATTTTTATTTTGTTCGGTTTTTGTTTCATTTTTTATTATACAATTTGAGAGTACAAAGTAAGCATTTCGAAAAGACATGTATCCAACAGTATTTATGTTGTAAGGCTTTTTTTTTATTTGCAACTTACATTTTTTTTAGATTTGCAACGTACATTTTCTAAAATTGCACTTATGCTTCCTATTGTTCGCCTAACAATAACCTAGTGGTTCACTAAAGAATATGTGCAATTTTAGAAAGATTGGAAGCAAACCTATAAAAAAGGAGAAGTGTCCAAGTAAGTAACACCATTAATAGATGGGAAGCAAGCCTAAAAAGGGAAAAGTGTCCGAGTAAGTAACATGTAACACCCCGAGAAGTTTAAACCAATAAGACGCAGCGGAATTTCGAACCATTTCTTTCTTCACAAATGCATTAAACAATTGGAAACTATTAAAAATGACTTCTTTAAAAGAATTTACATCATTCATACGTAATTAATTTAGTGATTAAATTATTCACATGGGTCTAAATGACAACCTTTCCATACAGTCCAAGCTCTTTAGCTCGATCTCCACCCGTTTGTCCTTAGACAATAACCATGGTTCGAGTAACCTGCAGTCACCATAAACAATTCACACATTAGTATATAGTGACATCTTACATATACTATAAACACGAAATTAAAGGACCATATCGTCTTCAGACAACATAAGATGATGCATTCAATTATCCTTCATCGTTCATCCATTACATTCGAACATCAACGCTCTTTCTCTATGTTAGCATACCTGCACTTCACATTTTTTTCTCAAGATAACACGGTTAGCATCATATGCACTTAAACATAATGAAATCTACAATTTCCTCTTAACACAACCCATCAAACTACATTCCAATAACTATATCTCGTGCATTCACATTTATATACATATATATATATATGTGTGTGTGTGTGTGTGTGTGTGTTGAAATTAAACATCTTCATAAAAATATTTACCATTGATATGCAACTATTGGACTATAACACGAGTATATCCTTTTATATATTCATGGTTATACATACAAGTTCATACTACATGTCAAAAGGCGAAACCCGCTGGAAGCTACGGCTGGGTTGTCATAGCTTTCGACCAGAAAAACCTTTGAAAACGGCAGGTGCCTGCTGTAAGCTATGGCTACGTGTCGTAACATACGGCTATGCCTGCTAAGCCAACGTTAAATTTCATGTTTTGTTCCTTCTGCACACTCACCGAGTATTCTGGGGGTTCCTAAACGTGATATAGTCATCAATCAAGTTCCCAAATTCATTCCATACTTTTCCCCAACCCTTTTCCTCATATCCTTCTAACGCTTAACAATAAAATCAAACCATCTATTACATCTCACCAAGCATTTTCCGTTACTTTTAAACTATAAACCACCTACTACAACATTCCTTACTCCATTTATTTACATTTCACAACTATTCCTACATGACTCCTAACATTTATACAACAAGTTCATCATGTATACTAAGAAGTGAGTTTCATAATTCACTTACCTTAAGCGTCCACGTTCGTGCTTGCCTCGTTGCTTCCTCTTGACCTGTTAGCCATCCATGCTCGAGTAATTGACAAGATTTCCATCCCTACCTGTTATTGCGTTCATCAGATGGTTAGCTTATGTAAGCACACATACAAACATTCATTTTCTTTTCATTTATACATTACTTAACTTTCGTTAGTCAATTGCCGCATATATAAGACATATACTAATAGTCACTTCATTCCAAATTCTCATAACTCAATTATCATCATACAAAAACACACCAATCATCTAGTACATAACGCATTAACTTCCTGTTCTAACAATCGTGTCCAAAGGCCAATCTATGATATTCATACATTGTTGATTTTAAAAGTCAACTTGCCTATCTATATATTTTCATATTATGAACATGAAACCATCTTAAAATGATAAACAATGGTATTAACATCATACACATTTCATGCTCATATTATATGACATGTACAACTACCTGGTCACCAATTTGCATACATATCCACATACATGATCCATCCCATCCATACTAGCATTTTTATATCTTTATAACTAACATGGGTACTTCGCTAACCCGACATCATTACAAATTTACCCTTTTATAGGATTCTCATATGCTTCATGTTTACTTCTTAATCATAATCCACAAACATTTGGCATAAACTCCTAAAGCATACTTCAATCGAAACACACATTATTTACATTCTCATATGGAATTCGTCAAGGACATATTTCCCATGATATTTTACAATCAAATACATCATAATTACCTTATATATATAACTACCTGTTACTTGTATACAATTTCACATATCATTGCCATTTAGGCATGTCATCAAACACTTGGTGTGTGTACTATTTTCTAAGCATAATGTACAAATATTTCATGGCTTTTTTCCTAGTTCTTGCCTTCAATCGTCAACAAAATAAAACATCAAACTAATATCTTACCATATTCAACCTAACTAGCAAGAATTAATTACATACAACACAATATATCAAGAATTGAACAAAGATTAGACATGGGTGATATACCAATGTCACCATCTTCACCTTCAATGGTGAGTTTCACCTCTAAACATCGAATTACTCAAAATTATCATAATCCAAGTTTTATTTGTTGATTCTAACTCATCATCATGCTTAATTTCATATGAAATCAAAGATAATTTACATACCCATACTTGCAAGATCACTAAATCAAAAACTATAACTTACCATGTGTTTAGCAAGTCTAGATCATTATGTATTAGGGTTTATGCATAAGATTTGGCCTTGATCACCCTTCCAATTTGCTGATTTTTAGATTGTGAGGGTTTTCTCCCTCTCTTTCTCTGGCTCAGGTCGACACACACACCACTTATGTGTGTGTGTTTGTGTTTTAATTTTGTTTTAATCATTTATCTTTCCAATTGTCCACTTTTAATCCTTGTTTGAGTGTTTATAACTAGTTAACACACTCCATGCCATAAAACGAAGGGAACATATTCACGAATTATCGTTTGGAACCTAGTTAATTTATTTCATGTTATAGCGGGAAATATAATTATTCAAGTTTTGGGGCGTTACATAGCACCATTTTTAACGGTAAATTTGAATCACTGACGAACCACGGGGCATTATCGTGCTACCAGCGGAACCAACTAATCATATTCATTTACATTAGTCAGTAATGTCTATACACCAATTCAGAAGGAAACCTAAAAAATCTGACAAAAACTCCTTTATGGAAATCGAACTCAGAATCTAATAGTCGAGAAACCTAATCTTACACATAAGATACGACTAGACTATAATGCCATACGCAAATAACACCGTTTATTAGCATTATTTTATGTTACAATATATTTTATATGATATAACATAGTGCTTCTAATTGCAATTTGACACCTACTCTACCTAGGCTAGGCATGTGATGTCAACTAAATTGAGCTTCCGTCAAAAAAGTAAACTCAAATAAAATGAACATATAAATATATGAAAAGGACTTCGATTGGCTAAATGTGATTTTGAAATACAATAAATGTCATAAAAAATAAAAATATTCAGCTACTCACTCCGGTTGGTAGCCCGGTGGGAGATCGGTGGACGATGGTTTCGGCCCGATCTTTGGCCTGATTCTTTTTAGAAAAAATAATTATATATGTTTAAAAAAACTTGTATATTTAATCTCAATTAATCAAAGAACGAACTAGTTAAATTAAACTCAAATAAAAACAAGCCGAAGTACTCAATTTATTTAACAAGTAAAACTTATTACAAATTTATCAGTTATTTTATCGTATTATCGCTTTTTTATATATAATTAATGATTTTCTATGATAGGGGCTACTGTTTTTTTATTCGTCGTAGGCCCAAAATGTTTCGAGAATTCTTAGTGATGACCTTGATCTTAGACTGTAAGGTGTGGTTCCCTTTCTCCCACCCCCACGTCACTACCTTCCTCAACCCCTTCACCCATCAACGGGTGTGATGCCCCAATCAGCAACATCCAATATTTTTAAGAGAGAGAAAGAGAGAAAAGCAAGCCAGAGATAGAAAGAGAAGCATTTCGGGAAGGACATGGATGGAGCCCCAATTGTACCGACAAGAGGACGGGGGGGGGGGGGGGTGTTCCTCGACGGGAAGAGGTGCCACCTCACTATCTCGAACCCTTCCCCGACGACACACCCTATATTGGGCAGTTGTAATATTTGGGGTGTAGTTTAAGAGTATGAGTACGATAGATTCTCGCTAAAAAGCTCATAACATATGCTTTTTTACTTTCTTTTTTTGCTTAGCTTTTCATCATTTTTTTTAAATTGTTACATATGTCTTATTATTATTACTATTGCTTATAAATATAATAGCATAGCATTACGAGTAATGTAATTTTTTTTGTAATCTAATATGTGTATTCGTTAAAAAAAAAAAGTTTAATCATCCCCTTTACTTATATGCTATCTTTTAGTATATATTTTTAATTATTTATATTTTTAAAATTTTATTTTAGTGATTATTGTCTTATGTTTATGTTTTATATGCATGCCAACTTTTTAGTGTTGTTATAATAAAAAAGATAATATAATAGAAAAAATGTACAAGTTACATTCATGTCACGCTAAACTTGATAGTGATTACTACTTACTAGTGTTGTCTTTACTAGTGTTGTCTTCACATAAAGTGAGGGCTACGGGAATCATTCGTGTCATATTGCGAGTTGAATTGTTAAGTCCAAACGCAACATATATATTCTTGTTAGAGACAAAGCCCTAACCTAGAAACATTTAAAAACGTTCAAACACAACTAAATGAATGAAACAGATTAATGAGCTAAAAAGTGGGTTGTAACAAGTTGTAAATGTGTTACACGAGTTGGTGGGTTGTAAAATATGTGTTAAATGAGTTAGTGGGTTGACTTGTTTAGCTAAACATATAAAAATATGTCAACCTGAATACAAACCGTTTAATTAAGTAAATCAACCTAAACACAAACCGTTTATCAGAGTTAAATACAACAACCTAAAACATGAATAATTTTGTTATGTGTTAAAAGCGACCACTATGCTCTCCGAAACGATGTATCACAACGAATCTTTGAACAAATAAAATCACCAAGTTTTAGACCTAGACAATAAGATAACATAAATAAAAAATTAAAAAGAAACTTGTATCTTATATTATGTCCTAGATATCCTAAAGCCCAGGGGTGGACCTATCTTAATAGAAGGGGTCTACCCCTTGGCGTTCCGACGGTAGTGTAAATTTTGGAAAATTTTGACGTTTTTTTCGATTTCGTTACCCCTTTTTCTTATAAAACGTTACCTCTACGAAAATTTTCTAGATCCGCCACTGCTAAAGCCCATTATCATGACCCAGTTATTACACAAAGTACCATCATCAATTTAATGTGTAACTATTTAATAAACATAATAAGCATTTAACTCGTTACCCCTTGGCGTTCCGACGGTAGTGTAAATTTTGGAAAATTTTGACGTTTTTTCGATTTCGTTACCCATTTTTCTTATAAAACGTTACCTCTACGAAAATTTTTTAGATCCGCCACTGCTAAAGCCCATTATCATGACCCAGTTATTACACAAAGTACCATCATCAATTTAATGTGTAACTATTTAATAAACATAATAAACATTTAACTCGTTATAAATCGTTGACATATGTCATCCACATCATTACAGGTTATAATATATTTATATCTACGTGTGTTTTTATTGTGGTGTCAATCCATCACATTTCTTCATGTGATGTTAAATTCTTGGTGGCAATAACTACAAGTCTACGACCCTAATGTGATGTATCGATGTTTACGTGTATGTTGTTGTAACTCTAGATCACCACCCACATTTTTGTTTTCTTGGTTTATTACCCATGCGAATAGCATATGGGCTCGTCATAAATGGGCCCCCAACCGTTGTTTCCATTGGTGGTCCCATCACATTTACATCATGTCTAATGTCTTATCCACTATGGTTAGAGGTGTACAAATACCCGGGTTGGGCCCAAACGGCTGGGTTTATAAACCAGGCCGTTTTTTGTGTTGGGCCCAAACCGGTTTGGGCCAAACATGTTAGGTTTAAGAACCGGTTTTAGGGTTGAGAATCTTAATCCACTCAAACCTATTTGGATCGGGTTTAAAACCAGGCTGGCCCAAAAAAAGGTTTGATCGGGTTCAAAACCTATTGGGCCCAAATCAATTCGACACATAGAAACTCTAATACGAGGGCGGGCCTGCTGTCTGCCGTGGGTGGGCGAACGCCCCCTTTAAATGAAAAAAATATATTGCATGTGCGTTAGAACGCCGAGCGCCCCCCTTAAACGAAAAAAATTAGTGTTATACGCGTGTTAGAACGCCGAGCGCCCCCATAAAATTTTACAATCGCACCCTTTGAACTTATTAGCCTCGACGGATTTACGGGGAAAGAAGAGTGAAAATGCCATTGTCGGAGCTTTCAAGCCAAAGGAAACATACCTGCAACTTAAAAAAGAAGAAGAAGATCATGGTGTACCCGTATGGTTGCTATTTGAAACTAAAAGTTAATATTATTATTGTTTATATTTTATTTGTGAGTTCTCTCTCTTTGGAAACTGAAATAACCACGTGCACTAGCCTACCACAAAGTTACTCTTATTATTATTTTTTATCATTCACCCGCTTGATACACACTCATATCTTATTTCTACATCCTTTCTTACTTAATCCTTTTCTCTCTATATATCGAAGTGTGTAAATATTAACATCCAAAATTATAAGTTATAAGTATATTTAATGTACTATACTACTTTCTTTATGAATCATTTTGTTTGATTTGGCCATTTAAGGCTTACTACTCTAAAGAATCCTTTTTTTATTTTTTAAAATATAAATTATTAGACAACAATTTTAATCATGTGAAAATGTTGTGTTAGAGATAATATGGCAAAAATAACCTACAATCCTTTCTTAAATATTTATCCTATCTAATAAAGTTAATAATTCAGAGACATATAACATCCATCTAGTGTCTTTATTTTATGTTTTCCTGCAAAAAACGCAACACAGTTCCCTTTGGTGCAACCCGTTTTACTAATATGGGTCAAAAAATCATCTCCGTATAAATAGAATATAACCCGACATATGCATCACTCACAAACTTCATTCGCGACTCGGGTTTCTGCAGCCTACCTCTCCCTCTCATCCCTCCCGCAAATTAGGGTTTCCACGTATTCTCTTGCTCTTGATTCGTATCAGTTCTTCATAAATCTTCAAATCAAGGTTAGATCAACAATTATTTCGATTAACCATGATGATTTTATCATTATTTAGCATTCAATCTTCCTTGTAGTTGTTGATTTAATTGATCTTCATTCGTTCTAACCTAGGGTTTCTTAATCTTCGATCGCTTTTTTCTGATAGTTAAATGTCGTCAAAACCAAGGTACGAATCCGTTATTTATATTATATTCAAATTTGATATTGATATCATAGATTTTCTTATGTATTATGTTTAAAAATTAAAAGAACGGAATATAACGTATTTAGGGTTTTGTATCTTTCGGATTGTATTAGGTGATATTGTGTTTATATTTTTTTTACCAGATCTGATTGTTTTGTTATTTTTTTAACCAGATCTGATTCTTCGATTATCTTCAAGGTAGTTTCTGGCTTCATTAATCAAAATTGATTTCAAATGAATTTTCAGCGTTTTGGTGTTCATATAGTCCCGTTAAGTGTGTAGGATTACTTGGTTGTTGTGGAGAGTTCTGATTTTTTGTTTGGATTGGATCTGATTCATATACTGATATATTAGTTTTGTGAGTTATCAAAGCCTCACCTCATCAAATGTTACTTTTGATGTTCAGATGGCAGTTCGACTCATATTATTAGTGTTAATATGTATCATACCTATTTATTATATACAATTTAGCTAAACAGATCGAGTTTAGTTTAAATGGATTCAAGTAACAAGTTGAACCCGCGAACATGTCAATCTCTATTGGTATATTTTAGGTTTCCTTCTCTATAATTAGTTTAATCTATTTAATATTCAATAACCATGGTTTGTGATTTATCATTGACATAAGCAGGTATGTTTTACTTTAATTTCTTTGGTTTTGTTAAATGCTCATTAACCCTTTCGTTAATATTTGTGTACGAACAATAATTTTACTACATTTCAATGTATTCTAGGATCAAGTGTGCTTAATTTTGGTTGAATTTTTGTGATTTATATTGTCTGATTTGTATCCTTTCGTATCTAAGGACTCATCATCTCCGATCATATATTTTTTCGGCTAACCTAATGGCGTCATCACCAAGGTACGAAATTAATGTTTATCTAATTTGTTGGATTTAGTTAATTTTCTTTCGATTCTCTTGATTTCACGACTGTTGTATTTTGTTCTTTTTTTAAATTTTTTGGGGTAAATGTTGTTTTGTTTACTTTAAGTCAGATCTGTATGTTAGTTGGGTGTGGATGTTCTACTTTTGTCTGTTGATTTTGTTGTTAAATGGTTAGTTATTTGCAGGTGTTTTTTGTGGTTTCTTTTATAGGCTGGCGTAATGGCAAGAATAGTTTCGTGGTGATTATGTCATGTTGAACTAATTTTTGACGAGCTTATAGGTATGGTCTAATGCAACTTTCATTTACAATCTGTTATGTAGGTTCTAGGGATAACTAAGGGCCAGAGATTGTTTCCTAAGACTAATCTATGTTTCCTGTTATATGTGTAACTTACTTTTGGTGTTTCAGTTCATATGTGTGTTTTGGTCGACATCACCACGACCCTTTAAACTGTCTATCTTTGATTCACTTCATTTAAAAGTTGTTACAATTATCTGCTCATATTTTAATCCTTTATGAACAGGCTATCTTTGATTGACTTGGTAGATCACATATCTTTTTTAACATAGAATATGAGAAAGAGACATCAAGAAGAATGGTTTAAAGATGGATTCTAAAGTACTTTGAAATCAGCAATAGATGTATGAACACTAAAATCTTAAGCTTTTTTCTATTATGTTGAGTTAGATGCAAATCGAGAAAGGTAAAACTAAGCTTAATTTACTATGCATGCATTGAAACAAAAGTAAATGCAATGCAGATGTTGTTATTAACTTAACTGGCATCTTACTCAACAGTACCATCACCCAAGTTAAGGGTCGGGTTTATGTAATCGAAGACCTATTGATAACGATTAACTTATTGAGTGATACTTGCAGGATCTTGAAGACACGTATTATATAATAGAAGACCTATTGATAACGACTAACCTATGGAGTGATACTTGTAGGATCTTAAATACTCGTATTATGTAATCGAAGAGAGTCCTTAATTAACGCGTGCTTCTGCAACTGTTTGTGTAGAAAAGATGGTTGAAAACATGAGAAACTATCTTCCGGGCCCACCATTGTTTATTCATTATGTTCATTCATAACGAAAAAATTCAGATATATATGGTTCTTTTCAAGCTTTAATTACCTGTAAAAACTGTTTTTTTATTTAACTTTATTTATGGTCTATAGGGTCTCTTAATGATGACAGGTCCATGGAAGCGAAAATCACTTCTAGACTTAGGATCTAGAACACAATGCATTGCTCCAACCAAGATCAACTATCAATATCTCACAAACCTGCTTTTAAGGATTAATGCTTATGTCTTCATTTTAATATATTAGTATTTCATAATGTTTTAGTTTTTTTTTTTGTTTTTGAACTCAACTTGATTTATTTTTGTCGGATTGTAGATGGATGGTATAAACTCTCTAGTCTTTATGGAGCATTTGCATTTACCGTTGGTTTCTCACTCCCATCATAATCTTTGTAATGGATGTGTCTCATGGTGGTATGTTGCTTGGTCGTTGCCGATTGTAGGCGCCTTTGTTGAGCCGCCTTAAAAGAGCTTTCTTTGCCCTGCTTTCAGGCCATGCTGGTGATGTTTGTTCACATGATTTTACCTTGGTAAAGTCTCTTTTATTTTGTGTATCACCATGATTTTGAAGTGTATTAAATTTATTACAGAACTATGATGACCTGAGTTCTTATCGATGAAAGCTTATAATGATTTTTCTTGGTTTTTGGTCTTTACTTCCAGGGCTATGTCTGGGAACTGTAATTTTGAAAATCTCGGTTTATTTTAACCCTCATTCTGGTTTGAAGTCGTCAAAAATTGGTAAGGAAAACCAGATCCGAGACATGCAGTAAAATCGACACTTCTTTGTTGCTCATCTAGCTTTTGAATCCGAAATCATTTATTGAATCTTAGGTTTTTAGTGTGAAACCATAAGCTGGTGATATTTGTGGTTGGCGCTAGACAAGATGGTGGTCGGTGCACGTGGGCGATACATCGTTGCTGGTGGCTAATAAAAAATCTACAACTGATATTGTGCAAAACTCAAAAGAGTAAGACAAAGAATATCCGAAAGTAATAGGTGGGATTGGGTTATTGTTTACCAACAATAAAATCTCTTCTTTTCTTCTTACAGGAAAGAAAGGCTTAACGCAGTTTGTTTAATAATCTGATTGATGAGAGAGAACGATAAGATCAAAGGGGTATTTATTATTGCAGTTGCATGCAACAAATCAGGTAACAGTTTTTCTGTAAATACCCAATTGTGTTTGTTAATTGCATGCATTATGTCTGATTTGATATTGCAAGTAAAGTGTTTGTCAAATTGACTAAAAGTATTTTTAAAAATTTTGGTGTGAGGCCTTTTCTTTTGGGAAGATATTTCAAATTTACACAATTTTTATCATAAAGTAATAGAAATAGTAAAAATTTATGCAACATGTTGCCCATGTAAGTAGTTAGTGGCAAACAAAATGTGTTAGTTGAGCGTACATGGCCAAATAGCTACCCACAATCGGGGACTTAAAAATTTGTATTAAAGGAAGCAGTTGGTTTTTATGTGTGTCAAATTCTCCATGTGTAATCTCAAAGAAGTTGTTACCTCTATTGCTATATGTTGATCTTTTTAGTTTATCATGCAGATTGTACTGATTTTTAGCCAATCTCAAGATGCAAATAATAGTTTATAAACGTACCTTTGATCTTTGTGTACGATTATAAAGTATCATCCAAAATTTCCTATATTATCTTATGTTTATTTTAAGGGATTGCATTACTTTCTTATGGATCCTAAGTGGTTAACTAAAAAAACGTTATTTATTGTTATATAGGTTCTCATAAACTTACTCATACACAAGACCTTTGTCTCCCTCCTGTCTTACAGGTGAAGAAGATCCATTGGAGAAATCAAATGCTTAAAACATGCAGGTTTACAATCCGTGTTAGGGCACAAACTTTCCGGCCACCTACAAATCGTCCTTTGCTCGCTATACTTGGCTACTGGATTGCCAAAATGTAAGGGTTTTTTTTGTTTTTGCAAAATGTGTAAAATTTATGCTGAAACGAGAGACAATCCGACTAAATGGTTATCACACCCTGACCCGCATCGGAAATGGTAGTCGGGGCATGATTGGGTTTTCATCAAAGCTCATGACATTTACTATAAAGTTTCATATTTATTATTTCTTTTTAAAGAAGAAATTACAATAAACATACAAGCACAACATGTTCAAATACATTTTTAAGAGTTAAATGCTTGGTTGGTCCCTGTGGTTTGCAAATCTTGCAGACTTGGTCCCAATGGTTCACTAATTACACACTTGGTCCTAGTAGTTTCAAATTTTGCACTCGGGTGGTCCTTACCACTAACCTTTGTTAGATTTCTCGGTTAAGTATACATAAAATGTCTATTATACCCCTCGTCTTCTTCATCCTTTCTATCTTTCTGAATAAAAAGCCCTGTCAACCACCTGCAACTACTCTGCTACCACCACCCTCACCCTCGCCGCCTTTCACAAGCAATGGGGAAGATGAAGTGTGTGCGGCGGTGGTGGTATGGCGGTGAAAAAACTTGAATTTGAAGACTTGTGTTTGAACTTTATCTATCACACAGTGTGGTGCTTTTAATTTCCATCAACATCGTCTTGCGGTCTTCTAAATCTGTTTTCTTCAAAACCTCTTCATAAAGTCTCCACCGTAATCTCTCTCTCTCTCATTCCACTCTCCACCGTTCTCTTCAAAACCTCTTCATCATCATCTACATCGTCTTGCGGTCTTCTAAATCCGTTCAATTTCACGGGGACTTATCTTCTTCGTAAAATGGAGGTAACCTTCTTAACTGTTTTACTCTGTTAGTTTGGATTACTGTTTATTGAACCCAAAATCAAACAACTTGAATGATGCACTCAACCTGTTCGATGAAATGTCACAGAGACGCCCTTTTCCATCTTTTGTTCAGTTTAATCGGTTGTTGACTGTTGTTACTAAAATCAAACATTTTTCTACCTCTCTTGATCTTTTCAACCAAATGTGTTCTCTTGGTGTTCCTGTTAGTAATTACTCAATGAGCATTGCAATCAAGTGTTAATTTACGGTTTACGGTTTCTCTTGGTATTCCTTGTTCGTAAGGTACCATAGGTACAATTTACGTTTTCTTATCCACTGTTAATTTGAGGTATGATCCATAAACAACTGCTTCATAATTCTTTCCAAACAAAACCTTGTTCTCAAATCTTAAAGTTTCTGTCATCGCCAAATTTCGTTTCTGTCAAACCCTAATTCGCTCAAACTCACAAATTTCCTCATCAATTTTGCTGGTCACACAAACCACAACCTACAATTCATCCAGTTTACTACCGATCAAGTCTTCAAAGGCGGCGAGGGTGAGGGTGGTGGTAGCAGAGTAGTTGCAGGTGGTTGACAGGGCTTTTTATTCAGGGAGATAGAAAGGATGAAGAAGACAAGGGTTATAATAGACATTTTATGTATACTTAACTGAGAAATCTAACAATGGTTAGTGGTAAGGACCACCCGAGTGCAAAATTTGAAATTACTGGGACCAAGTGTGTAATTAGTGAACCACTGGGACCAAGTCTGCAAGATTTGCAAACCACAGGGACCAACCAAACATTTAACTCCATTTTTAATGACTTCTTTATTTTTCTTCTAAGGCAATTTCCTATGTGTTCCTTGCTTCAACCTGTCCACCTGTATCATGTGTAAAAAATAGGGTTTTGGGTCAACAAAAGTTGGCGAGTGAATCTTATTTAAATGTTTGAAAGAATTAGTTGTATTGGTTATTTGAATAAAAATGTGCATAACCAAATATGAGTATACGTATATGTAAATTAAACCACAAAACACATAATATCAATTAATGCACACACACACATACCAAATGATGAACAATGAGATCAAGGCTCAATCAAATGGAGCCGATCTAATGAGGCACCTGATGCTCAACTCGTCTCCAACGAGGAACTGATGGGCCTAATGAATGATTAGCACGCAACTTGACAAAAAATATAAACTCGCAATACAACAAATAACATTTACATCACACGATAGTTCATATAATGGTAATAGCACAAGGGTTTGAATAAACGAAATGTATAAATGACACATGATACACCCCAAAACATGAATAAAAAGGGGAATTTATAAGAATTCACTCACAGTGGGTGCGTTCCTTGGAGTTGATAGCGATGGCGCACGATTTAAGATTTACTCGATGAAGGAATCTAACCTAAATGATAACGCGATAATATAAACAAATTATTATTTTGATTAAATACTTTTTGTTAGATTTCTAGGTTATTTTTGTAGTATTTATTGAGATTTTTAATCCTAAGAAATCTTGTTTTTAAGTGTTTCAAATTGATTTTTAATTAAAAATATATATACAAAATATGAAATGAAATGAAATAAGAAAAAAAAATTTAATTAAAAACCTTGTCAGACTGACAAGGTGGGAGTCAGACCGGTTTTATCAAGATATTGGCAGTGTATAACGGGATTCGAACTTGTGACCTTACGGTTGCGTGCACGCAGCTCTTCCAACTGAGCTACGTGTCTAACCCGTAAGGAATCCGTTTTTAATTATTCTTATATACTTGTTATAATATTTCAGAAATTTCTTAAATTAAAAAGATTTTAAAATCCACTGAACCGGTGCATTTACTACGTATTGAACCCGTGACCATCGACTTAACTTGCACCCAGCCCAACCAGTTGGGCTGGGTGTTTAAAACCTGAATTTTATTACACTTATCCATTTTAATAAGGTCATTGTAACGCCCGCGTTTTAAAGTCTTCCACTTATTTGTATTATTTGATTTATTATTATTATTATTATTACTTTCTTTTATAATAATAATAATGATAATAATAATAATAATAATAATAACGATGATATTAATATAAAACGTTCACGTTGATCGGGTTCTACGAACGGGTTTCACAGACACGTTAGCGGGCTTTAGGCCCAACCCCCCCACACTAAACCTACCTATATAATCCACTTAAACTCTTGCAAACCCTAGCCCCCACTAAACTCTCAGCCACACACTCACCTCCCCCCCCCTTTCCGGCGACCGGACGCCATTTCGGCGACTCTCTAGCAACCTCATCCCTGCCGGCAAACAACCACCACAACACCTTCACCCCCAGCCTCCTCCTTCTCCGACGCAAACCCACACCCGCAACACTCCTCTATCTCCCCCTCTCCCACCCTGTTCCATCTCCGACGAGAACCACCGGCTCTGCCGGTGGTGACCAAACAAATTCTACCAACCCCTTCGTCTTTCCGGCCGGTCAACCACCCCCTGGAGCGGCGACGACAGACAACATCAGCGGCAACAGACGGCTGCGACGGCGGCTGCGGCAGACGCCTGCGACGGCGACGTGGTTCCAGGCTCGAGTTCTTTTCGAGCTATACCCCGACCTGTTTGAGTTTTGTCCCCGGTTCAGCTCCGTTCAGATTTGGTTTCGAGTCTCACATCAGGTAAACTTTTTCGGTTAGCTCGATTCGATTTGGGTTCAGGTCAGATCTAGTTGGTTTGATTCGAGATTGGATCTTGTTTCGGTTCGTGTTTCAGGCATCGGTTCGATCCAGAGTCGGTTCAGGTTGATTTGGGTATGTTCGGTTCAGCTTCGGGTTTTGACTCGGGTCTCGGTGCAGTGGGACGGGTCAGACCTGGTCAACATAATTCTACATCAATTTCGGGTCCCGTTTCGGTTCGATCAAGCTGGTTAACATTAGTCAACCAGGTCAAACCTGGTCAACTGTTGGTCAACGGGTCAGATTCGATGTTCGGTAAAAATTATAACGACTCGATGTTCATTTCTATTAGTTATGTTACTGCTATTTTAAACGCGAGACTCGTTGTAATGACGCGTATGTCGATTTGTTTATTTTCTATTTAGATATTGATGTTATAGCGAAAACGAACCCTATATAACTGTTTATAAAAATACATAGAAAATTTATATATTTATTGAAATGTTGCATTTTGACAAATAATATCGACACTTGTGTGTCGGGATCGTCCAAAAACAAGGGAAAACTCTGGCCGTTTTTCGTCAAAACAAACGATTATATATTTATTACACCTTACGACAATATATATTTCTTTAACGACAAAATATATATAAACATATTACACTTTGACAAAATATATTTATCTAAACGATCAATTATATATAGATATATTATTTTTTTTACATATATGTTCAATGACACAATATTTGTACATTAAACATTTCATCAAAATATATACATATTTATTTATCATACCTTCGACCAAAATATACATATACATATTAAACATTTTGTCGAAACATAGATGGCTAGCATGTTTTTCGTTAAAACATATATATACATGTTTTTATTTTGCTTTTCATCAAAAAGACTAAAGATAACGTATCAGATTCGAATAATTTTGATAATTATAAAGGTATATGTATCGTTTATTTTGACGGCACTCCTAGAACACTTCTGACGAAATTAAATTTAGAATTGCTACACTAACTATGTTAAATATACACGTACATCCAAATTCCATCTCAAATACTCCTACTTAATTCCGTTTACTCATACACCTTCGTTTGTCATATAAGGTGTCCTCGACGTCTCATTCTCCAACTCATTAACTCGTCGCGAGCTTTCAAGAAGACTTAGCAAATTTTGTGAGTCCACTCGACCCACTTTTGTTTATATCACTTTTTGGGTGTAACATGTTTCCATATACAAAAAACACAAACACTTAAATTTTATAAAACGCACAAACAATCCTATACACATGACTACTTTAATCGTATACTTGTTGCTTGTCTGGGATATTCGTTATGCTATGCTTTAGTCATTAACTATTTTTATCCTTCGTTTGACATGCTTAGCGCTATTGGAATTCACGCATCCACCTCCATCGTGTTATTCGTGAGGTCATGTTAAAACATCGTGATTACGTTACGGGTTTGATTATTAGTATTGCATGCCTTGATATTGCTCTTGTATAGATTTGGTTGCCATGAGGATTGTTAAAACTTTATTCGTATACGTATGCTATGCTTAAACTTGTGTACTCGCCTTTGCTTTTGCATTGACTTTATTTTAAAACATGTTACAGGTTGAAGGAGATGATGTTATGAAATCAAAATAGCAAGGACTTAGATACACACATTTTAGACGTTAGATTTATAAATGTTGTACCAAATTTTGTTATGTTTTATGAACTTATTGTATTGCTTCGTGTTGTATTTGACAATGTTGTGAAATGAAATTTGGATTTAATTAAATATTGTCATTTATTAGCGTTGTGAGCAATGAGCAATCTCGTTTTCGTCTCATCCCGATGTTTCCGCCATCAGTTGGGGTGTGACAGTCATCTTCTTCATTATTTTATCACAGATCATAAACCCGATGGTGGATATTATCAACTTCACTGATTTATGATTAACAAGAATAAATGTTCGAATAAATAAACGATAAGCAAAAGATTGATACCGAACAAACGACAATCTTCGATTTCCGATGACTGATTCCGTTAGCTCCGACCAAGGTTCCCGATGATTAAGTTGAATAGAAAAACTTCCGAGAGAACAAGTGATAAAAGAGTGGATGTGCGAGTTCTGATTATGAGGAAATCGATTTGTATTTATAATGTGCCAGAGCCGATTATGATTTTCAGTTTCACAGTGATTTAAAACCTAATGATTGAAATCTATTTCAATTACATTGATGTTGATTTCGGTTATGTCTGACCATTCGAAAACAGATGAAGGAGATTGCCCAAAGAATCTGTTGGCGGTTACGGACCAGTCGTTTGAATTTGCAGGTTTTAAGCGATCTTCAATATAATGCTTAAATGTTTCCTTTCATAACACAAATGTGCGTGTAGTGCAGTGGTGTTTGGTGTGTGTGTGAGTGCGGGAGACCCGGGTTCGATTCCGGTTTCCCCTTTCTTTTTATTTTAATTTTTGATTTATTACTTTAAAAGTTAATTTAACTTACTTATTGTTTTATTTATAAATTATGGCCTAAATTCTACTAATATTTATTAGTTGTGACCAATTAAAAGACTTGACACTAGTAGTTATGCAACGAACATTTAACTGAAATTTTTTTTATTATTAAAACGAAGCGGGTTTTAAAACCCGTTTTTTCGTGAATGTTACAATGGTCGCACTACCCAACGACTTTGACTTTTGAAATTTGTGTCTGTTTTGTTATTGGGCAGTGCTTGCATTATATAGCTATGTCTTGTGAGATTATAGATTTGAGAATGATAGTGAAATTGAAGGTGAAATTTGATATTATCTGGGGCTAAGGGATATGATTTTCATAATCTAAATTGGAGCTCATTTTTTTTCACACTTATCAAGAGATAATGTGCAGGAAGCAGGGGATGAATAATTATTAGGGGTGAGCAAAACGCGGTTCAGTTCGGTTAGAGTTTTAATGATAACCAAAACCCGATTCTTAATTTTAGTTTCGGTTAATGCCGACTATCATAGGAAGGGCAAGAACAAGGAGTTTGAAGTTGATATATGATAGTGATTGCTTTGCACAAAGATGTGGAGATTTATGGTGAGACCACAATCGAGTGCATCTTTGCTAAAGAAAAAATTCTATAGGATACAAACAGTTAGAGTCGACTCTTTTTATGGCATGTTTGTGATTTTCTATCATAGATGTTTACATCTTTAATGTGTTCGGAAACAATCAAAGTGTTTGTCTCAATGAATATAACTCTTTTAATAAACAACTTGATGTAAAAAAGTTTATTATATAGCCGGTAGACAAAAAGAATCAGAAGAAGAAAATTTGTTGTGATATGTCTTAAGTATTTCTTCATGACTCCGCCAGGGTCAAATGGCGATAACGAGAGTTGATGGAAGTGCAAATACTCAAAATTTCAGCTAAATCTACCACTTTTAAAAAACGAGGTTAGCCACATCTAAGTGGTAATAACTATTGTACACTCAGAACATGAATTTGGTAATACAAAAGAGAGTGGTTAAATTTCAAAAGTCATCTAAAGCTCACGTTTTGTTTTAGAAATGATGTTTTTACCTATGTTATCTTTTCTTTTTACAAGTTAAAAGATTGTATTTTAAATTTTGAGATTTTAAGTTTTAAACATTGGTGTGTTTAATGCACACGTTACTTTCAGTTAGATAATGATTAACAAGTTTACAAATACATTTTCAATTTTGTATACTAAGTAGTTGAAACATAATTTAAAAAAAATAAAAATAAAAAAACATATCATTTCTCAACACCGTAAAATTAGCGGATATCAGCACTAGTGTTAAATATCAATAAAGTTAGTAGGCTGATACTGATAATAATATATAAAATTAGTTTAATTATTTTTTGTATGACCTAACCTGTCCCTAACTGATTTGAAAAAAATATTATATAGTGATAGCAAACGACTAGTAGAAAATTCTAACCTCCATGAATTTTTTTTTTCTAGGCAACTGCTCTAATAAACTAATGTTGTGGTTAAAATAAGGGTGGAAGGGGCACTCTCCAAATTGAGAGCGGTAAACTTTTTTTTCACCCAATAATATCATGCCATGTTAACTCACCACTCCACTCCCCATTTTGCACTCAATCATAAGGGGTGCTCAAACACATGGGGTGTTTGATTTTTTTTTATTTCTAGAAAATATGCTCAAACACAGTCGCTTCTTCCTTTTGCTCGGTGACTAATCGCCGAAGTGGGGACTCCCCGCATCGTGGCTTGGTGGCGGCGGCACTCTTGCCGATCGGCAAACCGGGTTCCCGAAGGGGTCACCGAAGGTGCCCCTTCCACCCTAAGTAAATAAGTGATAAATCATTAAAAGTTATCCATGGCACTAATAGTTGAAATTTGATAAAACGTTCAAAGTTATTCATGATACAATAGATGAACCTTATAACTCTTATGCATGACCCGCTACTTTTCTCATCTAAACAAATGGTGTATTTTTTTATTTTATTTTTTTGTCAAAAGAGTGTTACCATAATGACTACTAATTTTTTTTGGAATGATAATGACTACTACCTTCCTATGAATCGTTGCAACATTTTATGAAAATGTGCCTTCATCATTATCTGACATAAATTGGGGATCAGATGCAGCCAGGTGAATTTTTATCAAAATATATGCAATTTAATCACGAATGTTCCCTAATAAATTTTAACACCAACCCTCATGAAAAATTTATTTACGTTTGTTTACTATAATACAATTATACTTATATGTCTATAGTAAATGGTTTTAATTGGTATATAGTCAACTTTAGGTTTGTACAGCTTTACTTTTTTAAGTTACAAGTAATAACTTATATAGTAGATGAGAAAATCCGCCCTTTCGACCTCCTCATACTCGACACCGTATCTTCTATCTCTCTCCACCAACAACTTCAATATCGGTGGTTTTGTCGCGCAATTGTTGTCGGGAGATCTAGGACGCCAATGGCAAATTGGCAATGTGCTCATTGTATACATTTAAACAAACAACTCCAATTTCAATTAAATCCATTAAACATTAATTAAGCCCAATTAGTATATATGCTAATATCTTGAAATTGGGTCTTAATATACATTATAGTATCTACAATTAGATGTGTAAACAAGCCCAAAGGCTCAAGTGCTACTCGTTATCGGCTCGGTTAAAAGCTCAAACGAGCCCGAACCCAAGCTCGACCCTGAAATAAAGTTCGTTTAGTTATCGAGCCCGAGCCTGAAATACAAAGCTCGTCTAGGCTCACGAGCCTAAACGAGCCCATACAAATTTTAGTTTTTATATATATAGTTTAATAATAATGATAACTAGTAATAAGGTTCGCGCGCGTTGCGGCGCAGGTATATCACAAACATCGAATGGATTAGTCCAAACGTTATGTGATGTGTTAACTATATGAAAACGCGCGTTTCGACGTATCCAATTGAACTCAAAGTAACCGATATAAGCATTGTGATCGGATCAAAACATAAAGTAAATTAAATTTATACCTTACAATCATAACATTTATGCGTGACCCGACTTATACATAAAAACAAATCCTTTTCTTGTGTCGAAGACTAGGAAGACGAATAACCCCTCCCAGAAATACGTGCTCCCTTCATTTATATTGATCCGTTCTATTTCGCATTTACTTTTGGATAGGATCAAGCCAAAATGAATTGTATTAGAATCAAATGCATTTCAAAACCCCTTCCCAAACTGTACAAGCTTCTTCCAAAGCATACGGCTTTCTGGAAGTAGATGGTGATATCTATACAGATGGATCTTATCTATATGGTATAATGAAGTACCACATGGGTGGATATATAGGAATCAAAATCTGCCGAATCACTCATGTTGAGAATTTTTGAACTTGAGTTATGAGTACAAAGGATTCTAATTTCGTAACATGTATTAAAGAAAAACTTACACGTAATCGAAAGGGATTAATTAGATCTTTAAGAAAACCACAATTTGATACCACTCAATTTCGGGGCGAAATTTACGAAACGTACATATAATGAGCACGAAAATGTATTATATTTGACCTACTTCGTTTCCTAGAAAAGTTTACATCAAAACATAGACCAATTCGAAATTTGTACCGATACATACATAAAAATATACACATAAAAATGGTTTTTTTTTTCTAAAAGAAATTGCATTATATCTGATTTAACCCGTTCCCAGAAAAAGTTTACCTCGAAATGTAGACCAACTCGAATTTACACCGACACATACATAAAAATATGCACGTGGCCTTTTGAAAGTAAAGGATCGATAGAGATAAGCAAAAGAAATTAGCGAACAAAAGTTATTGAAGGAAAATTTAGGAACATACTTAAAGTTAAAAACGTATATTATATTATGCACTTCTTTATATAGTTTTTAAATTAATTGACATTTTCTATCTTAAAATTTAAATAACTCTAGAACCTGTCAATTCCTTTGATATGAAGTATATAAACCAATTAACCATGCAGAGGGAAACCGAAAAAGGGACCATAGAGGAAAACAAACAGGAAGTATATAAAAAATGCAGAGGATCAAGCAAAAAAAAAGAAACATGAAGCGCCCAAGTGAAAAATAAGCTGGAGGGACATAACTTGTAAATTTCATCGACATTTGTTTTTAAGTATAAAATAACATTGGCGAGCCGAGCTCGAGTCGAGTTTTGGCTCGTTTAAGTGATATTGAAGTGAGTTCGACCCGAGCTTTAAACTCGTTTGAGGTTGTTCTCAAAATAGCCCGAGCCGAGCCCGAGCTTTGGGTTTTACTCACGAGCCGAGCTCGAGCTTCATAAAAACATGCCGAGCCGAGCTCAAGCCTAGTCGAGCTTGGGCTCGGCCCGGCTCGTTTACACCCCTATCTACAATCACAATTACAACTTTATGTCTACATTACGGTAGTGTTCGGTATGCAGGAATGGAAGGATGAATACAATGGACTATTACCAATGAATGAAAAAAAATTTGTTTGATTAGTCAAGATAATGAAATCACCAATTAGATAGGGCATTCCATTTTCTCTAAAAACCTCAAATTCATTTTGTTAAACTTTGTTTTAATTCCAAGTTGGTACAAGCCAACGCACGGTTTGCTGTTAATATGGTATCTATGTGAAAAGAAGACTCACTTTCTAAAGAAGTTGACGAGAACTACCGGCTTTCATTCACTTTGTGAGTGCAATTTTTGCCCCTGAACAGTTATGAACAATAAACACAACAAACACGCCCCTAGTTGAACTTTTTAAACAGGCACACACACATGACGAAGATGGTAGTCGATAGACGAGTGGTGCTATGGGTTGAGGGAAGGGTTTTAGCAGTCAAGTGAGGCTGGATTGACAGTCACCCTAGAAATCATTAATAGTCGCAACACTTTGGTTTGTTTAATTTGAGCACACAGGCCGAACAGGTTTGTCTCTACTCAACACGCCATGTCTGAATAAACGTCATGCGATCACAAAGACTAGCATTTCATTGTTTCTTATGTTATTTGGTTGGTTGAACTACGTCATACATGTTATGACAGAATGTTGATTTATATTAAACTAAATGTTATTGAATTCTTCTTTATTTTGCATTATATTATTGATTGATCAAGTATAAGACCATTAATATAACAAAAAATAAAGACAATTGGTGTGGTAAGGCATAATTCGTGCCTAGATTTGACTTGATCGGCAATAGGTGAGTGTGTTTATGTATTCGAAATTAAGTGTAACATTTAGTAAACAATCATTGACTCCTGATCAAGCTAGAAACCGCGAGCAATTGCTTGTTTCTTACCCTACAACCAATTAAGTTTATCTTCTGTTTCATGCATCTTAATTTGAATTGCAATTACTTTAACTATACTTCAGATCACAGACAAACCGCCACGTTTTGGATTTTATCTTGTAATCAAACAAGATTATCCTTGAATTTTCATCATCTACGCTAATTTACATCGCGTTACAGAATACATGGAGATCAGATTTTAAAACATGGTACTGCGAAAACAATTTGTGAATGCGCATAAATCTGACCTGTCATCAATCTAAGCGCGAACGGCTTCAACGATCCGTGAAAAGTAAAACTGTGTGGTAGTGAGACCCCTCTTTCTGATTTTCCAGCCAACTTTCTGTAATGCCCGTTCTATATCAGCTTCCGAGTGAAGATATGCTCTTGTTGCCTTTGAAGGTCCTGGAAAAAGTTCTCCAATTCTCTTCAACAGATCATAATAGAACGTTTTGGGTGCGAAACTGAGTATCAGACGGTTTTCAGCTAGCGATGCAAGATGTGCGATCATGCCATCAGCCTTGCTTTGCGGATAGTGGATCAGTACATCCAAACACACTACTGTATCATACTTCCCGTTTAAGCTTTCTAAATCACTCACTTCAAATTTTGGGATCTGTACATCATCTTTGCCTTGTAGTGCTTCTTTTGCCTGGAGGTATTTCAACTACATGATCACTTGTTTGATCTAATTCGCTTGTGTTTCAGTTTGATTTGAAGCAGTTAGATCAAGTGAAGACAATTGAATCGATTCGGTAAGATATATTAACGTTGAAATTGGCAATGGACAAGCACGATTGAGTACCAAAAATAAATAAGGGGTGTGCAAAGTCGGTTTTGGTTCGGTTAAACTTAACCATAACCATAACTGATGGTCGGTTAAACATGAGTCAGTTACGGGTTGATTTCGGTTAAGTTCATTTAATTGTCCAATGTATTTATTATATCTTATTTTGCTTTGTTCCAAGCTAGAAATGGTTCGGTTATGGTGTTCCAAGCTCAGTTATGACGGTTTCAGCATAAATTTACACATTCAAAATTGTAAATGAAGGTATAAAACCAGGAAATATATCCATATATGAGTAAATTACATATTTTGTCCTTTGATTATAGGTAAAATAGCAGGTTATGTCCTTCGGTTTCACAAATTACACTCTATGTCCTTTGTTTGGAAAGAGTGCAAAAGTTTAAATAAAGACATAATCAGTGAAACTGAAGATATAACTTGCAAATTCACATATAATTAAAAGATATAATCTTTAATTTACTCTGGATATACAAAAGCCCGAAAATCACAAAGACACAAGGTTCAATTTGATTTCAGTTAAAGCCGATTCACGAAGACACATTAACCATAACCATAGCCGAATGATCCGATTAACTAGATTCACTTAGCCATAACCGATGGGTTTTACTATGTCAATTGTCAATTACCGAACATTGAAATTAGAGATTAGTTCAATCTACAACTAACATTAACTAACAATTAGGGCTAAATCAGTGACTCAAACCTGTTTCTGAGCTTCAGAAACCATAGAAGCAGAAATATCACTAGCAGAAACAACAGCACCTTCCTTCGCCAACGGAATCGACAGCAATCCAGTTCCACATCCTGCATCACAAACACTAACACCTTTAAGCGAGCCTTCATCAGTCAACATCTGCATCACACTCTCCACCGTCTTCGCATGTCCAATTCGTATATCCAACTGCACCTTGTTGACGTCATCCGTAGTTCCGTAAATCTTCTTCCACCTCTGAAAACCGTCGTTAGTGAAATAGTCTCTCACAACCTCCTTATCACCGCCTCCAACCTCCTCCGCCTGTAACTGCCGGCGTTTCTCTGGATCTGAGAGTGAAATTGCGGCGGCAAGCGCGGCGACGGAGCTGCCGCCGATGACCGCGAGTGTTGTTCCGTCGAGTGTGTCGGTGCCGATTGCGGATACGGTTAGGGATCTTCGGTTGTTTAGTTTGTAGAGCTTAGGGTTAGGGTTTGAGAGTTGGTTGGTGGTGAAACGAACGTGATGAGAGAATAGAGTGGATGAGAGTGACATTTTTGTAACTCCGGTTTACCGGCGGGAAAATGAGGAGTGGAGAGTAATGGATGTGTGGGTAAGTTGATAACGTAATCGGCAATCCACAACTAAGGATAGGATTGGCTTTTTACGAAATCCAGGTGGATATTATGTATAGTTTTCTTATTTTTATTGTTTAATAATTTGGTTACTTTTGGAAACGTACATCGTGCATGTGTCAGTTAGGTTCGGTTTTTATCATTAATCAATAGATTTTTTTAATCATAACTATAATCAAATTTTGGTTATGATTCGATTTCGGTTATTAACTAAAAGCTTTAACTAAAACCAATTTTTGGCGTAAAGTTAAAAAATACACGATAATGGACCTACAAAATAAAAATGAAACCCATCATATTGGACTTAGCTTAGGTCTTTTTTATAAAACAACCAAAATTACATTTTTTGTTGAACTACCGATGTGGATCCCTTTTGGTATAGTAACAATATACTCAGTGTTACATAGAAGATTCATACGATCATAACACCTTAATTTTTCATCAAAATAAGTGCATTTACATCGATATCATTTTGTTACTGACGTACTTTTATCTTAGTAAAAAACCTCTACACGGTTATTATAAAAATTAAATCAATTATATCGAATTATAGACTTGACATTACAAGTTTGCTTTGGTTTCGGTTATATCGGTTAACCAAAGTTTCATAACCATAACCATAACCAATTGGTCGGTTAACCAAAGCTTCATAACCATAACATCGGTTTTGTTGGTTATCGGTTCGGTTATATCAGTTATGGTTCAGTTATCGGTTATGGAAGTTAATTTGTTCACCCATAGTTAGTGTGATTTAGGCTATCCGTAATAGTTTTTATTCTTTTCTAGTGTCATGGTAAAAAAGTAAGGGTCACATCACTCTCGTGCAGTTATGAACTTTTATTTGTTTTTTGCACTATTAGTATTTAATGATTTCTTAGTTTTTTATTACACATCATCCATTAAAATAATATATAGTTAAGTGAGTGATGTGTATAATAATGATTGAGTGAACAGAAAGTGTCATGTCGGATTTTTGTGATTGGCTACCCAAATTAATGTCGTGCCTCAGATAGTCAGGTTGTATTATTTTCGCTAAGCTTCATAAAAGCCTCACCAGCAAAAGGATTCAATCCACAGAACTAGTAAGAATGATGTCTTGTTGGGTGTCACAACCACATTATCAAGGGGGTGTGACCCCATTAAGCCAAACAATGGATATAAATCACAATTACAAATATAACAAGGGATATCATATGTACATTAAAAATCATCAGATTTAATCCATAAATTTTGAATTTTAAACATGTTACACGTGATGAAATTTCAAACAACATAGACCTACAAAGAACCAATCGAACAACAAAAACCTACAAGTCCCAAACATGGTGGAGGCAGTCACGTTGCATGTCTTCTAGCAATGAAGATAGGGGGCAAAGAAGAGATTGGGGAATTTATGGGTTTTCTTTAACACTTTTTCTATTTTAATTTTTGAAGTAAGGGGGTCATGTTGGTCATCTGATAGCAATTTAACACGTTTTTAAAAGCTAGTAGGTGTTTAAAGCTAGTAGGTGTTTAGGATCGAGCATTGAGGGCTAGTTCAATAACGAGGACGGTAAGTGTAATTTATGTAAAACTTGGGCCAAAACTTTAATATGATCTTACCACTTGACTATCCATATAATTAGATTATATGTTTTATAAATGAAAATGGGGCGTGAAGTGGTATACGGCAGCCACATCAACAATTGTTAGAAAAGTGACGTTGTGCAAAAAGGATAGGATGAGATGGAGCGTGAAAGGGTGGCATGATGTGACACGTGACACACTTTTATTATTGTTTTATATTTAAAAGTTTTATCAAATCTATTAAATTAAAAAAGCATTAATAATAATAATAATAAAATAAAAGATAGATAATAGAAATTACATAATTTAACTAAAAAGTTAAACATTGCATAATTAAAATTAAACATTAAAACTAAACATAATTAAACTTAAATATAATTAAACATAAATAAACGAAAAAACATAACTAAACAAAAAATCATATTATTTGCCGCCCTGAAACGTGTTTGAAGTCAGAGTCGTACTTATGCATGTAGTCAACGAGGGCCACTTGAATCACGTCGTCTTCAGTGAGCTCACCATCGCCGTTTTCAAACGAATAGTCCTGAAACGTGAAAAAAGTGTATCCACGGTTCGGGTGGTCTCACCCCTATGAATACTGAAAAATACATACCCAAAACAAATCCAAGGGTTCACGAGGCGCATTGTCGGCAAAGGTTGCGAGCCAAGATGTAGCCAACGCAATGTCTCTTCTTCGGTATATGGAATCATTGCTATCTTATAGAATTTTTTGAAGAGAGAAATGAGATGAAAGTTGAGAGAGTTTTCTGGAAAATGAGAGTGTTTCTTGTGGTAAAAAATTGCAGAATGGATTAGATTAAATAGGATGAGTTAATTTTTTTTAAGTAATTTTTTTAAATAATGGTTGGGGGAAGGGGTACAACGACTACAAGTCACATCCCACCAAAACTCGCCATGTTGTCACACCATTTTTTACCACGCCGGTGAGAAACCTAATGTCTCAATCACCACGCTGCCCTCCACGTCATTTACGGGCCGATGTACACAACATATAGAGGCTTCCACGCCACAAACTCATGCCCACTCCGAACGATCTAAAATAAGTATATGTTTGAATGTCACTTGTGCCACACATATTTATCCTTAAAACTAACTTTTTTAATATATATTGATTCTCTTAGTATTAACTTTATATGTAGAATGTCACTTTCTTTCCTTCTTTACTCATACTTGTTCTTACTATTTTTATCCACCCAACCCTAATTGTAGATTATATTTGTATCTTATATAATACTAGAATTTATAACCTGCGCGTTTACGATGAGATTTTTAAACCGAATAAAATTAGACGTAAAAACGTTCAACCACAAATACACGCTTCGATGCGTTAATAAGCATAACTTAAACTGATATCTCTTTTAAATTCATTGTATGTTGTTTATAATTTCTCTTTCGCCAAAACCCACAAACCCAGTTGAGTGTTCACTACAACACATGTAATCCTCTGTGATTAATTCAACTCCAAATTGAAGGATCGTTAATTTTTATTTTTAAATAATGTAATCTGAAGGTTCAGGGCCAAAGGGTACCATTTTGTAAAATAGGCAATCAGTCCCTACCTACCAACATTTTCCAGGCAAGAAGTCCGGCCAGCACCCCCTTACAATCCGGCGATTCAGTGGCGGATCCAGAAACTTTTTTCAGTGGGTTCGTTTTGGTAGATTCTCACTAACTTTTTTCAAATCATACAAGGTTTTCAATATTTTTCCCATTTTTTTCCCAATCCGAGTGGGTTCATACCAGCCCACAAAACAGGGCTGGATCCGCCACTGCGGCGATTCATATTCACTTCAAATCTATCGAAAAAGCTTACCATTTTAACTCGCTATGTACAGCCGTGACTTAACTGTCAAATTGTCACCATATCGCGTTCAAATAATGACCCAAATCAACAGGGTTTCCAAATCGATTTACCGCATTGTGGATCCACCAATGCTATGCTCGTTTTCGTCCCTTTCCATTCTTGAAATCGTCCCTCTCTCGTTCTCAGTTGCCGCAGACGAAAACCACAAAGAAAAAGCAATAAAAGATGCAAAAAATAAGAACATGAAATAAGACAAACTTGCCAGAAATCAAAACACATTATGCATGACAAATAATTGGGTAATCAATTTGAGGTGGGAGGTGGTGGAAGAGAGATATGTCAAAATAAAGCATGCATTGAATGGTTGTATAATAGTATTATGTGCCATGAATAGTTATAGAAAGTTGAATCAAATGTCGAGATTTTGAATACTTTCATAAAATAAATATAGTGATATTTATTTCAAATGTGTTATTGTGAGGGAAAGAAAAAGCGATAAATAATATAGGGTAAATATTACTAGGACTTTAGAGCTGATTATTATCAGGTTTATAAGATTGATCAAACAGGGTTGTCATTTCAATAATGGATACGCTTTTCAGACATTACTTATGAAGCACGCCTCTTAGTTGGGGCTGGGGGCTTCAGTCCTTCATGTTTTTCGCTTCGAATTGTAAATTTTACTGAAATTTTATAGAAAAGTTTATATGTATTAAGAATTTGGCCCCTTCTGTTTTTCTTAAAAACTTTTGCCCACCCCCCCCCCCCCCCCCCCCGGCGCTTGCTAGATAGTTTAAATACAAGGTATAGTTGGTTAAGAAACAAAAAAAAACACGTTTAAAAATATTACATACACATAGTTATAAATAAACATACAATCAATAAAGAACAAATCACCACTCGTGTGTAGTTTACATCGATATCCATGTGTTCATCCATTTTCATTTGTTGGATCAGACTATCTATATGAATCTCTATAGGATGAAATGATAATTGTGTTGCTTAATCATTTCACAAGATCTTTCAATAATGGTCTAACAAACATATACAATTTGACAATATCTATGACGTACTATATCAAGATATGCCAAATATTCTCTATGTGAAAGTTATCGTTCCTTAAACATGTATAAGAGATTGGCCATGGAAAATTCGTCGAAGGAGACATTAACAATGTTGTCATGAGATAAAACTTGATTTTAGTGTTCTTGCTTCAATACACTCCATTTTTCCTAGACTTTAATCCAAAAGGGTACGGAAATTGCCAAACTAATTGTTAGAAGATTTGTATGGTAAAACCCAAAATACAATATTCTAAACCAAATTCCTATCATATGAATTCAAACATAAAGGTACATGGAGAGGGAGTGGAGACGCGAGCGAGGAAGAAAATGTGTGAAAATTAACGTGGCTTGATGGAACATGTGCCATATGTTGGCAATAATGAGCATGATGAAGTCGCAACCCTAAATAAAATTAAAATACTATAGATGTCACACCTTGACCCGCAGCGGAATAGAAATCGGGGCATGATTGGATTATCACCAAAGTTCATGATATTTACTAATAAGTTTCATATTTATTAAATTGAAATTAAGACTTCAAATATTCAACACGAAATTCATACAAACACAAACATAATCCAAAAGATTGTTCCAAACGTAATAACTTTGTTTATTCTTCTAAGGCCATTCCTATGTATTTCTTTCCTCAGCTTGTTCACCTGTATCATACGTAAAACAGAAGATTTGGGTCAACAAAAGTTGGCGAGTGAACCTTGATAAAACATTTAAATAGTTGAATTATATTGTTGTTAAACAAAAATTATGCATGAATCATATGTGAGCAGATGCATATACATAACCAAAATCACAAACCACATTATATCCACAATGAACACATGACATGATAAATGATGAACTTGAGATAAAGGCTCAATCAAACGGAGTTGATCTAATGAGGCACCTGATGCTCAACCCGTATCCCACGAGGAACTGATGGGCCTAATGAAATGATTGCACTGAAATGATAAAATGTAACCACATATAAACCACATAACAACTATACACATTTGATCACGAGATGATATTAGCACAAGTGTTTAATTAAAATAAAAAAAAGTACGACACATGATACACCCCAAAACATGATTAAAACGGGGAATTCGTAGAGATCACTCACAGTGGGCGCGTATTCTTGATTGAAGATGAGAGCGCACGAGTTGAGAATTTGACCGATCAAGGAGTACTAACCTAAAATAATAACGCTATAACTCGATAAATAAATAATTTAATATTTAGGTTAAAAACCTTTGTTTAGATTTTTAGGTTATTTTTGTGATTTTTATTAATATATATAAACCCTTTAAAACTATACATTTTTAAGCATTTAATTGATTTTAATATGATCCCTAAAAGAAATTTAAAACAAAAGAAATAAAATTAAAAAAATAATAATAAAAAAAACTGTCAGTCTGACAAGCTGTCAGACCGGTTCGATGTGGAGTTAGCATGCGTGTGTTGAGACTCGAACCCGTGACCTCTCGGTTGCGTGCACGCAGCTCTTCCAACTGAGCTACGTGTCTAGCCTGAAAGAAACCTGATTTTAATTATTCTTATACACATTTTAGGTTTATTCAAATTTGATTAAATTTAAAAAGGATTTTAAATGATCAGACCGGTGTGAGCCAAGGGGCTCGAACCCGAGACCTTGTATGTGTTTTGCACCCAGCCCAACCAACTGGGCTGGGTGTCTAACCCGTTAAAACTTGGTTTTTAATTACTCTTATACACCAATTATGTTAGTACAGAAATGGTTAATTTAAAAGGTTTTAAAGTGATCAGGCCGGCGTGTGTGCTTGGATTCGAACCGACGATCCTGGGTTTGGTTTGCACCCGGCCCAACCAGTTGGGCGGGGTGCTTAACCCGATTGTAATCCAAATTATAATATATATATATACATATATATATATATATATATACGTACAACACTTCTTCTTCTTCATTCAAACACTTTTACCTGGAAACATTTACCCGCCCAAATAAACAGGAGTGTGATTAATCACTCCGATGAATCTAAACAGTGAAACAAAACAATTAGGTAGAGGGTTGATACCAACGGTGGCGTTTTCCTTTGATTCTCCGGCGGGGAGCGGCGATTTCCGGTGAAACAAAAGGGAAGGTGTCGAGCAGAGTATTCACAGCTATTTGAAAGGTTTGGGGCGAGGATTTAAGGTGTGGGGGTCGATGGTATTTATAGGGCAAGGGTACACGGGTTAGTGGATTGATTTCGGCCAAAATTGTGGAGTTTTGATTGACAATCGGCCGTGATTGATTCCAAAATTAGGAGAAACCGCGTTGGATTGGTGACAGCGAGACTTGACGAGTTTATATCAGGAAACCCGCGTCGGAGATTTTGCGAAATCTTCGGTCGGAGTTGCAGGTTTTCCTCACAGTGTATATATATGTTTAAGTTGTTTCCAACTTCTAACGAAATGGTGTGTGTGACACAGTGGTGTTTGCGGTGTGTGTGTTAACCCGGGGAACCCGGGTTCGATTCCCGGTTCACCCTTTTTGAGTCCTATTTTCTATTTTTATTAAGCCTGTTAATCATTTATAAAGTATAAATATTTAATATTTAATTGATTATTTATTATTGTATTAAGATTATTTTAAACTTTGGTTATTATTATTTATATATGTAATATTCTAATATTTTAAACAATATAAAAAGAATATAACCGAACGACATAAATAAATACACTTGATTGATAATTTGAGGCGGGTTTTCGAAACCCGATTTACACAAATGTTACAATAGATTTAAAGGATGCCGACACAGTTTGCTGAAATGGTGGATGTAGCCATTTTGGCTAATTTTCCAATAAAGAAGATGAATGGACGGGGATGAAGTAGATGGATAAGGAGGTCGGGAGAATTTAGATTATTTAAATTTTTTATTTTGTTCTTTAAAAGTAAAGAGGTATGTTAGTTATTTTATAAAAAAAAACACAATTCTTTTAATATCAATTTAGTGGTAAGAACTCAATATATTACGATGATTGAACAATAAATAGTTTTTTAAAAGTTCACACACAATCTTAATATATGAAGCTTTGTGCAGAGAATATAGAAATATGTTAGTTTTAGGTAGCGTTTGGTACGAAGGAATAGAAGGTGGAATGAAATAGATTATTATGATCGGATGAAAAGAAACAAGTCTGGTTATCATGTGTAATGAAATGGAGCATTCCAAAGAAATTTAACTTCTTCCAAATATAACAATTTCCATTTCATGGTACGAGTGTGTTTTTTTCCATTCATTCAAGGAATAGAAAGAAATATATTATTATTATTACTACGATTCATACTAATATTAATATATATAAAAAATTATTATTAAATTTTTACCATTAATATGTTGTTATTATTATTATTATTATTGAGACAATTATATTTTTGTCATTTTTAATACAATTGTGTTTTGTTACTTCGTCTTTTTTTTGTTTATCAAATTGTACAAAGTGATAATTCATTATATTCACATATGAGTAACTAAACATCGCAATGAAATAGAATGATCTATTTCATTTTGTTGTCTATTCCATTACCTCATTTATTTCATTCTCTCATTTATTCCGTTACTCCATACCAAACAGACGTTACTGTTCCCTTCATACATATTTTTTTTTGCTTCTTAGTCATCCATTTTTGCTTATTTAATAAAGTAATAATAATGATGTTACTATCACTAACTTATATCTAACTTTATACATAGAAAGTCACACTTGTTTCTTTACTCAGACTTTTTCCTTTTCTTTTATTCTACCTTTTAGATTTTTACTTATTTTTCTTTATGTTTAAACTTTTAAATTAAATATATCATTATCCAGCTTTTAAGCCTAATCCAATCAATAAACAATAGAGTCATAGTTACACCGACTCGGTCTCCAACACATTACTTGTAAGTAATAACTCCAATCCAGTGTTGTAAGAAGGGATAGGCTTCGATCAGTTAGTATAATACTGACTAGCGATTAATAGGGATTAATCAGATTGAGAATTTTATATGTAATTTTTTTAGTTTCGTATGTAATTTTATACACACACATTTATATATTTTCAAGCAAACATGTTTTCACTTCGCGTTCATCCATTTTTTAAGTAAATGGAAGAAATTTATAAGGTTTAGTCAAAATTTGACTCGAATCTGGTCAGAATTTGGCCGGAATAGGACCACCATTAACATCTAGCGATTAATTAGCCACTACTTGGTGAACCTCCAATTAACGATTAATCAACAACTAATCAAAGCCTAGACAAGATTTTTACGACTGCATCCTAAGCCTATGTGTGGTATACTTGCTTAAAATATTAACATAGACCAGAAATAATAATAAATACACATTTAAGAAGTAGAAGATTACATCCAATTCAGAGAATCCATGATATAAACAATCAATATGCATCGGATCAGATATACCTCAATAAGATATTAAATTAATGGTATAAACCAACAAACCCCATTCTTTAAATATTATATATCATCAACAAATCAAATCAAATCAAACAACATATCCCAATTATTAACTTATATCTCTGTACACATTAAACGTTGCGATATTTACAGGTCATCCGTGGCTACACAATAATCCGTCGTGTTCCATGGGGCCCATTTTCGGATAAGCAAAGTACCCGCCGAGTCACTCCGGCCCAATTTCCCCGTCATCTTCCTCACCTTTTTTGCTACTTTCGTTTGTGACACTTCATCCGTTAAAAAAAACTCGATCGCATAAACCTGTTTTCCGAATCATTTACTCGTGGAAAACGACGTCGTTTTTTGTCACATTGTTGTTTTATTTAATTAGTCGTCAAACAATGCACTTGTTGTTCAAAACATTTAACTTCTTGTTTTCGTTAGTGTTGACTGTTGAGCGATAGTAAGATTAACCGTCTGCAATGGCGGATTATCGAGTGTGTGTGGTGTTGTTACTGCTGTGTGCTGTCACTGTGTGTGTTGAATCGAAGTATATGATCTACGATACTGCACAGGGTGTTGTGAAGGGGAAACTTAATGTTCATCTGGTTGCGCATACGCACGATGACGTAGGTTGGTTGAAAACCGTTGATCAGTATTATGTTGGATCCAATAACTCCATTCAGGTGTTATATCTATTTAGTATTTATTCCATTTCATTCTAATTTGCTTCATTTTCTTTTGATGTTTAATTCATTTGTGCATCAATTATACAGGGAGCCTGTGTTCAAAACGTGCTTGATTCTACGATTCAAGCGTTATTGGCCGATAAGAATCGGAAGTTTATTTATGTAGAACAGGTGTTGTTGACCTTTGACTTTTGACTTTTGATATCAGATAGTTTTGTAATTGAAATTGTTTTTTTATGAAAATTTAAGTTGAATTAGGGCATATCTGGATTAGGGCTGTTTGGTTAATGTCTAATGGTTAATGTAGATGTTATGAATGTTTGTAGGCGTTTTTCCAACGTTGGTGGAGGGATCAGAGTGAGAAGACACAAGCGATAGTGAAGCGGCTTGTTAGCTCGGGTCAACTCGAGATGATGTAAGCAGATAGAGTTCGAGTTGATGATGTATTGTAAATGCTGGTTCTGATGAGGTGGTTTTTGACTTTTTGTTTGGCAGAAATGGAGGTTGGTGTATGCATGATGAGGCTGCACCGCATTATATTGATATGATTGATCAAATGACTTATGGGCATAAGTTTATTAAGGAGCAGTTTAATGTAACGCCCCGGATTGGTTGGCAAATTGACCCGTTTGGTCATTCAGCTGTGCAGGCTTATCTGTTGGGTGCCGAGGTCGGTTATTCTGTTCTATTGGTTGTTTTAAGTTACAAAAAAGTTTAAATTTTAAGATTGCAGATTCAGTTTGGAACTGTCGATAGCCTGTAAACCACCATTATCGATGCATCTTAAATTATAACCTTGCTACATGTTTTTAACTCATCTAAACTTGTGTTCCTATGGTTGTTTAGCTTGGATTTGATTCTGTTTTCTTTGGGCGAATTGATTACCAAGATAGAGCTAAGCGAAAAGGAGATAAACGTCTTGAAGTTATCTGGCAGGGCTCCAAGAGTCTTGGTTCATCTTCACAGGTGTTTTTTAATTCAAGTATCATCAGTATCGGTTTTTATAATTGATAGATCCAGAAGTATTACTATCTAACATGATCATCAACCTTTACAGATTTTCGCGGGTGCTTTCCCCGAGAACTACGAACCTCCACCTGGTGGTTTTTACTTTGAAGTTAATGATGATTCCCCGATTGTCCAGGTAACCTATTAAATAAAATTTAAGGTTTATGAATGTTAATGGAGACATGTAACGTAATTGTGTCTTTTATACTGAAGGATGACATCGACCTGTTTGACTACAATGTTGAAGAACGAGTGAATGATTTCGTGGCTGCTGCCTTATCACAGGTAAGTTACACATATATGTTTTATACTTATAATGGCTATGTGTCTACTTTTTCTTAAAGAGCTAAAGGGGAAAGATTAACTAGATATTAATTAAACTTTTTCTTTACTGTCAGGCGAACATTACTCGCACAAATCATGTAATGTGGACAATGGGGACAGACTTCAAATATCAGTATGCAGAGTCATGGTTTCGGAATATGGACAAGTTTATTCATTATGTCAATAAAGTTAGTTATTCTATCAATCCTTTCTGAACTTCACATCTTGCCACATTTGCTTGTTTGGTTTTTGAATTTTGACCACATATGCATACAGGATGGCCGGGTCAATGCTCTCTATTCAACACCATCTATATACACCGATGCTAAACATGCTGAGACTGACTCGTGGCCTCTCAAAGAAGACGACTATTTTCCGTAAGTACAATAATAGATACTTTACAGTATACGATCACATATTATCTCTTCATATTGCTGATATTTTAAGCCCTAAATTTGTTTTTAGATATGCAAGCGATATAGATGCGTACTGGACCGGATACTTTACTAGCAGGGCAGGTCTAAAGGGCTATGTCAGAATGTTGAGTGGCTATTATCTGGTGGGTGACACGTTTTTTTAATTATTTTATATTATCCGTTAAAAATTTCTGATATTAATTTTCATTTGACTTCAATTACTATCAGGCAGCAAGACAATTGGAAGTAATGAAGGGAAGGAATAAAATGGGGCCCACTACAGACTATTTGGGTGATGCTTTGGGGATTGCTCAGCATCATGATGCTGTTAGTGGTACTTCTCAACAACATGTGGCTAATGATTATGCAAAACGGCTCTCAATAGGTGAAAAAGAGGTACAAATTACTTCTATTTTGTATTGCAAATAATATTTTGAGTAAAATATCATTTTCGTCCCTGAGGTTTGGCCAATTTTGCAACTTTCGTCCAAAGGTTTGTTTTTCCGCATCTGGATCCAAAAGGTTTGAAATCTTGCCGTTTTCATCCGGCTCGTTAACTCCATCCATTTTTCTTTGTTAAGTCAGGGTATTTACGTCTTTTTTGTTAACTTAAAAGTCAATTCGGTCCTTTTCAGGGGTATTCGGTCTTTTTATATTAGTGAAAAAGATCGAATTGCCCTTTAAATTAGCAAAAAAGACGGAAATACCCCTGACTTAACAGAGAAAAATGGATGGAGTTAATGAGCCGGATGAAAATGGCAAGGTTTCAAACCTTTTGAATCCAAATGCGGAAAAACAAACCTTTTGGATGAAAGTCACAAAACTGGCCAAACCCCAGGGACGAAAATGGCATTTTACTCTAATATTGTTTTTACTTTATTTGTGTTTTTCAACATGGAAACTGATCGGAAATACAATTTAATTTCTTGCAGGCTGAAATGGTAGTTGCAGAATCAATAGCTTGCATGATATCACCAAAATCTGGATGTTCAAGCTCAGCATCCAATATTCATCAGGTACCGATGCAATATATACTTAAATATATCTATCTATATTTAGTAATGTGTTCCTTTGTGTTTCTTCATCAATTTCCAGTGTCCACTTCTTAACATAAGCTATTGCCCTTCAACCGAAGCCGATCTTTCATCTGGCAAAAAGTTGGTACGTGAGTATATATAATTAATATATATCTATCTATATATACACGGTAAAGTAAATGAGTTTTATCACTTTTACTGTAGGTGGTTGTTATCTACAATCCCTTGGGGTGGAAGAGATCTGATGTTATAAGACTTCCAGTAAGTGTTACATATGTTATACATGTTCGCCATCTGGTTTCTAGTATAAATCTTATATCATGTGTATGTTATAATTGACAGGTTGTGAGTGAGAGTATCGCAGTCTATGATTCCAGTGGGAAACAAGTTGAAACTCAGCTTCTCCCTATAGTAAAAGAATCTATATCCATTAGAAATTACTACGCGACTGCATATACGGGTAAAACACCAAGTTCTACTCCCAAATACTGGCTTGCATTTACAGCATCTGTACCGCCTTTGGGTTTTAGCACATACGTAATCTCTAGCACAAATAAACCAGGTAATATGTTCTATAGTTTATATAAGTTACATCGATTTGAAGTTTTGAACGTATAACGGACGAACAATGTCTTTTTTAATATTGATTATAATTACTACACAGCTTCAAATTTTGTAAAAGAAGCTTTTTACAAGCACACTGGGACAGGAAACGATGATATAGAAATAGGGACCGGAAATTTGAAGTTGATTTATTCTGGAAGTGACGGAAAGCTTTCTCAATATAGTAAAAGCTCCGTAAGTACATTATCATTATTTGGTTCAGTATTTTTCATAAGACATGCCATATGTATATTGTTTATCTGTTTGTTCTTCTACATACCACCTAGGGGTGCAAAGGAGCCGAGCCCCAGCCCGAGCTCGATTAACTTATGAGAGCTCAAGCCCGAGTTTGAGCTCGATTAACTTATGAGAGCTCGAGCTTGGCTCGTTGGTAGTTTCTCAAGCTCGAGTTCGGCTCTGGCTCAGCTCTTTTATAATATAATATTTAATATATTAAATAAAAATTATAAATAATAGACTTGTTTAGGCTCGTGAGCTGGATAAGTGAAGCTCGGGCTCGGGCTCGTTTACTAGACAAGCTTATTTTTAGGTTCGCGCTAGGTCTGTAAACAAGCTTAAATAAGCTCGCTCGGCTCGTTTATTAGACGACTTTAAATAAGGGGTAAATGTTAGTATATTATATATTAATAATAACTATATTACATTATGACTTGATAAGGCTTGCTGAGCCTGACGAGCTATGCCAGGCTCGAGCTCTTGCTCGATAAATAAACGAGCTTAATTTTAGGCTCAAGCTCAGCTCAGGCTCGATAAGGCTTGGCTCGTTTCGAGCTTTTTCTCGAGCCGATCTCGAGCAGCTCACGGGCCGCTCAGCTCATATGCACCCCTAGTTCTACTCCATATTTGAAATAGTTGGTTAAGCTATATATATTATTTATGATCATTTATACTGCTAATATGTATCTAACCTGTCTGGTGTTGGGCTATGAAAGATTGAAGCCTCTGTGAAGCAATCATATAGCTATTATGCTGGATTTGATGGCACTACGGGGTTGCAGGTAGTGTTATTATTCTTTTCATTTGTCATTATTTTTATGTGGACACTGTTTATTTGTACATGTCAACAAATGACCCTCATAAGTGTTTCTTTTTCTCGTCTAGGCATCTGGAGCATATGTTTTCCGTCCAAATGGTACATACCCTATCGATTCTCAGCAGGTATAAAGATTTTCTGATACATGTGTCCAATGATTTATAACCACTTCAAAATTACTAAAGTTCAGTAAACTTTCAGAATATAACAGTTTTGAAGGGGACAATATATGACGAAGTACATCAGAAAATAAATCCATGGATTTACCAGGTAATATATCATTTATCAACATCCTTTGCTAAATAGTTTTCAAATAAATCCATCGATTTATTATTTTTATGGAGTTTTTTTGGTAGGTCACTAGAGTGTACAAAAATAAGGAACATGCTGAAGTCGAATTCACTGTAAGATCATTTTCTTATACTTGTGTTTTTCTAGGATATGTTTATCATAATCATCGAAACTTCAGGTGGGCCCCATACCTATCGAAGATGGAGTCGGGAAAGAGATCGTAACTCAGATCACAACCACCATCAAGAGCAATAAAACATTTTATTCTGATTCTAACGGTCGCGATTTCATTAAACGGGTATGCTGCAGCACTATGTCAACAATCTAACATATGATTTTTTGTTTAAATTGTTTTTATCATATCTGAAGTTGAATTTATGTTGCAGATTAGAGACTACAGAGCTGACTGGAATCTTGAAGTGAATCAACCAATCGCAGGAAATTATTATCCTGTATGTTCTTTCATTTGCATATACAACGCAAAGTTCGACTTCATGTATATAACTCAAGTTGGATTATTTCATAATAGATAAATCTTGGAATTTACCTAAAAGATGAAAAAAGCGAACTCTCAATTTTGGTAGATAGATCCGTTGGTGGATCCAGCATTGTTGATGGGCAATTGGAGTTAATGCTCCATAGGTAGGTTTTTCCTTGATGATGTCATTAGTTCTCACAGTTAACACTTGAACAATAATGAACCAGTCACACATTATACATATGTAATTTTGTATGTAGGAGGCTGCTGTATGATGATGGAAAAGGTGTTGCAGAAGCTCTAAATGAAACAGTTTGTGTCAGTAACAGTTGTAGAGGATTAGCTGTAAGCATTCATTAATTAATCGCATTAGTGATGCAAGTTTGGTATTTTGCATTGCTAGTCTCTTAGGTTAAGGAACTTGTATGTACAGGTTCAAGGGAAATACTATGTTAGGATTGACCCTCTTGGAGAGGGCGCCAAGTGGCGTCGATCGTATGGTCAAGAGATCTATTCTCCGCTTCTTTTGGCCTTCACTGAGCAGGTGAAATATAAGTACAATTTTAGCGTTGCTTTGAAGATTCATAGAAAGTTATTTTGTTAAAAACTATATCGTGTTTTACAGGATGGAAACGAAGGGACGAATTTCCAGGTGTCGAAATTTTCAGGAATGGATTCCACCTACAGTCTCCCTGATAATGTTGTATTGCTAACACTTCAAGAGCTGGAAGATGGAAATGTTCTTCTCCGTTTGGCACACTTATATGAGGTATCTTGCTCTTTTACATGTATCGGTACGAATTTTATCGATTTCGGTATTCGGTACTTTTGCATTAGTACGGGGAAAAATGGTTTATATTATGATTTAGTTCATATTATGGTTTTTATGGTACTCGTATTGATTTTACCTATTTAGTACCCATATCATATTGGTACTCGTACCAATTTTATCTCTCTGGTAACCGTTGGTATTGGTACTCCTGACGATTTTACCTATTTGGTACCCGTACAAGTGCTCAAAAAATAAAATAAAATAAAATAAAAATAAAGCGGTACCAAAACGGGTACCGTACCGAAATACCGGTACCAATACCCGTACCATACTAAAATATTTGGTACTGTATTCGGTACTCAGTTTTGTTCAAATTCGGTACCTGTATTTTCGGTACCGGTACGAGTACTTACCGATCCCATCCCTATTTTGGACTACTTTCAACTCGTTTTCTTCTTAGATAGTTGTAGCCCTTTTTTTCCTTTTAGTTTCTGTGTTCTAAAACACTGCATCAATCTAAGCTGGTAGTTGGTCTTTTAATGGTTTTAGGTAGGAGAGGACAAGGATCTCTCGGTAATAACACGTGTCGAGTTGAAGAAATTATTTACAAAGAGGAAGGTAAAATCCGACATACGGTTCATCATAATCTACTTCTTGTTTAGATCGGTTCATAATATATAATTTTTTATTTATGAATTTTTAAGATAACCAAAGTATCAGAAATGAGCTTATCTGCTAACCAAGGAAGAGAGGAAATGGAAAAGAAAAGGTTGGTTTGGAAAGTGGAGGGGTCAAAGAATGATGAACCTGCAGTCCAGAGGGGTGGACCTGTTGACCCGCAAAAGCTGGTTGTTGAACTGGCCCCGATGGAAATACGAACCTTTATCGTCACTCTTGGTAAGGCAATCTCTAGGAGATTGGTCAGTTCGGATATTTCACTGCAAAGATCTGGTTCAAGTTGATCTAGTAGTTAGACTGTTTAAATTTAAATAAAACCGTCTGCTAGAGATGTTAGGGTTTTTTCTATCACATAATAACCTGTCTTTTGATAGATCTGTAACGGACATTTGATTGTTAAGAAGTAATAATTGACATAATCTTGTTTTTTTTTTCTTTTGAACTTCGATCAAGTGTTTATTGAATTTTCGCCAATTTTTCCGTTGTTTGATTTCATTAGCTTTAACACTTGGTTAGATGTGATTATTGATTTTTTCCTTTGATGTAGACATAGAGGTCTAGTGATACGGTGCTTACCCCACATAAAAGTAGTGTGACTTTAAATTCTTGAAAGTTCAAACAGTTAATTTGCTTCGTTATTAAAAGCATGAGCTGGAAGGAAGCCTTCTTGAAAAGGTTTATATTTTGGGGTCAAACAGGACCTATCTTTCTATCGGCACTTTCGTAACCCACACTATGATACATTAGCAAATGAAATATTTAGTAATAAGCTTACTAAAAACATAAAGGGTTACTTCATTAGAATTAGTAAACATAGAACATAAATAATATAACCCAAGATAAAATTAACTTAAAACCTACTAAAATGACTAGGAACTTGGTCTACAAATCTTTGGAACACTTCAGGATGTCTGCAATTGCTTGTCGCCGCTCAACGTCTTTCTTGTTCCTAATTAAGACAAAAGAAATGTGATACGTTAGGAGAATCGAAAGTAACTATAATGGGTAAAAACTAATAGATACGTATAAAAAGCGATTCTTCATTTTCTTCCCTTAGGCACTGTAACATCCTCTTTGGTCATCACCTAGCATTTATTTATTATAATTTACAAAGTAATCAAGATATCATTTGGCTTAAATGGGTAAAATTACTTGCAGCCTCTTCTTTGTAACAAGGAACCTGGTCCTCGCCCTTGCCCTCAGCACCGCTTCCGAGCCCATCCCCTTCCTCTTCATCATCCTCGTCCTCATTATTGTCAACTAAACAACCACCACAATCACTGCATCCGAGGATCTCTCTAAAGAATTCATCGATAGTCAAGTCCAAATATTGGGTAAAACCCTTGGTATGTGGTTTTAGATTTATTTGAAACGACCTGAATCTAATCTCCTTCTCAGCTTCGGTTTTGTATTTTTTGTTGTACTGTTTCATCCACTCCTCCAAAACGCTCCTCGTCAGATTTCACATATGCCGCAGCCATCGCTCCAAATCGCCCCTCCTGTATTTAAAAAAAATACTGGAGAATAAAAAAGGAAATATATTTATTTATTTATTTGTAACACACATGCACGCTTCAAAACCACACAGATCAAACCCTATAAAAACAATATGCATCTTAGTTAGTTTCACATATCATCATAAATTTTAGTACATTTAAAAAGATTTTAATAAGCAGCGGAATACATAATGCAACGGTAAAGGATTTACACCAAAAACAAGGTAAAATAATGTAACAACCGCTTTCAAAAGAACCAACTGATTAGCAGTTGTAATGTGAATAAAAGGTAAAAGAAAAGTGTAAGCTTCAACAGACATTACATATTAACAACACTTGGTACAAAGGATCGTTTGTTGTGTAGCAGTTTCATAACTACCATAGAAAACCATGGTGCGTTGACTAAAACAAACAATAAAAGGATGAGAAAAAGACCTTTTTATTTACGTAGTGATATAATTTTTATTTAAATAAATGTTTTGTTTCTTTATCGTTATGAACCAAACCGACATCGTCCAAACAACATTGGTAACGGTATCGGTATCTTTATCGTTCGGGCATAAACATGGTTAAAAACAAAGTTGTATTTGCAATAGAGAATATTTTGGTATCTTAAGCTATATCAAGTGTGGGTACCATAACAATACCGTATTGAACCGAAACGAACAAATACCCATTGAAAGCCCGCCGCATAGCGCTAAACCTTTTATCACATTTTATATTTAAAATTTTAGGATTATAATACTAGGTTATATTTTGTTTAAATACATAGCACGGGGGTTTAGTGTGAGGAAATGAAATGGACAAAAGGAATGAAATGGATCATAACCATTCCATGGTCTTGTTTGGTGATGGTGTGAGAATGGAATGAATCATTACTTTGTGTTGTTTAGTAGACAAGTCAAGACGAATGAATAAAAGCGGCGGTGGGTGGTGGCGGTGGTCGACGATGGGCGGTGACAAAGGGTGGCGGTGGCGAGGGTGGCAGCGTGGCGGGTGAGAAAAGGGTGGTGGTCAGTAGTGGTGATGAAGGGTGAGGGAGTTAATTGAATGGAAAAAAAACCTAAGGGTGAATGCAATGAGTTTAAGGTTCTTAGAGGGAATAAAATGCCTTGTGCAATGAATGACTTGACCAAACAACAGTTTATTTAATTCCGCATCTCATTACCTATAAACTTTTATTCAATCGCAATAGTTTATTTAATTCCACATCTCATTACCTATAACTACAAAACCAATGTGGGGGACAACTACCAGGCTGACTGCTTAGTACTCCCCCATTGGTCCAGGTATATTACGAATGTATCTCCAGTTTAAAACGAATTTGTCTCTGTTCAAAGTTACGATTTTTCCCCTGGTTAAAAAATATGAATATTGGATTTTAATAATCTCAATTATTCGTCGTTGGCCGCTAACAGACCCAACTTCAAAAATAATCACTGGCAGTCTCAACTATTAACATATTAGCCTCCAGTGGAACCTGAATAACAAAATGTCACAGCCCAACCGATGGCGGAAACATCGGAGTGAGACGAACGAAATTGCTCGGGACTTCATAACACTATTGTGGCAATAGTTAATTCAAACCAAATTCATTCATAGATAAAAATTGTCAAGTACATCACAAGAAATCAAAGTACAACAATCGAAGGTTTCAAAATACAACAAAATTCAATAACGATACAACAACAAAATCTAGTACTTCTAGATGCGTTTCTAAGTCGTCCCTACTAAATTTCGTCAATGTCAACATCATCAGCCTGCAACATGTTTAAAAGTAAAGTTCAACACAAAATATTTAAAATGTTTAAACTAATCCACATGGCAAAAATAGTTAACTAGATTAATGTAATCATGGATGCAATTATACAAGTCAATCATCTAATTACCGCAAGAATTAAAAGACTTAACATGATCACAAGAATACGGGCGGTGCGTTACTCCTATAGCGCTATACATGTTAAGGGGAGGCTCGTACGAAGTTAATGACAAGCGAATCACATAAGAATGTTCCAAGAATACAATCAAGTGTCACGTATATAAGCATGTATGATCGATTGTTTGTGTTTGCATAATATGTAAGTGTGATTTCGTGTAATTTGATAAGTTAAACATATTGCACCTAAAAGTGTAAAGTGTAAAAAGGGCTTTCGAGTGTACTCACGGTTTTGCAAAGCTTCTCTTGATAATCCCGTGAAGAGTTGGAAAGTTGGTGGATAGAACACCGAGGTCACCCTACAAGGTAAACGAGGGTGTGTGAGTATTCGGAATGTTAACGAAAGATTCGGATTATAAAGTACAAAAAGTATGTATATTCAAAAGTAAATATTTAGTCTTAAAACACCCGTTTTTGACACTATAAATCCTGTATGGGTGGATGTGATTTCATGGGTCAAGTTGCCCATTAGAATCTTAACAAGATATTCAAAACTTAGATAATATAACCTATTGTCATGACGAGTAACCATATTGATTATTATCAAGGGTTCGGCTAAGTATAGGTTTATATATATATATATATATATATATATATATATAGTATATAGTATGTCCAACATGTATATCATAGATTCCATATAAGTCATGCAAGGAGGTAGGAGGATAACCATCCTTTAACCTCATTGTAAGATTCACCAATACACAAATCATCGCAAGGATGATTCAGATGGTTATGAATAAAAAGGAAATACACTACTACTTACTATTTCAAGTAGCCAAGTGAATTTTAACCCGGTGAGCCATCCCCGACATGGAAATAGTTAACTAAGTGTCAGAGGCTAGACGGGGTTAGGTCGCTTTTAAGCTAGCAAACTACTTTAGATAGAAAGATAACACATCAAGTGATGTGGTGGAATGAAGTTAGGATAGCTAAGGCTTCCAAGTATTCTCACCAATACCAAAACACAAGTCTTGCCATAAGGTTTATGGCAAGCTCGGATGGTTTTATCACTTGTGGGTTGTATGAACCCTTATAAAACAGGAAGTTTAGAGGTGTTTGCACCTCTTAAACTCATAAGAATCTTCTCCTAACAAGTCTCATAACCTTAGATAGGCTCAAGAACATATAGGCTCAAGATTGAAATAAGAAAAACATAGTTTATAAAGTTTAAAAAAACATTCTTCCAAAACAAAAAGTTTGGACCTCAAAATGGTGATGGTCCACCTTGGTTTTCCATGGAAAACCCGTGGAAACAATCCTAGAGGTGTTCCAAGCTTTGTAGAGGAAGTTTTGATAAAAAAGTGACTTTGAACTCACTTTTGCACTTGAAAGAAATCTGCTTTGTTCTTGAAATTCTAGGGAATTTGAGAGTGTTTTGATGATTTAGAAGTGTTTGGAAAGTGCAAATGAGGGTTAGGGAGGTTGTATATATAGTGGATGAGTTAGGTTTGGTGTTAAATGATGTTTAGAGGTGATTAGGTGTGAAAAGGTGGAGAAAATAGGTCAACCTGCGAGCTGGAAGCAACTTTCTGCGGATTAGCATCTTTCGCCACCCGTGAGAGGCAGAGCCTTGGCTCTCGCGCCCCGCCAGAGCCTAATTTAGGCAGATTTTGCAATTTGGTCCCTGAACTTGGTTTTCCCTCATTTTAAGCTAAAACTTGGTGTTTTGGCATGTTTTTAAGTGTGTACAACGTATACAAGTGTAATTCAAGTATTGAGAATGTATGTATAAGTATTTGCATGTATAAATAGTATCATAACAAGTATTTACGACTGATTGTATGTAAAACAAGTATGAGTTTGCGTGAGAGGCGAATGTATCGAGCTTGCACGTATATAAGACGAATGTATGACAAGTATGTATAATCAATGTATAATTTATGTAAAATGATCCAGTTTTATTACGATCAAAGCCTCGTATTACAATGATTGGAAAAGAAATACAATTTACAAAGGAATACAAACTTCCAAGAATTGGATACAAGGCGAACTTTCTAAATAAGGAAAGTTACAAAAAAGCGAGGCGTTACAGTCTCCCCCCCTTTAGGAAATTTCGTCCCGAAATTTATTAAGAGGCAGGTGTAATGAACAAATGCGGGTACTTAGTCTTCATATCACTTTCGAGTTCCCAATTTAACACAACGCCACGTTTTCCTTTATCGAACCTTGACTATGGGAATTCGACTGCGCCTCAATTGCTTAACGCCTCCATCCATGATCACGACAGGTTTTTCCACGAAGTGTAAAGTCTCATTTATTTGAAGATCTTCGAGTGAGAATTGAAGTCCTTCTTCAGCTAAACATTTCTTCAAGTTTGAGACGTGAAACGTAGGATGGACATTGTTGTGCTCTTGAGGTAGGTCCGGTCGATACGCTACCTTGCCAATCCTTTCGAGAATCTTGAAAGGACCTACAAAGCGAGGAGCGAGTTTTCTTTCTTACCAAAACGAACTACACCCTTCCAAGGGGATACATTGAGAAGTACAAAGTCACCAACATTGAATTCCAAAGGTTTGCGTCGCTTGTTAGCGTAACTCTTTTGTCGGCTTCTGGCTTTGAGCAAGTTGTCTCGAATCTGTAAGATCTTGTCTGTCATTTCTGGTATAAGCTCGGGACCGGCAATCTGTGCTTCTCCGATCTCGTGCCAACAAATAGACGAACGACACTTACGACCAAACAATGCCTTGAATGGTACCATTTGAATACTCGCGTGGTAATTGTTATTGTACGAGAATTCGACCAAAGGCAAATGCATATCCCAGTTGTCACCAAAATCGATTACGCAAGAACGAAGCATATCCTCTAAAGTTTGGATAGTACGCTCGGTTTGACCGTCGAACTGAGGATGGAAAGCGCTACTAAGATTAAAATGAGTACCAAGAGCGGATTGAAACGTTTACCAAAGACGAGAGGTAAAACGACGAATAGTTGAGATTATTAAAATCCAATATTCCTAAAAATTACAGTATTGTCATCGCATTAGCTTTTGGCAAATTAAGATTTTACCCCAACCCAAAATTACAATTTTGCCCCAAGTTAAAAATTTTAGTATTGCCATCGTTTTTGTTTTTTTAAATGTGTGTGGGAATAGTGCCTGGCTGTTGCATGGCACTCCCTAGAGGTGTACAAATCGTTTTTTTTCAAAAAATGGTTACGGTTATTAACCGAACCGGTTAATATGCGTGAGATAAAACACCGGTTAATTAAAAACCGGTTCCGGTTATAAACCGGCTTTTTACTAAAAACATGTAACCGGTTAGAACCGTTATATAATCGGTTTATATAAAACTGGTTTTTTAATTGATTAATAACTAGCTTAAAAAAACCGGTTAAAAAAACTGGTAAAAACCGGTTCTGCAGAAATGTTCACAGAATGCTGTATTTTTGCTGTTTTTCAGCTTTTTTTGCTGGTTTTTTATATAAAAACTTAACAACTAAAATATAAAACCGGTTAAAATATAATATCATTAAGTCTTGGAACAAACGGTTTTACATAACAATGAAAATACGAACGCTAAATGTTACAAATGAAATAAATAAAGTTAAGATATTAATACGCAAGAACGTCCACTAATATATATTAATATTTTAGTGGAATGCAATACGAATATATCTTGAATAGCCTCGTTTAATCTTCTTCGCCTAAACCCAAACTGGAACTATTGCGTAGGAAGTCATCCAATGTAGCTTCTTCGTTGGTTATTGGGGGTCAATTCGGCTTCGACCTCGACCTCGACCTCGTCCTTGTACATTTCTGTCACACCCCGGATTTCTGACCCTGAAATCCATACACCGGTGGGCCCGGGTGGGGAGTATCGTGACAACAGTTGGATAACGTCATAGGCAATTACACGTGGCACAGCGGAAGTCTTGGAGTAAAATTACTATTACAAACCGAATGTTCGAAAATACAAAATAATATACAAGCTTGTAATAGAAGATCCACAGGCGGATCATAGAATGTACAAGAAAGAATGCAAAACAGACTTTAGGCAGATCTAAGGATTTACAAGAATCCTCTTATTCTCTTCCGAGCAGCTTCCGGCTTAATTTCGTGTTGTACCTGCAGATTAGTCTTTGGAGGATACGTCAGCTTACGCTGGTAAATACACCCAACTGACTCATTTGAAAATATTAAAAATGTTCAAATGCAAACGGCACAAAATCTTTTATTATCTTAAGAAGGTTAACCATGAAATGGACCATGCAATAATAATTTACCATATCCCAAGCCCTTATAGGGGAAATAAGTTGAGAGTATTTACCTGAGATTGCTTTCTTCTTTTATTTTTAAATAACTCAGCCATATACAAAAGTACCGAGTGCATATAGCTTTTACCGAGAAGGCTCTAGTCTGGATTATGACATAAACTAGCCAATTAAATACTAACGGTTGTATAAACCGAATAGTGTACATGATCATTACGTATAACGCTTGATTAAACGATGATTAGATAGAATGTAGTTTAAACCCGACAAGTACTTGACTCGTATAATATGGGTAAACTATAAACATTCTGGATTTTGAACTTAAATTGATAAGGTTAAACCCGTTATGGTTGAATTCCGTAAAATAGTCACATATACGTAACTGTGCGCATAATAGCGATATCGGGTAACCGGATAAGTTATGGACAAGTTCTATGTGCCATTATACTTTAAATAAGTTAAGATATCAGTAGGATATCAACTTGTATGCCCGTTGAGGTTTTGAAACGAAATTATGCTTTATAGGGGCATTTCCGTAATTTCGTATCGTATAAAAAGAAATTAAATAAAATTTAAGTTTATGATCATGAGTATTCTGGAAAAATAATTTATTTATGATATAAAATAAGTAGGATATCAAATATATGTGTATGTTACCCTTTATGACCAAACTATGCACACGAAGGGGCATTTTGGTCATTTTACACATAGTTTATAAATTATTTGGGATTCTGAGTTTATAATAAGTACCTTAATAAGTACCTACTGTAACTATGTTTAAAATAAGTTTTAAAATCAGTAGGTAACAAGTCTTGATCCATTAATATGGTTTAAAACTATACTATGCGTCGAAACAACGATTATGTCGTAATATGACGTCTTTAAGCGATGTTTATGAAAACTGATATTTGGATCAGATTAAAAGGTTTAAAATATGTTATTAAATATAACATATCAATGGTAAGTGATTTACCTTGAAAAGATTTGATTAAAACTATTTTATAAGCCGCAGGGGTTAAAAACCGTCATTTATCGACATAGTTTAAGGACTTGTTTAAAAACTCAGTTTATAACTTGGTTTAACATCCCAAATAATCCTAGTTATAATATTACATCAGTAGAAATTCATTTTCAAGTTCATTACCATTTAAAACCTTGTTTTATGCAAAAAGGGCATTTTGGTAAAAGATGGCATAATTATGGAACTTGCGTATAAACTTGGATTCTGATTATGATCAACCTCAGAGGGTTATGCTATATTATATTATGATCATAATGCAACTTTAGATCAGTGGGTAACTAATCTAAATCGGGTCAGAATTGAAAGTCAAAGTAGAATCAAACCTTGCGACTTTCGGTTGCGAACCGACCCTAGAACTGAAATTGACGAGCCGACACACATGTTCTAAAAATTATTACCAACTTGTTTAAGTGTCAAAACAGGTTTCATAACATACATAAGATCAATTTATGATTTTTCCGAAAAATGGCCTCTTTGACTTTTTAATATCATAACTTTGACCCGTCAATTGGTCTAGCAAATGTTATCTTCAGGAGGTGTCCTTTATAGGGACTAACACCTACCTTATTATGATCACTTAGCCATGTTCATTTTGAACAATGCCTGGACCATAATGGTCTTAACCGAAAGTCAAAGCGTTTTACGTAAAACGCTTGACTTTAGGCTATAGAAGCCTATAAACGAAAATGCACAAGGAAGGAACACTTACCAGTGATTCCTAGATGCAAAAGAACTATGTTGGACTGCTCCTTTTAGTTAGGAACTTCTAGAGGAGGGAGAAGAGTGAATAAGAAAGGTGCAAGTTGAAATGGTGAACTTAAGCACCTATTTATAGTTGGAGAGCTCAAATGAGGTGAAGCCAGGTGTCTAGGGGTGTAAGAAGAAGCTTAAAAGTGTCCCAAAACGTGGCATAGCTGATTAGGAAGGCCATGGTTTCGATTTAATGGCCATGGTTTTGACTTAATGGTATGTTTCTCGCGGGCGCGAGAGACACAGGCGGGTCTCTCGCAGCCCGCGACCGCCCCTATTTCAGTTTTAAAATTTGACACTTTGGCCCCTAAACTATATAAAGCTTATAAAAACAATTTTAAATACTATTTTGGCACTTTTAGCCCTCCGTAGCCAATACTTGGCATACCCGGGATTATGCCCGGGCATTATTGAGCTCTCGATTCGTTAAAAGGTCACTTAGAGGTATAAATTAACATGTTGACATTTTTAATTCCTCCAATATCCAACTTTCACATATTTACAGAATTGAACCCTCTCGTCCAACAAACGGTACCTATGAGAGTTAGGACTTCACAAAGGATCACTCAGAGGCTTATCACAAGCATGTTGATTCCGATGTCACTCAGAGGCTAGGCATGTTGACGTATTAGTCACTTAGAGGCCAAGTTTCAAGCATGTTGACATATCAGTCACTCAGAGGCTAATGATTTAAGCATGTTGACGTATCGTCACTCAGAGGCTATTATTTATGCATGTTGACATCGGTTCGTCACTCAGAGGCTCAATCTAGAGCATGTTGACGCCTTTAGTCCTTATTGGTCTTTAACAGATAATTATATAAAATACAACACGTGTCACTATATTATTGGACACGATTTTACAGGGTGTTACATCCTCACCCCCTTAAAAGAAATCTCGACCTCAAGATTTTATTCAAAAAGATGGGGGTACTTTTGTCGCATAGTGGACTCAACCTCCCATGTATATTCAGGACCTCTAAAAGCGTCCCACTTAACCTTTACTATCGGGTATCATCTTCTTCGGAGCTTCTTAACCTGTCGATCCTCGATCGAAATTGGTTTCTCAATGAACCTCAGATTTTCATCAATTTGCACCTCATTGTGCGACATTGCTAGCTACTCATCGGCTAGGCATTTCTTAAGATTAGATATGTGGAATACATCATGGATTCCATTAAGCTCCTTTGGCAACCTGAGCTTATAAGCTACAATGCCGACACATTCGATTATCTCGAAGGGTCGTATATATCTTGGGCTTAACTTGCCCTTATTTCCGAAACGCATCACACCTTTCCAGGGTGATACCTTTAGCATGACCTTGTCCCCTACTTGGAACTTAAGAGGTTTACGCCTCTTGTCAGCATAGCTCTTCTGCCTATCCCTGGCAATTTTGAGACGATCACGGATTTGCATAGTCTTTTCCGTGGTTTCCAGGACAATCTCTGGTCCTGATAGTTGGGCCTCCCCAACTTCTGCTCAGCATACGGGCGTTCTACATTTTCTCCCATATAAGGCCTCAAAAGGAGCAGCCTTAATACTAGTATGATAGCTATTATTGTAGAAGAATTCTACTAGGGGTAAGTGGTCATTCCAACTTCCACCTAAATCAATCACACATGCCCTGAGCATGTCTTCTAGAGTCTGTATAGTACGTTCACTTTGAGCATCAGTCTGCGAATGGTAAGCCGTACTAAAGTTTAGTTTTGTGCCTAAAGATTGTTGGAAACTTTTCCAAAAGTGAGATGTGTATCTAGTATCTCTATCGGATACAATAGATACTGGCACACCTTGTAGGGACACTATCTTGTCCACATATAACTTAGCCAATTTATCTTAATTATACGTTTCTTTTATTGGCAAGAAGTGTGCTGACTTGGTCAGCCTATCCACTATGACCCAAATAGTGTCATTTCACTTTTGGTCTTAGGTAACTTGGTAATCAAATCCATAGTTACCATTTCCCATTTCCAAGTGGGAATTTCAAGTTGTTGTAGAAGTCCTGACGGTTTCTGATGTTCGGCCTTAACTTGCGAACACGTCAGACACTTAGCTAAATAAGTGGCTATGGACTTCTTCAAACCCATCCACCAATAATTCTTCTTCAAATCTTGATACATATTTTCACCACCTGGGTGAACAGAGTATCTTGAATTATGCGCTTCCTGGAGGATTAGATCTCTAAGTTCTCCAAAGATCGAAACCCAAATTCTATCATTAAATCTTAGGATTCCATCATTTCCAGGCACTAATTGATCAACAGATCCGCCTAATCCCTCATTAGGAATATTAGCCTCTAAAAGGGCTTGCTTTTGCGCATCTAATAGCTTTTCATTTAAGCTATTCTTGAGCTCAATGCTCTTTGCATTAATCCTAGGGGGCTTAATTCTTTCCTTGCGACTTAAGGCGTCGGCAACGACATTTGCCTTGCCGGGATGGTAGTGAATCTCACAATCATAATCGTTAAGTGTTTCCATCCACCGGCGTTGTCGCATGTTCAATTCTTTCTGATTGAACAGATGTTGGAGACTTTTATGGTCGGTGTATATAACACACTTTGTGCCATACAAGTAATGTCTCCACAGTTTTAGTGCAAATACAACGGCACCCAATTCCAAATCGTGGGTGGTGTAATTCTTTTCATGCATCTTTAATTGTCGTGATGCGTAGGCAATCACCTTGCCTTTTTGCATTAGCACACAGCCATGCCAGTGTGCGATGCATCACAATAGACTACAAATTCCTCAATACCCTCAGGTAGAGATAACACAGGAGCGTTGCTCAACTTGTGTTTAAGAACCTCAAAGGATTCCTGTTGCTTTGGACCCCAATTATACATAATATTCTTACGGGTCAAAGAAGTTAAAGGAGTGGCTATCCTTGAAAAGTTCTCAATGAACCTCCTGTAGTAACCAGCTAGTCCTAAGAAACTACGAACTTCTGTTGGGGTCTTGGGCACTTCCCAATTTATTATAGCCTCAATTTTGGCGGGATCCACTTGGATACCACGCTCACTTACCATGTGTCCAAGAAATTAGACTTCTCTAAGCCAAAATTCGTATTTAGAGAACTTCGCATAAAGTTTCTCCTGCCTTAATAATTCTAGGATGCACCGAAGATGTTTCTCGTGATCATTTTGATGACGAGAATAGATAAGTATGTCGCCTATGAAGATAATGACAAACTTATCCAAATATGGCTTGCAGACTCTATTCATGAGATCCATGAATGCTGCTGGTGCATTTCTGAGCCCAAAAGGCATCACCAAAAATTCAAAATGACCATAGCGGGTCCTGACGGCTGTTTTAGGAACATCTTCACTTCTAACCTTCAGTTGATGATATCCTAATCTTAAATCTATCTTAGAAAAATAACTAGCCCCTTGAAGTTGGTCGAATAAATCATCGATCCTGGGCAGAGGATATCTATTCTTAATGGTTAGCTTGTTCAGCTCCCGATAGTCGATGCACATTCGCATCGAACCATCTTTCTTCTTCACAAAAAGGATAGGAGCTCCCAAGGTGAGGAACTAGGCTGAATAAAGCCTTTCTCTAAGAGTTCGTCTAGTTGAACTCTTAGCTCATTCATTTCGGTTGGAGCTAGCCTATATGGGGCTCTTGCTACGGGTGTTGCTCCTAGTATGATATCTATTCTGAACTCCACTTGCCTATCTGGGGGTAGGCCTGGTAATTCTTTAGGGAAAACATCAGGATATTCTGAGATAACTGGTAAGTCTTTAATGCTTGGTTTAGGCTCATTGATGGTTACTTGTGCCATATAGATGACACAGCCTCTTCTCAAACACTTGGATGCCTTAAATAACGACACCTTGTCCGGCAATCCATAGTGTGAGTCTCCTGGGATGGTGATCATTTCACCAGATGGGGTCTTAATCTCGATGAGCTTTTTATCGCAGGCAATGCGGGCTTGGTTATCAGATAACCAATCCATGCCTAAGATAACATCGAACCCCGCCAATTTCATTGGCAAAAGAGAGATAGGGATGGAATGTTTCTTAATGGATATAGAGCATCCATCAAGAATGGACGAAGCAGTTTCTAAGGTTCCATCTGCAAGTTCTATCTCATAAATTTTATCTAGAGTTCTTATGGGTAAATTTAATAGTTTACTAAACTTATGATCAACAAATGATTTATCCGCACCTGAAGCGAAAAGAACTCTAGCATAAATATCATTAATGGGGAAAGTACCTGTTATGACGTTATTGTCATTAACAGCTTCCTTAGCAGTTAGCCGAAAGGCTAGTGCATTTTCCTTATTGGCCTCTTCAGGCTTCGGATTATTATTCCTTGAATTCTTAGGGCAGCTACTTGCAATGTGCCCTTTTTCATGGCAGATATAGCATATAGCATCTTTAAGGTCTCTACAATCTTGGGTATTATGCCCCCTTCTTTTACATATGCCACAAGGTCTAGCTTGTGGATCAGTTACAGCCGACTTGTTTTGGTTCACTTTGAATCCGAACCTCCCTTTATTTTTCTTATTAAATCGATGGGAGTTGTCTTCCTCTCTCTTTCTTTTCCAGTCAGTTTCAGGCTTGACTGACTTCTGCCTCACTATATCAAGGGTGAGGGAGAGAGATAGGTCAACACCAGACCTATAGGTACTAGGCTGAGCAGCCTTTACCATGCCCTTAATCTCGGGCGCTAGTCCATTAATAAAACGCGCAATGCGTTTGGATTCAGGGGTAATTAAATAGGAAACTAACATAGATAGGGAATTGAAATCGGAAACATACTTCCGACAGTCTAGATTTTTCATGGAAAGAGACAAGAAGTCTGTCTCTATTTTCTCCACCTCATGGGTTGGGCAATAAGTTTCCTTTATTAATTCAACAAACTTGGACCATCCCAAGTTGTACAGGTGTACCTTACCTGTTGATTGAATCATGGCCTTCCACCATGTTAGGGCATCGCCCTTGAAGGATTGTGATACGTATTTGACCACATCCTTTTCAGCACAGCCGCTGATGTCTACTATAGTCTCCATCTCATCCAGCCATTTTAAGGCTTCTATGGCTCCTTTTTCCCCATTAAAGTCTCAGGGTTTACAGGAGACAAAGTATTTATAGGTACACCCGTCTTTAGCAGAACGGGACCTATCAGCAAAGTCTGATATCCTTGGTTCACTATTCGCATTTGAAGAGTGAACAGAGCTCTCTTTATGAGCTGAAGATGGTGGAATAGATAGGGGTCTAGAGCGAGTGGCACTTGGCTCTCTTAGCCTTTCTATGGCCTTACTCATGGCCCTTTCCACAGCCGCATCAATGCGAGCTTGGAAATCATTATCATTATTTATGGCTATATTTTCGGCGTGTTTAACGTTCCGATGGCTACTTTGTGCCTCATTAGAATTAGCCATTCTTCAAAGCTTTGGTTCTATATACCAATAAAATTTCTCTTAGCCATGGTATAATAACCATATCGGCTTTTAAACATTGGATATAAGAAAATCTACTGCCTATACTAGTGTGAATACATCACAACTCTTAGGCTTAACATATCTATATTTTGCCTAGGTCTTAATAGGACCATCATAGGCAATTTACAATTTGGATCCATATATTATTAGACAGGGGATCGCAATGTAACAACTGGCATTTGTCATACAGACAATTATACATAGGTCATAAGCCTGTCCCTTAATGAACATATTAATTGGGCACATTGGCCGGTCACATTGGACATAATATATGGCACTTAGGCCTGTCATTAGTGGACATATAATAGGGCATATAGGCACAATATCGCGAATGGATAATTATCATCGCACTGATGATAGTAGCCAGGATCGAATAGATCACATGGGCTTTAAAGAATAGATTTTAACCCGAAAGGGTGATACATCACTAATGGATGTTTGATTATCATCACACTGATGATACTATCCGGGATCACACGGATCACAAAGGCTTTTATGCCGGTATCACACAGATCACAAAGGCTATATAACCGGGATCAATTAGATCACAAAGGTTATATTTAATACATCTCTAATGGATGTTTTATCACCGCACTGGTGATACTAGCCGGGATCATACAGATCACAAAGGCTTTTAAGCCGGGACCACACAGGTCACAAAGGCTATATAACCGGGATCAAAATAGATCACAAAGGTTATATTTTAATACATCTCTAATGGATATTTTATCACTGCACTAGTGATACTAGCTGGGATCATACATATCACAAAGGCTTTTTAAGCCGGGACCACACAGGTCACAAAGGCTATATAACCGGGATCAAAATAGATCACAAAGGTTATATTTTAATACATCTCTAATGGATGTTTTATCACCGCACTGGTGATACTAGCCGGGATCATACAGATCACAAAGGCTATATAACCGGGATCAAATAGATCACAAAGGCTATATAACCGGGATCAAATAGATCACAAAGGTTATATTTAATACATCTCTAATGGATGTTTTATCACGCACTGGTGATACTAGCCAGGATCATACAAATCACAAAGGCTTTTAAGCCGGGACCACACAGGTTACAAAGGCTATATAACCGGGATCAAATAGATCACAAAGGTTATATTTTAATACATCTCTAATGGATGTTGTATCACCACACTGGTGATACTAGCCGGGATCACATAGATCACAAAGGCCTTTAAGCCGGGACCACACAGGTCACAAAGGCTATATAACCGGAATCAAAATAGATCACAAAGGTTATATTTTAAACATCTCTAATGGATGTTTTATCACCGCACTGGTGATACTAGCCGGGATCATACAGATCACAAAGGCTTTTTAAGCCGCGACCACACAGGTCACAAAGGCTATATAACCGGGATCAAAATAGATCACAAAGGTTATATTTTAATACATCTCTAATGGATGTTTTATCACCGCACTGGTGATACTAGCCGGGATCATACAGATCACAAAGGCTTTTAAGCCGGGACCACACAGGTCACAAAGGCTATATAACCGGGATCAAATAGATCACAAAGGTTATATTTAATACATCTCTAATGGATGTTTTATCACCCCACTGGTGATACTAGCCGGGATCATACAGATCCCAAAGGGTTTTATGCCGGACCATATAGGTCACAAAGGCTATATAACCGGGATCAAATAGATCACAAATGTTAATATTCAATACATCTCTAATGGATGTTTTATCACTGCACTGGTGATACTAGCCGGGATCATACAGATCACAAAGGCTTTTAAGCCGGGACCACACAGGTCACAAAGGCTATATAACCGGGATCAAATAGATCACAAAGGTTATATTTTAATACATCTCTAATGGATGTTTTATCACCACACTGGTGATACTAGCCGGGATCACATAGATCACAAATGCCTTTAAGCCGGGACCACACAGGTCACAAAGGCTATATAACCGGGATCAAAATAGATCAAAAAAGGTTATATTTTAATACATCTCTAATGGATGTTTTATCACCGCACGGGTGATACTAGCCGGGATCACACAAATCACAAAGGCTTTTAAGCCGGGACCACACAGGTCACAAAGGCTATATAAGGTTAGGACATAGTCCATAACCTTGAAGGCTAGCGTGATTCCTCAAGTCACACTACCAGGAGTGTGCACATTACTTGAATATTAACATAAGAGGACCTTAATGGTTGATTATAAGTCCCGGTCACATTGACCTTAATGACTTGGAGGCTTGAACTTAGTCCATCACCTCTAGATAGAAGGATAACTTCCCTTAACTATCTTATATATTTGGCCAAATATGTGGTTTGAGCCACTTGGCAAATCAAAACCATTAAAATCTTTTTGGAATTATATCGCAGAGCATAAATTTCGAATAAAATCGAGACGCTCGTTTTCAAGAGGACGAATACATATATATATAATTCCAAAAGTACTTCATTAAATTTTTCATACGAAATTACAATACTTGAAACAAATAAATGAAACTGATTGTCCATGCAAGGACTAAAAAGAAACAAAATGTCCACGCAGGGACTACATATAATAGAAAAAGACTTCACTCGTCTTTCTTTCCCTTGACAGGTTTGGAGAGTTTCTTGAAGAACATATTTGTCTTCTTCTCCGTTTTCTCCGCCTGCTGCTGCATTTCTTTCATTCTCTCTAAGGCCTCAATAACGGCCTCAAGGGGTGGCGGAGATTGGGGTTGTGGTTGTGGCATAACCGGATACTGGTACCCATAAGCTAGATATCCAGTAGGTGGGAAAGGAGACGGAAAAAGTGTGTTGTGCATAACTGCCTGCATATATGGGTCTTGCGACTATGCTTGATAGTCTACCGGTGTAGGCGGGTTAAAAAGATCATATCCAGACGTGTCTGGATACTTGGGAATTGGGTTAGTATAACTCGATGGTGGTGGTTGAATAGCATGTGTTGGTGTTGGTTCCACTATAGGTGGAATATTAGAGGGTCCACCCATTTGTGGGTCCTCTTGAATGGTGGGGTAAGAACTGGGCAAAGATGGCAGCGATCCGACCTTTGTCTGGCACGTACCGACATACGTGCTCCATGCTTTCTTCTTGGTGGTTCAGGTGGTGGTTGAGGTTGGTCCACGGGTTCCATGTGGGCATCTTCTTGAACAGGGAATGGTTGAGAGTGATGGGAAGGTGTGTGGGCAAAGGTGAATTGATTCCAGTATTGGTCCCACTCGTTAGGACCTTGGTAGGGCGATCCGGCATATGAGTTTGAATCGCTCGAAATTTCAATGGGATGCACATTTGATCCCGACGGTGGCATCTCTGGGTCGGAGTCCTCGTCCATTGGATGTGGTTCGTCCAACTGATGTGGATCGGCTGGAGGTGTGTTTAAGTAATGGTTGGGGTTAAACTCTTCATGGTAGGAGTGATGAGAATGGGAATGGTGAGAATGATAGGAATTGTGTGAGTGGTAAGAATTTTGGGATGTGAGGGCGAGTGTCTTTAGAGACGGAACGTCTCGCTGGTTGCCATGGAGAAGAATCTCCTGATTCTTGATAATTATCTGAATTATGAGGTTGAGGAATACGCCCCGATGGTCCTCCCCTCATTGGACCTTTTCCTCGTCCACTTTGTCCTCTCACACGTGGCGGCATTTTCCTGTTAAAATCAATTCAAAAACATACTATAACTTAATAATGAAATGAGTAATCCTAGGTCAATGCCTAGACTCTGAAGTCTAAGGAATGTGCTCATGTAAGTTTGAGACTAAACACAAAAGGCTAGTGTTTAATTCTCTCAAACGTTGGCTCTGATACCAACCCTGTCACACCCCGGATTTCTGACCCTGAAATCCATACACCGGTGGGCCCAGGAGGGGAGTATCGTGACAACAGTTGATAACGTCATAGTCAATTAAACGTGGCACAGTGGAAGTCTTGGAGTAAAATTACTATTACAAACCGAATGTTCGAAAATACAAAATAATATACAAGCTTTTAATAGAAGATCCACAGGCGGATCATAGAATATACAACAAAGAATACAAAACAGACTTTAGGCAGATCTAAGGATTTACAAGAATCCTCTTATTCTCTACCGAGCAGTTTCCGGCTTAATTTCGTGTTGTACCTGCAAATTAGTCTTTGGAGGATACGTCAGCTTACGCTGGTAAATACACCCAACTGACTCATTTGAAAATATTAAAAATGATTTCAAGTCCAAACGGCACAAAATCTTTTATTATCTTAGGAAGGTTAACCATGCAATGGACCATGCATTAATAATTTACCATATCCCAAGCCCTTATAGGGGAAATAAGTTGAGAGTATTTACCTGAGATTGCTTTCTTCTTTTATTTTTAAATAACTCAGCCATATACAAAAGTACCGAGTGCAGATAGCTTTTACCAAGAAGGCTCTAGTCTGGATTATGGCATAAACTAGCCAATTAAATACTAACGGTTGTATAAACCGAATAGTGTACATGATCATTACGTATAACGCTTGATTAAACGATGATTAGATAGAATGTAGTTTAAACCCGACAAGTACTTGACTCGTATAATATGGGTAAACTATAAACATTCTGGATTTTGAACTTAAATTGATAAGGTTAAACCCGTTATGGTTGAATTCCGTAAAATAGTCACATATACGTAACTGTGCGCATAATAGCGATATCGGGTAACCGGATAAGTTATGGACAAGTTCTATATGCCATTATACTTTAAATAAGTTAAAATATCAGTAGGATATCAACTTGTATGCCTGTTGAGGTTTTGAAACGAAATTATGCTTTATAGGGGTATTTCGGTAATTTCGTATCGTATAAAAAGAAATTAAATAAAATTTAAGTTTATGATCATGAGTATTCTGGAAAAATAATTTATTTATGATATAAAATAAGTACGATATCAAATATATGTGTATTTTACCATTTATGACCAAACTATGCACCGAAGGGGCATTTTGGTCATTTTACACATAGTTTATAAATTATTTGGGATTCTGAGTTTATAATAAGTACCTACTGTAACTATGTTTAAAATAAGTTTTAAAATCAGTAGGTAACAAGTCTTGGTCCATTAATATGGTTTAAAACTATACTACGCGTCGAAACAACGATTATGTCGTAATATGACGTCTTTCAGCGATGTTTATGAAAACTGACATTTGGATCAGATTAAAATGTTTAAAATATGTTAATAAATATAAGATATCAGTAGGTAAGTGATTTACCTTGAAAAGATTTGATTAAAACTATTTTATAAGCCGCAGGGGTTAAAACCGTCATTTATCGACATAGTTTAAGGACTTGTTTAAAAACTCAGTTTATAACTTGGTTTAACATCCCAAATAATCCTAACTATAATATTACATCAGTAGAAATTCATTTTCAAGTTCATTACCATTTAAAACCTTGTTTTATGCAAAAATGACATTTTGGTCAAAGATGGCATAATTATGGAACTTGCGCATAAACTTGGATTCTGATTATGATCAACCTCAGAGGGTTATGCTATATTATATTATGATCATAATGCAACTTTAGATCAGTGGGTAACTAATCTAAATCGGGTCAGAATTGAAAGTCAAAGTAGAAGTCAAACCTTGCGACTTTCGGTTGCGAACCGACCCTAGAACTGAAATTGACGAGCCGACACACATGTTCTAAAAATTATTACCAACTTGTTTAAGTGTCAAAACAGGTTTCATAACATACATAAGATCAATTTATGATTTTTCCGAAAAATGGCCTCTTTGACTTTTTAATATCATAACTTTGACCCGTCAATTGGTCTAGCAAATGTTATCTTCAGGAGGTGCCCTTTATAGGGACTAACACCTACCTTACTATGATCACTTAGCCATGTTCATTTTGAACAATGCCTGGACCATAATGGTCGTAACCGAAAGTCAAAGCGTTTTACGTAAAACGCTTGACTTTAGGCTATAGAAGCCTATAAACGAAAATGCACAAGGAAGGAACACTTACCAGTGATTCCTAGATGCAAAAGAACTATGTTGGACTGCTCCTTTTAGTTAGGAACTTCTAGAGGAGGGAGAAGAGTGAATAAGAAAGGTGCAAGTTGAAATGGTGAACTTAAGCACCTATTTATAGTTGGAGAGCTCAAAGGAGGTGAAGCCAGGTGTCTAGGGGTGTAAGAAGAAGCTTACAAGTGTCCCAAAACGTGGCATAGCTGATTAGGAAGGCCATGGTTTCGATTTAATGGCCATGGTTTTGACTTAATGGTATGTTCTCGCGGGGCGCGAGAGACACAGGCCGGGTCTCTCGCAGTCCGCGACCGCCCCTATTTCAGTTTTAAAATTTGACACTTTGGCCCCTAAACTATATAAAGCTTATAAAAACGATTTTAAATACTATTTTGGCACTTTTAACCCTCCGTAGCCAATACTTGGCATACCCGGGATTATGCCCGGGCATTATTGAGCTCTCGATTCATTAAAAGGTCACTTAGAGGTATAAATTAACATGTTGACATTTTTAATTCCTCCAATATCCAAATTTCACATATTTACAGAATTGAAATCTCTCGTCCAACAAACGGTACGTATGAGAGTTAGGACTTCACAAAGGATCACTCAGAGGCTTATCACAAGCATGTTGATTCCGATGTCACTCAGAGGCTAGGCATGTTGACGTATTAGTCACACAAAGGCCAAGTTTCAAGCATGTTGACATATCAGTCACTCAGAGGCTAATGATTTAAGCATGTTGACGTATCAGTCACTTAGAGGCTATTATTTATGCATGTTAACATCGGTTCGTCACTCAGAGGCTCAATCTTGAGCATGTTGACGCCTTTAGTCCTTATTGGTCTTTAACAGACAATTATATAAAATACAACACGTGTCACTATATTATTGGACACGATTTTACAGGGTGTTACAATTTCGCCTTCGTAATCCAATTCTCCCTCAAGCGAGCGTATGTGTTGATATCTCTCCGCCGCATCCAAGTAAATTTTCAAGCAAATCGACATCTCAGCCGCCTTTGGTGTTAGTCGAGTCCTCCTTATCGAAATCACCCTACCACTAATAGAAAATTCACTTTCCGAAGCTACCGTGGAAGCTTGAACCGTTCGTAAATCTCAGGCCATTGTGGCTAAGATCGGAAATTGATCTTCCTTACTTTTCCACCAAGCCAACAAATCAAAAATTTTAAATTCTTGTGACGTCATCATTTGTAGAAAGTTCAACCCACCATACCGACCAAGTTCGCTACTACTAGTGTTACCACGTTGCATTTGACTCGACTCATCATACAATTGGTTATAAACATTTTTGAAAGTTGATGTTTGAAACGAATTTTTGCGGCTTCACCAAAGTTTGGTTCTTCTTTGGTGTTTAAATTCAACTCATTTGCAATTTTTTCAATCAAAGCCCCATTCTTAAAATATTGAAGCAAGGGTTTAAAGTGGCGGCACAAGTGAAAACCACGGCTAGTTCTTTAAAATATTTTCTTAGTTTTTCCTTCATTGGGGTTACCATATCACAATATGGTCTATCTCTAACCAACAACTCGTTTAATTTTAAACACATTTTAAACAAATTGTGAAGTACCAATGAACTTGTTGGATTATAACCCCCCGATAAAGTCTTTGTTGATGTTTTGAAAACTTGAAGCAATTGTGAAAAAACCCTAGATCAACTAGACCGGAGTCAGAGTAGATCTATGGAATGGGCTCTGCATAAAAGGGTTAACCCTCCGTTTGGTTTCACGATGGATGATGAATAGAACAATACTCCGACTGATCCTGCAAAACAGAACACCGTTAGCTCGCCACAGGGAGAAGGGGGGTTCTCTCCGTGACCACCCTCCGGCGTGAGAATAAGTACAGGTAGTCGGAAGTAAGTATTTTAAGTGAGAGAGTAGTTGAGTGTGAATACATTTCCTTGAACTCCAAGTTACTTATTTATAGCCGGTGTTTGGCGCAAAAAAGAGAGATTGTTAACGTTAACGGAATCTTTTGTTATTCCGTTAACGTTTGTTGGCAATCTGTTAGTGCACACGGATCGTGAGCTCATCATCGGTTAGGGAGGCGCCACGTGTCAGCATGAGATCACTACATTTTATAAATGTGAGCATGCCATCACCGTGATCTTCCTCAGCTGTCCAGATGCTGCCATGTGGCAATTGGTTATAACCGAAAAGATGCTTGCACGATTGGGTGTGATGGGTTCTAGAAGGTTTCACAGCTGTTATCCATCTATCATTCGCCACGTGTACATTCTGTTACAACAGAAAAGATTCCCCTTGCTTCTTCACCAAGGATTTTGCTAAGGGAAAGTTTCTCAGGATTTACTGTTTCCTTGCGCGGGAAGCGCAAGTTAGTTAACTGATTTTCCTTCTCCTTGCTGCTTAGCGCAACGTTTGGTGGACGCTTACTTTGATATAAATATTTGCGCAAGGTTTGTGCATAGAGCATTATCAAACAGGAATGTTCAAGGTTAACTTTGAAACTTGCGCGAGCCCGCACAAGGTAGTTAAATGAAGCATTATCAGACAAGAATGTTCAAGATTAACTTTGAACCTTGCGCGAGCCCGCGCAAGGTAGTTAAATGAAGCATTTATCAGACAAGAATGTTCAAGATTAACTTTGAACTTTGCGCGAGCCCGCGCAAGGTAGTTAAATGAAGCATTATCAGACAAGAATGTTCAAGATTAACTTTGAACCTTGCGCGAGCCCGTGCAAGGTAGTTAAATGAAACATTATTAGACAAGAATGTTCAAGATTAACTTTGAACCTTGCGCGAGCCCGCGCAAGGTAGTTAAATGAAGCATTTATCCGAAGAGAGTGTTCAAGGTTAACTTTGAACTTTGCGCGAGCCCGCGCAAGGTAGTTAAATGAAGCTTTCCTCTCTTGGATACTTGGCGTAAAGTTCTAATAAATTTTATTTTGGCAAAGAAGTCTGCGCGTAGCTTCCTTAGATGTTATTAATGGGTATGGTTTCCTTCATTGGCGCAAGGTTTTTGGAACCATACCCCTTCAAGTCCCCCCAGTCCAGTGTTGCTCCTATGTAAGAATAAAAAGTAGGTGGAGCACTGGACTTAAGATAAATGTGCTGCGCTAGGTAAGGACTAGCTTTTTGTTGCTTTATGCATCTTGATGACGTGTCGTAAGTGAATTTTGAAAAAGTATTTGCATTTCAAATATGCTTAGACACGTGTCACTTATCTGGATGGTGTAGTTGGTGACGACGCACGATCTTGAGACGTGGTGGTACTGTTGACAGGCTGTCAACAGTACTTGTCTTACCATATTTAATGCTCTTTAGCGACACTCGCGCGCGTGGAGCGGTTACTGTTCCCCACTCGCCCTTGCGGTTACTTGGGGAAACGTGACGGCCGTAAAAGTCGTTGCAGTCAAATCGTGCATTAATTGCGGTTAGTATATAAAGGGATCAACGATCCATTTGCTTCCTCACCCAATCCTTGAGAGAAATTTGCGTTCAAAAATTCCGGCAACCCTCAAAGCTTTCTAAGTTTTCTTCAAAGTTCGAGTTATGGGCACCGGTGCAAGCTCTGCTGAGATGTCGTCGTCAAGTTTGCCACCGGTAAAGTGGTCGAAGAAAGATTTTGATAATCTTGCCACCAACTTCCTTTTCGCTCCGTCTTGGAAATCGTTTTTTCCGGAGGCGAATGCCACGGCGGCTGATGCGCCGGCCGGCTACATTACATTATTCTACGACTATTTTGCCGAAGGGAACTTCCGGCTGCCGGTGACCCAATTCTTGCTGGAAATTCTTGATTTTTACAAGATTCATATTTCTCATTTGAGCCCCATGGGAATGGTGAGGATCCGGCATTTCGAGTTCGTTTGCCGATCGATGCAGATCTTGCCGTCGGTCGAGAAGCTTAGAGTTTTCTACCAGCTGTACTGCTCGTTGGGTTTTTATTCGTTCCAACAGCATGTGCAAGCCAAACGTTTGTTGCTGGTGCCGCCGAAGTCCTACCATGACTGGAAGCAAAAAATTTTCTTTATCAAGGCGGCGGTGATCCCGATGAAGATGACATTCCGGGGCAGTGATGAAATCGAGCTGGAGACCCTTCCCATTCCTGCCGACGAGGTATGGTATCAAGACATTAAAGATGTGCCCAATATTGTTTTACCGGAGAGGGCCCTCATCGCTGCCGGGATGAGTATTTTCTGGAAGAAGGAACGCCGAGAAAAACCGGTGTATACAGAAGATGGGACTGGTATGTAACCCTTTAACTTCTTAGCAATATCTTTCAATAGATCTGTATTGATGCAAAAACGTTTGTTATGTAGCTGCGCCTCTCTACTTGGTCTCTTTCAAGAGAGAGAAGGGAAAAATGGCCGCCGTGCCTATTGCTGACGGTGAGGACACTTGGTTATCACAAATCTTGGGGAACTTTGAGTTGCCCAAGCAGGAGGATCTGGAGGTGCAACCATGTTCGAAGACTGGTAAATAAGTCCATACAAACCCGAAGTTGATATTGCAATATAACTTAATGGCACAACCTTTACTCAATATGATTGATTATGTAGGTGATTTGCTGAACTTGGGCGTAGGCCCTGATTCGAAGAAGAAGAAGAAACCAACCGCTGCTGCAGCTGCTGCGCCTCCCCCTTCCAACCCAGAGAAAAAAACCAAGCCATCAGATGCTGCGAAAGCTGAGGGCAAGAAAGGTACATTTCCCGTATCTGACTCTTGGTGCAATTATGTGGTGGTGTCGGACTCAATAGAGGGTCTTGCGCCTGTAGGTTTGAAGAAACCAAAGCCAGAACCCGTTGACACCTTATCTCTTCCTGCTGCAAACCCATATGATCCTTTGGAAATACCTTCAAGCCCGGAAGAGGCGTTGAAGCGTACTAAGAAGAGGAAGGAGGTGGAGACTAAAACTCCTGCGCCAACCAAAGTTGCGCGCCCGCGCATTGGTAAGAGGGGCAATCTGGATGCCTTTGCAAAGAAGTTCTCACCTGGTACGTTTAGTTTGTTGCGCATTTCTATCATAAAAGTTGTACAAAATCTGATACTTGGTATTTGTTGATATGCTTTGCAGAGAAAATGGTGAAAGCTGCGCCGGCCACCTCATCTGCTATACCATCACCGCGCAGGCCTGAGAATGTTGAGGGAGATGCGGGGCAAGAAACTCCTGTTCCTGAAGCCGACCCCGTCGTCTTGGAACATATTGAGAAGGTGGATCCAGAAGAAGAGCCTAAAAATTTTGATACTGAGAATCCTGCTGGCGAGCAGGTTAAAGATACGGCTACAGATTTTGGGGAACCGTCAAGGTTGATATCTAAGGGAGCCGGACCTTCAACACAAGGTGGAGGCTATGTGTTTGTTGAGGATTCGGAGGGGAATCACCCATTCGCCCAGAGGAGAGGCCTGGGGATTATTATTATCGCTCTTATTCCCAGAGGCGGGCCTCTGCGATTCATCAGCCCGTGTGGAAGGTTAAGCAGGGCGATGTTTTTACCGATTGGCACTCCTGTAGGAAGTGGTATAAGGACATCTTTCCGCTGGCGGAGGTGAAGCGCCAGGAGGAAAAAAACCATGAAGCTACTTAAGAGTCATATCTGCAAGAGTCTGCCCTTGCCTCGTCCACCATAAATAGAATTGTGCGCGAATGGCGCAGTATGAACAAGGAGTGGGACGAGGTTGAGCTTGAGAAGGCGAGGGCCAAGCTTGAGAAGGAGAAGACGCTGAAGATGCTTGTGGGTTTTGAGGCGAAAAAGGCCCAATTTGAGAAGGAGAAGAAGACTGAAGAGTGGGCTTCGCTCTCAGGGAAGCGCAAGTGTGAGGCTTCTGCTGCGCAATATGCATACGAGCGCAAGCGCTTTGTGGAGGCTTGCGAGCGTGACAACAAAGAAAAAGCTTCTCTGTGCAATGAAATTGAGAAACTCAAAAAAGAGAAAGCTGAAGCAGTTGCGGCAGCAGAAGAGGCGCACTCACATAGAGAAAGGAGCGAGCTAAATGATATATCAACCAAAATGACTCTCCTTCATAAGAATAAAGAAATTGATGATCTAACTGCAATGCTTTTTGACCAGGAGCGGCTGCAAGCTGAGTTGACAGTTTGAAAAAAGATGTCAACCTGCACCGAACAGAGAAAGCTGAGTTGATCCGCCGTTTGAGTGAAGGCGAACAAAATCTTAACGACACGGAGGTCGCTCGCGCTACTACAGAAAGCTTGACCGAATCCCTCATGAACTAGCTTACCTGGTTGCGGGAGTACGGGATTGTGGAGGTAATATTCACTTTTCTTTATACGTCTGGTTTGATTGTCGCAACATATACTGATTGTATTTGTGTACGGATCGCAAATGCCATCCTTAACTCTACGGAGTTGGATGAGAGAGTGGCAGAATTAATGATGGCGGCGCGCAATGATGGGCATGTCGCGGGCTATAGAGAATGTACTTTGCACGTGGCCCATGCGCTGAAGACTGAATGGGATACCAGCCGTGCTGCCACGCATGGGCTAAATACTGCCGCCATTTATTCTGCTGCCAAGGAAAAATATGATCAATTGCAAATTCCGATTATGGATCTTGTGGACGCCGTGCTGCATCAAGACGACTTTGTTGATAAGCTAAAGGAGATTTTTTCTTCAGCAGAGAAGTAGGCGGGAACCAAGTCCATAGAATAGGAAATTTGTAATTTTTGTTGTATAATAACTTGTAACGTTGCGCTTCTGCGCAAGTATTGTGAATATAATATATTTCAGTTTTACAACGTTTGCATGGAACCAATTACTTGCGTAAGATAGACAAATGAACAGTTTCTTTTCTCATGTGTGAGCGTAAGTATTAAATTAGCTTGTGGCTCATGAGTTTGTGTTTTTGTTTATCCAAAGGAATTGCATGCATTTGTAAATGAACATATATAAGACTGTAAGTAGTGGCAAAGTATTTTATTCATACTGACTAAGCGCAAGGCTATGGTTGCCACTAAGATTACATAACAAAATAAAGTAAGTAGCCTCGTTACGCAACTCTCAGAAGTTGCTTAGAGGGCTGAGATTACATATAACATCGGCGCAGTTGCTGGGCGTTCCAGGTTCGAGGAACGCTTGATCTGTCCATACGCTTCAGAGTGTACGCACCTTTTCCCAATACTTAATTTATCACATATGGACCTTCCCATCGCGGGGCTAACTTCCCCGGTTTTTCGGCATTCGATGTTTCATTATCGCGAAGAACAAAGTCACCAGGCAAAAAGGAACAAATGCGCACCCTTTTGTTGTAACACTTTTCAAGCTGGGACTTGTATTTAGCTTCGCGAATCGCTGCATTTTCTCGGGCTCTTCTAATAAGTCTAGGTCGATGCGCCGTTGTTCTTCGTTATCTTGTTTTTCCAAAGCTAGTATTCTTGGAGACGGTAACCCAATTTCGGCAGGAATCACAACTTCCATGCCGTATACAAGGCTAAAAGGAGTTTCTCCAGTGCTAGTCTTGGGCATAGTTCGGTGTGCCCACAAGATGCTAGGCAATTCGTCAACCCACCCCCGCCGTGCCGTGCCAAGGCGGGCCTTGATACCGTCGACGAATTGTTTGTTTATGCTTTCAACTTGACCATTTTCTTGCGGGTGCGAAACAGAAGCGAAAACATGTTGGGTTCCCATTTCAGTCATCCATGTTTGCAACTCTTGAGCCATTAAATTTGGACCGCTGTCTGTAATAATGCGCATGGGCAGACCAAATCGGCAAATAATATATTCCCATATGAATTTTCGAATTACCATCGCTGTTGTAGAAGCTAAAGGTTTGGCTTCAACCCATTTGGTGAAGTAATCGACCGCAACGATGATAAATTTTACTGCGCCGGGCGCATCTAGAAATGGTCCCACTAAATCAATGGCCCATTGTTGAAATGGCCAAGCTGTTGTGACGGGAACCAAATGATTCTTTGGGTGCAACGTTTTAGGGCATGCCTTTGGCAGGACATGCACTTGCGTAAGATCTCTACCACGTCAACGTACATTCCGGGCCAATAATATATTGCGCTTTTTTACTTTGGCTACGACCATTCGCAGCCCAGAATGTATGCCACATAGTCCTTCATGAATCTCCCTGATCAGGTATTGCGCGTCATGTTTGTCAAAACAGCAGAGCGAAGGACCCTGTAAGAGCGTCGGTATAGGATACCGTCAATCATTTCATAATTGAGGGCTTTGCATCGTAACTTCCGTGCTTGCGCTCTGTCTTCTAACAAAAAACCATGTAACGGATACCTCATTATTGGAGACATCCATGATGGATCTCCTACTTCAACCATTGTCACTTGCCTGAGAGGAACTGATGGATTACTTAAAACATCGATGCGGACCACTTTTGCTAAATGCTTGAAGCTAGTTGCAGCAAGTTTGCTTAGAGCGTCAGCATGTGTGTTTTCGCTTCGCTTGACATGTGTGATTTTAAATTGTTGGAACTGTGCTATAAGAGCCTTGGCTTGCGCCAAGTATAGAGCCATGATATCTCCCTTTGCATCGTATGTTCCAACTACTTGCTCCGCAACTAATAATGAATCAACATGGGCTTCTAAATTTGTTGCGCCCATTTTGATAGCGAGGCGTAAGCCTGCTAGGAAAGCTTCATATTCGGCCTTGTTGTTTGTGCTTTTAAAATCCAACCGAAATGCATATGTGAACTCTGCTCCCTCTGGGCTCATTAATCGAAGACCTGCTCCAGCGCCATCACTGTTTGATGCGCCATATGTAAACAATGTCCAGGCTCTATTGTCGATGACTGGGACTGGGTTTTGGATTGCTTGGCATTCTTCAAGTTTGTCGGCGGAAATTTCAGCGATGAAATCTGCCAAAACTTGGCCTTTGATAGCTGCTCTAGGTTTATAACAGTTGTTATAACCTCCCAATTCTATTGCCCATTTCGCAAGTCTTCCAGAAACATCTGTTTTGACCAGGACTTGGCCAATGTGAAAGTTTGTTAAAACTTTAATAACATGTCCATAAAAGTATCTTCGCAGCCTGCGCGAAGCATGGACCAATGCTAAAACTAACTTTTCCATGATTGAATACCTTGTCTCTGGATCGTTCAACATCTTGCTGATATAATAAATTGGAGACTGGACCCCTTCGCGTTCTACCAGCAAGACAGCACCTGCTGCTACCTCAGATGCAGCAAGATATAAGACCACGGGTTCTTTTTCTCGAGGAGCAGTAAGTGTGGGAAGTTGAACTAAACAATCTTTCATCTGCTGGAAAGCTTGATCAGCTTCAGGAGTCCATGTGAACTCTTTGCTCTTTGTACAATTGCGCAAGGCTCGAATGAATGGGTAAGATTTTGCAGCATGATTGGCAAGGAAGCGGTTTAGTGCAACTAACCTTCCAGCCAAACGTTGCATCTCTTTGATGGTAGTAGGAGAAGACATTTTTTGTATTGCATCGACCTTTTCGGGATTAACTTTGAAACCGTCTTTGGTGACGATGAAACCCCAAAATTTGCCCTCCTCTATGCCGAAGGAGCATTTGCTGGGATTAAGCTTTAGATTTACCTCGCGTAGAGAATCAAAAGTTCTTTGGATGTTGTCTAGCATAGTGTCTTCTGAATTACTCATAATGACCAAATCATCGATGTAGACTTCCACAGTTTTCCCAATGTCATCTCCAAACACTGTATCCATCAATCTTTGATAAGTAGCTCCCGCATTGCGGAGACCAAAAGGCATCTTGGTATAACAAAAAATACCCTTCTCCGTACGAAAAGCGGTTTTATCTTCGTCTTCTTTTTTTATCAAGACTTGATGATAACCTTTGTAACAATCTAGGAAACATTTCCAGCGAAACGAAGCTAATGAGTCAACCTTTTTGTCAATCTCAGGAAGAGAATAACAATCTTTTGGATACGCCTTGTTTAGTTCTTTAAAATCTACACACATCCGCCATCCGCCGTTATGTTTCTTTACCATGACTGGGTTTGCCACCCAGGTCTGGTATTTGACTTCGCGCAGAATACCAGCATTTAATAACTCTGTGACTTGCTCGTTCATTGCCGTTGTCTTTTCTGACCCGAGGTTGCGCTTTTTCTGCACAACTGGCTCTGCTGATGGAAATACATTCAGGCAATGTTCCGCAACGTCGCGCGGGACACCAACCATGTCGGCAGGCGTCCAGGCGAAAATGTCGGAAATCTATAAGCAGCATGCGGAGCGGAAGTAATCATACTAAAATCACGTTGTGCGCGGTGTCCCAATAGTACATCGTGACGGGAAATTGCTGGCATTACCATGAAGTTGACGTTACTCGTTCGAGAGCACCTTCGATCAGATAAAGTGACAGGAAAGAGGATTTCTCCTAGAGGAAAGACAGCCTCATTGCAGAACCCAGTTAATGGAAAATCAACTGGTTCCAAGCGTGCCTTATCCTCAGGATCTAGTTGCTTGAAGCACTGCTCATACATGATATCCATGGAACTGCCCGGATCTATAAACATATAGTCCGTTTGGTAGTGCCCAAAGATACCGGTGATAACTACTGGCCGGTCTTCTTGAGGACCTCCTGGAACGATAGGAAAAATGACTTGTTATTCGCGCCAAGTGTTGTTTTGAAAATGTTGAAGGCTACGCTTGCACGATGATCCACCTTGAATCATGGAAACGTGCTGCTTCATTTTCTTGTTACTAGGCCCTTCGTTCTCCCGCGTAATCTATTTAATCTCTTTGCGCACATTTTGGACTAGATGTGTAAGCTTCCCACTTTTTAACGCTTTCTCAATTTCCGTGCGCAGACTGATGCAATTATCTGTTGTGTGGCCGGTGTCTCTATGATAGTCACAGAACAAATTTGGGTCTTGCACTTTTTTGTTTTCATTGGTTGCGACTGTTTAAACTGATAATTCTCAGTGCTGAGAACCTCAGCCGGAGATTTCGTTAAGGGAGTCCACTGACGTTCCCTATTCTCCTGTTTAATCGCTTTTTGAGTTGTTATCTTGTTGATTGTTGCTCGCGCATACTGACTTGACTCTTTCCAGTTTCTCTTATACTTGTGACTACCTCTACTCAGGTCTTGCGAAACCTTTCTACGACTATATAAAGAGTTATGAAATTCTATTAAACTTTCTTTTTGTAAAATAACTTTTTCAAACATGGTGCAAGTCGAGTTCCATCTATGAGGAACGTCCCAATTGGGTCCTAAGCATATTCGACCCACTTCCTTACACATTTTAATATATTTTGAATATCTATGCGTGTATATATATGATATAACATTTTTTGAAAGCTTCCTTTAAACCGTCTTGAATGGCTAAATTTATGATGTGTGTAACACATCGACTATGGAAAAAAAGACCCTCACAAAATCGGATTGTACTTTAATTTTAAATGCATTACTGAAACCGTGTTGTTTGAGGCGTTATCAAAAGATATTGAAAAAATCTATTTTTCCAATTTGTATATTGTAAGACATTTGCCGATTGCTTTATATATAGCCTTACCGGTGTGAGGGTAATCGAATAATTTAAACAAAGTCGTGTGTTTCATCATTTGCCACATCGTCGGTTCAATCTAATGGGTTGTGACACAGATATACGAGTCTAGTGAATCGTGCGGTGCGGACCAAACGTCGCTAGTCAAGTTAACACCGGTTTCTAATTTTTCAAAATAAGAAATTAATTCTAGCTTTGCATTTTTCCACAATCTTAAATAATCCCTCCTAAGAGTAGCACGACTTACATGGGTGTATCGTGGTTGGAGAGTTCTTTGAACCATCTTTGTGCAGTGTTGGTTGTCGAAATTCTTGAACGGCAAACTTTCTTGGATTACAAACTTGCCATATCCTCCCTAGCCATATCGAAATTATAGGCGAACAAACTAGCGCCTTCACTTGCCATGGAAGCTTGATCACTAGCGGGTTGTTGTTTCAACGACTTGCAAAACGGTGTTTTTCGACGTGTTGTCTCAAGGTGGTGTTTGCACCTACGGCGTAAAAACCATGAAAATGATGACAACACGCTTTTTGTCCCGTTGGCCATCTTGTACAAATCGAAATGTGACCAAACTTCGGGGTTGGGCTTCGTTGGAAGAACACGAACCACCATGTTGGTTGTAAACTCGCCAACGTTGACCGAATCATCAGCACTAGAGCTTGCCATTTTAAGAATTATCAAACAAAAAGGTAAGTGTTTTTAAGAGTTTTTTTTTAAGATTAGAGAGTGGTGTGATTGAACCTCAACACCCACCACCCTTTTGTACTAGTTGGAGATGGATTATAGGCCAAAAGAACAAAAGAAAAAAAACCGGCTATAATTCGGTCCAAATGGTCATATGATCGTTACAGCATGCTCCAACTTTTTAACTTGTATAATCGAATTTTTAACCGGTTTTTTGTAGCTGTTACAGTTTAACCGGCTTATAAACCGGTTTTATATATAATACAATTTTTTAACTGGTTTTCCAACCGGACTGAACAACATAAAACACAACCGGTCCATAGCTGGTCAAACCGGTTAGTAACCGAACCGGTTACAAAAAAACGGGTTTATAAAACAACCAGTTTCGTTTTTTTTGCGGTTTCGGTTGAAAAGCCGGTTTTTTTGTACATCTCTAGCAATCCCCCATTGGCCCGGGTATGTTACGATTTTACCCCAGTTCAAAATTACGAATTTTCCCCTGTTCAAAATTACGATTTGCCTCCGATTCAAAATTATAGTATTGCCATCGCTTTAGCTTTGGCAAATTATAATTTTACCCCAGTAAAAAATTACAATTTTGCCCTCAGTTCAAAATTACAATATTGGCATCGTTTGAATTATTTTAGCAAACTATAGAATTTTTTTATTTTAATTGGTTGACTCGATTTAATTTTTTACTCGTGTCTAGGAGCTGCCTAACACTCGCTCATTAGTCTTGACAAATTACAGTTTTGCCATTGTTTTAGTTTTTTCTAACAAAACTATAGTAGTATTCTTTAATTAATTAAAAAATATTCGGCCCACAACCGCAACCCGCGTTCACGGGGCATCAACTAATTGTATAAAATTACAACTACAAGATGAGTGTAGAGTAGCATGTACGTGGCAACCACTTTTCATTCATGGTTTTTTTATGTTTTGTTCATCATCATCATCAATTATTTATAGTAATTGATTATCGTTTATTCATTTAAAAAAAACTTGTCAAGTTATATCAAAACAGAAGATAGACGGGCAACAAGCTGCGCAACCACTCCTTTCTGAATCGCGAACCATAACCTTTCAAATACAATGTAACGCCTCGATCTTCGTATTTCTATTTTTAAAAAATGTTCGTATTCGTATTCTAATTTTAGAGACCTTACATTCGTATTTTAATTTCAATCTCACAATTCGAGGCGTTAATCATAATAAAATTCATATTTTATATTTTTTTATTTTATTCACACAACCGATCATTTAAAATACGTATTTATACGCAAACCGACACTTTTATACGTATAAATACTTATACGCACATCCTTAATACTCGAATTATAATTTTATACTTTTTATATACTCAATTACATAATATATACTCAAGAAATACCAAGAAATACCAAGAAATATACCAATCATATTTCCACCTCATCAATCCTCTTTCACCTTCTTTAACCAATCATATTTCACCATTTTCCACCTCCTTTCTCCACCAATCACCTTCTCAATCCTCTTCCACCTTCTTTAACCAATCATATTTCACCAATCATATTTCACCCTTTTTCACCTCCTTTCTCCACCAATCACCTTCTCAATCCTCTTCCACCTTCTTTAACCAATCATATTTCACCCTTTTCCACATTCTCCACCTATAAATACCAACCCCCTTCTACCATTTTCTTCACACTATTCTTCTCTCCATCTCTCTAATTCTCTCAATCTCTGTAAATCAAGAATTCTAAAAGGACACTAAGTGTTCCACCCTTTCTTCTCTCAACTTCTATACTTCTCTCAAATCTTCCAAGCAAGGAAGAGAGCTCTAAGAGTTCTAAAAGAAAACATTAAGTGTTTTAAAAGAAGCTTTGAAGCTCCAACCTCCAACTCTTCACGGAATCACCAATCGGAAAGCATATGCAATATTGTGAGTACACTCGACCCACTTTTGTTTATAACACTTTTGGGTGTAACATGTTTTACCTATACAAAAATCACAAACACTTAAACTTTATGAAATACACAAACAATCCTATACCCATAAATACTTGAATTGTATACTTGTTGCTTGTCTTGGATATTCGTTATGCTATGCTTTAGTCATTAACTATTTTTAGCCTTCGTTTGACATGCTTAGCGCTATAGGAATTCACGCATCCACCTCCATCGTGTTATTCGTGAGGTCATGTTAAAACATCGTGATTGCGTTAAGGGTTTGATTATTAGTATTGCATGCCTTGATATTGCTCTTGTATAGATTTGGTTGCCATGAGGATTGTTAAAACTTTATTCGTATATGTATGCTATGCTTAAACTTGTGTACTCGCCTTTGCTTTTGCATTGACTTTATTTTAAAACATGTTACAGGTTGAGGAGATGATGCTATGAAATCAAAATAGCAAGGACTTAGATATACATATTTTAGACGTTAGATTTATAAATGTTATACCAAATTTTGTTATGTTTTATGAACTTATTGTATTGCTTCATGTTGTATTTGACAATGTTGTGAAATGAAATTTGGATTAATTAAATATTGTCATTTATTAGCGTTATGAGCAATGAGCAATCTCGTTTTCGTCTCATCCCGATGTTCCGCCATCGGTTGGGGTGTGACAGATTGGTATCAGAGCCATAACTATAGGGAATTAGGCAAATTGCTATGCTTTTGACCTAGTCTATAGTTAAGTACCATACTTGACCATACGTGATTCACATGCTAATTTCTTAAAACGTCCTTTATGTGCTAAATTCATGAAATGCTTTACGTGTTCATACTTGTTACATTATCTCGATCATATGCCTTTCCTAATGCATTTTACTCAATATACTAAACTCGAAAACACTCGTATTACACAAGTGAGACGACTTCTCCAAAATAGGCGTGATATCCCCAATTTGGTGAACGACTCTCATTCCGCCAATTCTTTACTTATTTATTTATTTATTTCACGAAGTTACACCATCAAGTTAGGAGTGACATCCACACCTTGAGGGGAAACTCCTATTCAAACTCTAGCGGACTCTCGTCAAGTGTTGAAATTAAGTTTGACCCGACGAGTACCAACCACACTTAGGGTACAAAATCGTCGAGTTCGGGGTGAAACCCGCAACTTGTCGATTAAGTCCCATTCCTCGATTTTCAATCTCGCCAAAGTTTCGATTTTCCAATTGATTAGAGACGTGTAATAACTGGAAGGGTAAAATGTCGTTAATCACTTATCGACGAGAGCGTTTTACCTATAGGCCAAAGCACGTTTCTCTAATTCAAAAGGATCTTCGATTCACTTTGGAATAGTCGACGTTTCTCTACCCGAAATAGTCTAATGTTTTCTGAGACTCTCTTTTATACCATTTCAATTTATACATGACTTTTATATACTTGTTACCATTCCTTTCAAATTTCCAATTTATTATAAGGTTTTTACGCAATTCATATTAAACCTTTTCATCCACTTATACATTATTTGCATACATGATTTCAAAACGTCATCAACTAGACTTATATTTCTCGAAAAGTCCGAAATGGAGACCGTCGTCGAGATAGGAGTGAATTCCTTACCTAGACGATCAAACTCTGTTTCCTTCTTTCCTTAAAACGACCTCACCAACGGATTAGAGGTGATTCCTATACCTCGGTGATCGTTACCAACCCTCCTTCTTGGAGACTTTATCACACAAACCACATGTTTAAATTGTATACCTAAATCTTTTATCATATTGTCAAAATTCTTACTTAGACGAATTTCAAAACGTACTATTTTATCAAACGTATTTCCCATCCTATAATCTATTTCATATAAATCACATACGCATATACTTGGTCACCACATGAACGTTTTGTTTCACGATTTTCAAAGCTCGACGGAATGCTACCTACCAACTTAATCAGTCCAAGGAATACCTTGCCCACAAATCTTATGTTTAACATAATCACTAAAACAACGCGATAACTTTACATTAAGAGCTTTCATTTGTAAAAAAAAAACCAAACCAATATCTTATAGACATTATGGGATCACTTTACTAAGGGTATGTTGGGATTGTTGTTATTATTTTTTTCCTGGTTCCTTTGATTATTGTGTTTTTAAAGCAAAAAAAACTATAAGTATATAATAAAAAGAACTGATTTCTTTCATTTTGTATAGATCAAAGCTTATTTATTTATTTATTTATTCTTTTTTCACATATATATATTTGTCAAACACTCAAGTAGTTGATTATCTGATTATTGGGATATCAAACAACATAATCAAATTCAAACACTATCTTTCTGCAGCACGTTTTGTTACAGCTAATCATCTGATTCTGATTATTCAAAACACATAAACTATTTTCAAAACTCAACCCCAAACACCCTCTAAACCTCTTATCGCGATTAAGAGAACATTTTGCTAAACACTTTCAACGATAATTAAATCCATTATCCCATATTTCCTCTCAAGGGTCAACGTATCACAAGAACAACTGAATTTCAAATTTCTTATCTTGATGTAACATCCTTTGAAAACGATGCGAACATACTAATTTAAGACCTTGTCATATACCACCCAAAATGTCATCTCAATTTCAAAACACGTGGGCAAGAAAACATTACAAGGACTAACCACTTTTGACTTACTTAAATTCCCCTAAAACAGTGGTAGCACTCCCATCCATTACAAAATACGTAACGTATAATCAATATGTACCTTATATTCTTTTATATTCACAAATTAGATCCTACATTCTAAGTCAAATTGAACCTATTTTAGAAGCGATAACCTCAAAGTTTTGCTCAAACCACTTTACATGCATATCCTCGCACATGATTTAGTCAAAATTTCGCACGCCAATATCATTTATATCATTCATTTTTACACACTCAAATTTCTCGATCATTTTACATGATTAAATTCGTTGTATTCAATTAATGTCATGCACGCAATCGTCGTCATTTATACCTATTGATATTCATACTTATACACATATTCATATTTATGCTCATACGTGTCATCATTCATACTTATACTTATACTCATATACATACTTATAATCATGCTCACATTCATGTTCATGCTCATATTCAAATTCATACATTCGTACCTATACGTGAGCATAACCCGAGGGGATTCGCTCACGTTGGTCTCATACTTATTTAAACGTAAACATGCTTATATACTACATTCTTATACGCACGCACACTCTTATTTTCAAATTTATGTATACCCTGATTCATACATAACTAGTACAACTATGCGGATCATGCGACAATCAATATAATCACGGGTGCACACGGGATTATAGTGATAGGCGCATGAGAATCATAGGGTGTACTACTGTGTATGGTAGGACACGGAACGTAACATGACACCGAATAACGAAACGAACGTAACATGGTCAAAACATGGTGGATACGCCGATGGTACTTCCTATATATAAGTGTTTTCACCATGTTTCAAACTTTCGTAAAACGTGACATTAGAAATTCGGTGTCTTGCAGACCTATTTAGACCCGATACAAACTTTAACAACTCACAAACGCATTGCTAAGCGCGCGATATCCGATTATCCACGAGAGACCCCATTCTTAACTCATCGCTTCAATACGCATGCCATTCTTATACTCATCCGTTTATCAAATCAATCGTTCACACTTATGCCTCCATTATTCCCCGACATCTTTGTCTTTTATACAAATCCCATTTGCAATCAATCAGTTTAAACATTCGGACCCTAAAATACTTTCTTACACTTAAAAAATATTTTCCATTCTTTATTTATGCGCAAACATACTTAGTTGACAGTTACCTCCAAAACCATTTTTTTTTATTTCAAATACCTAACTTCCTCGTTTTTTTCACCGATAAAGAATTCTCTACAAAACTGAGATTGCCAATGCTCTTTAAATCCAACGAAAATTTTTGTTACAACCAATAGTGCGGTCACACTTTTCATCAAAATACATATCGTTTTATACGAAAGTTCCTTTTTAGGTATCACATTTTAAAATACCTTGTAATTGAGTTATTCAAACTTGTTTAAACTCGCTTGTCTATACACACACATGCACGTTTACTTATGCTCAATGCCTCGAATCATTTTAGACAAACGAACCCTTTTTACAAACCTATCTTTTCGTTCCTCAAAACTTCATACTTTTCAACACATTTCAAACATCAAAATCTCGATTTTAGACAGTCATTCTTCTAGCCAAAATGCTTTTTCTCTAAGGTCTTCCTCTTGAATAAATTTTGGGACGAAATTTCCTAAAGTAGGGGAGACTGTAACGCCTCGTATCTTCGTATTTCTATTTTAAAAAATGTTCGTATTCGTATTCTAATTTTAGAAACCTTACATTCGTATTTTAATTTCAATCTCACAATTCGAGGCGTTAATCATAATAAAATTCGTATTTTATATTTTATTCACACAACCGATCATTTAAAATACGTATTTATACGCAAACCGACACTTTTATACGTATAAATACTTATACGCACATCCTCAATACTTTAATTATACTTTTATACTTTTTATATACTCAATTACATAATATATACTCAAGAAATACCAAGAAATATACCAATCATATTTCCACCTCATCAATCCTCTTTCACCTTCTTTAACCAATCATATTTCACCATTTTCCACCTCCTTTCTCCACCAATCACCTTCTCAATCCTCTTCCACATTCTTTAACCAATCATATTTCACCATTTTCCATATTCTCTACCTATAAATACCAACCCCCTTCTACCATTTTCTTCATACCATTCTTCTCTCCATCTCTCTAATTCTCTCAATCTCTGTAAATTAAGAATTCTAAAAGGACACTAAGTGTTCCACCCATTCTTCTCTCAACTTCTATACTTCTCTCAAATCTTCCAAGCAAGGAAGAGAGCTCTAAGAGTTCTAAAAGAAAACATTAAGTGTTTTAAAAGAAGCTTTGAAGCTCCAACCTCCAACTCTTCACGGAATCACCAATCGGAAAGCATATGCAATATTGTGAGTACACTTGACCCACTTTTGTTTATAACACTTTTGGGTGTAACATGTTTTACCTATACAAAAATCACAAACACTTAAACTTTATGAAACGCACAAACAATCCTATACCCATGAATACTTGAATTGTATACTTGTTGCTTGTCTTGGATATTCGTTATGCTATGCTTTAGTCATTAACTATTTTTAGCCTTCGTTTGACATGCTTAGCGTTATAGGAATTCACGCATCCACCTCCATCGTGTTATTCGTGAGGTCATGTTAAAATATCGTGATTGCGTTGAGGATTGTTAGTATTGCATGTCTTGATATTGCTCTTGTATAGATTTGGTTGCCATGAGGATTGTTAAAACTTTACTCGTATATGTATGCTATGCTTAAACTTGTGTACTCGCCTTTGCTTTTGCATTGACTTTATTTTAAAACATGTTACATGTTGAGGAGATGATGCTATGAAATCAAAATAGCAAGGACTTAGATACACACATTTTAGACGTTAGATTTATAAATGTTGTACCAAATTTTGTTATGTTTTATGAACTTATTGTATTGCTTCATGTTGTATTTGACAATGTTGTGAAATGAAATTTGGATTTAATTAAATATTATCATTTATTAGCGTTGTGAGCAATGAGCAATCTCGTTTTCGTCTCATCCCGATGTTTCCGCCATCGGTTGGGGTGTGACATACAAACCCTGGCCCCCTAGGGTTGAACAATTACTGTGGATAACCCGTTGAACCCTGGTCAAGAAGTGGATAACTTCTGGCGCTAGGGAGCCAAATGTATCAAAGGCAAAAGGGACAAAGACATGCTGGTTATCTGGGCAAGCTTAGCGTACTTATCCACTTTCTTTGATTCTGCCTTTTTTGCTGCTTGTCCAGCTACAAACAAGTTTTCCCTTAAACCAACCAAAGGGGAAACCCCGTAAGGTCCACATAAACATGTTTCTCCCCAACCCAACAAAAAACGAGCAGATTCTGGTCTACTGCAGACATGAATCGTAAAGCTTGTATGTACCCGGAAGATGTCTTCTTTTTCCCTTTTACTTTTACCTTTTAAGGTTGACATTATAATCTCTCTAACTTTTTAAAGACTTTTAATCAAATTTTACATGATTACTTTATGCAAGTGTCGGTATGAATTTAAGTTGATTTGCGTTTCGACATAATTTCTTTTTAAAAACTTTTTTTTGTCTTTTGTTGTCTTTTTTTTTTCTTTTACCTTTACCTTTCTACTTTCAGGATTGATACTTACAAGCTCTCAACTTTCTAAAGACTTTGTAATCGAGTTTTACGTGCTTATTTTATGTAAGTGTCAATATAAATTCAAGTTGATTTACGTTTCTACATTTTTTTTAAATGAGTAGGCTAAGATATTATACGTTTTTGTACTTACTTTTATGTACGTGTTTAATCTGCACATTTTCATTAGACAGTATAAATTTGAGTTACTTTATGTTTTGCCGTCGCCGCAACGCACTTATTTTAAAGTTGGTTAACATTTCGATGTAAAATTATTTCGCAAATAAGTTTAGTCAAATATAATACGTTTTCGTGCTCATTATTATGTACGTTTTCAGTTGGTTTACATTTGACATAAATTTCGCTCAGAGACCAGTTGGGTCAAATATATTACGTTTCGATTAGACGATATAAAGTCGAGTTACTTTACTTTTTCACGCCGCGCGGGAAATTTACTAGTTTATAACAAACACTCGCTTTATTTGTGATGATATATCTACCATGTGCACTGTAGGCGCATTTTAGAAACCAACCACAACACTCCGTCACAAAATTCGGAAGCCGCCGCCGTACACTTCACAAATTCAGATGGCGACGGAGAAGACCGATGTATCCTCCATGGAAGTCGACGATCAGATCACCTCCGATCCAAAGTTCTCAATCAACGGTCAGTCCCTAATTACACACATGCACACATTTATTCACCTATATACTCTTGTTAATGAATCGATTCAACTAGATTACTATCTGAATTACAATAATCGGTGGTATTGCAGTATTGCAGCTGTTAAAATCTGCACATATGCAGCACGGATTGCGTTTTGGGGACTACACTCGCTATCGGTAATGTCAGACTTTTGTTTCGATTATAGGTTTTGTTGTTGTGAATAGATTGCGTGTTTTTGTTAAGGATTTGTGAATTTTGAATGTGGACTTGTGATTATAGGAGGTATTGTACTGCTCGGTTGAGGAGGTTGTATAAATCGTTGAAGTTTACCCATGGGCGTGGGAAGTATGCTAAGAAGTCTGTAACTGCATCTACTGTTACTGAAGTTAGGTATGTGAATATACAATTTGTGTTAGTTGTTTGAATTTGTGTTGTGATGGTGGTGAATTGTTATGTGGAATGATTAGTTTTCTTGCTTGTCAAGTTAAGTGAGATGATGGTATGAATTGAATAGTTATTGGTCTGCATTAGATGTGTATGTGGTGAGGTCTCGGTACTCATAAGGGTTATTATGAGAGTGTTTGGGCATGTGAATTATGATTAATAGGATACGCGATGTTGTAGGTCGCGCATATACTTTTATTCGAAAGTATAAAAATTGTAATAATTTTTCTATACATCTTCATAGAAAATATGTTTACATCTATGAGTACATATTCGTGGCGTTTACCACTCAAAAAATTAGATGTAGGTTGAAAGAAAAGGTTTGGAATGTTTAGGGGTCTGAGGTCAAGCGTTAGGACATCCATAAGTGTCTTCCAGTTAATACATGTTTTTTGGCGATACTAGTAGCATTTGCAGCTATTGATGTTAATGAATGATGATGTGATGATAAAGTGATAAGTTTCTCACTAGATGGGTAGTTGCGTCTAGTTTAATTTGAAATAACTTAATAGAGTGATGCGTGGATCTGGTATGATGAAAAGTCGAACCTCTAGTAGTATATTTTGAAGATTCAACTCAATACGGTTCTATTTATGGTCTGTTATTAGTAAACTACAGGCTTTCAAGGCAGCTGCAAGGACGTTGAATTGTATCATGGTTGATATTAACAGCTTGTAAATTGCTCTTTTTGGTATCAATTGTCAACCTTCACTATACACTCTTGCATCCTCTTGAATAATCTTATTCACCTTTTGTTAATTTGAGAGAGGTTTCAGCATTATGTGTATATTTAAGAAGCAGCAATTGTAACCTTTAACCGTCAAATTTTTTTTCATTGGGAAGATTATTAACATTTAAGGTGTCTAATTCTGAGCTAACAACTACATTGTGGGCCCGCAATAGGTTTCTTCATTTGGTTCTCTACACAGCAGAAAGAGCATGGAGCCATGCCATGGAGAAGAGACAGCTGCCAGATGGTCCAAATGCACGTCAACGAAGCTACCTGATTGGCCGGTTGCGTAAAGCAGTGAAATGGGCTACACTTTTTGCAGAATTATGCGCTATCAAGGGAGATTCTAGAACTTCATTAGAAGCCGAGGTATGTTTCTTGGCAGGCTATGTAGAATAATAAATTTTAATACGTATCTATAATCGGATGACCTGTACCATCTTTCAGTTTTTGCTGAACAAGTTAATTTCAATTTGTAGGCTTATGCTTCATTTATGAAAGGTAATTTATTATTTGAACAAGACCAGAATTGGGACGTTGCATTGAAGAGTTTCAAGAGTGCTAGGCAAGCCATATTATTTACGGAATGATTTTTTTTATTGTTGGTTTTTGCTCTCTCGCCTTATTTTTTAAAATACAAACAGGGTTGTTTACGAGGAACTTGGAAAATACGGAGATCTGGATAATCAAGTTTTGTGCCGTGAGCGTGTTGAGGAACTAGAACCAAGTATACGCTACTGTTTGCACAAAATTGGTGAATCAAATTTACAAGCTTCTGAACTTGTACATATCGGAGAAATTGAAGGACCTGCACTGGACCTTTTTAAAGCTAAATTAGAGGTAGGTTAATAATTAAAATAACTCATTTAATTCTACAGCCTTGACCAACTCAATAAAATTACAAGAGTACATATCTAGACTCGATTCTTTATGCATTTATCATGATCATATTCACATAAATGATAAATCTAAGTTTGTATAATAATATTGTATCTATGTCAGGCTGTAATGGCTGAAGCTAGAACTCAGCAGGCTGCATCCATGACGGAATTTCATTGGCTTGGTCACAGATTTCCAATATCAAATGCAAAGACTAGGGTTTCTATATTGAAAGGTTTGTTTTCTATCTTTAGAAAGATTGTGTATTATGTATGCTTAACAAAAATAGAACTTTTGATGGTTATAATATGCAATACTTGCTATATTGGAAGCTTGAATCTATAAGTTCAAAATTCTGATATATTATTGTTGGGTTTGGCAAAAAATCAGTTTATGCTTATCTCATCACAATGTTGTGCATATTAATGTGAAAACACATGCTGATACGTTTGTGTGATTTTTGGTAAATGATTAATCACTTTTCTGTTTTTTCTGACGCTTGTGTGATACATGTGACTATGTGACCTAAGCAGTTAATGCGGTAAAAAGTCGGATATAGATATCGGTATTTGCGGTGGGATATTGGTCAAGGATTGATTTTAATATCAAGCTGAATTTATATATATATATATATATAGCAATTTAACACTAACAATTCAATATACACTCCTACCATTAACAAATTAACCTTTTACAACTTGCAAAACAACAACAATTGTAGAAATTTGGAACTAATTAAGACTTAAAACACTAATAGCAGCAATAGGAAGAAAGACGAATGGTAGAACTAAGAAGAAAGGTACTGATATCGGGCAAATCGGTGATATGTCAGTCAAATATCAGTTAATATCGATGATAATATCTGTACCGATATTCTGACCCGTCTTTGACAAACGTTTTACACGGGGACAGATACCCATATATTGGTGATATGTCGGTGATATATCATCGGTTTAACTGCATAGCTTTTGTTGGTTATACATAACAATACTTGCTACATTAGGAGCTTGAATCTATAAGTTCAAAATTCTGATATATTATTAGTTGGGATTGGCAAAAAATCAGTCTATGCTATTTATCTCATCACAGTGTTGTGCATATTAATGTGAAAACTACATGCTGATACATTTGTGTGAGTTATGGTACATGATTAATCACTTTTCTGATTTTTCTGATACTTGTGTGACATATGTCGCTTGTTCTTTCAGCTCAGGAATTGGAAAAGGAGCTTCATGATCGAATGGAAGGTGCTCTTCCTGCTGAGAAAAGACTTGTTGTTTTTGACAAAATTTTTGCTGCGTATAATGAAGCCCGGGGATCCATTCGCAATGACTTGGTATGTCGTGGAAGCTATATAGTTAAAGCTTAGGTGTACGGTATGCTGGAATCGGAGAGAGAATGAATGGAATATATACTTATATATTGGAAGAGTAAAATGACAAATCGCCCCTGAGGTTTGGGCACTTTTGCCTGTTACATCCAAAATAAGATTTTTTTTGGTAACTGGACCCCTGACGTTTCGTTTTTGTTGCCATTTTAATCCAAATCACTAACTCATTTAAAATGTATCCTTAACTCAGGGACAATTTTGGCAATTTCTTAAAAATGGGTCAACGAGAGGTTAAAATAGTCTACTTAAAAAAATTACATATAAAAATGTGTGTGTATATATAAAACTAAAAACCACCTATTTTGTTAATCTCGATTAATCGCTGGTCGGTACCTCATCAACCGACTAGCGCCTACTGATTCTTACAACACTGATAAAATGTTAGTTACAAAAGCAAGGCTGATTTTTTATATAATTTTTTTGATAAAGATTACTTAGATTTTGTTTGTATATAGGCTACTGCAGGTAGCGCTGAAAACATAAAGGACGATTTGAGCGGGCTTGACAAAGCTATAGGTGCTGTACTATTGCAGCGGACCATTGAACGCAACCAACTGTTGGTTAGCATAGCTAAGAGTAAACTTAGCAAGGCCCGTGATGACAAGAATGAGAAACTCACCAAACCTGAAGAGCTTGTTAGGTTATTTGATCTTCTTTTACAGGTATGAGACTATAATGATTCAGTTTATACAATCTGCTTTGCGCCTCGTTGGTCATTTTAACTGTAGGGGTTGAAATAATGGGCGTCCTTGATTACATGTGAAAACAGGGTTGGGTCCAAATGGGTGATTTTGGTATGGGTCTGGTCGACCCAAAACACTTTTTGCTCTTTAAAACATCTGGTGTGTTAGATATAATTGCCAAGGCTATATTATTTCGCTAATAATCTAAAACTAGTATCTACGACCCGTGCTTTGCAGCGGGACCGTTAAGCCGGACAAAAAGTAAACATAAAAATGATGAATCACGCACGCACGTTACGGCGTGTTTAACTCGCAAAAATTAGACCGAAAAAGTAAAACATAGAAAAGAACAACTAAGTCGGCTTAGGACCCACGGGTTTCGAGGGAGCCATTAAACCGTACAAAAATAGACGTAAAAACGTTGAACCACACGTGTGCGTTCAGCATGTTAACTCGCAAAATCTAGACCGAATTGTAAAACGACAAATTTGTAAAAAGATGTAAAGTACATGGGACCAAACATGAAACTGAAAAAGTGTCGGGGTTAAAAGTAGAAAATGTTGTGACAAATATGTAAAAGATGAAAACTATAGGATTAAAAGTGTAAAAGATGAAAACTATGGGGGTTATGTAAAAGATGAAAAGGGTTAAAAGTGGAAAAGATAAAAAGAAAAGAAAAGGGAACAGTGTTTTTGTGAGGGGAGAAAGTTTTGTAATTAATGTAGGGTAGATTTTGAATACACTTTGGGCGACTTTTGACTTGTTTCTTAATCCCGTTTGACCAGTTTCTTTTTAGCTGTTTTTTTCTATATATACTCGCTAGATGATAAAACACTAAAACATAACCAAATCAATAACTGGGCTACCTATAGCTACTTGCAACTTCTTGTGGTGCTGACAAATGTTTGTTATTATTGAATATAGAATACATCAGATCTTTCTGACTTGTTGAGTTCCGGAAGAGACAGAAAAGAGGAAATAGTGGCACTAATTGAAGAATGTGAAGTCAAAGAGCTCATTTTTCGAGCAGAAAGGTTTGCATGACACCGTTTTACCATTATTATCTCACTGCAGATGTGTGTGAATTTTCTTTTTCCAATAAAAAATATAATAATAAATAAATTTAGTTATTTTCATTATTTTTTGCAGGTGTTTTTTCTTGGCTAAGTCTTATAGCTCAGCTGGGAAGAGGACAGAAGCATATTCTTTGTTTTCTTTTGCTCGCTCTCTGGCTGAAAATGCATTGAAGAAACTTAGGAGTGCGACTAGCCGTGATCAGGTTTATAATCTGGAATTCAAACTAAATAAAAAAGCGATATGTTTAGGTCTATATTTATGATTGATTTTTTTTGTCAACAGTTGACGATCAAAGAATTGGAGACATTGTATAACAATTGCAGATCCAACAGTTGTATTGAACATGCAATGGGGATTATGGAACACGAGAAGGCTCCCGAGGATCTTTCAAAAAAGATTTCTACTGTATCAATATCTGGGACGGATAAAAAGGTATTGATTAGAAAGAAACATAATCTAAAAGTAGAATAAAACTGAAATGCTATGTTTCAAGTTACCTTATTTGACCGGTCATCTAACCTCTCTAATTTGCCGCCTGGACTTGTTGGGTCAACTTTGTGCTAGTTAGACATGCATCAAACTTACATATATTTTTATGTTCAGGCGGAAAAGTTCCTCATTGAGAAATTGGATTCTTACGAGTCTGCTGTTGGTGATTCAAGCACAAAAGTAGCACCGCGTATTGCTGCATACCAACCATCCTTCCAAGCAATGCTCGCAATCCCATAGTTCTTGATCTCGCCTATAATTCAATCGATTTCCCCTCAATTGATAACAGGATGAAGAAAGACAAAAAGGGTTTTATTAGTAGGCTCTGGGGATGAATTATACAATCAGATTTCAGGATGATTTTCATTGAAGTTTTTTTAGATTTTGAACAATTTGTTACTGTAATATCGGGTTTCTGGTCGCTTACCGTGTGTTGCTTTTTGAACCAGTTTCTGATGAGGATGTTTTACTTTGATCATTGGATTCAAATGAGAGAGAAACTTTTTGCTCATTATATTGTTAAGGGCTGAAAATTGACAACTATTCAAATTGGGGGGGGGGGGGGGGGGGGGGGGGGGGGTATTCATGTAATGCTAATCTAGAAAACGGCATTAGACAAAGAATGACATGGGAAAAAATTATATCGTATGCATTTTGTTTTCATATTTTATTAAAAACAAATTATATGAAATTATTTGATAATGTAAACTATTTGTGATCAAATCATCTATGTTTGATAAAATTAAAGTTATAAAACAAGTTATATGAAATTATTTGATAATGTAATGTAAACTATTTGTAATCAAATCATCTATATTTAATAAAATTGAAGTTAAATAAAAAAATATAACCACTGAGTTGGTGGTTCATTGGCAATTTCACAAGAATCAAGAAATTTGTCGCTTAATTTAAAAAAAATACAAATAGGCTATTAAAAAAACATATTCGAACTTGTATCATAATAGAATCAACATAATTTTAGTATAATAAAACATTTCTACTTGTTTAAATTGCATGGATTTAAAAAAAAGTAAAAAACTTTCTACCATTCAAACACGTTAAAGTTTGATTAAGTGACGCTCCAAGTGTTTAAAATGTTGACGTAGATATCATATAAGATAATATGCACTTGTATTTAAAACAGTTAAAAGTGGTGAAATAGTATTCCACATCACCAAAAAAAGAGTCTGCATAACACTTAACAAAAAAAAATTGTCTACATAGCCTTTACATATGTAATGATTGTGTTATTAACTCATGCTTTTAGAAAGTTTTATACTACAACTTTTTTTTTATTTCTATAATAATAACCTGGTTTAGACTTGGGGTTCAAAAAATATGAAACTTGGTTAAAATTTAAAATCTGCATTTGTATTTAAAGCGGTTAAAATTGATGGCCGGTTCTAAAAATCTTCATAACTACACCAACTTTTTTATTTCTATAATAATAATAATAATAATAATAATAATAAAATAATAATAATAATAATAATAATAATAATAATAATAAAATAATAATAATAATAATAATAATAATAATAATAATAATAATAATAATAATAATAATAATAATAATAATAATATCCTGGTTTAGAATTGGGGTTCAAAACATATGAAACTTAATTGGTTAATACTTAATAATCTCGTTGATGAATTTTGGCGCGCAATATAACAGCCCCTTAAAAAATAAAAACCCTTTGGCTTACATTTCAATCCAGCAAACGACGGAGGCTTCAGTGGCACCCATCAAAATTCGTTCTATTTCCCCTCTTCATTCGGACCTCTCAATTTTCATTTTCATAGCTCTCATTTTGTTAATATTTTCATCACATTTTCACCTTCTCCTCTGCATTTTTATTTCAATCTTTTGCCGAAAGATTATTTATTGAATAGACGGTATCCGATTTGTTTCAAAATTGGCTGTTTGGAGGTTTGGACTTTGGATCGATGCAGCAAGACGCAACCATGTATTTCTCAAAACTCGAAGATTCCCCCATGTTTCGGCAACAGGTGTGTTTTTTTTTTGCCTGAAAACATTATGTTTTTGTGTTTTTTTTTGTGGTTTGTTATAACATGAGGAAATATTGTTGTCGTTCAGTTGTGCCGCATGTTGGTTTGATGCAACCCGAATCGTCAAACCTAATTGCACTTTAATTCATTAAACCATCATGGCATCACCTTACACCCCTGAGATTGCTATCAACTGAAATTTATACAAAACAAGATTAAACAACCGAAACAAATGACATTAATGCCAATACTTCATACTCTCACGCGCATTAATTAAACGAAGTGATGCTGCCTGTTGGTGACGGGTTGGAGACCAACATTCATTCCCCTAGTGATGATTTCAGATCCAAGAAAGATAAGAGATTGATTCTTTAGATTTTGGGGGATGTGTTTTTTCTTTTGTGCCCAAATAGCAAGCTAGACGAGGAATAGGAACGATGTTATCTGGTGTGAAGATGACTTGGAAGCCGTAGAGAATCTTTTTATGAGCTTAAATGTTTCAGGATAAGCCGTAGAAAATCTTCATCAGGGTTTTCTTCAAACAACTTACAAAGTTTTGACGATCGTGCAGCAAGGTCCTGTGTGATAAGATGTACTTTGACTTTTTTAGGTGAAAAGAAATACTTAATTACTCTGAGATTTTAAGTCCAGCGATCCAGTTTTGTAGAAACAATCGTGTGCCCGAATTTACAACAATGATCCAATGGGGTGGTGATGGCTGATATAAATTTAAAAAATATTACACAGGTTTTCTATGTGAACAATGTGACAGTCGATCATAAAAGTCAAAATGAATCAAACATGAGGAAGTTGACTATCTGCAAAAGTCTTGAGTGTTTTACCTTGGTCAAGTTGAATGATCTGCGGCTCTCTGCTATGCATACCTGAACATCTTTGACAATTTGTTTATAGTGTTTATAAAAATGTATATCAAAAGTTCAACCGAAACACACACTACTTATCCTTAAATTTGATGCGTGTTGTGTCCAAGGATGTGTATGCCCATTGTTGACTTTTAAACAAAGATTGACTCATTCGGTTGCCCATACTTGCGACCACGACATTTTTTGTTGGTGTTTTCGAATAATATGAACACACGAGTATATTAGTGTTAGCATTTGTATCACATGTTATGTTGTCATAAAAACAATGAGTGCATTCGGATATTGATAAAACACTTCACGTTTTCAACTATGTAACATGTGAATGTATAATATACTGTAATGTAGCTCCAATGTTTGGAAGAAATTGCAGACACTTTGAGGGAAAGAGGTTCAAAGTTCTCTAAAGGCTGTCGAAAATATACGTGAGGATCATTTCTTTATTATTTCTTCATATTTACAATTATTATTATTACGTTGTGGGAAATGGCTAATTTCTTATTAAAATTGTACAGAGAAGGCCTTGGGGAAGCGTATGATAAAGATGTCGCCTTTTCAAGCTCCCTTGAACATTTCGGTGGAGGATCGGATCCAATTTCGATGGCATTTGGCGGTAAAATAACTTTATCTTATCTTATAAAACTTTTCAAATTGTTTATTATGTGTTAATGGCAATACCATATGTTTTTTATATGTTCACAGGCCCAGATATGATCAAATTTGCAGTTGCGTTGAGAGAACTCGGAACGTACAAAGAAAATCTTCGATCTCAGGTCTCAGTTTGTGTAATAATATTTATTTTAGCTCAGTTTTACAATATAACCACCAATATAAAAATATTTATATGCACTTTGTGTTTTTCAGATAGAGGAGACACTAAGTGATAGGTTACTGCGATTTACCAATGTTGAGCTGCAAGATATCAAGGTTACATGATTTTTTATTTGTATATTTATTGTTATTCAAGAAAAAGGTTCGGTGGATTTCGTGTTTTGCATATTGTGATTTAAATACTTTATGATCTGTGAATTTTGTATGATGCAGGAAGCTAGAAAGCGATTTGACAAAGCTGATGCTGTTTATAGCCAGGTAACTTTACTTAGTTGTTTAATTCTATATGCGGTTATTAGTTTTAAGTAATTGACTACTTATTATATTTGCGCAATTTGGTGCAGATACGAGACAAATATTTATCACTAAGGAAAAGTACGCGATCAGAAGTAGCTTATGCCACAGAAGAGGTATATGCCATAATTTATAAATATTAATGCAATAATATAGTGACAGTTGTACATGGTAACCATCTTCATTTATAATTCTAATTTGGTAGACACATTTTAGGAACTTTACAGTGCCAGAATGATGTTTGAGCAAGCTCGCTTTAGTCTGGTACTTCCAACTTTATCCTACCTATTATGTGGGCTTGTTATATCCAATGAATTGAAAACTGGACGGACTGGCAGGTTGGACCTGTAAACCGGGTGGTCAAACCGGAATTTTTAGGGGTTGAACCGGGTTTTGATTAAATTTTTTCAACTTTACCCTATTTGTTTTTATAACATTTACAGCATAACCCGGTTCTTACATCTGATCCGACTGGTTCAACCGGTCCGACCAGTGGACCGGTAATGAGACCGGTTCGATGTCTAGTCCAGTCCTGAAAACATTGGTTATATCTTTAAACTATCAAGGTAAATGTTATACTTTTGCAATAAAACCACAGGTTTGTGCTCTTTCAAATGTTGAGGCTAAAAAGAGATTTGAGTTTTTGGAATCTGTTGGTGAAGCAATGGACGCCCATCTTCAGTATTTCAAGCAGGGATATGAATTATTACTTCAAATGGAGCCTTGTATCCACCAGGTTTTCTTATTACTATTTTCTCAACTTTCTTGTCCTCTAGATAAAAAAAGTTACCATGTCTTTTGATTTTACAGGTGCTAGAAAATGCACAAAAATCTAGAGAAAGCCATTGTACCGAGCAGCAAGCGTTAAACGAAAGGATACAAGAATACAAAAAGCACATTGATTTTGGAAATAAAAGTTGTAATCTTTCCGTTAGTAATCGAGATTTAGCACACCAAACTTCTAAAAACTCCCAAAAGTTAGTACAAGCAGTTATGCAGACTGCTGCAGAGGGGAAGGTACTCCTTTTGTATATTATGGTTGGGTTGGTAATGGGCCGGGTTATCCAGGACAACTTCCGGTAACAAAATAATTTTTTTGTGTTTCATTTCTTTAATGGTTAATTCTTCAATAGTTTAGGTTCAAAACATCAAACAAGGATATCTATGTAAACGCTCTTCAAATCTAAGGGGGGATTGGAAAAGAAGATTTTTCGTTCTTGATAATCGAGGGATGTTGTATTACTATCGCAAACAAATGAGCAGACCCTCTGTAAGTCCATTAAACTTACATTTCAAACACAATATTTCACCCTTTGTATAATATAACTTCTCAGATTCAAGTAAACTTTCAGGGTTCTGGTGCACAAAGAAGTAATACTACTGAACCCGGCCCCGGATTGCTGAGTAGGTGGCTATCTTCCCATTATCACGGTGGTGTTCATGATGTCGCACGTCACACGGTCAACCTGCTTACGTCTACGATTAAGCCTGATGCAGAACAGTCAGACCTCAGATTCTGTTTTAGGATTATTTCACCAACAAAGATATACACTTTGCAGGCCGAGAGTGCACTGGAACAAAGAGATTGGATCGACAAAATAAACGGAGTAATTGCGTCATTATTAACTTCCCAATCACCTGAGATGGTAGGTTTAGTAAGGTGCAGTTCTACGTCGTAAAATTGGTTTATTTTCAAGATTTTAAAATTACATTTGTTTTTTTCCCAGCATCTATGTAACAGTCCACAAATAAAGAAAAACCATTGGGTCAAGATAAAAAGGCATACGAAAAATGTACCGACAAGGACCATGATCCTAGAAGCATGATGCGCGTATGTAAAAGTTCACAACAGTTGCAATATGGTGTGAGAACTGAGAGGCCTGTCGACGCTTTAAAAAAGGTGCCCGGTAATGATAAGTGTGCTGATTGCGGTTCACCTGAACCTGATTGGGCTTCCTTAAATCTCGGTATTCTTATCTGCATCGAGTGTTCTGGAGTTCACCGAAATCTCGGTTGCCATATATCCAAGGTTAGTTGTCGATTTTATCGTAGAATTGTTGCACTTTGCGAAATTGCCATAGCTTACGTTTCGGTTTGTTGGAATGTAGGTAAGATCTTTGGAACTTGATGTGAAGGTATGGGAACCTTCGGTCATCGCTTTGTTCCAGTCACTTGGCAACGTATTTGTTAATTCGATATGGGAGAAATCCCTGTCGAAAGAGTCCATTGTGAAGCCCGATTCTGAAGAACATATATCCACAAAGGAAAAGTTCATTCATGCAAAGGTACTTCTTTATGTGTCCTTTTTTAAGAGTAAAACGCCATTTTCGTTATGAGGTTTGGCCAGTTTTGCGACTTTTGTCCAAAGGTTTGTTTTGACGCATCTGGATCCAAAAGGTTTGAAATCTTGCCAGTTCCATCCAGCTCGTTAACTCCATCTACTTTTCTCCGTTAAGTCAGGGGTATTTTCATCTTTTTTACGTATATTATTTTTTTTTTATATAGTCAGGGTATTTTGAATACTTGTACATTATGCTAAATGCTTGTACATAAAGTGAAAAAGACTGAATTGCCCTTTAAGTTAACAAAAAAGACGGAAATACCCTTGACTTAACGGAGACAAATGGATGGAGTTAACGAGCCGGATGAAAATGGCATGATTTCAAACCTTTTGGATCCAGATGCGAAAAAAACAAACCTTTAGACGAAAATCGCAAAACTGGCCAAATCTTAGGGACGAAATTGCCACTTTACTCTTTTTTTAACTTCCAACCAAAATTGCGGTTATTTTCTTTCAAAAAATGCAAGTTAACGAGGAATTTCATCTTATGTAGTATGCAGAAAGGCGTTTTATACAAAAAGTAAAGGACCCGCGTCACCTTATTTTACTCGAACAACACTTATGGGAAAACGTGCGTGCTAACGACAAAAAAGCGGTTTACCTCTTAATTATTATATGTGAAGCGGATGTGAATGCTGCTCATGGCCATGCCTCTTATATATCTTCATCCGTAGCTCGAATCATGCACTTTGAAGATGATAGTAACGCTGACCACGAGTTTGACTATCTAAAAGATTACACTACAGATAATTCGTCGAAATCATCTTTGAACTCAATCAGAGAGATCGATGATCCTTTAACTAATGAATCTCTTAAAGGGTGTTCTTTGCTACACCTGGCATGCCAAACCGCTGACTGTACCATGGTAGAACTGCTTTTACAGCATGGCGCGAACATTAACGCTTCTGATTCGAATGGTCAGACGCCACTGCATCATAGTATAATCAGAGGAAGACTTGCGATTGCACAGTTACTTCTTAGCAGGTAATGCTTTTGTTTGATTATGGTTTTCTTAAAAAAGCGGAAAATGGAAAAGTTTTATTGATTTTCTTTCTGTGATGATGTTTTTTGTAGGGGAGCGAATCCATTAGCAGCAGATGCAGAAGGGAAAACGCCATGTCAGCTTGTGACGGAACTGGGAATTGATGATATCCAAATCCTTGCGCTCTTACGAGAACCAAAGAGATAGCATATTAGCATATACATAATTAAATATATTATATGTACGAATGCACGATTACAGTGAGTTATGATAGTAGGAACTTTAGTATGGTGTACATCATCAATCGTTCTATTTACTAATACCATCTCAAGACTAATGCCGGTTCCTGAATTGCAATTTTGTAAGAATTACAGTTATACATAATTCTTGATATAAATCCCAGATTGCTAAACAGATACCCATCACATAGAAGAATTTGATAGGGAATCTACATTTTGATGTATAGGGAAATGGTTGATGTACTTTGTGTATGTTTAGAAATTCCCATTGTTTTTGGTACTGCTGGCCCACATGAAAGATAGGTTGATTTGGACAAAAAAAGAAATTATTATTTGGTGTGGATCCCAAAAGCTTCGGTATGATTAGTGATGGTGATTGATTAACACACAAACATATAATGATTAGGTGTTTGGATGTCTTAAATGATGAAAACTGACACAAGTAAATATCTAAAAGATATAGATCCTAAATGATGTCAATAATCAGCTCTGCTGGATTCACAATCAAAGCACCAAATGCAATTACACCCATAGAAACACACACTAAAAACTATATCCCCGGCTGCTCGTGCGCACACACTTGGCAATATATCGTCTACTGCCCAAATACGCTGGCGCCACCACTAAATAAGCTGGCCATAAAAGAAGTTTTCTTTATGTACGTATAAGCCCCTTGGCTTTGGTTTAACCCATATAACACCCTAAATATATAATCTAGTATTAACGGGTCGCACATGGGTCCAAACAGGCAAAATTTCACGCTCAAACATCTGGGCTGTGGATCCTTTCCCACTCAAAACACCTAATTGCCTAATGGATTTGATATTCAAAACATACACCCAACAGAATTACAAATTTTAGATTTGCATTTGATGTGTAGGTTGTTATAAAGAGAAAGAGAGAGAGAGAGAGAGATAATATTAGCAGGTTGAGCCCACCCGGGATGTTTGAACCATTTTAGGTCAGACCCGTTACCCAACCCACACATTTTACGACATCTAGTTTTCAATAAAGTGTAAACAAGTGAATTATGCATACCCTACTAACATCTAGTTTTCTATAAAGTGCAGAGAGGTGAATTGTGCATGCCCTACTAAAGATTCTCTAAGCAAAACATCATTACCAGCCCTTTTTCATTGAATATACAAACAAGCACGGTAGCTTGACAAAAGAACAACAAAACAAAGATGATGAAACAATGATGAAAATCTGGATCGGTCTACTCGACAGTTTTCTCTACCGATAACAAGTCAACTGTGATTAATGTATTCATCTTGAGATGTATGTACCCGTCTGTCTTTCCCAGAGTGCTAGTACTTGATTGAACATACGAATGAATCAAGTATAAGTAGCATGATGTCATTCATACCTTAATTATATTCTCTTTTAGCCATGGACAAATCAAGAATATTGTCACATCCTCAAAAAACCCTTAGAAGCTACAAGTTAAAGCACTCATATTTACGTGATTTTATTCACGCACTTGAACCCCAAAAAACTTTCAGGTAAGCAACCCAAACCATGGTCCATAGTTCCAACAGTAGCAAGACCAACTTTCTTGAGCCAGGATCGCACCCAAGAACTGAACGTTCAAACAACTTGGTTCGGTAGATCGAGTCCGTTATTCTCCCAACCACCATCCGCTTCATGCTGCTGAATAAAATCAGTTAAACTAGACTGTGGGACCCATCCAAAAACCTTCCATACTTTTCAAAACTTCAGCCAACTTATTCTTGTATCCCGCACTATGCAACCTGTGTACTAATGTACTACATGTCGCGAAACTAAGCATAACCCCACGTTTCCCAATTTCATCAATCGAGGCCACTGCTTCTTTAAACTTACCATTTTGACATAGCGTGTCAACCAATTTATCATAAACATCACGACCTGATAAACCCTTTTGTAACAACTCATCTAAAAGCATAAAAGATTTCTCCAGACTCCCTTGATCTTCATCCAACATGTTGTATACCATCGTATCTAAACCGATACCTTTCGCCACCATTTCTTCAAAGATCGAAATCATTTTATCTTTATTTCCCGATCTCATGTACCCATGAGCTAAGCATGTGTAGGTTACAACCGTTGGCGTTAAATCCCGATTTTGCATTTCGGTGAAAAGATCTTCGGCTTCTTTCATCATCTCAGCTTTACAGTAACAATCTATTAAGATTGTAAATGTTACATGATTTGGTTTTATATGCTTGTTATCGATCATATCTTTCAATAACTCATCGGCTTCCAATATCTTCCCCGACTTACAGTACATATTTATCAACGTGTTGTAAGTATGCGCGGTAACAAACCCTTTTTCCACCATTTTGTGAAATAAAGTCAACGCCTTTTCAATCTCTTGTTCTTTGCAGCACCCACTGAGAAGCGCATTATACACAACATAATCCGGTCGGATCCCGCTTTGGTCCATTTGGTCAAATAAGTCAAACCCGTCAGACAAACTCCCGGATTTACAATATCCGTCTATCATTGTAGCATAAGTCACACCATCCGGTGTCAAACCCTTCGAAGAAACTCCATCAAACAATTCACGAGCTTTTGTTATATCACCCGACTTGCATAATCCACTGATCAAAACATTGTAAGTAACGATATTTGGATTAACACCTTTACTTATCATTTTATCAACCATATTGAAAGCTTCTAGAAGATCCCCTTTTTTACAGAACCCGGAAATTATAGAGGTGTACGTGATCACATCGGGATTCAGACCTTTTTCCATGAGTTTCGACAAAACCGCAAGCGCGCTATCCATTAAACCGTTTCTAGCAAGGCCGTTGATGAGTACACTATACATGTGCATATCTGGAATTATATTTTTTCCTATCATACTTTTGAATATCGAGATAGCTTCATTCGTGTTTCCTTTTTTGCAGTGACCATCTATCATAGACGTAAATACAACGCGATCCGGCATTATATTACAATTCACCATTTCCTTAAAATATTTATCTGCAACCTCCATGTTCGGTATCCTACAATATCCACTGATCACAGCTCCGTAAGTGAAAGCGTTCGGCTTTACACCGTTAGCCCTCATTTGAGCCAAAACCGATTGCACTTCTTCCATTCTTCTATCGTTACAGAGACTGATTAAAAGCGAGTTATAGCAATACACATCGGGGAAAGTACCTTTCTCTTTCATACCAGTTAATACCGCAATTGCTTCTTCGAAACGCCATGCTTTGCATAGCCCGGATATAATAGAATTATAAGTCACGACGTTCAACCTAACTCCATTAACAAACATCTCGTCTTTCAACGTTAAAGCCTCATCAACACACCCTTGTTTCATGAATCCGTCAATTAACGCACTATAAGCAACATGATCCGGAAACACACCCACCTTCGACATATCTTCTAAAACCATCTTTGCCTCTTCCAATTTCTTCGTTTTGCATAACCCGTCTATGAGTGTCGTATAAGTATACTGATCAGGAACAAAACCTTTTTCAGTCATTAACCTCTTCAGCTCAAACGCTTCATCCATAAGCCCACCTCTGCATAACCCTCCAATAAGTACATTGTACGTTACCAAACTCGGATCACACCCGTTCTCCCCCATTTCGACAAAAACCCTTTTCGCCTCACTCACTTTCCCATCTTTACACAAAGCACTAATCAAATTAGTGTAGATATACACATCAGGCACAATCTTTAACTCAAGCATTTTATCAAACACCTTCCATGCCAACTCATTTTTACGATATTTCAACAAACTTGTCATCAAAGAATTAACACAAGCCGAGTCCGGAAAACATTCCCTATCGTTAATCCCTAACACAACACTAACAGCCTCATTCAACATCCCTTTATTCTTATAACCATCAACAACCATACAATATATCACACCCCTAAATTTCAACATCCCCTCACTGGAATTACAAAACCTATCAATCGAATCGATAACAACCGAAACCGGCTTCCGGGTGTCAATCATCTGCCCTAACACAACACTAGCATGCCTCAACTGACTCGAATTACAAAGCACAACACAAAGAATTAAATAAGATTTGAGGTTTTGATGAATACCCATTTGATGAAGCGACCAATTGAAGAAATGGAGGAGACGATTAGGGTCAACTCGTTGGTTGTGATGAAGAACAGATTGTATGACATCTGGATTTAGGTTTTTGAGGAGATTTGGGGATGAATTGATCAGGTGGAGCCAGTTGCGGTTTCTGAGAAGTGTTGTGATTTCATTGACTGTTTCGTCGTTGATTCGTGTGGTGTTTGTTGATGTGTGGATAGGTGAGATGAATCTGTTGGTGATGAGTGATGACTTTCTGTGTGTGAATAGTCTCATCATTGTGTTTGAATTTAGGGTGTAAATTGCATTTGTGGATTTGGTGGAAATGTGGAGAAGAAGAGAACGCTAGGGTTTGATGAAGTTTGGGTTATCGAGGGGGGGTGATGAAGTATTTATTCTTTCTGTATGATATCATTTACACCATTCAACAAGAACCTGCTTTTACTAGTTATGTTTTGGTGGATATTCATATGCCAAACATCTCAATTTGGTTGTTAGGGCAAAATTGGAATGGGAATATATGTTATGGGTTCATCTTAAATGCTTGGTTGGTCCCTGTGGTTTGCAAATCTTGCAGACTTGGTCCCAGTGGTTCACTAATTACACACTTGGTTCCAGTAGTTTCAAATTTTGCACTCGGGTGGTCCTTACCACTAACCTTTGTTAGATTTCTCAGTTAAGTATATACAAAATTACTATATTACCCTTAAAATAATAGAAATAAAAAAATATAAACTGGTCGGCCACCACCACTTAGGTGGCGGCGCAAGGCGTGCGGCGGCGTGTACCAAACGCGGAGAGAGAGAGAGACCGACATCTCTCTATAGCAGCGGTAGTGCCCGCGTTTAGCGGCGACGGCGGCCGCATCTCGTAGCAGAGGTGGAGGCGGTGACCCCGTTTAGCGGCGACTCTAGACTCGCCGGTGCCGACCAGCGGCGACCGGGGTGCAGATGACTCAGGTTCGAGCCTCAATCGATGGGAGCTACCTAGTATTGCGGGCATTCTGACTATGGGACCAGGCAGGGAACACTTGTATTCGGGGAAAGCTTCATCATCCAGAATTGAAACACATTTTATTTCAAACCTTTCTGCATCAAGGTGGCATACTAATAGATGATGCTGATGGGTTTGTAGGATGCTATAATCAACAACAAAATCGAGAACTATCAATCAAAGACTTCCATTGTATCGAAACTGTTCGGAACCGCAGCAGGGATTTAGTTGGAAGCCTTTTCATAATTTCTTCTTGGATTGCAAAAGATATGAAGTCTGACATTCTGATTGCTGAAATATAAAGATAAGAGTTAATCTGCACCCCGGTCGCCGCTGGTCGACACCGGCGAGTCTAGAGTCGCCGCTAAACGGGGCCACCGCCTCCACCTCTGCCACGAGATGCGGCCGCCGTCGCCGCTAAACGCGGGCACTGCTGCTGCTACAGAGAGATGTCGGTCTCTCTCTCTCTCTCTCTCCGCGTCTGATACACGCCGCCGCACGCCGTGCGCCGCCACCTAAGTGGTGGTGGCCGGCCAGTTTATATTTTTTTATTTTTATTATTTCAAAGGTAATATAGTAATTTTGCATATACTTAACTGAGAAATCTAACAAAGGTTAGTGGTAAGGACCACCCGAGTGCAAAATTTGAAACTACTGGGACCAAGTGTGTAATTAGTGAACCACTGGGACCAAGTCTGCAAGATTTGCAAACCAGAGGGACCAACCAAGCATTTAACTCTTTTTTTTTCAAATTTACATTTTTTTCTCATTGGTGGGTGCAATTAAATCTCCACACAAAAGCATCAACGTTTTGAAGAATCTGAATTCACACTTGTGAATGGGTTCACGCCAGTTTCCCTCATGCCCTAATTAACATTATATAACACCCCCGTTTCCAGTGTTTAACGCCCAAAAACAGCCATGTGGGCACGAGCGTGAAGCCAGAGTGATGATCTGACAACATCGTTATGTAATAAATGTCGAACTCGAACCTGAATTTAGTTTATGGATCGATAATCAGATAATTTAAGGGAGAATTGGGTTAACCCAATTAACTAGTATTATTAGTTGTTTCTTGTATTATTATCTTTTGTTTTTCATCATGCAGAAAGTTTGGAACAAATTTTGTGTGATGAAGTCATTGTTATTAAGAATGAGTGTGAGAATTTCATGTAGTAGAATCACCAATTCGACTACGATACAAAGATTAGGTCATGAGGGATGAAAAACAATGAACAATTGAGGGAATCACCAACCTGATTATCGATTAAACCCAACTTGAATAATCCGAAACATAAGTAACCCGAACCCGACTAACCTGAGCTTTAAATGGTTCGATTATCGGGTAAGTTTTTCCCATCTACAAACCCCAAGAACACCCCTGGTTATGTTTGTCACATGTTTGATTTTTTTTAAAAGAATAACGTATTTGAATGAGCAGCGACTCAACGAGGAGTCCTATAAATACCGTCACCTCACCACGACCACATTTCTGGATTGTTCCTCTTATAGCAACAGACATTGTCATCCCTCTCTTCTCCTCCTCTCTCATAAATCAGTGAAGGCATCCTTAGGGACAAATGACCCTCCTCCATGTTGGTGGCACATCTCAGACAAGGCCAAAAACGTCCATTAAAGGTGTTGTGTTGGTTTAAGATGATAAGTTTTTATAATCTCATTAACCTAATAAATCTTACTAAAGGTATAGCTTGTATATCTAACTCTTATCAACTTTGTTAAAGATAATCCATAACGAAAAACTGCATCCATATATACAAATGAAAATATTATACATATGTTACCTTTTAACATGTTTATTTATAAAACATAATTTTCAATAATGAACAATTCAAACACAAATAGGAATCACTTACCAAAACATGGCACGCGAAGTAAGAGACAAAAGCAAAACCCCATATAAAGACATCATATATAAGTGAAGTGGCATTGGAGAAAGGAACAATACGTGTTTGAGGACTTTGCGATGACACAATTTGGCAACTAGCAGATACAGAAACGTGTCACGGGGAACAATATGAAAAAGAACCATTGCGGAAAAAATATAACAGGGCAGGTAATTATTCATGACATCCAACCGACGTTGATAAATGTGTGTATGCATAATGTTAGTTGAAAACAGACTTAATGAGCAAATAAGAGGCAAGATTATACCATGGTTGCTTCATGTGCAATTATTTTTCCTTCACATTCTAACAACATTCATGATTAACAAAAAGAAAGTAATCAAAATTGTACCAACATTCATAAAAGAACTCGTTAGAAGGTGATACGAGACTGAGTTCCCAAAAACATCCTTTGATGCTCAGTACACTATATTAATCACTAAATCATATCCATATAACATGATGCATAAGTACAAATATAGAAGAAAAAAGTGAAGTGTAGAAGAATTCCGCTTATTAAGAGAGCGTGACCTATTAAAAAGAAGCTAGGATACTTTTGAAGTACATATATTCTGCTTATCAATTGATTCGTATAACCAATTCAAATTGTTTCATCTTTCTTTCTTTCTGATCACAGTCAAGTGTGTATCCTCACCCAACACTATAAATTAGAATTTTAGAAATAGATTTACGAGGATGTGTATCCGCCATTAAAAAATCTTACTATAAATTTGAATTAAGAGGATGTCATTAAAAAAATAAAAAAAAATATATAAGTTTTTTAAAAAAATAGAAAAGAAGAAAAACGTGGAGATAACAAGGTTATGTAGGGCTAACATTTTTTGTTTAAAAAGAAGGGCGAGCGGGCGGTGGGTTTATATCACCACCTGATTACTTGCTGTTTCGCTAAACCCCCTTCATTTCGGACCCTCAAAGATCTTCTTATCTGGTAACTTCTTATTCACTACCTCATCATTCTTATGCTAAATAAATAAATAAATAAACAAACAGCCCTCTTGTTTTTATTTATTCCAATTCTTTGACCTAAAAGTGACTGATTCATTACAGATATTCATTTGCATTTGTGTATCTTCACGGTGTAATTTTGAGCTTCCAGGATTAATATACGTGTTATACGAGGTTTTTATTGTTGATGAAAAGTAATATCTTATTCATGCCTTTCTGCGTGTGATTTGATTTGATTTCTTATCTGTTTATCTGGTGGCTTAATGCTAGTAATTTTGGAGCTTATTATAGTAGTCATTAGCTGTTGTTTAGTGATGATTAGTTGTAAACTACGGGATGAGAATTTGTACTTTTTTATTTTATTATATTTTTCCTGTTTTGAGTTTACAATATGATACTTTTCTCTGTTACCTGATCTACTAATGTAGTGTTTGAAAGAAGATCAATCAACCTAATTAAGTTAGAGGATTATACCTCGTCGCTTCATGTAATGTTGAATTGACCGAATGCGCTAGATTACATTGATATCGATGTAACAGTAGTTTATATTTTTTTTCTATGCGTATGTAATTGTACATTCATATTGTTGCTTGGAGATTTACATCAAATCATGACTCGTTATTTTTTAGATCATGCATGGTTCTTTTGGTTTTAAGCTTGCCGAACCGTATAGCGTGTTGGAAGTTAATCCTAAAACATATAAATTGAAAGATGAAGGGCTTAAGTGAATGTTTTGATTTAATTTGTTTTCAAGAAGGTTTCTAATTCCAAGTTTGTAGGGTTATAGTTATAATAGGACTAGAATTAATATTAATATTAGGATTAGTTTGCATGTTTATCTATATTTGAATGTCTAGAAGATAGAAGTTTGAGTTTGAGTAGGATTAGTATAGTTATTTTAGTATAAATAGATGGTTAGGGTTATGTATTTTAGTAGGGTCAAGTTTTATAATAAAGAGAAAGAGTCAATATTGGTTGAGATCAAATTTTGTGTTCGTGTTCTTGGGCCTGATTGCCAACATAGCGAATCTTGGCTAGAATAAGTTTACAATTTATGTTAACCTGCATAAATGAGAAACCTGTTCAACCAACAAATTTAAAAAAGTTAAGCTAGTAATATAAACACAAACAAAAAAGTTGTTTTTCTTGAATCTTATTTTGGCTTAATGATGTTCTTTTACTTCTGTTTTTAAAAGCTTTCGCTGTTTCTGGATATGTTAATATCAGTGGATCTTTGGCGGATGCAATTGCATGCTTTTTGTGTTCTTTCTAACCGCATGATGCAAAGATACCTTATGAAAGTAACACCACCTTTTCTTTTGTTTGGCTGCAGCCATGGCTGGGTCCCTAATTCAAGCCGCTTACTTCCCTTCGGTTGACGATAAAAAGAAACTCCATACAAATAAAACCGGAAAGGGCAAAAGAACAGTTAAAATGATGTCACATTCATACGCACCTCCCACGAGAATGAGGACCTTTTCAGGGTTACGTGGGTCCAATGCTTTAGATAATATTACAAAAACAGGCCTAGATTTCCATTCTAAAGTTTCTTTAGCAACATCTTTTAAATCAAAAAGGGCTACACGGATCGTACCAAAAGCTATGTTTGAGCGGTTTACAGAGAAGGCTATAAAAGTAATCATGCTTGCACAAGAAGCAGCACGTCGATTAGGTCACAATTTCGTTGGCACAGAACAAATATTACTAGGGCTTATTGGTGAGGGAACGGGGATTGCAGCTAAGGTTTTAAAGTCAATGGGGATTAGTTTGAAAGACGCACGCGTGGAAGTTGAGAAAATTATCGGTAGGGGTAGTGGATTTGTTGCTGTCGAGATCCCATTTACCCCTCGAGCTAAACGTGTCTTGGAGCTATCATTAGAGGAAGCCCGCCAACTCGGTAAAAATTATTTTATTTTCAATTTTTTGGCAGATTTCTCTAGCCGGCAGGTGTTTAGTTTCATTATGAAAATATACGCAGGCCATAACTATATTGGATCAGAGCATTTGCTACTTGGCTTGCTTCGGGAGGGTGAAGGTGTTGTAGCCCGTGTTCTGGAAAATTTGGGAGCTGACACTAGTAACATTCGCACTCAGGCAAGCCTGATTTTTTTTAAGAGTAAAATGCCATTTTTGTCCCTGAGGTTTGGCCAGTTTTGCGACTTTTGTTCAAAGGTTTGTTTTCCGCATCTAGATCCAAAAGGTTTGAAATCTTGCCATTTTCATCCGGCTTGTTAACTCCATCCTTTCTTCTTCGTTAAGTCAGGGGTATTTCCGTCTTTTTTGTTAACTTACAGGGCAATTCGGTTTTTTTACATAGAGTGAAAAAGACCTAATTGCCCTTTAAGTTAACAAAAAAGACAGAAATACCCCTGACTTAACGGAGAAAAATGGATGGAGTTAACGAGCCGGATGAATGGCAAGATTTTAAACCTTTTGGATCCAGATGCGAAAAAAACAAACCTTTGGACGAAAGTTGAAAAACTGGCCAAACCCCAGGGACGAAAATGCCATTTTACTCTTTTTTAAGTTAATTCCTTTTGTTATCCTTTTTTCAGTTTTGCTTATTTATATTTTTTTTAATTATGAGTAGGTGATTCGAATGTTGGTGAGAGTGCCGAAGCTGTGGGTGCAGGTGTCGGAGGTGGGACTTCAAACAGCAAGATGCCAACACTCGAGGAATACGGAACAAACTTAACAAAGCTAGCTGAAGAGGTAATATTACGTATAAATTTTTTCCAGGTGGATTTTACTTTTTAATATCAAATTGGTTCTAAAGCGGGTCGTTTTCAGGGTAAGCTGGACCAGGATGTTGGAAGACAGGCACAAATTGAACGGGTCACCCAGATTTTGGGGCGTCGAACCAAGAAAACCCGTGCCTTATTGGGGAGGAGCCCGGTGTAGGGAAGACTGTCTTGCTCAAAGAATTGCGAATGGGGATGTCCCGGAGACCATTGAGGGGAAGAAGGTGATAACCCTAGATATGGGTCTTCTTGTTGCTGGCACAAAATACCGTGGGGAATTCGAAGAACGATTCCTGTTTATTGATGAGGTTCACACTTTAATTGGAGCTGGAGCTGCAGAAGGTGCTATTGATGCTGCTAATATATTAAAACCCGCCCTTGCCAGAGGTGAATTGCAGGTAACCAATAATATTTTATTGCTTTATGTAATGTTACATATATTCTGTGTTTTTTAAGTTATTTACTTTTTCTCTTTTAATTGATGCATCTTGCGTGGCAGTGTATTGGGGCGACAACACTTGATGAATACCGAAAACATATTGAAAAAGATCCAGCGTTAGAGAGACGGTTCCAGCCAGTTAAGTTTCCTGAGCCTTCGGTTGATGAAGCAATTCAGATTTTGAGGGGACTTAGAGAACGATACGAAATTCATCATAAGCTTCGGTACACTGATGATGCTGTCGTTGCTGCTGCTGAGTTGTCACATCAATATATAAGGTAATATTTATATCTTATTATAAGATTACCCATATTCCTGTATTTTGTATCGTGCAACTCTATAAAGGACTATAGAAGTGTTAAAACTAATATAACTCTATGGTGCAGTGACCGTTTTCTTCCTGATAAAGCAATTGATCTGATCGATGAAGCTGGATCTCGTGTTAGACTTCGCCATGCACAGGTACATTTATAAGTAAACCGTTCGAAACCGTCACATCTATCTATAATTGATATTTCCTTCAACTAATTGAGAGAAATTGCGTTAGCTACCTGAGGAAGCTAAAGAGCTTGAGAAAGAGCTTAGACAGATTACAAAAGAGAAAAACGAAGCTGTTCGCGGTCAGGCCTTCGAGAAGGTAATTCTTTTTTTCATTAATATATTTCATTTTGACAAACATGAAATCTACGTGAGGATGTTACATTATTGGAAAAAAACCATATTTAGACAAACATGAAACCTACGTGAGGATGTTACATTATGGAAAAAAAATACTAATATTAATGTTTGTCGGCCTGTAAAAGAACTGAACGAACACGCTCAGAGGTATGTTCGTGTTCGTTCATTTAACTTTGACCGAACACGAGCATGGACATATAATTGAACACATTTTTTTTGTTCATGGTCAATTATAAAGAATGGGCATGTTCGTGTTCGTTTATGTTCATTTAATAACCTAGGGACAATTGCATATTTCCCCTGAAAAACTTCTTAATTGCATATTTACCCCTGAAAAACTGAACGAACACGCACAGAGGTATGTTCGTGTTCGTTCATTTAACTTTGACCGAACCACGAACATGGACATATAATTGAACACATTTTTTTTGTTCATGTTCATTTATTAAGAAAATGGGCATGTTCGTGTTCGTTTATGTTCATTTAAAACCTAGGGACAATTGCATATTTCCCCCTGAAAAACTTCTTAATTGCATATTTACCCAACTTAAAGTTTAAATTGCATATATCGCCTTCCTTGACTAATAAAATTGCATATTTACCCATATTGATTTATTCTATTAAAAATGAATTATATAATGGCAATTTTATACTTATTTCTACTAAAACTTTAAAAAAAATTATATACTTATCCATTTTTACTAGTTTTTGTGGTTTTTTCGTCATTTTTGTTGTTTTTTTTGTTTCGCTAGTTAGTTTTTTTGTTTTCGTTTTTTGCCATTTTACCAGGTTATTTGTTTTGCATTTTTCTTTTTGATTATTTAATGTATGTTAATGTATATATTTATAAATCAACCCAAAATCAAAAAGACATCTAGATCTATATCAATATACACAAACACCCGAAAGTGATCAGACCCAAATTCCATTGAAATGGATGTTAAAAAATTACGCCACTACCCATTTTCGTTAATATTTACACCCCACTTTTGCAAAATGTCTTTATTTAAGAAGGAAATATTAAAAAAATACCACCCAAACTCAAAAAAGAAAAATAAAGCATGTCATTATATACAAAAAAAAAACCAACTAGCGAAACATAAATAAAGAAATGCTGGAATTAGATTTTAATAATCCCAACTATTAGCCGTTGGGCGGCAACGGTCTCAACTTCAAAAATAATCAGTGGTGGTCCCACATTTTCACATATTGTAAACTAGTGGACCTTTGCTAACAAAAAAGGAAAAGGGGACAAAAAGAAATTAAAGTGTTGTTAGTAAAGGTCCATTAGTTTACAATATGTGAAAAGGTGGGAGCACAACTGGTTATTTTAAAGTTGGGACCGTTGCAGGCAACAACTAACAGTTGGGATTATTAAAATTCATTATTCCTAAAAAAACCACCAAAATTATGAAAATAATCCCAACTATTAGCCGTTGGGCGGCAACGGTCTCAACTTCAAAAATAATCAGTGGTGGTCCCACATTTTCACATATTGTAAACTAGTGGACCTTTGCTAACAAAAAAGGAAAAGGGGACAAAAAGAAATTAAAGTGTTGTTAGTAAAGGTCCATTAGTTTACAATATGTGAAAAGGTGGGACCACAACTGGTTATTTTAAAGTTGGGACCGTTGCAGGCAACAACTAACAGTTGGGATTATTAAAATTCATTATTCCTAAAAAAACCACCAAAATTATGAAAATGCCACAAAAACTAGTAAAAAGGGATAAACGTATAATATTTTAAAGTTTTAGAAAAAATAAGGGTAAAATAGTCATTATATAATTTATTTTTAATAAAATAAATAAAATTGGGTAATTTTGCAATTTTATTAGTTGAGGAAGGGGATTTATGCAATTTTAATTTTAAGTTGGGTAATATGCAATTAAGAAGTTTTTCAAGGGGAAATGTGCAATTATCCCTAAACCTAAACGAATAGTTCACGAACATAAACAAATAAACTTAAATGATCATAATACAACAAACAATAAACAACACAAATAAACATAAATAAAGAATTATAAATGAACATGATTTACCAAAGAAAAACAAAAATAAAGTAATATTTATATAACTTAGTGATTAATTACGATAAATTCCATCGAAAACCCCATTTTTATTACTAGAAATCCCAATTACCAATTAGTTATATTTTGTATAAGTAGATAGAAAGTTCTTTTTATGTTTAATATTTATATAAATAAATTGAAACAAACATAAACGGACCAACATAAACGAATGTAAATAAACGACCATAAACCATGTGTTCATGTTCGTTCGTTTATTAAATAAACGGACATAAACGAACTTCCTGCCAGAGAAGTTCATGAACGTTTGGTTCATTTACAGGCCTAAATGTTTGGCTTCAGTTTTTTCCAATTTTGACTCGACTTTTTTGTACAGGCAAGGGAGCTAAGAGATAGAGAAATGGATCTCAAGACACAAATATCAGCTCTAATTGATAAAAACAAGGAGATGAGTAAAGCCGAGAGTGAAGCGGGTGATGAGGGTCCCACTGTCACAGAAGCCGATATCCAACATATTGTCGCCACATGGACTGGAATACCTGTAGAGAAAGTCAGCAGTGATGAGTCAGACCGCCTTCTCAAAATGGAGGACACTCTCCACACACGAATCATTGGTCAAGACGAAGCGGTCAAAGCAATAAGCCGAGCCATCTGCCGAGCCCGTGTTGGTCTCAAAAACCCTAACCGCCCCATAGCCAGCTTCATATTTTCAGGACCCACAGGTGTCGGGAAATCCGAGCTTGCAAAATCGTTAGCCACCTACTACTTCGGTTCAGAAGAGGCCATGATCCGGCTCGACATGAGTGAGTTCATGGAACGGCACACCGTCTCGAAGCTCATTGGTTCACCGCCCGGGTACGTCGGCTACACCGAAGGCGGTCCGCCGACGCCCTTACACCCTGGTCCTTTTTGACGAAATCGAGAAGGCTCACCCCGATGTGTTCAACATGATGCTTCAGATTCTTGAAGACGGACGGTTGACCGACAGCAAAGGACGAACGGTTGACTTTAAGAACACACTTTTAATCATGACATCAAATGTCGGAAGCAATGTGATTGAAAAAGGTGGAAGAAGAATAGGGTTTGATCTTGACTACGATGAGAAAGACAGCAGTTACAACAGAATCAAAAGTTTAGTTACTGAAGAACTTAAACAGTATTTCCGGCCGGAATTCTTGAACCGATTGGATGAAATGATCGTGTTCAGACAGTTGACTAAACTGGAAGTCAGAGAAATAGCTGACATAATGTTGAAGGAAGTATTCGAGAGGTTAGAAGGTAAAGAAATAGAACTCCAGGTAACAGAGAGATTCAGGGATAGGGTGGTGGAAGAAGGTTATAACCCTAGTTATGGTGCAAGGCCATTAAGGAGAGCTATAGTGAGGCTTTTAGAGGATATCATGGCCGAAAAAATGCTTGCACGCGAGATTAAGGAGGGCGATTCGGTAATTGTGGATGTTGATTCAGACGGTAATGTGACGGTTCTTAACAGTAGCGGTGGAGTTCCACCAGAGGTGTTACCCGAACCGATTGCAGTGTTGTAGAGGAGATTGATTTTAGACATTTTACATTGCATATCTTGATGGGAGAGTTTTATTGGTGTCTGTTTTTTTTAATAGTCCTGTGAACGGCTTTCTTGTATTTTTTTTATATTTCAGTTGAAGCGAGTTGAATTAGGTTTACAATCCGAGGCTTGTATATATATACTAAGTGTGCAAGATTTTGGGTTTAACGTTTCTTCTTGGAATAGTTGCGCTAGTATAGAACCAATTTTAATGCAAGTCAATTTAACAATAGAAAAAGAGATGTTTATATGATTATATAATGGTTCTATGTATCGTTGTCACTGTTTTCAGGACCGTCAGTCGGCCTAGGAACTGACCACATAATTCGTCCGATCAAGTTGATATGAATCCCCTCTAGTTGAAAGAGCGAACCGGCAAACCAAAGTGGGTGGTTGAAATTGCTTATGTGATTATATTATGGCCTGTCACCGTTTTCAGGACCGTCAGTGGCCCAGGAACGGACCTCGTAATTGGTCCGGTGGAGTTCGTTTGAACCCCCTCGGTCGATTAGTTGACGTGTTGAACCGGCCAACCAAAGTGGGTGGTTGAAACTTCATATTGTGTTTACATTGCAAAGTCAAATAAAATTAGAGTACATGTGTGCATGCATGTTTTTAAAACCCGTTGACCGGACATGTTATGAAAACAATGATTACAATTAAATCAATATGTATAAGCGTTTATAAAATTCTAGTTGGTTCACTATTAACGACCGTTTGTAGAACACCCTGTGAGCTATTTCCAGTTTTCCATTTTAGCCAAAAATGTTCTTTTACACACAAACAGAAAGGATTTTCTTTTTTGCACTTTACATTATTCGGATTACCAAACGATGGATTTATACAACATTTCATTCACGAATCTTCAATAAATCAATCAATCACTGGAATGAGATTGCCTCTGGGTAATATTAAGTGCCTCTAAAACCTTTTGTATCTCCATAGTCATGGCACTGTCTACACTACCAGACGACAGTTTCTTATGCGCTTTCTGCAAATGAAGCTTTAACGAGCTGCTGCTTAAGCCTGCGTTCTTCCCGCATATCGGGCACACCTTCATTGACGGCCTTTTTTGTTGCCAATTCATCGAAACCTTTCCATGTAACTTCTTGTCTAATTCCATAAGTACCCTTGCAAAACTGTCATTTGGTTGCGCTCGCCTGTGAACTCTTCTTAGGCTATTCCATGCTTTCAGTAATGTGTAGTTCCTTCACAAAAGTTGAAACAACCACAACCTTAAATAATGAATGATTGCAATAATCATAGGGGGTGTTTGGATGCGTGTTTTGGAAGTGATCTTAACAATGCTGAAAAAATAGAATTAGATAATCAACTACAATAAGACAGGTTGCGGAAAATGATGATTTGATTGTTTGACAAATTATGATTATTGAGAATTCAAGCAGTTTCAAAACAGGTATTTAAACACCCTAATTATTACATAAATCTTAAATTGAAAGTTCGGTGCCGAGTGCCGACCCCCTTTCTGATTTGACAAAAGTCACCCCTCAACTTTTCTTAATTGACAAAAACCAACTTTTTAACTTGACAAAAATGACCCTCCTACTTTCTAACTTGACAAAAAAGGCCCCCATATTTTCTAACTTCTCTTTAACCATCAAACTTTTGATATGTAACCCATTCTACCCCCAAACTTTGCTATAATGTCAAAGGTAACCCTCTAACTTTGTAAAGGTCACTTTGACCCCCTCAAATTTCTAAAGTTTCGAGCTTACCCAAAAACTAATGTCTTACGTTTTATTTTTATGGACGAGTCGGTATAAATTCGAGTTCGTTTACGCTTTAACATAATTTTTATTTGGAAATGAGTTGGGTCAATTATAAAGTGTTTTTTATGTACGTTTTGACGTAACTTTTGTTTGGAAACAAATTTGGTCAAATGTAACACATTTTGATTCGATGGTATAGATTTGAGTTATCATACATTTTGACGTAAGTTTAGTTCGGAAACGAGTCTGGTCGATCGTAGTCTATAGTCTATACGTTACCATTTCGGTACGGGGCCGCCGCAACGCACGGCGGGTAACAGAACTAGTTTATAGGCTGTATTAATAAAACTTGAAATGACTTACTTCCTCATCATTAAGTAAGCAAGAACAACTGTCGCACTCCTGCTTCTACCTTCAAAGCAATGAACGAGAACCTTGCCACCTTTTTGTTCAACAACATCAATAAATTGATGCGCTTCCTCAAAAATTTCACTGATGTTTGAATCTTCTTCATCATCAATCTGCTCATCATAACGAGTTATGAGTGAACACTCTAAATTACTATATACACTTAGAAAATAATATATCACTTACACAAAAGTTCCACTACTCAAATAAGTCTGGCCGTTGAGAATCAGCCTGTCCTATTTCATTAGAGCACAAGCACAATATATGTGTAATTCCTATATGTTGCAGTGTGTAAACAGATCTTGCAGCTAATGCCCCACCAATGAATAAGTTACTTGTAATTAACGTTGGTTTCTCCGTATTTCCAGCATCGGATATTAATGATATCCTCTCAAGGATATGCTCAAGCCTAAGCTGTAAGTTGAAGAAACAAACATAACTAAATAAACTGAAAGCTTGCTAAAAGAAGTTTATGTTTTGCCGTTTTGGTAGTTTGGAAAAATTACCTTTAATTCATAAGCATCAACAACAGAATTACTCTCGTTACTCTCGAAAAACCCTGAATTGAAATTATTCTCTTGACATAGCTTTACTGTTTCGTTCTTTAGCAATTCATTCCATTGCTCCAATTCTTTGTTTAGTTCAGCATCCACCTGTGAAAGTTCAATGGTAAACAATTAGTGCCAACTATGATTAAAGCGATTATATTACGAGTTCGACTCGTTTGAAATCAAACACAGATATTTAACTTACTGATAAAAGAGTAAAATGTCATTTTCGTCCTTGAGGTTTGGCCAGTATGGCGACTTTCGTCCAAGGTTTGTTTTTCCGCATCTGGACCCAAAGGTCTGAAATCTTGCCATTTTCATCCGGCTCGTTAACACCATCCATTTTTCTACGTTATGTCAGGGGTACTTCCGTCTTTTTTGTTAACTTAAAGGGCAAATCGTTTTTTTTTTTCATTTTATGTAAAAAGACCGAATACCCCTGAAAAGGACCGAATTGCCCTTTAAGTTTACAAAAAAGACGAAAATACCCCTGACTTAACAGATAAAAAAAGATGGACCTAATGAGCTGGATGAAAATGACAAGATTTCAAACCTTTTGGATCCAGATGCGGAAAAACAAACCTTTGGACGAAAGTCGCGAAACTGGCCAAACCTCAGGGACGAAAATGGCATTTTACTCTTGATAAGAAGAGCAAGACCTTAGCATATTTGTTGAAATCACGCAGTTTTGAGGTGATGCGTAATGGTTCCGAGTATGCCTTATTAGACTTTCCGTGTGAAGAAGAAGATATTGGGGAAATCGAATCCATATTCTCTTTGCTTCCTGAAGATGCTTTCTGAGCTGTTTTCTGCAACTCTGTATCATTCGAATCTGAATGGATCTCGTGACCTTGTGGGGAAACACAAGGAGCCGAACGTGACGGTGACTCAAGTATCATATCATCTTTATCAAAATCCGCACTCGATGTTTTATCTATAATACTCATAAAACTCCTTAACAAACTATCCAACTTCTGGTGAAGTGTGAGTAAAAATATATGAAAACCCTGTAAATCCATCAGGGCAGCACGAAACCCGCTTCTGAATTCATGGATAACTGCGGTCATACCTTTAACAAAAGGCGAATTACTGTCGGAAGTTTCCGGAACTGCTTCTGAGAAAATCCTAATTTCCCATTAGTTATTTCGTGTAATAAATTTGATGCATAATCAGGACTGTTGATAAGGAGTTCCACAAGTTTCGGATAGTTTTCTTGATCGTGTGTACGTTTGCCAGCTGGCGGTCGGCGTGGGACACCAGAGTCAATAGCCACTATATTAAAATCAGTTATTATTGGATCAACTGTAACCTGTCTCTTGGGAGGTTTTTCACCAGAGATATCAGAAAGACTAGCGCTTTTTGATAATATATTTGAATCATCAGTGCTCATTCTGCTATCTACTGAAGTTGATCTTCTTTCTTTCTGAAGTGCCCGAAGTACCCTTGGTCTATATCTATTAATAGCAGAATCAAAAGCTTCTTCTAATGCATCCCTATTTGCAGTCGCCATTTTGTCTGCTAATAATAAATTTGCAGAATTACCTCGCCACCTCAGATAACGACACGGAAGGCGATCTTCATTTCTGATTACGAGATCCAACATCAAGATTCTGTCAAGGGCAGCCGATGTCTTTTCTGCAGCTTCTTGCGTATTAAACGCACTCGAGTTTTCCAACAGGGGAGATCCATGCACATAACTGCCATCGTTACCAGTTACCACATCGCCCTAGATATAGTAGATAAACGAAAATGAAAAACAATATAATACAGTAGGAAAATATACTTCATGAGATAAAGGCATCGACTGAGCTCAAGGGCTTCTAGAAGTTCTGAGCAAGTAACTTCACCAATTTCATCTCCATCAGAAACTGCAGCCTCTTTTGCTTTTTCTGCAGCTTCTTTGATTTTTAACCACTCGGGGCTACAATTGTGAATGACTCTAGCCTGAAAAAGTTACAAAACAGTAAGAATTTACGATGTTTGCAGGGATAGTAAATCTGGTGAAAAGGAAGTTGAAGGTGTAATTATTAGCGGATGTATATCCGTTTTATAGTTTATGTATATCTATGTATTTCTTATGTATCTCCGGTTTATATTTTATCCCTGAATTAGTTAGGAATCATCCCTGAATTAGTTAGGAGTTAGTTAGGTTCTTGTATTATATATTGTTCTCTTCTTCATCAATAGAAATCAAGGGAATTTAAATTCAATTATATGGTATCAGAGGATAATTCCTAACTAATTCAGGGATAAAATATAAACCGGATATACATAAGAAATACATAGATATACATAAACTATAAAACGGATATACATCCGCTAATACGTCCCCGCAGTCGTAGCAGTAGGTCTTCCGATGCATAGACTGGACCGAAATCGTTGAAACAACTGGCGTGGAAGACCCTTGGTGAATATGTCAGCGTATTGATAGTGGAACATGAAGAACTTTGACAGAACCCATACGAACCTTCTCGCGAACAAAATGAATGTCAATCTCGATATGCTTGGATCGTTGATGTTGGACCGGATTCTGAGATAAGTAGACAGCAGAGATATTGTCACAGTAGACAACTGTGGCCCGGGTAATTGGAAGATGGAGTTCGAGAAGCAGGTTTCTGAGCCATGTTGTTTCTGCAACAGTGTTGGCCACACCTCTGTATTCAGCCTCGGCACTGGAACGTGAGATAATCGCCTGACGTTTTGAGGACCAAGAAACCAGATTATCACCGAGGAAGACACAGTAACCTGAAGTAGACCGTCGTGAATCAGGGCAGCCTCCCCAATCCGCATCAGAATAGGCTGTGATATGAGCTGATTTGGATGGTAAAATAGAGATTCCATAGTCTAGTGTACCCTTGAGGTATCGAAGGAGCCGTTTCATGAACCGGAAATGAGGATCTCGAGGGGAGTGCATAAATAAACATAGTTGTTGCACCGCATATGATATATCAGGTCGTGTGAAGGTTAAATACTGCAGTGCACCAGCAAGGCTACGATATAAGGCACCATCTGAGAAGGGTTCTCCAGCAGTTGCACTTAGTTTAGAATTAGTGTCAGTAGGTGTGGCACATGGTTTACAATTTTCCATTTTAGCACGAGCTAAGATCTCTGCTGCATATGTGGTCTGAGATAAGAACAGGCCACCATTTCGTCGGGTTACCGCAATCCCGAGAAAGTGATGTAGTGGTCCGAGATCAGACATGGCAAATTCCCTGGAAAGAGTGGCAATGAAGTGCTGCAAAAGTGTCGGATTGGAGGCTGTCAAGATGATGTCGTCTACATAGAGAAGTAGATATGCCATTTGATCACCCTGTTTGTAGACGAACAAAGAAGTATCACTCGTGGTAGATCGAAAACCACACTTTTGTATATAGGAAGCAAATCTGAGGTACCACGCACGTGGAGCTTGTTTTAGCCCATATAAAGACTTTTGAAGTCGACAAACATGCTTTGGATTTTTACTGTCAACAAACCCAGGTGGCTGAAACATGTAAACAGTTTCATTAAGGTCCCCGTGTAGGAAAGCGTTCTTGACATCCAGTTGATGAATGGGCCAAGAACGTGAAGTTGCTAAGCTGAGGACGGTACGAATCGTAGTGGGCTTAACCACTGGGCTGAATGTCTCGTCACAATCAACACCCACCTGTTGAGATTTGCCATTTACAACCAAACGCGCTTTGTAGCGCTGTAATGTACCATTGGCATGGTATTTGTGGCAAAATAGCCACATACATCTGATAATATGAGCATCTGCAGGTCTTGGCACAAGCTCCCATGTATTATTAGCTATTAATGCCTGGTATTCGTCGGTCATAGCCGAGTGCCAGTTCTGGTCCGTCAAGGCCTGGGTGTGGGATTTGGGTAGTGGGGAAATATTATGCTCGGAGGTGGCTAAGAGGGTGGGATCTGTTGAGGGTAGGGAACCCGTTTTGCTTACTTCTTCGCTCTCTAATGTTTGGCATGATCGCCTTGGCCATTCTGGCAATTTTATTATGGATTTCTTAGTTTCTCGTAATTTAATTTCTTGTAATAAATCTAAGAACAATTTCTTTTGCAACTCTTGTCAAATTGCTAAACATAAGCGTTTACCATTTCATGATTCTGATTCCGTTACTTTTCAACCTTTTGACATCATACATTGTGACTTGTGGACTACACCTATACCTAGCAACACAGGTTACAAATATTACATGGTCCTCATTGACGACCACACCCAATTTGTTTGGGCTTATCCACTCAAATATAAATCCGAAACCTTCACCAAATTTACTCAATTTCACCGCCTTGTCCAAACCCAATTTAATAAATATATCAAAACTTTTCAGTGTGACATGGGTGGTGAGTTTGATAATTCCAAATTTCAATCATTCGCCGTCACTCACGGCCTTCAATTTCGATTTTCATGTCCCCAAACTTCACAACAAAATGGTAAGGCGGAACGTATGATCCGACGAATTAATGACATCATTATGTCCCTCCTTACCCATGCTTCCCTACCTTCCCATTTCTGGGTTGAAGCACTTCACACTGCCGTCTATTTACATAACATTCTTCCTACCAAACTCCATAACTTTCTAACCCCCACATACCAACTCTATCACCGGCATCCCACCTACACTCACCTTCGCACCTTCGGGTGTGCTTGTTTTCCAAATCACAATGCCACTCGACCCCACAAACTAGCCCGCCGTTCTACACCATGCATCTTTCTCGGATATCCAATGAATTATCGTGGATACCGATGCTTAGACCCCTCAACTGGACGTGTCTATTTATCACGTCACGTCACCTTTGACGAATCCACTTTTCCTTTCTCTACCCCACCTACACCTCATACCACCCCAAGCTCTCACCCTGATTCGGAACCTTCACCCATGAGTACCCCGTTTCATTTCACCTCCTCTCCTCCCACAACCGACACCACTACTACTTCCAAACCATCTAAACCACCCATAACCCACACCTACAGCCGACGAAACAGGTCTGACCCAGCAACATCCAGACCCATTTTTTTTCCAGCCCATGCTTCCACACCCACCCCCACCCCCACGGTCTCACAGCCACATTCCCCACCCCTTACCCACACTTACAGCCGCAGAAACAGGTCTGATTCTACTGCATCCAGACCTGTTTTCTTCCCAGAACATGCACATACCACCCTAGCTCCGTCACAATCTAACCTGACACCGCCACCCTCTACCCACCCTATGCAGACCCTGTCTAAAACGGGTTCCCTACCCTCAACAGATCCCACCCTCTTAGCCACCTCCGAGCATAATATTTCCCCACTACCCAAATCCCACACCCAGGCCTTGACCGACCAGAACTGGCACTCGGCTATGACCGACGAATACCAGGCATTAATAGCTAATAATACATGGGAGCTTGTGCCAAGACCTGCAGATGCTCATATTATCAGATGTATGTGGCTATTTCGCCACAAATACCATGCCAATGGTACATTACAGCGCTACAAAGCGCGTTTGGTTGTAAATGGCAAATCTCAACAGGTGGGTGTTGATTGTGACGAGACATTCAGCACAGTGGTTAAGCCCACTACGATTCGTACCGTCCTCAGCTTAGCAACTTCACGTTCTTGGCCCATTCATCAACTGGATGTCAAGAACGCTTTCCTACATGGGGACCTTAATGAAACTGTTTACATGTTTCAGCCACCTGGGTTTGTTGACAGTAAAAATCCAAAGCATGTTTGTCGACTTCAAAAGTCTTTATATGGGCTAAAACAAGCTCCACGTGCGTGGTACCTCAGATTTGCTTCCTATATACAAAAGTGTGGTTTTCGATCTACCACGAGTGATACTTCTTTGTTCGTCTACAAACAGGGTGATCAAATGGCATATTTACTTCTCTATGTAGACGACATCATCTTGACAGCCTCCAATCCGACACTTTTGCAGCACTTCATTGCCACTCTTTCCAGGGAATTTGCCATGTCTGATCTCGGACCACTACATCACTTTCTCGGGATTGCGGTAACCCGACGAAATGGTGGCCTGTTCTTATCTCAGACCACATATGCAGCAGAGATCTTAGCTCGTGCTAAAATGGAAAATTGTAAACCATGTGCCACACCTACTGACACTAATTCTAAACTAAGTGCAACTGCTGGAGAACCCTTCTCAGATGGTGCCTTATATCGTAGCCTTGCTGGTGCACTGCAGTATTTAACCTTCACACGACCTGATATATCATATGCGGTGCAACAACTATGTTTATTTATGCACTCCCCTCGAGATCCTCATTTCCAGTTCATGAAACGGCTCCTTCGATACCTCAAGGGTACACTAGACTATGGAATCTCTATTTTACCATCCAAATCAGCTCATATCACAGCCTATTCTGATGCGGATTGGGGAGGCTGCCCTGATTCACGACGGTCTACTTCAGGTTACTGTGTCTTCCTCGGTGATAATCTGGTTTCTTGGTCCTCAAAACGTCAGGCGATTATCTCACGTTCCAGTGCCGAGGCTGAATACAGAGGTGTGGCCAACACTGTTGCAGAAACAACATGGCTCAGAAACCTGCTTCTCGAACTCCATCTTCCAATTACCCGGGCCACAGTTGTCTACTGTGACAATATCTCTGCTGTCTACTTATCTCAGAATCCGGTCCAACATCAACGGTCCAAGCATATCGAGATTGACATTCATTTTGTTCGCGAGAAGGTTCGTATGGGTTCTGTCAAAGTTCTTCATGTTCCAGCAGACTATCAATACGCTGACATATTCACCAAGGGTCTTCCACGCCAGTTGTTTCAATGATTTCGGTCCAGTCTATGCATCGGAAGACCTACTGCTACGACTGCGGGGGCGTATTAGCGGATGTATATCCGTTTTATAGTTTATGTATATCTATGTATTTCTTATGTATATCCGGTTTATATTTTATCCCTGAATTAGTTAGGAATTATCCCTGAATTAGTTAGGAGTTAGTTAGGTTCTTGTATTATATATTGTTCTCTTCTTCATCAATAGAAATCAAGGGAATTCAGATTCAATTATAGTAATAACTTGTGGAGTTCTGACACCTAGCCATTTTGCTAATTCATAGCCGAGTCGTTCCGACTGTGTAGCTATTCTAGAAGATGCTATTTTGATAACAGCCGCTGCTTCTTTAGGGACAAACTCACCGCTTTCGTTGTGGTTAAATAAAGCAAAGAATACAACTCCCCCGAATTCACCGTTACCTGCACTTGACACAAAACAATAATACTAAATCTATAGATCCAAATTTTAAATCACAAGTGAAATAAGCAATTCAATTACCTCTAATGCTTTATTCATATCATCCTCGGAATTCTCATTGCTACTGCTATGTTCAGTGTGGTGAAGTGAAGAAAGCATGTTCCACGAAAAGGCGCTTGACCTGATATTCAACATAGCAGCCTTACCAAGTCTTTCCCACAAGCTGATTTCCGTAACTTGCTCGAAAGGAGTAGAATTTTTTAAATCTGAGCTTGAATCCCCTGCACTGAATTGGAAAGACCACAACCTCCCCATTTGTATATTCAGTTAGTAATCAATCAAATACAAGGCAATAGACGGGAGGAAATACAGATAGGGTTTCGTTTGTTAAGAAATATATGTGTTCACGAACTGTTCATGAACACTTACTGAACGAGATTTTTTGTTCGTGTTCGTTTATTAGGGAAATGAACTTGTTTGTGTTTGTTTCGTGTTCGTTTATTAAGGAAATGAACTTGTTTGTGTTTGCTTGTTAATTTTAGGAACGAACAAAAACAAACATTGATAAACACAAATGAGCACAAACTAATGTTCATGAACACAAATGGAAACAAACAAAGTCGAAGTTTTGAAGTATTTAAATAAAATATGAAAACTAAAAACACTAATGTACTATCGAACACAAACGAACACGTTACCGAACGTTCACGAACATAAATGAACAAACGCGACCTATGTTCATGTTCGTTCATTTAACTAAACGAACAGAATTTCTTGTTTGTGTTCGTTTGTTTAATAAACGAACGAACACAAACGAACTTCCCACCGAACGGTTCATAAATTGTTCACCGATTTGCAGCCCTAAATACAGATGAGTAAATGACCTCAAGAGCATGCTATCAAGCCGTTGAGGCCGGTGAGGGAATCCAGACGACTTATACTTTCCACTTCTCTTTCTAACTAACTCCAACCATTGAGTAAACCGAAAAGCCGGTCCTGATGCTATATCACCTAACATGTACAATACCTGCAACGACCCGACCGACATCACTTAATCAATTTAATCAGTATATCATACACACAAACACAACATAATAATTGATATACATTACTGAGTGGAAGCATTTAGGGCATGTATTCAATGACTCATAACTCTATTTCAAACAAAACTAACTCTAACAATAAAACGGTTACAAAATAACGGAAAAGGCGTAAGGAATCAAACACGAGATGCAACGGTAAGAGGAAGAGGAGCATCAATATCGTCAGATCCCAAATCATACTCCTTATACTTATCGTCATCCTCTTTCTGCATATTTATACACACATATATGTAATTAAATGAGAAACTAGTGGTACAGTGCAATGTAGAACCCTAGATCGAGCGTAATCACATGTACATGAGCGTATCGTGCGATTTTTGAATTGAAAATGAAAAGTGAAATAGGAAAAGAGATTGAAATGATTGCCTGAAGAGAGAGAGCATCTTTGGTGTCACTGGCCGCCATCATTGGTTTAGAATAAAGTTGAAACAGACCTTTTTATGCGTTATTTTAATCGGTTTCCACTACTTTCGGATCTCCGGCGAGAGGCAGAACGGTCGGTTTATCACTGTCAGGGTAGGGTATGCTCCTAAAAGTTGATGACAACTAATCGTATATTATTATTTAATAACCGGAAATATATACGTATAAAGGATATCTGTATAACTAAGAGTTCAAAGAAGTCGTTGTAGTATTCCCGCCTATCACGCTGGTGACCCGGGTTCGATCCCCGGCAACGGCGTAAATTTATTTTATTTTTGAGTAATTCTATACTTTTTTTTAGTTATTGTATTTAAACAGTTTTTTTTTTAGTAATTTCTATACCCTTTTTAGTTATTGTATTAAACAGTTTTTTTTTAGTAATTCTATACTTTTTTTAGTTATTGTATTTAAACAGTTTTTTTAGTAATTCTATACTTTTTTTAGTTATTGTATTTAAACAGTTTTTTAGTAATTCTATACTTTTTTTAGTTATTGTAATTAAACAGTTTTTTTTGAGTAATTCTATACTTTTTTTAGTTATTGTATTTAAACTGTTTATTTTTATTTTTTTAATTTTAAGTAATTCTATACTTTTTTTAGTTATTGTATTCAAACAGTTTTTGTCTGACACTTTTTTTTTATTTTATAAACGAAGAACATGGCTTGTTTATGTTTGTTGACCTTTAAAAAAGCAATTGAATTTGGGCGAACACTTAAACGACTGGGTTCATGTTTATTTGTTAAGAAAATGAAGGGGTACATATAGTTTAATTTTCTAAACGAACAAAATTTATATAACAAAGCAATGCGTATTTTTTTAGTTTTATGAGTAAATCTATGGTTTTATTTATTTATTTCTATTTAATAAACAGTATTTCAAGCTTGGTTGACATTTTTTGGTTATATGATGTTAAATAAGAAAGCAAGGAGACAGATTAGAGGATTATAATTTACAAACCCCTGTGTCATATCACTTTACAATATTGAGTCTCATGGTAGCAATCCGGGTTACTATACTTTTATAAAAATGCATTAGATGTTTCAAAAGGTGTAATGGTTTTAAATAAGTTTGTTGATAGTCATGTTCATGTAGTTAAATAAGTTGTGGTACATAAGAGTCTTGAAGATAATTCTTTATCGTCGTTTATAATGTTACCGCAGGTGTTTATGCACACATACACGACAACATGAACGCTAATGCGCGACATGTACAAAGTAACGAGATGAACAATGATAGAACATATTCATAGATCCAAACACTCATAAATTATCCAAAAATCTTGCAAATAATTAATCATACTCGTGTTCTATTTCTTGGTTTCAAACAAATATTCTAATCAATGGTTCACATTTGATAGCCGAAGACTTAAAGAATAACATTAAAAATGGTAGAATTTACGCAGTTGCGTTTTTCTTCTCAACGAGTTTTTCAATAAGATCCGCCGCTTCTTGAACCGTAGTAATGTTTTGAGAGTTCTCTTCTTCGATACTGATCCCAAATTCTTCTTCTAATGTCATCACAATTTCAACCTGCATTAACATAAACAGGTTGGGTTACATGGGCCTGTCAAATTGGGCCAAAGATATAGAAATAAAGTTATACTATAGGGCTGTAGCCCAGACTCCACCTGGTTGTAAATTTGTAATCATTTTTTTTATAACTTCATTCATATTCAGATGTTATGGCCTTATGCATGTTTTGTTCTTCTTCTAAACACACATTAAGCGCACACTTGCGCATGCGCACATGTATATATGCATGTGTTATGTAATTTTATGTGGCATGTTAACAAGGTCGTGCACAACAATTTATTGACGTCAAAAAATGTGTGCGTGTTATGTATTTTTATGTGGCATGTTAAAGAGGTCATGCACAACAATTTCTTGACATGAAAAAACCAGGATTTTGTTTTCGGTAGAATTGAGTTTGCTATTCAAAGGGGGTTATAGCGCAGTTTGTTACCCGTTTACCTGCCATTCTATGTTATTTTCTTTATTTTAAAGAAGATTAGCGTCAAGAAAGTGATGTGAGTTTGATGATAATATAAATAGTTACCGTACATGTAACGAATGATTACAACTTACTGTGTCAAGAGAATCAGCACCAAGAGTTGCGAATTTAGAATCAGGTGCAACCACAGTGTCAGCACCCAATGCCAACTGAGTCTTCACAATCTCACAAACTTTGTTCACTGTCTCCGGTTTTGCCTACCAAATTTAATGATTTACTAGTATCAATCAGTAATCAGTTCGAAATCTTATTTTATAAACGAAGTAAAGAAGAGAATTACCGCGCATGATATTTGAAAGCGCGATGTTCTCAAGCAAGGGAAACCACTTTTGATTCGACCCATGGGGACTAACTTCAGCGCTGAGGTTTTCCCTACTATCTGCAAAGTACAAATCGTTACCAAACTGACACATTCGGTTTAGATTTTCGGGTATGGAACTAGTTTTAAAAATTTTTATAAATCTTCACTAGTTTGGGATCAGGTGATACTCTTCCAGTTACTCGAAGCTGTTACCAAAATATATTAATATTATATAAAATAAAAAATGTAACAAATAGTATGCCAAATTTTTTAAAACTTGGTTTTATTAAAAGTTATATATTCTTCTTTTTCATTCTAATCATCTTCTTCATTATATTCTTCCATAATGTTACACCTTTTAACAGGAGCGGATCCGGTATGTAATTGGAGCATCTACCAGAAGGAACCACTGGAAAAATTCATGGATCCGCCACTGACTTTTAATTATCTTAATCAACTGTTACTAAGACCACCCGTAGTGGGTTTTTTTTGGCATTTTCCCCTCAAAAAACGCCCAGCCAAGCCCTTCCACCACCCCAAGGGCGTTTTTGTTGCCAAATTGGGTTGGAGCGTGCTAAATAAAACGCCGTGGGGAGAATTCTTGGGCCAATCAGACCCTTCCACGTCAAATATCATTATTTTTAATTAAAAAAACAAAATAATAATCATTGGGTAATCATTAATGATGCTTTATTCCACTACGCCCATTTTAGAAAAACGCCAAATAAAGCCCCCTTCCTCACACTACACATGGTCTAACGATTCAATTAGCTTCGGTTTCAATTTTTAACAATTTGGTTTCGGTTTACGTAATGACTTTACCCTCGTGGATATTTTTTTCTAGTACCTTCCATCGTTGAACAAACTCAGAGCCTTTAAACCATTCATAGCAAAAATAAATTATAGAATATTTCAAAATTCATGAACATATGGTCCAACAAATAGTCAAATTCATGCACTAATTGATAGTCAAAAAATATGCACAAGTCACTAATGGCCCAATGAGTAGTTAAAATTAATGCACTTGAGCTAGTCAAAATTCATGTACCAAACCTAATAAAAAAACTAACACCTAAAACTGGATATATGCATTTGTATAAGCTAGTTTTATATTTTAAATGAAATAATTAAAACAAAACATAAATTGGAAACATGAAATTGACCTGCATTGAAGTGGTTAACCTAACACAGGTAACTGGAACAGCAGCCATTGAGTGTGAGAATGAGAGTTGTTTTTTGTCTGGTGAAGTGTTTGTTATGAGATGTTGAATGGTGTGTGGTAGGCGGTAGCTTACACTCTGTAAAGCTTATCTATCTGTTTCACCGCTTGTCTTACGTGGCAGACCACTCTGGTGGGCCATGCCGCTTGTTGATGACTCAACTGTGAAGTGCTGTTTATTGAAGTGAAAATAAATAAAAAATGGTTATGGCTTCGCCCGGGTTCGAACCGGAGACCTTCAGTGTGTTAGACTGACGTGATAACCAACTACACTACGAAACGACGTTTGATTTTTTCTCTATCTTTTCATCTAATATATGTTTTTATTATTTTTTTTGTGTAGGTGCGTGTAGAAGACACACAAAGACACGGTTAGGTGCTGGTGGCGATTAGGCAGCGACGGTTCTATTGTTGTGGCAGCTAGGTGGTTGCGCAGCTTGATCTGGGTTGTGGTGGTGATTCGCGGTGATCGATTTGTTTGGTGTGACGATGACAGGTTAGTGATGGTGGGGCTATGTCTCAGTGGTGATTGGCAGTGATCAGAGATGAGGGTTGTGTGGTGGCACGATGACGGTTGGTGTGCCAGGATGCGAGAGGGTGACATGACTGACTTTGGTGGGCTACTTTAAATCTAAAAAAAAATCCAAATGACTGGCCACACCACCCCACACTCTTTGATTTCAATAATTAGCTAGTAAATATCACCTCGTCACGTGTCGAGCAAAACCTATAAGCCAACCTCTCACACCGTACGGTCTAAGAGAGAGTTAATAATTAAATCAAATATTAATATTAATATTAATTTTGGTTAATAAAACATTTCAGGTCCGTCAAAATTGATTCCACTCATTTCTCAATTACATTAATATTGATTTTAGTTTTTTCTATCGTCATAATAAAATGAAATATTAGAAACGTTCTTTCTAAATACAATGCAATAGAACTAATTACATTAATATTTATTTTTTTAAACGTACAACGAATTCTCCAAATAGGTTACTGGCGGAATTCACCACATCGGGTACACTCACTTCCGAACCGGAGAAGACCCTCACCTAGGGCCGAAGCCCGTAAACACTTGCCCGAAGGCACGACAGTGCGGTGAGGTAAAACCCGCTTAGTTCAAGGATCGAACTAGCAATCTCCACCTATTCGCCTAGTCTCCCATCATCACCAGATGTCGCAGAAAATAATAGGGAAGACAGGAATCGAACATTGGTCATTTGAAACACCGAGTCTCTCCCTTACCACTCCACCATCACCTTGTCAGCTAATTACATTAATATTGGTTTATAATTTTTTATCGTCATTGTTCTTCATCATTCATCAATACAATACAATATGAAATATTACCTATATGTAGGGCTGCAAACGAACCAAATGTTCGGTGAACAGTTCATGAATCGTTCAGGAAATTCGTTTATGTTCGTTCATTTATTAAACATACCAACACGAACAAGAAATTTCGTTCGATGAACAAACATGAACAAAGGTCGTGTTCGTTCATTTATGTTCGTGAACGTTCGGTAACGTGTTCGTTTGTGTTCGATAGTTCATTAATCGTTTTTATATTTATATTTAAATATTACAAAATCCCGACAGATAAAATATATAGTAAGTGTTAGTGTATTATATCATTAACGCGTGTTTGTGTTCGTTTGTTTCCATTTGTATTCATCAACATTCGTTTTTGTTTGTTGCTTTAAAATTAACAAACAAACACGAACATAAAATCTCGTTCGGTAAGCGTTGATAAACCATTCGTGAACATTTATATTCTTTAACAAACAAACACGAACAAAGTCTCGTTTGTGTTCGTTCGGTTCATTTGCAGCCGTGTAAGACAAACCCCATGAAGGAGAATAGCAGTTTAGTAACATTGAAGAAAATGTCGGTGGGTTTTTTTTATGTTTTCTCGATTGCATATTTACCTGGTACTTCCCAATTGGTTCGGGTATATTACGATTTTACCCCTAGTTTAAAATTACGAATTTGCTCCATATTCAAAGTTACAGTTTTGCAATTGGTTAAAAATTATAGTATTGTTATCGCTTTAGCTTTTGGTAAATAATGATTTTACCCCGGCCTAAAATTACAATTTTGTCATCAGTTAAAAATTACACTATTGTTATCGTTTTAGTTCTTTTAAAAGGTGTGTGTGGAATAGTGTCAGTATGCTGCATGGCACTCCCCCATTGGCACGGGTATGTTACGATTTTACCCCCAATTCAAAATTACGAATTTGCTCCTAGTTCAAAATTACAGTATTGTAATCGCTCTATCTTTTGGCAAATTATGATTTTACCCCAATCAAAAATTGCAATTTTGCCGTCAGTTCAAATTTACATCGTTGCCATCGTTTTAGTTTTCAGCAAAACTATAGAAGTGTTTTGTTTTAATTGTTTAACTCGATTTAATTTTTTTTTCGTGTCAAGGAGTTGCTTAACACTCGCTTATTAGTCCTGACAAAGTACAGTTTGGCCCTGAACTCAAAATTACAATATTACCATCATTTAATTGGTTGAGAAATATTCGGTCTATCATCCCACAAGCGAATGGGGCATCAACTAGGTAGAAGCATGTTTTAAGTATATCAATTTGGTGGATAACTTTGCCCAGTATAATTTGGTGGTAGCTAATATAATTTTTTTCTAAACAAATAATGTATGAGGTTTTGGTTTGAACCTAGAATTGTTGACATGCTTTTTATATAAAGTAAAATTGATAAAATAATTAAATAAAAAGTAAGTTTTAATATTATGTCAACTTTCTTTTTTTCGATTGCTATACCGAATGTCGTTACAATATTAATACCTTCATAAAACGAATTGATACCGGCTCAATTTTTGCCGCGACAAGCGTGGCGTTGCCGCCGTAACGTGCAACACGGGTAACAATCTAGTTATTTCTGGCATTTGCTAATTTTTATGAGCGTGTCACTTTGAATAATTTAAATAATTATAGTATATAAAATGTTTGGTTTTTATTTGAAAGAAAAGAAAACTATTAAGAGAAGTGTTTTATTTGCTGGAATCTTAATTTGACTAGAATATGAAGAGAAAAAAATAATAAAATATATAAACACGTCTAAATGAATTGATGTTATTTTAAGGTTTGTTAGAGATATTGACAAGAACGTCATGACTATCAGACTATTCCATTGAAAGCTTTCGGCTTAAAGATATTAATCACTTCATTTGAAGTATGCGTATATATTTTTTACAATATACTTGTAAATGGTAATGCATTTGCTCTCTAACATTAACACAAATTATTTATATCTTTTTAAGTGACTGCTTATATATCTTTTTATTGATAAAACAACAAAAATAATATATTACTAAAAATACAGGTTGGTGTTTTCTACACACGTATTTTATCCAAATTTGTGACTTAGTTTCTGTCTTTTTGGTTTGATGCTTAATAGGATATTCCTATATTGTCACCTTATCCATTACAATATTGTCCTACATGTTACTTCAGGTTCTTCACCCCATGTAGTGGCGGATCCAGTCCTATTTTGTGGGTTCATATGAACCCATTTGGATTTAAAAAAAATGAAAAAAATAGTAAGAAACTTGTATGATTTGAAAATAGTTAGTGAGAATCTACCAAAATAAACCCACTGAAAAAAGTTTATGTATCCGCCACTGACCCCATGGATGATAATTAAATCTTACAAATATAATATAACTAGTTATCTTAAAATGTATTAGACATGTTAAATATTCATGGAATACCAATATATATGTACTCGATACATTTCCGTAGAAGGCACGAAAATCATATATATAGTCTTGCCTTCATATTTGACTCACTGACCTTTTAACATCTAGACTTACCATTGACTCGCTTTCAAAGTTGTACCTTTGTATGATTTATATCATTGTAAAAATGATTTGTATGTATCTATTATACACGACTATAAAGTCATATTAGTCACCACTACATGTATGTATATATTATAACATGATTATAGAGTATTTTATAATAAAAAAATAAAGGTTATTTTTCAATTTTGTGACGAGTCTCTATCAGAGTATGTGTAAACAACTTACTATTAAACAATTAATAAAATAATAAAATTGTGCAGAATGTGTCGCCTTCTTGAATGAAAAGTGATAATACATTCAATCTATTAAATACGAAAGCAAACAAAGCAGTATAACAATGTCTAGAGAAAAAAACCATGAACTAATGACAAATTTGAGTTAGTTTCATTATCTTCTTTCTTATTTATACAAGATTATTTTAAGTGTACTACTAAGTGACACAATTTCATAAAGTACATTTTACGAGCTTGTGAAAATGTATTGTTGGTTTATGACACGTGTAAAAGTTCACATTGGATTTAAACCCGTTTAACCTGTCTACATTTGACTCTTCAAATCAAACAGACAAGATGGTTGAACTAGATTTCTAAAGATTTTTTTTCTCTAAAATCTTATTTTCTAATACATTTACTACTTTAATCTTCATATTTTGTTTATGCTAAGTGTTCTTATTTTGTTAACATTGTAACCCACAACAAAAGATATATTAGTTTTATATATTGTTTAAATAAGTTACATTAATATATAACTCCTAAATTATTTATAACGTCATTTGATTTTTTAAACATGTCTGACCAGTCAACACCAATAAGATGACATATTCAACAGCTCATTCAGTTTATAAAATTATAGTTTAAAACTAAAAAGATACTCATAGACGAATAATTCTCTGACCAGTCAACACCAGTAAGATGACATATTCAACAACCCAGGGAGTTTTCCTAGTCGTGAGTTTTCTCGTGGACGCCTGTGCCACCTCACTCCGTTCTGTTACTTCAACAAAAATGTGATCCATTTACCAGAGTGACCCTGAATATCTAGTATCTATCCTCTTCAAAATAAAAAATAATAATAAACAAACATGCCAATTTGTGACTCAATTTTGACAAATTTCACAAAGAAAGTAAATAAACAACATACACGTGAAGTGTGTTTAAAATCCAAATGTGAAAAGCCCAAAACCATAAACCGTCCTGCGAGGGAAACAACCCAACGCAACCCTTCCCTCCGTCGTCGCCGTCATTAACAGTGTGCGGGAAACGCCACAATTCCGCTACTGTTAACAAACCGTTAATGGATAATAATAACTTCCGGCAATCGGTAATACCGATGTTCCTCTACTCCTCTTCGTCTTCATCGAAGTATCTCATCGAGTTCGAGCATTTGATTGCGAAGCCGCCGAATTGTTCGTCTTCTTCGCTGTCTACGAGCGATCTAGGTCAGTTAGAGGTTTTTTCGCCTGCTTATTACGCGAAGTGTAGCATAGGTGGTGTTTTCAGTTGCGGACTTACTCATATGGCGGTTACTCCACTCGATATTGTCAAATGCAATATGCAGGTTCGTTTCTGTTTTCATTTTCGAGTGAGTGTTTGGTTTACGAGTAAGACCTAGGGTTTGGAGAGTTTAGTACTGTAGTAACTGATTTGTTTGTTGAATTTCTTATTTGTTTACCGGAGACACGCGATACGCTTAGATTGCGGTTTTTATAGATTGTTGTTAGGTTTTGGTTATGGCTTGATGTGAAAGTGTGATCTACAATTGGAATGTAGGTTTCTGTTGTGTAGCTTTATGATGTATTGTGGCTTGATGCAGTGTGTTGTTATTTTTTAAGGAAAAGTTGTACGGAATAATATTATTATACAAAGGTTTAGAGTGTTAATCAAAGTTCATTTTGACCTCGACCTGTCATTAATTAATGGATTTAAATAAAATTCTTGATAACCTCAAACAGGAATTTGAAGTATTTTAATAGATAACCTCAAATAGGAATTAAGTTGAAAAGTGATCAGCAAACAAATAGGTGGAAAATACAATATAATCTCTTATTAAATTAACTTTGCACACCTAAGTTACTGTACACAAATAGTCAACTTATAGTGGTAAAAGGAGTGAATAATAATCTCTTCATTATGGCCCCTGTCCAAGTTTAGCAGTATTTCCGTGTCACTTTGAATTTGAATTCATGTTGTCTTAGTTTCACGGCTTACAATATATTTCCGGTATATCTTCTTCAGATTAACCCTGCAAAATACAAGAACATTTCTTCTGGTTTTGGAACATTACTAAAAGAGCATGGAATTAAAGGATTTTTTACGGGCTGGGTGCCAACTTTGCTAGGTTACAGTGTACAGGGTGCTTGTAAATTTGGGTTTTATGAATTCTTCAAAAAGGCCTATGCTGACATTGCTGGTCCAGAGAATGCAGCCAAGTATAAAACGTTAATCTACCTTGCAGGTTCTGCATCTGCAGAACTTATTGCTGGAATTGCCCTTTGCCCTTTTGAGGCAGTTAAGGTTCGTGTTCAAACAAATCCTGGATTTGCCAAAGGTATATCAGATAGCTTCTTAAAGTTCATTAATGCTGAAGGCACTGCTGGGTACGATCATAGGGTCTAACTAATTTCAAATCACCTGTATATTTATCAAATTATCCTAATGATTTATTATTATTCTTTTTTTGTGTATTTTCCTACAGGCTGTACAAGGGGCTAGGAGCTCTTTGGGGGCGACAGATTCCATGTAAGTTAGATTATACCGCATTAAAGGTTTTGCATCATACTTACAAGTTACAAGTACATTATCGTTTATGTTAATTGTTTATCATCATGTATATATCTTCAGATACAATGATGAAGTTTGCATGTTTTGAAACAATAGTGGAAATGATGTACAAACACATCATCCCCATACCGAAGGATGAATGTAGCAAAAGTTTGCAGCTCGGAGTGAGCTTTGCCGGTGGGTATGTAGCTGGTGTACTATGTGCTATTGTTTCTCACCCAGCTGATAATTTAGTTTCTTTCCTCAATAATTCCCAAGGGGCTACCGTCAGCAATGTGAGTCATGCCCTTGTCCTTTTTATCTGCATACTTTTAACCTTACTTTCGGCATTTATAGTCCTCATTCTTTTTGGGGCAGGCTGTCCAGAAGCTCGGTTTGTTAGGTTTATTCACTCGTGGTCTTCCTCTTCGCATTTTAATGATTGGAACACTTACTGGGGCACAGTGGGGGATCTATGATGCTTTTAAAGTAGTTGTTGGCCTGTAAATTTCTTCCCTTTTGTATTTTTTAAAACAATGGTAACCATATATGTTATCCGAAAGAGGACGTTAAACTAAACTGTGGTTATTTTCTTTGTAGGCCTACTACAGGTGGTGGCGGCGCTCAGTCTTTGAAAGGGAAACGTTATGACAAAGTGGAGTGACATTCAAGGGTGCGACGGAGGTGTATTTTTTGATGAGTAAATAACATTAGGTTAACCGTGGGGGTTTGGTTTCTTTCGTTCTGGGGTTTTTGGTTACCACAATTGTTACTTGAAACATTTTGCACAGGGTCCGTCTCTCATCATCTTGGTCCGTTGTCTAATGAGGTGTACCTAGAAACCATCTGAAGCAAGCATTTTTTTCAAAGCAAATCTAAAGCTTTCTTTCCTGTTAACATATATTGCATTGAAATATGATTATACAATACAACTATACGAGTTTAATCCACGTTTGAGACGGAAATTACGAACTAATTGAGTGTATTTACTTGCGTGTTGTAACGAGTTTTCTTTTTCTTTTTTTTTTTGGTTAACGAGTTTTCTTTTTCTTTTTTTTTTTTTGGTAAAAGTGACGACACCCCGATAAATTTTATTGATAACAAAAAATAATTACTAACCTAAAAGCATCGCTGAAGACACCAACCCCAAAAACTACCAGTTATAGTCTAACGAAAGGGACCACAAAGAATCACGACCGAATGACCGATAGCCCATCTAAAAACCAAAGCACACCCTAATCTAACTTGTAGTCACACCCAGCCCAAGTCAACACAGATAGTAAATCTATACAAGCATAATCATCTCAACATAGGTTAAACAAGGAAATAAACAATAACCAGATACATATTTGATTTTTGGCAAAGGTTTGCTTAAAAAAATTCAAGAAAATAACAAAATATACAATAAATCTAACCGTAAAAAGTATTTTTCTATTGATGACTCACATTCTTTAACATTAAAGATATTACACTACAGCTAAGTTTGACCAAGGTCTAAAGGAAATACAGTATCAAATACAACCCTCGCGAACACATGTCGCACTTCCTGTAAACTTCCAATTGCCAGCAACCCATAATTAATATTGCCACCTTGCTTTGGCACAAATTTGGCTTCCTTACCTTGATTCACACATTCAAATATCTTCAAAGCCTTTAGGTACAAGTGTAGAGAAATGAACACCTGCACAAATCATGGTAATCATGTATAAACTCCAAAACTACATAATTACAAGTAATCTTTTTGCAACTGCCACCTATATCAAAGAATAAGATGATTACCAGATCAGAATAAGGTGCTTTTGGGTAGCTACTCATTGCCCGCGACACATAATATGTATCTGTCATATTAGATAGTGCCTTATTCACCGACGATCCAAGCTCCAAAACCTCTTTTTTCAGAGGCTTATGCTCAAGGTTCGCAGGCTCTGATAACTCACGGTAAGTTGTAACATGTGGTTTGGATATTTTTCTAGCTATGCTTATAGCTTCCTCCATATCTCCACCATTGTGGACAGCTAGGCTAAATGCAGCAACAACTAAAGGCTCCCTTGGTTTATCTAACACCGCCATGTGGAATGCTAAAATTGCCACCCTGAACACACAAATATGTTGACGTATTTAGACAAAAACGCATACTAAAGATGTTCATAACCCGTTGAAACCGACCAAAAACTTACCATAAACTACTATGACATGATCTGTCTGGTGCTAGAAGCTTATCCAAGTTTGAAAATAATGACTGCAGTTAGACAATATGATAGGATCATTATGTTACAGCTCACGAATAACAATAAACAGATTAAATTGTGAAAGATAAACCAAAATAAGTTGCTCATAGTTAATGTTACCAGAAGCATATTACTCTTCTTATCTCGCCTCCTTAAACCATCACAAACAAAATATGCCGCCTGAAAAAAATGCAAACAAGTGAATATATATATATAGGGGTCAGATAACGTACAATTGGCCTTAACGTACGAAGCGTACGTGATTAGCAGTCCGCACGTTACAAACCTCAAAAGACGAAAACGCGTATCTTATATTTATCAAACCCGGACTTCACAAACTCGGACATGTCATAAACTCGGACCTCACAAACTCGGAAGCCAAAAAAGTACAAAATCCGCATGTTATATTTATCAAAACCCTCATGTTATATTTATCAAACCCGGACTTCACAAACTCGGACATGTTCATAAACTCGGACTTCACAAACTAGGAAGCCAAATTGTCCAAAACCGCATGTTATATCACTCAATCCACATGTTATATACTAATCGCGTACGCATCGTACGTTAAGGGATATTGTACAATACACTTTCTCTCTCTATATATCTATATAATATATGCATAAACTGGCAACTAAAGTTTGTGATTTCTTTTACCTGAATTGGTAACAGTAAGTCTAAAAGACCAAATCTCCATAATAACCTCAATGAGGATTCTGCAGAACCATATGCTAGCATGTAATTCATTTCCATAAGATGTCTCCCCTTGAATCATATGATTGAAAGATTAATCACGAAATTGTTCTTTTCAAGATTCAAACAAAAGATTAAAAGAGGCAAATAGAATTAGCAAATAAATAGTTATATACTTATATACCACGTCAAGCAGAAGAACAGAGTGTGCAAGGTGTTTTATAGAGCGAGCGGTTTCTCTAGAAAAACCAAACCCTAAACGCGCAGCAATTCTAATGGCGCGTAGTATGCGAGCTGCAAACGGGTGAAAGTTTTAGGAAGCAGAATTGCTAAATATTTATAATATTTAAGAATAAGATAAAACTGAAAACCTAACCACAATCCTCCACCAATGAGAAGCTGGCAGGAAGAATAGTTCGAACCTAAAAATTCATATTAATACAAGACTGTTACACTCTGGAGAATAGAGGATAAACTATTGTTAAATGATACATGCATAATTGCATACTTTAGCTTTTTTAATATCCACGATTCCTCCGACATAGTCATAAATTGTATTTGCGTAAGGATCAAACATCAATCTGCAAAATGAAGCCGAAAAACGATTACTACTTTTGGAAGAGTTGAAAAGATTAAAAAATGAAAAATAAATGAATAGATTCAGGAATATGAACCAATTATAGATAATATTGGAAACAAAGCCATTGAAGATTTAGGTTCCCAAGGCCAAAGCAGAAACCCGTTTATTGTTATATCACGTTGCATACAGTTCCTCCAACGATTTTGATCTTTTTCATCATGTCCATCATGTTGTTGAAAAGTCAAACTAGGGTCCACAGAGCGATTTCTTGCGGAAGTGCTGAAGCTTGAAACCTCTACCACATCATCACCAATGTGCACGTGGCAAATAGGAAACCGTTTACCAACAATCTCACACCAAGAAAAGGCTTTCATCACCTGTGCAGTAAGACACACAAAATGTTCCTAAAGTTGGCATGCATCTTACTGTAAATCTCTAAGCTTCACATAAATTGGAAATAACTTGTCATTCAGTTATTCTCATTATAAGTATGACTATGAGTCACTAACTGACCTCTTTCAACTCTGCTGTAGTTAACACATCAAAGTCTTTTGGTGTGCGTTTTAGTATTAAATCGCGCACACAGCCGCCAACAAGGTAAACATCAAATCCTACAAATTGCGGATACATAGATTCTTCAAGTATTAGATAAGCCAACCACTACAAATTCCAGAATCAAAAAGAAACATAAAACACGCAATACAGTCCGTCAGAAGCACCCCCTAAAGATTTGAACCAAAAAACAAATCATAATAATCCTCAAAAGCCAAATGCAGACTTTTTCACTAGCAAAATATGACAATACTAACACTTCCAAAATTTCATTAGTGAATAAGTTTACCTTTCCTTTTAAGACCATTTAGAACTATCCGTGTAGACTTTGCAATCATCGAATTTGTAATCCCGAACTCCTTCGAGCTAAACTTCTTCCATGCAGATGCCACTTTCCTGCCTTCAACAGCTTCAATTCCAAACACAAAAAATCCGTCAATATCATGAACATATCTTATCCGTGTTGTAAAAATCCAGATTAATAGCCGGTAGCGTACTGATTCGATTTCAACTAATCGGACAAACAAAAAAGGTAGGCAGTCCTAATTGGCGTAAACTCGTCCCCCGGTTTTAACCCGTTATGTTTATGTTTGAACAATTTGTTATGTTCCATTATGTCTAAGTTTGATTGTTTATGTTTAACTTTGAAGTATTATATTCAAATCGATGTGTATATATATGTAAGTTTAAAAAATTACAGATAAAAATTTTAATCCGATTAATCGCTAGTACTCAAGGCCGACTAGTGCCTAGCTATTTTAACAACACTATATCTTATATCTCCATATATCAACCAATCAACAGTACGACAACATATCATAAGAGATCAAACATACCTCCTTCATTAGCGTTAACATGATCCGTGTTGAAACCATCTGATCCATCAATTGTTTCAATAGCCGCAGCACAAGTTAACCGAACCTTCGTACACACGAAACACATCAATTTACGGAGAATTCAGTAAAACAAAACGTGAAAGAACACATAGTGTATGACATAAAAGTACACTGGAAACACGACGGAGGAGAGACGAATTGAGACGAAAATGAGTGTGGCAAGAGTATCCCAAACCTAAACCGATCGCCATTTGGATGTGGAATTCAGGTGTGTGTTAGTTATTAAACTACCAATTTGACAGTTAACTGGATTCTAGGGTTTTACAGATGATGAACAGGGGTTTAGATTTAGCAGTGGATGGAGAAGATAATTTATATTTTCTTTTTTTTTCTTTGTTTGTTTAGGGTTTCTTTCTTTGGGCCATGTTAGCCTCTTTGGGCTTGTTTGGCTGATTTAGGGGTGTTTGTGATTGCTTATATTAAAAGGAATTTTTGGTAAAAGTAATTCTGACTTATTCAAACTAAATTTTTAAAAAAGTGTTTGGATGAGTTTATGAGGTGGAAAAATATAATAGTTCATGAAAAGTTAAAAGTAGTTTTAAAAAGTCAAGGTTTTTCTAGCTTTTCAAAATGGCTTTTCCACTTTATACAAAAAGTTATTTTAAAAAGTCATTTTCACATATCCAAACATTATTTTAACTCAAAAAGTCAATAAATCAATAAGTTGTTTAAAAAACTAAGCCAAACACCCTCCTTAACCGGGCCGTTTGATTTGAATAGGCTTATGTTGTAACATAGTAAATGATAGAGCTAGTTATTATTACACAACTTTGTATATGTGGTTTATCAAAAATAACATCTTTATATACTAAAAGGGTGTTTAGTATGAGCTAAGGATGAAATGGAATGACCCATTCAAGGATATTGAAAACATGAATATTTGTTTGATGTGTTGCAAAACATATATATTTTTCCTTTGTAATTTTGTACATTTTTGATAGGTTTTTGGTTGTTTTAAATTGTTTTAGAATTTTATCTAGTAGGAATGTATTTTGTAGGTGTTCGTGCGCAAATAGAGCTAAAACGAGTAGAAAATGGAGAAGAAACGAGCACGTGGGATTAACGCATCTAACTTTCAACATATTTTGGAGGATGTAAATGGATTGGAAACAAAGATATTGGAAAATGATGTTATAGAGGGTTGAAATACGAAGATTTAGAAAAAAATTGGGGAGGAAACAGAGTTAGAATGAAGATTTTATGAAGAAAACAAAATTCTAGGAAAACAACATGTTGGCGGATCACGAAACGGGTGAGGAGTTTCCCTAGGCGACACATGAAGATGTAGAAAGTTTAAAAATTACCAAATTGTCATCGCAAATATTTTGTCCCTATCTGGTGTCTTGGCGCGTCACCAGACAATTGGGGAGGCTCCTTGGCGACGTGTGAAGATCATATATGTCAACAAAGTGTGTTTTTACCAATTTAAAGCATGTTTTCAACCCTAGGTCGCATTCTTCCATCCCCATACGACTCTTGGATGAATTTAGGTTGATTTGTAGTTAGAAAAGGTGATTGGATCGAGAAGGAATCATAAAATTTGAAGCTTTGAAGATATTGCAACCCGTTAGTCATAGCTTTTGATTTCTTTTCATTTAACCTTTAAATGGACATGATGTTTAGTACTTTTAACTACTATTTTGATCTTTCAATCATGTTTAGAGACTAAACTTTTATGTTGCCTAAGTTTTGATGAACTATTGATTATGTTTTGACTTTTGACCAATAGTTTGATTTGAAGTTAAATAGTTCTTGTATGTTGCTAATTATGATTATTTGTGCTTGTGTTTGGCTGCAATTATTGATTAGTTGTTGATTTTGATGTTTTTGGAAAGAAGAGATTCACCCTAGATACGTTAAAGTCGTTAATCGGTACGTTTTCGGTCTAGAGCTTATCATTAGAAATATTATAAGTTAACTAATCAACTAAAATTAGTTAGACTATAGTCTACATCCAATCTTGATGATTCGAAAGATGATTTGAGATTGCTAGGTTAATTTGTGCGTTGTTTAATACTTTTGAACACTCTTAGCATGAGGTTTTTCTGTTTTTATGCGTCTAGTGATTCTTAGGCTTTAAGTGTATCATCTTAGAACTAGCTTCATGGTAAAAGATTGTTAGGGTGTTACTTTTACAGTTCAGATAGTTGTGGGATTCGGGATTTTTAGGGAAACTTGATTCCATCTTAGCACTTCATACACACGTTTTGATTGCACTTCATATATTGGGTTTTAGGCTTTTGTGAGTGTGGGTCACATTCCTAGTTGTCTAACTACTATAGAATTTATTCAATTCAATGAGAGGGTAATCAGGTTAGAAATCAGAACTTAGTCAATTGTCAGATTAGAGATCATTGCATATCATTAGGGATTCATTACCTGGGTGGTTTTTCCTTCTCATTGCTTTATTTCTTCACTTGCTAGTTACTTGAGTCTTTGTCTTAGTTTCGTTATTTCTCATATGGTTAGTTAATTAATTAATTAAAACCCACTTCAAAACCAAATCAATTTTAGGCTAGTAATTCGGTAGAGGTTAAGTATTAGGAGTTACTATATTGAGTCCCTAGGTTCGGTAGAGGTTAAGTATTAGGTTCGATACTTACTATATTAAGTATTAGGAGTCCTCAGGTTTTCAGTGTATCATCTTAGAACTAGCTTCATGGTAAAAGATTGTTAGGGTGTTACTCTTACAGTTCAGATAGTTGTGGGATTCGGGATTTTTAAGGAAACTTGATTCCATCTTAGCACTTCATACACACGTTTTGATTGCACTTCATATATTGGGTTTTAGGCTTTTGTGAGTGTGGGTCACATTCCTAGTTGTCTAACTACTATAGAATTTATTCAATTCAATGAGAGGGTAATCAGGTTAGAAATCAGAACTTAGTCAATTGTCAGATTAGAGATCATTGCATATCATTAGGGATTCATTACCTAGGTGGTTTTTCCTTCTCATTGGTTATTTCTTCACTTGCTAGTTACTTGAGTCTTTGTCTTAGTTTCGTTATTTATCATTAGGTTAATTAATTAATTAAAACCCACTTCAAAACCAAATCAATTTTAGGCTAGTAATTCAGTAGAGGTTAAGTATTAGGAGTTACTATATTGAGTCCCTAGGTTCGATACTCGATCTTACTATCTATACTATTGCGTGACAGGTACACTTGTTGATTATGTGTAGTTTGGGCGAGTCGTTAATTTCAAACTTGGTCCGAAATATATATATATATATATTCACACACATCATTGTTTCTAGATTTTGCCATCCTCAATGCCACAAGTTGTTTAGGCTTCTGACCACCACCATCGACATCTTCGTCGTCTTCCTAACTCTCGTCAGAGCATTTCCATTCAAGGCATCAATTCCTCACCTGACACCAAAAGTTACAATAGTATTTGGTATGTACACATTTTCGATCCAGTTGATTTGTGACCTATGATAGTTGAAGAAGTCAGATTCAATTATTGTTCGTTGTTCGTCATCAAAACTGAAGAAATTGAATTGATTATGAGTTAGGATATTACAAATATTTGAATTCGTAATTAACATCTAATTGAATTCTTTGATAGGAACGTTGATTTAAATAGTTATAAAGATTCAATTGAATATTGCAAAGATTCATATGTCAAAGATTTCAAGAAAGGTCAAATATGAAAATTTCAATTGATGTAGAATTCATAATGCAACTGGTACAATTTGAATTCAGTGAATAAAGTCATTGCACTCGACTGACACTCTGCTAAAAGGAATGATTCGTGAATAATGGAAAGATCTTATTGATGATTTGATTCGACCCGCTCAATTAAGTGTTATTTGGTTTCTATAAATGCGTAATCTATATTAGGAATGTCTAACAAGTGATTTAGAGATCGAACCAGAGTTAAACGCGTGAAAGATTGGCCAAGATGGGCTCGCCGGAAACCATGGACAAATTGTCAGAAATCCACTGGAAAATGAGAAGGATGATGGGGGCGGTTGGGTTGGGATTTTTTTTAAAGTTTGATGAATTAGCAGAACTGCCCTGTAACGTTTCGTGTTTTCGTACTTTCTATTTTTAGAAACTTGTATTCGTATTCAATTTCAATCCTTGTAATTCGAGACTTTTGATTATAATGGAAATACATTTTATGTCACACTTAATTGGTCATACATATGCAATTCGTAAACAACCATCGAGATACACGTCTGACACAAATCATATGACTTACATACGTGATTATACGCTATACATACTTTGTTCACACTGTGAAACATTCAAAACATGATTAACATTTCGTTCACTGTATAACATAACCAAATATCAAACCCGGGATAAACGGACGTACATCGAGACTACACTATCCTTGGAGTATTATGGATGCACGATCATACGATGCACACACTTGTTTATAGCTTAAATTCCTAAAATCATGTTTTATTATAGAACTTCAACTTGAAATAGCACTCAAAACAGGTCCATGGGTTAAAAGCGAACAAGACTCAACAAGTTTGGGAAAACTCACCCTCGCATTACGCGACGTGAGACCCTCAATTTCACAGCAGGTTTGTTTTTGGATCTAGGATTCACTTGTTTTAACCAACTTCACCACTCTATTCACTTTCCACACTCTCAAGCTCTCTCAAGGACCCCAATTTTGCAACTTTAGGCAGAAAAATTCTAAGTACAAAAGTGAGTTTCAACTCACTTTCTTCATGAATTCTTGTTCATCCTTCTTTGGATAGCCTCTAGAAGTGTTACCACAAGTTTACCATGGTAAACCAAGTTGGTACATCACCAATTTGAGGTCCAAAGTTTGGTTTATTTTCTGTTCTTGCTTAAACTTTCCAAACAATGTTCATCCTACTTCATCTCTTGGAACATCTTTAAGTTTCCAACAACTCCCTTGGTTGGATAGGTTTCGATTGAAGTTTGTTCCAGACATATTAGTTATATTAGTTTACTTTCTATCAAATCTAAGTCACCAAGTAGTTTTCAAGCAAGTAAAGTGAACTAACTACACCAAGTCTCCAATCATAATCATGTTTGGAAGCACTCGTCTAGTTGAACTCACTTGGCTAGTTGGTGATTTAGATGAGTTATTTACATTCTTGTGACGAGACTATGCTAGTGAACACTTTGGTTTGACCTATAGGTGATGCATGCTAGTATGATATATAACGTAGTGTACAAATTGCCATGTTGGATTTCAGACATTTTAGTTATATGCTATGTAGACCAAGCTTGTATGTTCACCGACCCTTTTTCTGTTGACGGATACTTTAATACATGCTGTAGGAAATGTATGATGACGCTCAAGAAATCAACTTAGGGCGAACTAGAAACGCACCCAATATTTCGTTTATGTATTTTCTTTTGTGTTAGTCATGTTATTCCAAGTTGTATTTTCTTTCAAGACAATGTATCTTTCAAGTTATGAATGAAATGAAAGTTGATTATGTAATTATTGTCACAAATAGTACGTTATGATGTTTTGAACAATTTCGTTCGTCTCGTTCCGATGTTTCCGCCATCGGTTGGGGTGTGACATTCCCCTTAGGGTTTGACATATTTTTTAATACTAATACATAGTTTTAATAACTTGAAAACTTTTTTTTAACAAATTGCACAAATGGTCCCTCGGGTTTTGATTTTTTTCTCGGATCCGTTTTTGGCAGCTTTTACATAACCTTATGTATTTGTATGAAACAAGATGATAATAAGATTATAAAAAGTCTTAGGATGAAGATATGCCATCTAAGCAAACCCACATTGGTGAAGTTGTGGTATGAACCTCGATAAACCACACCGCGAAACAGTCCATCTAAAACCAGTATTGCCAACTACCAACGTTTGGTTTGTTGCGAGAGCTATGATATTAATCTCCATCACATGTTTTAAAAGGTAGGTTGGGGAGTAATATGGTAATCTTCAGGACTTGCCATATAAATACTTATGGGATGAAAATCTTTATAATCAACCCTTTGTTGTTGTGCAAAACCCTTAGGAACTACCTTGCTTTGCTTTAAACATCTATGAACAACTAAAGGTTTGTAGAAAAAGATTGATAATTTGGAAGTACCTCATTTATGTGATTGTTCAAGCACATGAAAGTGAACACACACATAGAGAGATGATATTAATGAAAGTGAACATACACATGTTATGGGCAAATGATGATGAAAGAATACATGTTTCTAATGGTACTTAATGAAAGTTATAAAAATATCATGTTTTGTTGATGCAACCCCTACCACTTGTAATAAAGATTTTACATTATGATTAATCACAAAGAAAGTTAAAAAAGTATACATTATTTTATTTTAATGTCGGGTGTTTATGAACATGTTATTTCTATAATGTTATAGATTGGTTTATTCAATTTGCACATGCACACACACATGTTTTGACATGAAATCATTAAATGTTTGTATGACCTAATTGTTTTGACATGAAGCATACAAACATTGTATCAAATCGTTGAATGGAAGTATGCATTGGCCTAAAACAAATGATATCAAACCCTTACATCCAAAAGAAAGACGAATCCTCTGGATACCAACAATAAAAAGGAAAAAAATACCCTTTAGAGAAAGAGAGGGACAAAAAGGTTGGATCTGGAAGAAATGTTACCCCTCAAAAATGCCAAAAAACTAGACATAATATTAAGTCTTGCACAAACGAGAAAAAAGTCCCATAACCAAAGAATGCAAGACCAAAAGGTAGAAATAAAAAAAAGTTAATTCAAAGTGTGACTCATGAAAAGGTAGATTAGGTGGTCATTACTCGTTTGAGCGTATTTAGTTTATTTTGACTTTTTGCGCGTATTTTGACTCGTTTGGGCGTATTTTGTCATATTTTGACCCTTTTGGGCGTGTTTTGGTGTATTTTTGACCAATTTGGGGGTATTTGGTTTATTTTGACACGTTAGTTTTTTGGTGTATTTTGACCCATTTAGGCATTTTATTTGTAATGGAGCAGTGACTAAAGTTTAAAGTTTATTGTGGGAGCAATTATTACTTTCTATCATTAAAAGTTTTACCATCACATAACTATTTTCGTAATCTTATAAAAGTTTTGATAATTTTTTTAAAATTTTTGTACAAAAGTAAATTTATTTGGCCATTTTAACACTTTTTCACAATTTAAAAAAAATATATTTTGCAATATTTTGATCCATGTTGTCATATAAGGGCCTAACAAAGACCAATAAACAACCACGCTTAAAACCAAGGTCGTCACCATCTATCCTCTTATAAGATAGAATCCATGAATGCATTCCATCAAACCTGAGTGTCAACTGATGCTTCAACAAGGTGTTTCTGGACATAAGCTTTAGGAAATACTTGAATTAATAAATGTAAGTACATTAATAAATATAACTAAATATGTATAAAAACGGTTACAAAACTAAAATTACCGATCCATCAACATCTAGGTATTGCAAGACTTTAAAGAAAGCCATTATAAGAATTATTGTTAAAAACCTGTATAAAAAACACCTCGACAAAATATTAGTTTATATCAAAATCATCAATCAAAGAGATGGTTAATTCAATAAAAGAACTCTTAAACGAATATCCAAAAAATTATGTCGATCAAGATCAAATACAGTGAATTCTTAAGGTTGTATAGAAACAATATGACAATAACATAATTCGGAATCCTATTGATTTAATAGTAACAGAAAAAATGGTCAAGATTAAACGTGTAACACATATTTAAAAAAAAAAACTAAAACCCTATGATGTTATAATCCATTCCGATGAAGAACATGTCGTAACCCTAGAAAATTAGGGCTTTATCAACAATATCAATGTTATGCATAAACAACAAAAAAATGATGGACAAAAATTTAGCATTAATCGACTTCAAAGAATCCGGATATCAATGACCGTTGAAACCCTAACAAATTAGGGATTCCGAACACAATATCAATGTGAAAACAAATCAAGCAACAAAGATCAGTAACAATTTAGAGTCAAACAGATTTTACAGAGTCATTTATCCAATAACCAAATAAAATTAACCCAAATGAATGAAATAGAGAAAAAGTTAATACATGTTTGAGTATATCTAACAAACAGGAGAAGATAATCTACAACAAATACGCGTTAGAAAGGTCTATAAAGGATCCAAAGTGAATGAAACGGGTCATGTATTTCGGGTTCGAATCCCGCAATTTCTCAAAGGAAAAGTCGGTAAGTCAACAAAACCATTGAAACACATTGAGAGAGTGACACGTGTCTCCATAATGTTTTGCTATATTAGTATAGATAGATAGACGTCAACATATTTAAAGAAAAAACCCTAATAAATGCCATGTAGGATGGATGAGTTTCTATTTAGATAAAATATCTAGGTTTGGAATATCAAGATAAACTTAGTGACTTAATATATCTTTTTATGAATGATCTAATTAAAACATTCTGATACTTGGTTACTATTTAACAAAATTATCCCACCTCACAGACATATAACCTAGTATTTCATGTATAAACATAACTTTTTATATAATAATTTGAAATTACCTAAGTAGAGTATTCAAATGTGAACGAACATAAGTTATCCATATAGAATAAGACAGGAACACATTGAGATTCTCATATCAACATTAGACATACTTCAATAAAAAAATAATATTTAAAACGATATAGATACAAGTATAGTAGTAAAAGAATAGATAAACGTTCTTCTTTTAGCTTACGTGATATAAATTGTTTAATAAACATTTTTCTTTTTTCTAATACGTCTATACATTTTCATTGTATATTTTCTAATACGTCTATACATTTTCATTGTATATTTGTGAATAAGAGCATTCGTAACCCTTCCCCGGTATATATGTGTCATTAAAATCAAATACGAAGTCTTACAAAAATAAGAACTCTTAAGAATAGTATTAAACAAACTCCGAATGACCTCGTTCAAACGGAATTGAAACTCTCTAATCGAACTCTACGATGTGAGATTTTAGATTTTTGTTTTTAGATGTTTAGCTTGTAAATTTTAGACTTTTTGTTTACATCATTGTTTTTTTTTTTATTTATGATTGTGTCTTTTCTATATTTGCGTCACTATGTATTTTTTTGTAACTTATTATACCTTTTTTTCTTTGACCTTATGTTATATTTTTTGGCATTGTATTATATTTTGTTTGCATTTGTGTTATATTTTGCGATCTATTGTGGCTTTGTACACTTCTTATTTTTAGGATCTCTTGTAGAATAACTTTATCCTAATTTGTGAGTGAACTGCTTATATTATCAGAAATAGTTGTAAGTGGTTGTGAGTGATGGAGAAAGAAAATGTTACTGTTCATATCTAAATATACGAGAAATAATGTTCACCATTATAAATTTTTAATATTAAAGTGGTTGTGAGGATAGAAGAAAGAAATGATAAAGGTATAAAATATTATTTAATTAAAAATGAAAGATGAAAAATAATATTTTTTGTATAATTATAGAAATAAGGATAAGAAGTTAAATGTAAATGTTCAAAGAAAATATAGGCAAAAAGTTTAGTGTAGGTCAGGTGATGCCCTACCCTCCTCTGTGATGCCCTACCCTTCTCTGTTTTTTTCACTTAAAATATAAATTTGAAAACTATATATATATATATATATATATATATATTTAGTCTTACCTTCCAATTTTTTTTCTTTAAAACTTCTGCCCCGATTTGATAGAGCAAGCTTTGCCATTAAGTGAAAAAAGGACAAGACTTTCAAGAATGCCCCTCCAAATTAATGAAGGCAGAAAATGGTGAATAACCATGAAAATATCAATAAAAGGTGTTCTCATTCCCATGTGGATAAAATAAACTATATGTTGTGCCCAAAAAAAAAGCTTTTAAAAGGTATTCCACAAAAGTATTTCAAATTTGAGAGGCCTTTTAAATTTAATGAGTCTCAAGTCATTTTTTGAAGCTATAGGACCAACCTTGAGTAAATAATTACATAAAATCAAAATGATATATAGAAAACATATGACAACATAAATATACTGTTATAAAGTACCATCACCTCTCTCTTAACTCGTTTAGGTGAGGTTATATTACAACGACCTTACAACATAAATTTATCTTACAAAGACCACTTATGGTGAAGTAGAATTAATGTTACAACATAAATATATCTTACAAACCACTCATGGTAAAGTAGAATTAATGTGTCACCGCAAATATAGAAAATATTAATGATGTAAACTACAAACAAATTTGCTAAATATGAACAAGGCCAAAGTAATAACTTGATATCACAAAAGTTAAATCAAATACTTTTTTAAAAATGACTTTTGAAAAAGTCATTAGTCAATAAACACTTTTGACAAAAAAACACTTTCAGAGTTAAGTAAACAATCCCAAACACTTATTAAGTATAAATACTTTGATTAACGGGTATCAAACAAGAATATAAATAATTGGTTACCGTTGTCTTAATTACGCTTGAATCAAAGAAATCAATTATTTCCGATACAAAATTCGCATATGGTAAGCTGCCAATTGGGGAATACGCGTTAATGAAGTTCTCTTTAAAAAAAAATATAGTGTACTCCAAAACATTAAAATAGTCGACTAACACCAAGATTTTTATAACCATGTGCACACTGGTCAGCAAATGTTAGACCCCTACTATTTTTCGACATAACAGTACAATTATTTGGATAGTATACACTTGTCCATGTGTTTACTCTAAACACCCTTCAATTATACCTGAAATTAAAATTAATGCATCTTGTTAAAGTACAAGATGGTCCTCAAGAATCTCATTAGGTTACGAGGTTTGGTTCCTTCTCTTAGGGGTGGACAGAAAACCGAAATAACCAAAACCGTAACTAAAATAATCGACAAACCCGAACTGAAAAAACCAAACCGAAACAAAAATCGATGGTAGGTTTCGGATTTTTAATAACCGAAAATTTCGGTTCGGTTTTCGGATAATCATTTTCAATAACCGAAAAAACCGAACCGAACAATACGAAAAAAACATATATTTTATGAAGTTTAAGTTGTTTAAGTGTTTAACCCATGCTATTAGAAATTATTAATTTTATTCTTGAATATATTAAGTATTTATAATAAAAATATTAAAATGTTTGTTTATAATTAAGATAGTTTGTTTATTGCCTACACCAAATAACAAAATTTAATATAAGAAGTAAATAATCTTCAAAGTATTATAAAAGAAAATGTCCTAAGAAAACTTTGTAGAAACATAAAAATAGATTAGAATATTAGGTTTATGGGAATATTATTAGTTAAAAAAGGTTAAGTATAATAAATTAAATATTAACATATATGAAAAATCTTAAATTTTAAATTATACTTTTTATTTTTGAACCTTACATACTTTTGTTTCAAAAACCGAAATAACCAAAAATCCGAACCGAACCGAACCGAACCGGTGTAAAAACCAAAAAAACCAAAACCGAAAAACTCAAAACCGAACGGTTTAAAAAACCAAAAACCGATATTTCGGTTTCGTTTTTTGTTTTGCCCAAAAGCCGAACCGTGCACACCCCTACCTCCTTTCTCCAAGTTCACCTCAACGTCACATCACCCTTCATTCACCTCACTATCCTCCACCAAACATAGGGTGTGGTTCCCCTTTCTCCCCTTCCATTTTTTATTTCTTTTTATAAATACCTAAATTCTTCAAGTATAAAAAGTTTTCATGAATTAAAAAAATACATAGCCTAGAAAAAAAGACACAATTAAAGAAATATAATCTGAATAAACATAGTTTAAAAAAAACTAAAGCTCATTACCGCTTCCTCTTAGCCATTTCTTCGCGATCTTGTCCTTCATTTTTTAGAGCACCACATGGTCTCAATCCGGTACACTTTCAATGTCGGTTCTCATGAGTCAGAACTCTTCAGTTTCTTGATTTTGTAGATCAAATTCGAGTCGCCTCTTATCGAACTCAAGCCTCTCTTTTTCCCTCACCGTTGTTTCTTCCTTTTCTTTCTCTTTCTTTTTCCTTTTGTACCTCTCCTCTTGCACTCTCATAAAATGGTTGAATTTTTGTAAAATTGTTTCAAGCTTTGATACACCACTCGATCCCGTTCCCTTTCAACCCAAGCCTTCTCAGCGGCTGCTTTTTTTAGCACGATCCCTTCCAATTAGCCACTCTGATTCACGAGTTGGAGCTTCATCTTCGAACTCGGGGTCATCGTTTATATTGATAGCACAACGTGCATCAGAACCACCCGCACTATAACTCCTGAACTTGTTTTAGATCTTTTCGCTTGTGATACCTCATTAGGCACCACTTTCTACTTTGATCATTTCTCAATATTTCATACGGTCTCATGTAATTCAACGGCCCATATTTCTTGGTGTATTTATCAATTACCAACGACAAAATACTTGCATCATTTGTACCACTTGGATAATTGTTCCATGCATTTTGATATATAGCCGCAAACAAACCAATTTTTCCATTCATCTCTCTAAATTTTGAACTAACAGAATGAACAAGTGGATATGGGGGCCGTTGCATCTATTGGAAAAATTCTTTACAAACTTGGTTATAAAAGCCTTCACGTATTCAATTAGTAGCTACACATTAAACTTTAAAAATATACTCATTGTTTAGAAATAAAATAAAAAATTATACCTACAATCGGATCGGTAGAAGCTTTAATCCACATTCATGCAAGCGCTTCCAACTCGTCCGGGGTCCAAGGAATGCTTTGCGCCTTTCCGCTTCCCTCTTCTTGAGCTTGTGCTTGGTTTCCTCCTTGTGCTTGTTTTCCCTTTCTTATCCTTCGTGGTTTGTGGTTGCGTTTTGGGTATAACATCGTCGTCTATGGTTAAAAACGAAATCGGCTGGGGTGCGGTTTGAATCAACGGTTGGGACGGTGGCATTGGCTTGTGATTGCATTTGCATTGCATGGTGTTGTTATTGGTATTGCATTGCATTTCTCAAACTTTTTGAGCTTGACTATAACCGCTAAACGAATACGGATCGATTGGTTTCGTGGGGTATATGAGTGAGGCTTGAGTCGAGGGAGTAGCGGGTGTGTTGGGAAAGAATGGAGGTTGGAAAAGGATTTGAGTTTTGTGATTTTTAAAATTGAAAAGGGGTTTAAATAGGGTTTTATTATTTTTTTTTGTTTTTAGCCGTTCCCATCGGCTCCAAATCAAACGCTCAATTTTTTTTCATTGGGGAGACGGGGCTGAGTCCCCGAGCTCATCAAAATCCAGACAGGGAAGGGGGTGTTTCCCGACGGGGAAACAAGCCACATTAGCTCCCCGATATCGTCCCCGAGCCCACACCCCATCATCTTATTGAATAAAAAGAAACTCCTCATTCAATTGATTACGTAAAGCTTATTTCTAAATATATGAAAAGAAATATTAATTACTAAAACTAGCTTCACTACTTTTCTAGTGTTGATGTTATCCGATCTACATGTTAATTCGTTCATATATATACACATCTATATCTATACTATATAATAAAGTAAATCGATATGCGACACATGTCATTTATTGAGGGTATCTACTTTTATATTTTCCCGCCTTTTTTCATAGTTATCTTCTTTTTCCTAATTATCTTATATTAATTAGATAAATAATAAACTAATATTAAATCTTATGAATTTCCTACTTGTATTACATTATCTTACATTAATTAGATAAATAATAAACTAATATGAAATATTATCCTATATGAATTTTCTACTTATCTTCTTCTTCTTCCTACTTATCTTATACTAATTAGATAAATAATATGATTAATATCATATATATCCTAACAAACTTGAAAATTTTCATATATACTCAACCAAAAGTAACAATATCATATATGTCCTTACAAAATAGTTAAAATATCAAATATACTCAATTTATAAAAGTCATCTAATAAATAATTATTTTACCCTTATTTTTTAACTTCTAAGTTTTCATATATGCTCGTCTTTTAACTTCATACTTTTATATAACATATTTTAAGCATAAATTTATTCTTACACATTTTCAATTTTTTCCCACAACAATAACAAAATAGTTATAATATCAAATATACCCAATTTATTAAAAACCATCTAATAAATAATCATTTTACCCTTAATTTTTAACTTCTAAGTTTTCATACATGCTCATCTTTTAACATCATATTTTTATATAACACATTTTAAGATTAAATTATTTTTACCCATTTTTCCCATAAACAATAGTAATTTTCATATATATATTATAGGGTTCATGTGAGAACCACTCTTATTGCGAGAACCACGATAACCAATATGAACACAACAAAATAAACCCACACACCAACCACCACCAAAAACCTAAACACCCACCCGCACCCCACAACAACCCAAAAACCTAAACACCCCCCCCCACACACACACCCCAAAAACCTCACCCCACCCCCAAAAACCTAACCCCAACCTATCACACCCAAAATAAATGCTAAAAACTAAATTATAAAGCTAAACCCCACAACTAAATGCATATCCACAGGTGCATATGTTGTATTTTTTTTAATAAACTTCGCTAAATTTTGTCACTAAAAAATACGACATATGCACATGTGCAGCAGTACTGTTGTCATTTTTTAGTGATGAAATTTAGCGATTTTTAATAAAAGAAATAAAAAAATTGCAGGTTTTTAATTATTGTAGGTATTTTAGTTTTGTGTGTATATATATAACATTTAAGCTAAATAAATTAAGCTAGAAATTAGTAAAAATAATATTTGAAGTTAACGTTCATATTTTAATGTTTTAAAAAAATAAGGGTAAAATTGTTTTATTATTAAATTGTTTTTAATGAATTGGGTATATATGATGTACATGATATTTATAATTTTGTATGGGTATATATGATATTTTTCAAGTTTGTAACGGTTATATATATGAAATTGCCCGTAAATAATAAATTAATATTAAATCTTATCCTATTTTCATTGTCGAATATAGTCCTTCTATTTTTCCAATAAAATATTATGGGGTCAGGAAAATATAACTTTTTTATTATTTAATATATAAAATTACATTTATTCAACCGATGTAATAAACAAAGTTTTTAAAAATATAAATTTTTTATTATTAAATATATAAAATTACATTTAATCGACCCGTGTAATACGCGAGGTTCTAAGCTAGTACAATCATAATCAAATCAAAAGAATCAGATAATTATAAAAGGAACTAAAAGAGCATAACCGGGCCATTGATTTAGTTGGTTTGGTCAACTTACTTACATTGTGGATGCCCTCATCTCGTACATGCCATGAATGCATATGTCATATACCTATGTGATACCCACATTAACAATTGAAGTTTAGGCTTTGTGTACATACTTATGAAACGATATGATATGAAGATAGGAAATTATACATATTTCATATTTTTACACTTATGTTATACTCTGATATGTTACTTATACGGATAACAATGTAATGGGTACCGGTAATTCAAGTCTAATCTTCACAAAGTTTTAGTACCTAAGAAACATATAATTATAAGAACTACAAAGCATGTATCGGATCAAGAGATTACTTTACTAAACAATGACAGAAGCAAAAGAAAAGGAGAGAAAAAATTGGTAGTTCCTCTCTTGGCTATTCATATAGAGGTAAGTAATGGTCAAGATATAAGATTTTGGACAGATTATTGGGTGATGGGAGTTTCTTTGGCTGAAATTTTCCTAAGTTATATGCGTTGGAGATGAATAAACAATGTTTAGTTAGTCAACATGTTGATGGTCTTTCTTGGAACTAGTGAAGACCGATTCGGTGTGTATAGAAAGTGAGCAACTATTTAATTTGGTAGTGCTCATAGATCAGTTTGTGTTGGGTGGAGTTCCACATAGGTGGGTTTGGAAGTTTGGGGATATGGCAAAACTCCCGGTTAATGTAACGCTCCGTTTTTTGCAACTTTCCATTTTTAAAAAGATTGTATCGTATTTCTATTTTCGGAAACTCGTTTCCTTGTAATTGTATTTCGTTTTAAACCATTGTAAATCCGAGACTTCGATCATAATGAAAACAATCTTTTATATGAAATATACATCGATTATGCATTGTTTGTTGTAAGGACTAATAGAAACACTGATGACAACCACTGCTAAGCTAACCAATGTTGTACACTAAACTGATAGAAACACAGATGACAACCACTACTAAGCTAACCACTGTTGTACACTAAACTGATAGAAACACTGATGACAACCACTGCTAAGCTAACCACTGTTGTACACTAAACTGATAGAAACACTGATGACAACCACTGCTAAGCTAACCGCTATTGTACACTAAACTGATATAAACACTGAAGACAATCACTGCTAAGCTAACCACTACTGTACACTAAACTGATAGAAAACACTGATGATAATCGCTGCTAAGCTAACCACTACTATACAAGAACTGTTAGAAAACACTGAGGACAACCACTGTTGGCCTTCAACAGAGTATTTCCTTGACAGACCTTTAACTTTGATCTTCAGCAGAGGTTTGCCCTAGCAGACCTTGTACAATTAGACTCCAGCAGAGCTTTGTCTTCAATAGAGCTTAGTTATAACAGAACTTGTACATTTAAGTCTTCAACAGAGCTTTATTTGGGCAGATGTTACATTATCATTAGGATCAAAGGTTGTTCTTTTGTAAGGTTCAATGCCAACAATCTCCTCTGGAACATATGATGGGAAAACAAGAACTTTGATACTTAAGCATAAGATTTACTTGTAAACAATAATTGTGAATTCATAATTGGTAAGCATTCCGTACATTTAAACACTTTACTATTCAATTACGAGACTTATGCATTACACATACTTGCTTAATCCTTACAATACTTCTTTTATTATTACAACACAAAACCTATCTTCACATACTTGTTTAACACATATTTTCATGTTCCCGGTGCATGTTAGGCCTTTTTACATATTGGTCATTTATTAAATAACATGGAACATCTAAATATAAAACAAATATACACCTTATAATGTTCAAAAATAGAAAGATATACATAGGGGCTGGACAGATTCCTATTGCAGCTTTGGGCCGGGTTAGTTGTCTTGTTTCAGGGTTAATGACCCGCTAATCTTATTCAGGCCCAACCCACCGAAACCCTAATCCATTCCCTATATAATGAGCACTTCTCCAGTCTTTATCCCACTTTTACTGTAACATCTGACGAAAAACGGGTTCTAAAACCCGCTCCGCTTAGTAATTCAAATATACGTATGATGTACGTTACGCATTTATGTTAATAGTTTAAAACTGGTTATATTATAATAAATAAGCATAAGAAAGTAAAATATAGAATAATAAAGTAAAAATAATAAGGTTATTAAATAAAATTTAAATAATAAAAATAAATAACCCGGGTCATCACCCAATTCAAACACACAACACACCATTACACTATACACACATATCTGGTTTAATCCTAAAACAAATAAAATTTATACAGAAACAACACTCAAAACCCATTTGAAAACAGCCGTTTGCAACGGATGTAACTCTCCAAAGCATAAACCCATTTCCGTATCAATCACGAATTTAATTGAAGAATAATGTAACATCAGTCAAAAACCGGATTTACCAAACCCGCTTCGTTTATTAACCGAACAACCAGTTAAAAATTTCGTTGCGTATTTAATGTTCAAATTAATTTTAAACGATACATAATTAATAAGTATATTAGAATATAAAATTTATATTTGAAAATGTATTAAAAATAGTGAAATAAAAATAAAACAAGGCTGCCGGGTTTCGAACCCGGTCAGCTGGGAATCCACAAGCCTTAACTTCCATCCATCCAACCACTCCGCCACTGGTGTTTTTTAGTAATATACCAAAACAATTAATTCAAATATCACAATCTCGAATTCAAACTGACGCACCCAATCGCAGTCGTCGGAAATCCCAACGATTTCGCCGATAATTGACGGTTTCTTCTGATTTAACCGAAGCATTAACCTCAACATCGGTTATAACCGATGTCCAGTCCGCGACATCAGTCATAACCGCCGGAGAAATTATTGACCGACGAATCAAAACGGTAAACGGACCCAATTCATCGATGTTCTTCCCTATAAATACACCCTCTAACCTCTGATAACTTTTTCGCTCACAATCACACCCATTCTCGACGTAATTTCACTCGCCGGAAACTTTCTGCAACTCGCCGGAAAACCGAACCCCTTCACCTCTGTGCCTTACTCTAAAAACAGAACACCTAGAGCTCATACCGAAGTCACCCACACTCACCTCAAACTTCTTGAATAAGGTTTCAATTTTCCAATCGATTAGAGACGTGTAATAGCTGGAAGGGTAAAATGCCGTTAATCGCTTCTCGACGAGAGCTTTTTACCTATAGGCCAAAGCACGTTTCTCTAATTCGAAAGGATATTCGATTCACTTTGGAATAGTCGACGTTTCTCTACCCGAAACAGTCTAATGTTTCTGAGACTCTCTTTTATACCATTTCAATTTATACATGACTTTTTATATACTTTTTACCATTCCTTTCGAGTTTCTAATGTATTTTAAGGTTTTTTTACGCAATTCATATTAAACCTTTTCATCCACTTATACATGTATACTATTAGAATTAAGACTCAAGCTTTGGTTATTGTGTTTATTTATGTTTTAGAGTCACATAGGACTAATCGTAACTTACTGATAAAACCAATGAAAATTTGACGAGAATATGGTGGATACGCCGCTGGTACTTCCTATATATAAGTATTCTTGTCAAAGGATCAGAGGCATTATCAGGCGGTTACGAGAAGTTCCATGTAGGATTTAGTATTGTCTTGGTTGAAAGTTGTGTTATACTCACTGATTTAGCATTCATATCATCTCATCATTTAAAGAAATTGGATTGTGTCACCATTCAAACATGTATACTATCAGAATTAGGACTCAGACATTGGTTGTTGTGTTTATTTATGTTCTAGAGTCACATCATAGAACCAATCATAACTTACTGATAAAACCAATGAAAATTTGACAAGAATATGGTGGATACGCCGCTGGTACTTCCTATATATAAGTATTCTTGCCAAAGGATCAGAGGCATTGTCAGGCGGTTATGAGAAGTTCCATGTAGGTTTTAGTATTAGAAGTTTTGTTTTAGGATATAACCTTATCTTTCCAAACATATCAAAACTCTTACGCATGATATCATACTTAGTGAATCAACTCTGCTTATCAATATTTTTACCGTAGGCAACAAAAAGCGATTCCTGTAGCAGGGTACTCAACCCTTACAAGGAACGTTAACGCCTCAAACAAAATTTAAACTCTTACTTCTTTCTAAGTATGTAACTGTCAAACTAAACACCATCCTTTTTAGACAAATATGTCACTACTTAAATTTCGGGACGAAATTTCTAAAAAGTAGGGGATACTGTAACATCCGTAAAAAACCGGATTTACTAAACCCGCTTCGTTTATTAACCGAACAACCAGTTAAAAATTTCGTTGCGTATTTAATGCTCAAATTAATTTTAAACGATACATAATTAATAAGTATATTAGAATATAAAATTTATATTTGAAAGTGTATTAAAAATAGTGAAATAAAAATAAAACAAGGCTGCCGGGTTTCGAACCCGGGTCAGTCGGGAATCCACAAGCCTTAACTTCCATCCATCCAACCACTCTGCCACTGGTGTTTTTTAGTAATATACCAAAACAATTAATTCAAATATCACAATCTCGAATTCAAACTGACGCGCCCAATCGCAGTCGTCGGAAATCCCGACGATTTCGCCGATAATTAACGGTTTCTTCTGATTTAACCGAAGCATTAACCTCAACATCCGTTATAACCGATGTCCAGTCCGCGACATCAGTCATAACCGCTGGAGAAATTATTGACCGACGAATCAAGACAGTAAACGGACCCAATTCATCGATGTTCTTCCCTATAAATACACCCTCTAACCTCTGATAACCTTTTCGCTCACAATCTCACCCATTCTCGACGTAATTTCACTCGCCGGAAACTTTCTGCAACTCGCCGGAAAACCGAACCCCTTCACCTCTTTGCCTTACTCTAAAAACAGAACACCTAGAGCTCATACCGAAGTCACCCACACTCACCTCAAACTTCTTGAATAACCTCTGCCGCAAGATACACGTCGCCGGAATAACCTGTTGTCATCGGAAACTCGCCGGCGAAACAGGGGATCTCTGTTCGGTATATCTTACACCTAATCTCTCTCGTTTTTATTAATCTCATATGTAGTTAATCACAACTTACTAAAGAAATTGATTAATTTGTCGAAACAGTCGGACATTGGTTCTGGGTTAAGTTTAACGAAGAAGATGAAGTTTTCGGTTATATATATATTTAATTTAAATCAAGTTATATCTCGGGTTAGACACACAGTCCAGCGGTGGACTGTGTGCAAATAAACACGCATACGTCCCGAGTTCGATCCTTGACACACGCACACTCGCCTTAATAAAAATGTTCCTTTTTTTTAAACTGAACCGGATCCACTCGCAAATAGATGTTAAGTTTAATGAAAACCGGAATAATAACCAAGATAGACACACAGTCCAGTGGTGGATTGTGTGCGAGTTTAAATCATACGTCGCGGGTTCGAGTCCGGGCTACCGCACCAGTTCTGGAAATTATCAAACTTTTTATATAAGGACAGAAATGAATTTACCTAGTTTGTATATAAGTATAATAAAAACCAGATTATTCACCAAGTTAGACACACAGTCAGCGGTGGACTGTGTGCCAAACTAAACCACAGGTCCCGGGTTCGAGACCTGTGGCGAGCACCGAGTCGATAAATTAAATCGTTTTTAAAATAAGTGATTTTCGGATTAATGTAATTAGTATATTAATATAATTAAAAACAGAAATATTTCGGGTTAGACACGTTGCTCAGTTGGTAGAGCTGCGTGCACGCGTACGAGAGGTCACGGGTTCGAGTCTCACCCAGCGCACACATATAACCGACCGAACCGGTCAACAAGTCAACGGTCAACGGTCAACAAGTCAACGGTCAAAAAGTCAACATTTTTTATTATTTTTATTTATTTATTTTATTTAAAAAATCAATTAAAAATACTTAAAAATAACATTTTTAAAATTAGAAAATAGCCTTAAACTCACAAAAATATATCCAATAATCCTACTAAAAATTGATTAATAAAATCCGCTTATTTACCGAACCATTATGTTATTATCTAGGTTAGTTTCACTCGTGGTTAAATCCAACTTCGTGCGCATTCAACATCATCAACCGAACGCACCCAATGTGAGTGAATCTTACAACTCCCCTTTTTAATTACACGTTTTGGGGTGTATCATGTGTCACTTAAATTAATTCGTTTATTCAAACTCGTGCCATACCATATTATGATTTAAACTTAGAATGTAAATATTGTTTGTAGTTATGTATTACATATTGTCTAGTTGTATGCAAATCATTCATTAGGCCCATCAGTTCGTAGAACAACGCGTGCCTCAAAACTCATTCATTAGGCCCATCAGTTCCTCGTGGGAGACGGGTTGAGCAATGCATGCCTCAAAACAATCTATTATTGTATGTGTGTGCATTATTTAATAATTAAGTGTTTTGTGAATAAGTTTACATCTATATTTACTCATATGTGGTTATGCATTTTATTTTTTAATCAATTCAATAAACTTGTTCAAATGTTTTTCATAGGATTCACTCGCCAACTTTTTGTTGATCCAAAAACCATTTGTACACATGATACAGGTGAACAGGATGAAGCAACGAAAACATAGGAAATGCCTTAGAAGAAAATAATGAAGTCTAGAGTGATGTGTAGAACATGATGTAATTATGATTGTATGTTTCCCTTTAAATTGTAATAATAAATATGAAACGTTATAATAAATGTCATGAGCTTTGATGATAACCCAATCATGCCCCGATCACCTTTTCCGCTGCGGGTCGGGGTGTGACAATTCAATTATGAATTAACATACAATCATGGTCAAATCAGTTACAAATCGTTTATGGCAATCAAATTCATCATTCAAAATTGGTTGAAACTGAATTCTAAATTAAACCCACACTTGCCTATAAATACTGATCTTAGAAGTCATTCAGAACTCGCTCACATTCGCAAAACCTCTCTAAACACTCCGGAGATCCTCTATTCACTTCGCCGGAATTTTCTTCATCTCCGGAAAAATACCACCGGAGAAACGCGGTTCACATCTGATCGGTATAACTGCTTGAACCTTATTCTTTTATCATTCAATTTATTAAACAATGTTGAAATTATAATAAGGTCGGATTAAACAGTCGGGTATGGGTTCTGGGCTTTTGTCATGAAGATGACGAAGCTGTGATAGTCTATTAGTATAATTAAAATCATAGATTATACCGGGTTAGACACAGTCCAGTGGTGGACTATGTGCATTACAAATGAGGTTACCCGGGTTCGAGTCTCACACACGGTTCCGATTTCCTATACTACACCAACCCTTTTTAATACTTATATATATATATAAACATCCAGTAAGTGTATAAATTTAATAAAAATCATATATTCTCCGGGTTAGTCACACAGGCCAATTGGTCGGGCTGTGTGCAACGCAGAGCACAAGCGCGGGTTCGACTCCGAGTTATTGCATTGGTTAAGTAAGTTTGAAAACCTTTTTAATTAAACAATTTCAGAATCAACCTAGTTTGTATATATGTGTAATTAAATTAGTGATTATTTCGGGTTAGACACGTAGCTCAGTTGGTAGAGCTGCGTGCACGTATACGGGAGGTCACGAGTTCGAACCTCACACGCTGCCAAAAATTCGCTTAATAAACCGGTCAGATTGTCAGACCTGACAAGGTCAATTTTTTTAAAATTTTTATTTTATTTATTCCTTTATTTATATTACTTAAAAATGTTTAAAAATAAGACTTTTTAAAGTTAAAAATTACATTAATTACTACAAAAATAAATCTAACAATCTAATTAAATGCATTAGTTAAAAATATATTTATTTATCGAATTATTACGTTATTATTTAGGTTAGTTTCTCTCGTGATTAAAACCAAATTCGTGCGCGTTCGTCGTCAATCTAAGGAAACGCACCCACTGTGAGTGAATTCTTACAAATTCCTCTTTTTATTCATATTTTGGGGTGTATCATGTGTCATTTCATGTATTTCGTTCATTCAAACACTTGTGCTATTACCATTATATGATCTAAAGTGTGATGTAAATGTTATTTGTTGTATTGTGTGTTTACATTTTTGTCAGTTGCGTGCAATCATTCACATTAGGCCCAGTTCCTCGTTGGAGACGAGTTGAGCATCAGGTGTCTCATTAGATCGGCTCCGTTTGATTGAGCTTGATCTCATTGTTCAACATTTGTCATGCTTGTGTGTATATTGATTGATAATATGTGGTTTATGGTTAGATTTACATATGTGTTTAGTCATATTTGGTTTATTTAAATAACCAAAATAACTAATTTGTTCAAATGTTTAAATAAGATTCACTCGCCAACTTTTGTTGACCAAAAACCTTATTTTTACACATGATACAGGTGGATAAGTTGAAGCGAGGAACACATAGGAAATTGCCTTAGAAGAAAAATAAAGAAGTCATGAATGCCGTGTTAAAACATATTGTGTTTGTATGTATACGTGGTTGTTGTAATTTATCCTTTTAAATTGGAAATATAAAAATGAAACTTTATAGTAAATGTCATGAGCTTTGATGAAAACCCAATCATGCCCCTACTACCATTTCCGTTGCGGGTCAGGGTGTGACATTTACAACCCTCTAATACTATCAAAACCTACTCAAACTCAGCTGAGTATTTCAACAACATCTCATAAAACTTCCAACAATTAAAAGTGAGTTTTAACTCACTTCTCCTACTATTTCTTCCTTGTTTCTTCTTCTAAAACACTTGGATAACCTTTTGGAAGGTTTTCACAAGTTTGCTTGGGCAAACTAAGGTGAAGCCTCACCATTTTTGAGGTCCAACGTGCCATAAACTTTCTGCTTGATATTATCTTTTTTATAAACTTCATTAATTTCATGATTTCTTCAAATTTTCTTCCTCTACAATGGTTATAATGCCTCTAGGGATGTTACCATAGGTTTTCCAGGGAAAACCAAGGTGGAACAATACCATTTTTAAGGCTAAACTTTCTGTTTTGGATGATGATTTTATAAACTTTATTTAAACATGCTTTCTCTAAGATAAACTTGTGCTACTTGTGCCTCTAATCAATCCCATGGTTAGTGAGCTAGCTAGAGTTATTTCATAGAAATTAGGAGGTGTAAAATACCTCTAAACTTTCTGTTTTGTAAAGGGTTTTAACCACAAGAGATGGAACCATCTAAGCTTGACAAAGCTTGTGTTTTGGTAAATGTGTGATTACTTGGAAGGCTTGGCTATCATACTTTCAGTAGCAAATTTTATACTCTTTTGATGTATTGTCCTAACACTGTTATCAACACCCAATTTATGAGTAATAATACCTTTTGATATACCTGTCATATCTTCATGTTTCCAAGCAAATGTCGAGATCCTCTGCTTTAAGGAATTGATAAGTTGTTGTTCGAGATCCTAAGGGATCTTTGTTCCCACGAGCACTTTGATGTCAGGATCCAAAGATTTCTGTTCCTTAGCTTCCAGAAGATCAAGAAAACGTGTGGAAATTGAGTTGAGAGCTGCCAACGGATAATAACCAATTCTCTTGAGGATCCCAGATTTCTCAGAGTTGTAGTTAGGATTCATTTTCGACTTGTACTATAAAATGGCTTGATTTGATCATTTTAGGGACACGACACACTTACTGCAAACACTCTACATTCGTTCACAAACAAAATCATCAACTGTAACACTTAGTTTGATTGATTAAGCCTTACCATTGTAATCATTTTATTATATTAATATTAGTGGAGTTATGTAGTTTCCAGCTACCGGGGTTTTCTGTGCCGAAGATCTACTTCACGAAGAAGATCAAGGTCTTTTTCCCCGTGATAAATCATTTGTGTTCATCGCATTCATTTCATATTCATAGCATTTAGTATACAAACTGCTTTCCTAAACCAAGATTTTGACTGTAAATTCTGCATCTTGAGCATCATATTGGTTATTTTCACAAGCACCTCACCTCACTATCTAAATTTGGTTATAAAGTTCATTTTGTCGATCTTTAACCAAAACACTATACATGTATTTTTGTTTTGAATACTGAAATGGGTCAGTTCAGTTAACAACATATTAAAATAACTCAGTTTTGTTCAGTTTTGGCGGGTTTAGAAACCTTGTTAACCATAACCGACCCACTATTATCGGTTTTCAGAAAATCATTAAACTGATCCACCGGTTTTTGGTAAATTTCGATTTCATCGGTTAATTCGGTTATGCGTCGGTTAGTTTGGTTTTCTACATTCCGGCAATTCGATACCAATCGAGTTCTCGTCACATAACACGAGAGAATCCCACTGGTTAATATTAAAAGCTTTATCCTTGCACTGGTAACATTTCTTTTTTCTTATTCCTTTTCGGTCCTTACATGGGTTCTATATGTCAATTATGTAAATTATTATAAGTATAGTGTTAGGATAAAATAGAAATAGGTCTCAACATACAATATGACCTTAACATGAGAAGTAAATGAAACTTTTATTTTATTTTTAACTTTTTGAATATTTTTGGATCTACATAAGTATAATGTTTAATTAAAAAATGTAAAAAAATCATGAATTTACTTTAGTAGAGTAATTATGTAGTTACACTCGAGTATTATTACCAAAGGGTAATTATGATTACTCTACTAGTGTAAAAAACGAGTTTTTTTTGGATTCTAGGACTATAATACGTGCGTAACAAGATGGAAAAAGAACTTCAAAGAAGTAAAATATCTCTCCTTCTATTCTCACGTTAAGCCCGATTTATCATTTTAAGACCCATTTGTACCGTAACCTAGCTCTATAAATATAAATACGTAATTATTTAGAATGCTAGCTAACAAAAAGATACTCAAGTTGGACCTGCCTAGTTGATATTTGGTGTTTAAAGATACTTTTATAGGTCACATTGGGCCTAGGAGATTCTTTGGGTGAGTATTAAAAATATTTAAGCCCATTAATAATGTTGTCAGTCAGCTAACTATTAATAACCTCAGTTAGAAAGCTTGCTATTTCCTGCCCCCTTCCTTTTTTTGTGGCCACTACCCACAAAGATTTAGTTGGATCCAAATCCTAGCAAACACAAAGATTGACGATGGAGATTGCTAGGTTGGAGATAAGTATTACTAAATCAAAATAAAAGCCAATTAAATAGCCTATTCATTCTTCTTTATTGAAGGGTAGGGGACACAATACAAATCACTAAAACGTGATTTAATGAGACTATGCTCATAAGTTAGTGTGGATTGGACATTTTGGTTTAAAACCCTTTGGATCTTTTTTCTCTTTTTGATGTATCGTTATTTTTATTTATTAACTTTAAATGTTAACTAAAGAGCTGGCCCGTACAATGGAAATGGGATTTTGTACATGCATATTACTAACATGAACGTTTCCTCTCATGATACATCATACGTATTAATACATAAACATATATGAATGATTTTTTTCTTCATAAAAATACTATATTTACCAAACATAAAGGTATAAAAACAAACAATTTAATATCTACTATTCATTGTTGTCAGGTGGTTGAAGTGTATAATTACAATCTAGCGAAGTTATCGATCCAAGCACGCTCAACATTTATTAACTTTAAATGTTAACTAAAGAGCTGGCCCGTACAATGGAAATGGGATTTTGTACATGCATATTACTAACATGAACGTTTCCTCTCATGATACATCATACGTATTAATACATAAACATATATGAATGATTTTTTTCTTCATAAAAGTGGTTGACACATTCTTAATTTAACCTGGGTCTCTCTTTTTTCTTCTTGATTTATCATTACCTTTAAATGTTAACTTGGGGGTCTGGTCAGAATCGATTCAGATTGTTATGTTGTCGGCACTTGGTATAGCAACTGAAAAATAAAACCCAAAAATAAAGTTGTGATATTCCAACAAGGATATCGACACCCGTTTAACATCGATCGAAAACCAAAAAAAATGAATAACGGCACCAATTTCATTGGCTCGATATCGGCCTGGTTTGTTATGTTACTGATACGATACAAACAATTTGTATAGCAAAAGAAAGAGAAAACACAAAAAAATTAAAATTGTGATATGCCAAAGAGGAAATCAAAATGTGTTTTACATTGATCGAAAACCATAAAAATGAACACCAATCCCGAATCTATTCGGTCAATAAAATTTTGATATGCCGAAGAGGAAATCAACATGTGTTTTACATTGATCGAAAACCATAAAAATGAATACCAACCCCGAATCTATTAAGTCAATATATGGGTTCGGTTCGTTATAGTACGGTACAATAACGAAACTTGGTATAGCAACATAAAAAGAAAAACCCTAAAAATAAGTCGTGATATGCCCAAGAGAATATCAACACGTGTTTTACATTGATTGAAAACCATACAAACAAATATCGGCATCGCTTACATTCGGTTGGTATCAGTTTAGTTCGTTACGGTAATTTGTACGATTTCGACACTCAATACAACAACCAAAAGAGAAAACCCAAAAAATAATGCCGTGACATATCCAAACGGATATCGATGCAAGTTTCACATCGATCAGAAACCATAAAACGAATACTGACACCGGTTCCGATAATACGATACCATTATGTATTTTTCATACACTATTAGTTCAGTTCATCACGATACCGGCACTCGCAATAGTTTACAATGCCGAAAAAATATTCTACTGTGAATAAAACTATATTTTTAACAAAATTTATACTGGAACGTCGTCAAAAACAAATAAACATAGATACATACTGAACTTTTATAAAGTACGTAAATTATTAAAAAAAAATAAAATTAAATCAAAACTAAAACCGAGTTATGAAATTATATATATATATATATATATATATATAGAGAGAGAGAGAGAGAGAGAGATAGGCTAGGAGTTGGCTACAAAGTCCAAAACTTATAAAAACTGTAAGAAGTCTATATAGGCATTGTGTTTTAGATTATTCTGGTATGGTATTACCTAGGAAAACATAAAACATAGCAAATTAAAAAACAATGAAATGTATTCTAAGCAAGAAAATTAAAACACAATGCCAAGAAAGTTAATCATCGTGTTTTAAATCTCATGCATAGAATACAATTTTTGTGTACTAAGTTACGATTTTGCCATCGGTTCAAATTTATAGCTTTGCCATCGTTTTTGTTTTTTTTCCCTTTCAAATTATGATTTTGCCTATAGTGTAAACTTATAGTCATGCCATCGGTTTAATTTTTTTTTACAAAACTATGATAGTGTTTTGTTTTAACTGGCTGACTCGGTATAATTTTTATTCGCGCCAGGCGACTACCTGATACATGCTCATTTGTTCTGTAGTCTTTCCATCGTTTTAGTTTTTTTTAACCAAAAGTATGGTAATGTTTTATTTTAATTGGTTTACTTGATGTAATTTTTTGAGATCGTGTCATGAGTAGCATGTATAAGTAACTGAAACATATATATACATGTTATGAGAGAGAAATATTTGACTTAGTGCCCCACAACACGTGCGAGGCAAAAACTGGTACATATACAATTCCAAACCACCAACAAAAGACCATTTATACAAGTTTCAATATACAAATTGCCAACAAAAGGTATAAAATAAGATAAAACCAATGATTAGTATATAAATCATAAAACGTGTCCAAAGTGATGTACCTTTTATACTTCTAGTCCGTGTTTTTATTATATTACGTTTTGTTCAGGTCTGAACTTAATGATATGATAAGGTCACCTGTAGTGCAGCTTTATATGGTGCCATATACTACCATCCATCCCTATAGCGTTGGAGTACACCCCCTCGGGTGCTATAGGTAAATTTTTTTCCCTTTGTGATATGCATATTGGCGTGTCATGGTGGTTTCTATCTCACCACACACACATATATATATACACGTATATAAGTATAACTGAAGGGGTATAACCCTACTACACACTCATGTTATATAACCCTTCATAACCCTCATCTTTTGCGCGTTTGACATGTATCGTATAACCCACGTTTATAAAGATAATAAGACTTAACCACTACACATAATCTAAGAAACATGTCGATACTCCTCTCATGTAAGAAAGAAAAAAACTATCATGAGTCATCAGATATTGACCATCCACTACTTCTCTGTCATCAGTATATTTCTTTATTTATAATTTCAGTTCAAATGATATTCTAGTTTATATAGCTTAAACTTTAAAGGCATTGTGGGGAACTCTTGGCTCTTTCATCAATCACTCTAGTTATTTCTATTCTCTCTCCTCAGTTTTTATATATACACGGACTCCAGGATCATTATAGACCCACATTTTCTTTTCCACTCTTGTAATCATCATAGTTTCAATCTTTCTGTTCCAAACTATAAACTCTAAAGACCCCAATTCAAAAAAAAAAATAAAAAAATAAAAATGGCTGCTTATTCATACCAGCAACACAACTCTTATATTCTTGATCCAACACTTTTCTTTCCAAATCCAACGACCACCACCACCACCGGAACCTCCACTGCAGCTGCATGGTTCCCTCACTTCCACCAGCCTCATGATCATTCTTTCCATGTTCCTCATTATGATCAAGTTTCTGTAGCAAACAAGTTACAAAGCTCAGATTCTTCAATGTCAATGGTTCTTGATGATCCGAAAGTTGAGAGTGGCAACGAGTTCTTGGCAAACAGGAAGGACAAACAAATGTCTTCTTTAAATCAAGCTCAATCTAAAGTACTTATTTCACTTAATTATTGTTTAACTTTTGCTTCTGGCTAAACGTACCCCTCCTCTACTTTTATTTATGTACCCCTTGTTAAACGGGCCGTATAAAGCGCAATACATAAAGCGCGAACGTAATTATACGGGCCAGCCCGTATAGAAAGGTTTTTCTATTTTTTTAAAGCAATTAAATTAATAGGGTGGGTGCATTTAGTAACATGGGATACGTTTAGCCACCCCTACATTTATTTTTTTTCAGTCTAAAATTTATAAATATTAAGAGAAGATTAAATTTTGATATGATATTTTTAATTTGAAGGATGCAAGCAATAACAGACTAAGGAAGCAAAAGAAAATCAATGATTGTCAAGAAGAAAAAAAGAAAAAGAATACAAAGAAAGGTTCTTCTGAAGAAGGGGCAGTTGAGTACATTCATGTTAGAGCAAGAAGAGGCCAAGCTACTGATAGCCATAGCCTCGCTGAAAGGGTACCCATCGTCTACATTTTCATACTTCAATTCCCAGATTTACCCCCCAATTTTTTTTTAAATAACATGAAACTGATTATTAGTAACAAACAAATATTTTATATATATGTTTCAGGTGAGGAGAGAGAAAATAAGTGAAAGGATGAAGCTGTTGCAAGCCATTGTTCCAGGTTGTGACAAGGTGAATTGGTGTTCTTTCTTTCTGTCTTTGTTATTTATTTAAAAAAAGATTTGACTTATTCTAATAAATTATGATCATGTGGATTGATTGATATGCAGGTAACTGGAAAGGCCCTCGTGTTGGATGAAATTATTAATTATGTCCAGTCCCTACAGAATCAAGTTGAGGTACAAATAATCTTTTTCAATATTTATAGCTAATGTTTAGCTATTTTTAGTTAAATAAAATAAACATAGTTTTCTAATAAGTTAATAAACAAATTTTCAGTTTATTTCTATGAAGCTTGCTACTGTAAATCCCACGTTATATGATTTTGGAGTGGATATGGATACATTCATGCTTAAACCTGATGAGGTAATTATAATATTTAATAACTAAATTGAGATTTTGTTGGGGATTATTTTAATTTAGAAGATGATTAAACCTGCATGTTGTATAATGATACGTACAGAATATAAGCAGCATGGTACTGCCAAACATGCCAAAGTATACAACGATGCAGTCCCAATGGCGGAGTCACCAGCTTTGCTTCAGCGACTAACGATAACTACAACCACTTGCCACCATTGATCGATGGTTCATCAGCAACAAATTCACTGCTGTTTCAACAACCACAGATGCCAAATATTTTATCTCAGGTATCTTTCCAAACTCATGAAATGTCAAATACAAAATTATAATAAAACTATCATTATTATTATTACTTTTATTATTATTATTATTATTATTATTATTATTGTTATTGTTATTGTTATTGTTATTGTTATTGTTATTGTTATTGTTATTGTTATTGTTATTGTTATTGTTATTGTTATTGTTATTGTTATTGTTATTGTTATTGTATTTATTATAATATAAACTATCTTAATTTATCAGGGAAATGGACATCAATTGTGGGATGTGGGTGAGCAAAAATTAAAACTTGACAATCGTTTTGCTCTCAGCAATAACTTGAGTTCTTTTCATTAATCATGTTATATTTTCTTTTTGAACTATATAAATGCAAGATTAGATGCTAACTTGTAATCTTTAACTTGTTTTAGTGTATGAAGTTTTAATGCATGCATGGTGATTAATCTCATTATCATCGGCTTAGCAAATATTTACTTAAACTTATGTGAATATCACAAAAAAATGTTACTTCTCGAGTGATCATTATCAAGGGCTGTGGATCGATCAGATTGATCAAGAACCGAAGAACGAAGAACCTGATGATACATATTTTCAGTTAAAGAATATAAGTATTTGATTTTAACGATAGCAAATCAGTTCATATTTATTTATCCTATGTATCATGTATTATTAAATGAAATAAGGCTATAGTTGTTATATACTGTTGGTATCACCATTGTGTGTTTGTTCATTGTATTTGGCTGTCTTATTTTGCTTTCTAATTTTGTGGGTCTTAGATGTTTGTATATAGCCATCATTTGAAAATTATGTGGTTCCTTTGCTTCATTTATTTTACTTATATATTTCCAAATATGTTACCTGGTTGACTAGAGACCTAGAATTTTAGATACCATATTTAACCGGCTCATACCAAACCATATAGATCAATTTTGACGACCTAATATAATGAATCTGTCACTAATACAGTGACGTATTCAGGGCCAATTAACCATTTTGGTGGCCCAAAACGAAATAAAAATTTGGGGCCTTTTTTTCCAAATTTCGTTGTTATAAACCCACATATTTTATTTGAGTGACGACCGGCTATAATAAAATAAAAAGAACTCATAGAGCACCTATTTAATATACATAATAAAAAGGAATAAGTACCTGACCAAAAATTTAAGAAGATTTTAGCAAATTTACCAAATGCTTAAAAGAAATAACTACATATACAATTTTTTACTAAAAATGGGGGCCTTGTGTGGTTGAGTGCCTAAAGCTATGACTTTAGAATACTTGCTCTAAGGCCGGCCCTGGACAGACTTGTGACATGAGACTCTTGTCTCAGAACAAGTGACGTAATTATGAGCAACGATTTGTGAAACACAAAGAAAGTAGTACTACATGGCGATTCATAAAGCACAAAGAAAGTAGTACTACAAGGTTTCTCGCGCGACGTTTTTAAAAGTAATAGATAATTTTTCTTTTGCGAGACCTTTTAAACGGTAAATTAGGAAAATTATCCTTTATGTTTATACTCAATTTTCACGCATGTTCTTTGCCTTTAAAATTGACGATATTTGTGCTTTATATTTGCAAATGTTACAGTTTTATCCTTTGGCCTTAATCCAGTTAGTTTTTATCATTAAATTTGGTTATGCGTCTTCCCATGAGGGTAATTTTGTTAATCCACCCATTTTAATTTGTTTTTGTTAAAATAAAATCAAAGTTTCATCTTTAGGGAGAGATGGAGAGCCGCATGAGTGGTTTCAGATATATATATATATATGGGAAGGTTCATTTGAGAAGAAATTTGATGTGAGAAAAAAAGAAGAAAGATCATAATGGTAAAAAATTAAATAGTTTATAATTTCTCTCATTAATTATGTTATCTCTTATTAATAAAACAAAAAAATTTTATCCTATACATTTTAAAATTTATCATACATATGTCTTTCACTTACCGGAATTTACCCTACACACATGTAAATTTATCCTACACATTTCAACATTTATCCTACACATACTAAAATTTATCCTATACATGTCGAAAATTGTCCTTCACCATAAATTATTCTATCTTGAAATAGTATATTAAAAAAATGAGTTACAGGTTTAATTAATTAGCTAATTAATGACAATTATAGATTTACATATATGCCTTTTTTCATAACATTAAATACACACATTAAATGAAGTAAATGGAGAATTTTTATTGGCTTAAAAGTTATTCTTTTTATTCTTACAATTTTTTTCTTCTCATTTAAACTATATATATATATATATATGTATATATATATATATGTGTGTGTGTGTATATTATGAGGAAGTTCATTTGAGAAGAAAATTAAATTAAGAAGAAAAAGAACAAAGGATATAATTGTAAAACATTAAATAGTTTTTTCTTTCTCATCTCATCTACTATTATATTTGACTAATTAATTAGTCATAAAGTCCTCCACACTAAAATTTTTGCCTACACACATCAAAATTTATCCTAAACTTTCTGAAATTTATCATACACATATTGAAATTTATCCTACACAGCTCGTAATTCATCCTACACACCTCGTAATTTATCCTACACTTTAAATTAATTTTTTTTCTTCTTTGAAAAATATACATTTTGAAAATAAGTTACAAAATAAATGTAGTTAGCTATTAAAAAGGAAGACTACCAATTAATGATCTATCTAAGTTTACCAATATACCTTACACTAATATTAAATACAAAAATTAAATGAAGTAAAATGAAGCATTATTATTGGTTGAAATTTCTTCGTTTTTATTCTTACAAAAAATTTCTTCTCATTTGAACACTCTACTACATATATATATGTATGTATAGAGAGAGAGAGAGAGAGGTGGGTGAGGAGAGGTCCGCACGACCATTCTAGCGACCATCTCCGGTGACAAAGAGGACAACAATGGTGAAGATGGTAACAGTCGCCAATATGGCTAGAGATGGTGGCGATGTGTTGTTGTTGCGGCTGCGACTGGATGTTGAAGACAAAGGCAAGACCACCGAAGATTGAAGCAAGGACGACAAAGAGGAAGGTTCGGTTGAGATGACAACCTTGTTTGGACCTGCAATGTTCCACTTGTTCCGGGGACCCATGTAGGGTTCCGAAGAAATGACCGGATTCCAGCAACATCGTTTGGACCTGCAATGTTCCACTTTCATGTAGATCGGCTTCTACAGGTAAGATTTACATATAACTTGAACACAATGATTTTTTGGAGGGTGAGTTGTTTTTTAGTTGCATATCTCGTTTTTGCTAGATCGGTGGACTCGGAGGCCTAAAATACCAAACAGTGATGTTAAGTGTGTCGGGTTAGTGAACGACTAGGGTTTTATAGTGCCACTAGTAAGAGAGAGAGAGAGAGAGAGAGAGAAAGAGGTGAGAAGAGACACAGGGGTTTCATGTGCGGCGGTGGTTTCAGATGGGAGGTTGCGACGAGGGTTTGGTTGTGTTAGTCTTAGAGTGAAAAGAAGGAAGAAGGGGGTGCGAGGGTTAGTTGGTGGTGGTGGCTGACGGCTGGGAGAGAGTCTGTGTGTGATTTATATATTAATTTTTTTAAATTTAGTTTTGTTTTATTTATTAAATAGTTTTAAATAATTAGGTAAAAGACTAAAATACACTTTATGTTACCTGGTTGAACGAAAAAAATAAGTAGGTTAGGGTCAAAGGACGTAACACGCAAGATTTGCAAACATAAAGTACAAATCTCGTCAAACTTAAAGACAAAGAACATGTATTGAAATTTGGTATAAATAAGAAGGACTATTTTTGCAATTTACTCCCTTTTAAATAATATATCACAAGGAGGTTCAAATCTTGTTGTGGAGTGTTATTGTGTCATTAGATGCACAATATCGATATCGGGATGGAACTGTGACACGTGTCAGGTCGGCACCATTCAGGAACACCAGTCCCATCGTATACTTAAGTGCCATATAAGCAACCTCTTCTTCCCTTCCCCTTTGTCCCTATCAAGCGGATGGCTTTTCCCTTTATCCATTCCCTTTCTTGATTAATTAAAGAGTAAAGTACAATTTAAGTACATGAGGTTGACACTGGATTGCACGTTGAGCCCTTAGTTTTTTTAATTTGAACAATCAAGTCCCCAACATTGCTCAATTGCAACAATTGAGTCCCTCTTGATGGAATCTATTAGTTCAACGTTATAAAAATTGTGAAATGTCTGAAATGCCTTTATCTTCGACCTGTCTTTTGTAAAAAAAAAACCCAAAAACCATCACTGTAACAAAAAACCACAATCACCCAAAACAGAAACAATTCAGGGTTAAGCATTAGAAAGACAACGACAAGGTATGCCATTGCAAGCAAGGACAACGACGGTGGCGCCTCATTGGGGATTGCTAGGAGCTAAAGCTCCGTCATCTCGAACTGTGTATGTGTGACTCTATGTGTGTTGAGTAAGGAAGGAGTAAGGTGTAAATGTCAGCTAGGGTATTATGGGGGTACGGGTGATTGGGTAAGTTGAATTTGTTAGCTTTACCATCAGGCCCTTGTTAATGGTGATTAAAGCTAGCAATTGATAATGGGAGTGAACCTTGGTTGCACCCGCGTGCGTCTAGGTTGCTCCCCGTGCGCCTTGGTTGCACCCCCGTGCGCCCCCTGACATGCACGATCGTGCACTCACTTTGACGCCAAATCAGCCACTTGCTCAACCCATACCCTGCAGCTGACGTCATGATTAGACTTGTAATGTGCATGGCCGTGCGGATATGAAAATCTCTATATAACAGGGCAGACGCTTCTGATCAAATTATTGGGTAATTTTCCAAGTTTCTGGGCGAATTCTGACGTCCAAAAGCTTCCTAGTTGGGACGATTTCAAGCCTCAAGGTTGCAAGACGCTTATCCATCATCCAATCCATCAAATCCTTGCTTGTTTATGGTTTGATTTCTTGTTTTTAACATACATTTTAAGCACATTTGCAAGCATTGAGCTGATGTTTATGTATTATTATTATGAATGCTAGTAAAATACTTGTTTTATGAACAATCTTTAGTTTGTAATCATGTTGGAATGAAACTCAGGCAACCTGTTAATGTTTGAATCTTGATGATCATATGACAAACTTGGTTCATTGATGTTGGATTTTTGATTGAGGTTGTTTATCTTTGATGATTAGTAAATGGTTAGTTAGAATAAGTTGATAAAACCCATAATTAATCATTTGCTTGTAAACTATTAACTTGTTAATATGTTTACACCATGAAACTAGAAATGAGTATTGGTTTAATAAAAGATAAATATGATTTTGATCAAGAATGATTTCTTACACGTAAGGTCTCTAACGGGTTAGATGGTATTATTGTAAGTTCTTAACATGTATAATAATCTTTGTTGAGTATTTTTGGCCAAAATGACCAACTTGGTAGATTTATGTTTAAGACTTGCAAAATAGATAAGTTTGTGATATGATCTACGTTATGCTTGTCTCGGTGGTTATATTGTGTTAATCGGTATTCCTTTCCTTGATAAAGTGAGGTTAGAAAACTCTTAACGGATGACTAACTTAGTTTTAAAGATTCACATGAAAATGTATCAATAGCTCGTTAATGAATAATTTTAGGTGGTTAAAGTGTGTTTATCGCGTTAACTTTCCGAATAATTATCATATTAGGATTCCCGAAAGGGATACTAATTGTCTCTATATTTGGAAAATTGATCAAGTGCCTTTGCGACATTTTTAACTTAGTTGACATGCTTAGGTTGTTTACAAATCAAGGCAAAAGAAAAAGAAATTATATTTTTTTTTGTATTTGGAGTCTTATATGTTTTAAAATATATTTTTAAAAAAATTTAGTGAAAACCTTTCACATATCTTTTTACCGTTAGATAAATGACGACGGTTTAGTACATAAGCACCTGCCCGCGTCCATGGATCGACATCTGGTTCTTACTCATACTTTACTACATATACGATGGGGAACACTTGTCCTTTTGTGTGTGTTTTAATGTTAAGGTATAAATCATTTTTGTATATATTAAAGCCGAGTTCATGTGTAAAATTCATTGTAAAAACATGTATATATACGCACACGTCAATTACTTTATTATAAATAATTATGTTATAATTAATTTTGTGTATATTTTTATTTTTTTCTTATAACTTTTAATATATTATGAGAATGTTGTTACAATGTGCCTATTTTTTGTATCCCGATCTAGTATATTTCTTTTTCAAAATGGAGTTATGAGTAATAATTTACAATTTACAAGTAATCTAAAAATAAACGTATATGTTATAAAAGCTATCTCATATTAGTTTTTTCTATATAAACTAGAATTGATTCCCCACGTTGTGAGGGTCGGATGTGATTTGAGCGTACTGCTTTTTTTTTTTGCAATTGCCTTTTGAAGAGAAAATAATGAGTGAATACATTTTCAACCTTTTTGATATTTCCAAAGTTGTTTGAGAAATCAATTGTAGTCAGATCTCATGATGTGTTAGTGCGGTTGAATCCACATCTTACCACAATTTTATATTAATTAATCGTTGTAGGATCTCATGGATTGTTTCAAGTTGAACTTTTCAATTAATTATAGACTTTTAGTAAATATACACACGACACAAATACTAAACCTATATGACTTCATAAAAATTAATTCTATTTATTATTTATTTTAATTTAATTTTATCATAAAATAAAGATGTTACCTAAAAAAGAAAATTAATTACATAGATACATTTGTCATGAAAAGTACAACATGAATTTAGATTTTTCATGTAAAATATATATGAATTTATGAGATGACATCACATTTCACATGGTTGGATAGGAATGTATTTGTGAGTCACTTATATGTTAATATAATTTTCAATATAGCTAACAATTTCTTCAATTATATATATAATAATTGACGCCGTTTGTCTTTTTGTGTTATTCGAATCTTATAATGTAATGCTTTACGAAATTTAAAGTATATCATTGCGACTTGCTTATTTTTATATAGGTTTCTATAGTACAACTTTATCATTTTATTTTTCTATTTCAATTGCTATACAAAATACTAGTGTTGTGTCAATACCATAATGAGCCAAACCGACTGAATTTTCGCTACAGCACACCAAGAAATTCCACTAATTAGAATATAGTTATTCAATCTGATTAAAACATTACATGTTACACACGTGTTTACTGCCTAATGAATAAAAGATTACATGTTACACACATGTTTATGTCTGAATTACTAAATGAGCCAATTTAAAATTACTATAATTATCTAGTCAGAAATTTATTGAGTGTACTCATTTAACAAAAGCTTGTTGGTATGCAACATTATTGTACATTGAATACGTAATTTAAACATGTTCAGTCTGATATTTAAACTAATCTTAAATATTAGAAAATGGTTGAGAAAACTTGTTACACTAAATTAATCATATATATATATATATAATCATATATATATATGTATATATATATATTGGAGAGTTTAAATGAGAAGAAAAATTATGTAAGAATAAAAAGAATAACTTTTAAACCAATAGAAATTATCCATTTACCTCATTTAGTGTGTGTATTTAATATTATGACAAAGGGCATATAGGTAAATCTATAATTATCATTAATTAGCTAATTAATTAAACTTCTAACTCATTTTTTTTCATATACTTTTTCAAGATAAAATAATTTATGGTGTAGGAAATTTTCGACACGCGTAGGATAAATTTTAGTATGTGTAGGATAAATTTTGAAATGTGTAGGGTAAATTTACATATGTGTAGGGTAAATTCCGGTAAATGTAAGACATATGTAGGATAAATTTTGAAATGTGTAGGATAAGATGTTTTTTCTTTATTAATGAGAAATAACATAATTAATAAAAATAGTTATAAACTATTTAATGTTTTACAATTATGCTCTTTATTTTTTTTCTCACATTAAATTTTTTCTCAAATGAATCTTCCCATATATATATATATATATAACCGGTTCTTGAGGGGACGTTCTGGTAGTTAAATGATACGCTTTATAACTTAAATGTTAAAAGTTCAAATTTTAAAAATTACATATATTAATGTATTTATCGTAGAAAAATCTGGATTTTGCTATAATCTCTTTAAAAATCTGGATTTGCTATATCATCTGGAAACTTGATTACATCAAATTAAATTTCAACCAAAATATCATGTCGGCTTTAATCTGTCATATTCAGTTCACAGTCGATAACAATAAAAAAAACAATAATTAACAAATAAACTACTCCTGGCATGCTATTGATTTGCAATTAAGTTTAGTTTGGTGCCAATTAAATTAAGAAAACAAAACGATGCTGAGATACAGGGTCCCTTCAGCTTGTGCATATTATTTTAAATTTTATATCAAATAATTAAATTGACTTTAAAGGATTTAAATAAATATTTTAAATTTTATACCAAATCTCTCTGTTTTAGAATTATTTGCTGGTCAATTTCTTATAAACAGCCATTTATAATGTATTAATCACACATTTTTAAAGAATAAGTCACATATATTAACAGCTGACATATCATTTATTTATTTTTTTTCAAATGTATATTGATTTGAAAAATATCTAAAAATGTGTAACAATATTTATATCTCCATTTCAACCACAAATTTACAAACCCGTGTGAAATTGAAATGACTGATCACATGTTCATCCCGTGCCTATGAAAACTGCCATAGACGGACCCACACAATAAGTCCTTTGTGGAAATTTCGTCTATCATTTCTACATCATCGTTAGTGAGCCCCCACGAACGCACTTTGAGCCGTGCAACAAAAGAGAAGCTCATATGATCTCTAGCTTATTAAAGAGAAGTTGTGGTAATTTGTAAGATCTTTGAGAAAATGTTGTATATTTTTTATAGATTTATAGTGAAAATGAACTCTTGGTGCCATATTGCCTCATCCATTCATTATATGTATCTCTTAATTACCTAACTTACTTACCGATCATTATTTTATTTCTCCAAATCAAACTCCTTATAATTTCTTTAGAAACCGCTTGTTGGATCTTGATGGGTGGTTAATTCATGCAACAAATCGGTTTTGGATCTATCGAGAGAAAGAGATTGAAGGTGGTCATTGGTAGAGACAATAGGTTTATAGATGATAATTTTATTGTGTCACCTAGAAAACCCTAATTTTATAACACTTCATGTCATGTCACATTTTATTGACTTCGTATCCATGTTAACTTAGAGCATCCCAATCGCACATATTTGTGCGTTTTTAGGGTCTACGTGGCACAAACCAAATGTTTTTACTATTGTCTAACTTGTTTTTTATGCTCATTTTTAGAGCATTATTTTTTAACAAGAATGAGAAAAAATGGAATATATGTATGACAGGGGTGGGGCCAGAAGGGTTGGTGTATAATTAAAATAATAATTTTATATAAAAAGGTGAATTTTTGAGTTTTTGGGTGGGTTTTTATATTTTAAAAAATAAGTGTTTTTATGATTTGGCAGCTGAGTAAGCATGTTTGTAGGTGTTTTTAGGTCTCTTATTGTGGATGATCTTAGATGTTCTTTGTACTTAAATTTATCTCCCTCTTTCTGTGTATGTAAATGAATAACGTATAATGTAATTGATTAAAATAATTTATGTTAGAAGGTAATATATAGACATAACACTTTTGGGTCGAATGTCGAAAAAGTGTTTCAATTCGATGATAAATATCCATATTAAATGTGGAAGGAAACGAAGATTATGCATCCTTTTTATTAATTTAAATATTCTATAAACAAAAAAGGTTAAACATACTTTAGTGATAGGCTTTCGTTATATTTAATTTGCGTTAGCTTAAAAATCTGATTTAAATCAAAATTTGAAGTTAGATTAAAAATCCAGGAGTAAACTGCTAATATGGTTCCTGAGATTTGGTTATTTTATCACTTTAATCCAAAACTCAAACATGTTGAATCTGAATCCTTATGGTTTCAATTTTGTTGTCATTTTCATCCAAAATCAAAATCTGGTCAGATTTTTCCGTTAATATTAACTTTTTTCTCTTTTTCCTCCCTTTTAATAAATGGCAAAATGGTCAGATTTTTTTAATTTATTATAATAAAACGTTAAAAGACTATTTTTTCCTTCATTAAAATGGAGGAAAAAGACAAAATAAAAATTGGATGTTAACTGAAAAACCTGACAAATTTTTTATTTTGGATGAAAATGGCAACAAAATTGAAAAATTTAAAAGGTTTAAGTTTTGGACTAAAGTAATAAAAGTAACCAAATCTTAGGTACCCTTTTAACAGTTTACTCAAAATCCTGCCCCAAGACTTGTATCATACAACTTTTATACAATATACAAACTAAAAAGAATAATAATAGAAAAAACTATGCCATCCTACCATGAACATTAGACTATACGGTGTGGGCGTTCAAAAATGACGTTGTTGATGCTCAACGCCGTTCACACCGTCCCGTCCACGGCGTTATTTATTGGGCGGGGGAATCTCCACCGGCGTGGAAGGGTTTTTGTAATTGACGTGGCACGCGGTTGATGGACGTGAATGTTAGTCGTTTAACCCAAACGGTTAACTTTTAAATTTAAAATAAAAAAATTAAATTCTAATTTCACACTATAAAATACAACCCACTTCTTCACCAAAATTTATACAAACTCCACCACTTCAACGCCGTTCAACTTCACCCAAAAATAGAGGATGTCAGCTGGGACGTGGACCGGAGAAGAGGATATAGCACTTTGCGAGTCGTGGGTCGAAGCTTTGAGCCACCATATGCCGGGTAGGCGTTCGAGCGGTCCTTTTTGGAGGACAATCCGACAACACTTTCAATCCTATACCGGTGAGAACAACTGCACCGTCGACTCCCTCTCGTCTCGTTTTAGGACGATCCGTCTTGATTGCGAAAGATTCTAGACAATCCACATTGCCATGGAGCTCGAGGGTGGTGATCTCGGGGAGGACGACATCATTCAAGTGGCTCTCATCAACTTTAGGAATGTACACAACCATGCATTCAAGCTCTGCTCGGCGTATGAAATCATTAGATTTTTTATTTAAATTATGTGTTTTCTAGTTTCGTATTTTTATTTTATGTAATGTTTTTTATTTTAAATTTAGTTTACTAGTAATATATTTATAAGTTTTTAATACATTTTACATAATTTTAATTATAAAATAATACAAAAAGTGTGTGACACATGTTAAAAAAAGCCATATTTTCACACCCCAAGCCAGATCATCCGTTTTAACACCACTACCCGTTTTGACGCGTAACCCACATATCACATAATACCTCATCTTAAACCCTTTCATGCGCTCTTAGCCACTCTATCCCTTACAAATGTTATCCAAAGTTTTGACTTACCACCATAGTTACCATTTTTCTCTTAATATTTATAACATCAAAGAATTGTACATAGTTGTTAAACTTAAATATTACAAACGTGAGTTCCAAGGTTCAATCTTGGGACCTATGACACACATGTATGTGCAAATACTTACATTTTACATCTATTTTTTAAACTTTCTTTTAATTATCAAATTATTTATTATTACGTTAATATTTTTAAGCCGAATCAATCTGCCCAGCATCCTTATCGATAAACTACTAAAGCAACCAGTTTGATAACCAGTCTGTATTACAGATAAGCATATGGTATTTGATAACGGTACCCATTTTTTAACGTTTTCAGTCTCGGTACTTTTGATACGGTGCTAGTAAATACTGATTTTTACCTTTAAATACCTGTATCGGTACTGAACATTTTCGGTACCGATACCGTACCCAGTTTTGATGATTTCAGTAACAGTATTTTCAATACCGATACTTTCAGTACTAGTACCCACACTCATCCCTAATTTGTAGTTAAAAAGCATTGCAAACGGGTGAGTATCCTTGTCATATCTTGTGGAAAAAGTAAAACTAAGGTTGATCACTTTTGTGATTTGTCTTTTGATTTGTAATCCTTGTTTGGTGACATTTAATGTACATAAGGATCCTCATTCTAGCTAGTTTTATTTGGATAATGCAAGAGTAAAAATGACTAAGGACGGTGAAGAATGAATGATCAATATTAATAAAGGGTGGCGGAGGAAGGGTGGTCCACTAGCGGTGCAACCCCATATGGGTGTGCTTCTTGGCCGTTGAATTTGGTTGTCTGATAGATGTTGATTTTAGGGTGCACCCAAGGCATGGTTTGTCATGGCCTTCCCCACCTCTACCTTTTACTACCTTTTTTTGGAGGGTTTTAGATATTAATTAAATGACTTATATTTGTCACTAACAAATGGAAATCACTATTCTTGATTTTTATATAACCAGGCTTTAAATAATAGAAAATTTGGATTTTAATAATCCGAACTGACTCTTTTTGGCCGATGATAATGACAACTTTGTTAATTACCAACAATATTCCGAACTCTTCCATTTTGTTTGTAAAATCGTCCGCCGTTGAAAAAACATAACAGAGTTAAGTTTTTTTTTTTTCAAATTCCAAACCGATGTTTTCGGGCTTTTGATCAGAACGAGTATGTAACACCTAATGGCAACCTCCCAAATGTGGGTCAAAAAAACCTCATCGAGGATAATGGCAACCTCCTACATGTTGGGGCAAAACCTCATCGAGGACGATGAGTCCCTTAGGGGGGTGATTATAACACCTAATGGCATACCTCCCAACATCGTCCGTGGACAGGAGAGATTCCTGGTTCATAAGTAATGCCCTACCTCTAAAATCACCAACGCGTTTTGGGCTTAATGCTAGTGGATGAGAGGAGTTCCTGGATGGGCCACCCATCAAGGGCAAAGCGGACAATATTGGTGATAACGAGGGGCAGGGGTGTTACAGAGTATACGAGTCGATTAAAGTGCTCTAAACAACTTGATTTTTGTTAATTAGAAGTTCAAACACCCGAAGTACCGTTTTCGTCGTTTAGAGCACTGTTTCGAGGTAAGTTTCACATCAATAGACTCGTATCCTCGTTCTTGTCAAAAGCCGGAAAACATTGGTTTGTAATTTGAAAAATAAAACTTAACTCTGTTATGGTTTTTTAACGGCAAACTATTTTACAAACAAAATGGAAGAGTTCGGATTATTGTGGGTAATTAACTGAGTTGGGATTATTATCAGCCAAAAAGAGCCAGTTCGGATTATTAAAATCCAATTTGCCTAAATTATTTATAACCAGACATATGCTTTAAATATATAAGTTATTAAACTTTTTTTTCTTCCTAATAAGTTATGTTTGTCTGGCTTTAAATTTCTAAAATGATCCGATCATGTCGTTTTCATTATGAAATTATGTCGAGCCATTGAATCTTGTTTTCGGTTCCTTAATTACCAATTCATTTCATTACCAAAAAGACTATTTGCAACTGTTTTATAGCCGCTTTCAACGATTGCTTAGAATAAGTTCGCCACTGTTTTTTACGATTTTGCGACCAGTATTTTGGCCGTCTCAAATTTAGCACCGATCAGCGACAGTTTCTTTTTTAACCCTACCAGTTTTGCGATTAATGTGTAGACCGATATGTGACAATTAGCTCAAAATCAATAACATTAAATACGATACAATAATAAGTTATCATTTTTCTCATTAAAGATCAACCAAGTATTGTTTTTATACTTTTAACGGCTATATGGATCAACTGGTTAGGCTTTTACGCCAAACATCAATCGCGCGTTCGAATCCGGAGTACATCCATATTGAATAATATTATCCGGCCCTTCAATCCGCAATCAAGCAGGATATCATTAGGCTGAAGTCGAACACACGACCCGTTCCAAAAGGAAACCACGCATCTAGTGGCTTGTGTAAAAACCTCTGTCCTTACTCCTTTTTGCAATAGATGGGGATCGAACTTGAATCTTCTAAAAAGAAAGCAAGTTCTCCTACCAACTAGCTGGAGATCATTGGCTATTCTTTTTATAGTAAAAATGTATTTTAAGATGTTCATTTCATGTTAACATGTACTTATGTTAAATACTAAAATATCATACAAATGCATGCTATAACACAAAAAACACGAAAGAATGAACGCAATACAAAAAAAATGATTAGGTTAAATAAAACAAATCAATTGTTGAACGATGTTCAGAATATTTAAATAGTATTATTAAAATAAAAAAATGTAAATACTCTGAGGCTAGTTGACTATATAAAGACTTTTGCATCTTAGTAAGAGCTTATGTGTTTAATCCTAAAGAGTATTTATTTGGTGTAATTTTAAAGTATTTAAGATTTACTATTAAAAAATAAAAAAAAATTGCGATTGCTCAAAATCTATATAGGCTCGCTCCAAATGTGACCTCAACCTTAATATATATTGCTTTTATATAAAATAAAATTTCCTCATAACTTCGTTATGAGTACTCTCATCATTGTAATTGCAATACACAATATGGTTCTAATTGCTCACAATATATTCTCAATTATTATACACCTTTTCGAATGTGGACATTTGGCGGTGTTATGATTATTAGTCACACGTTGATCTATGTATGTGACCACAGCCTCTAAATCTTAAGAATAATTGTTGCGATCTTTTAGCCGTCTCTTGCTTGATATACCGATTATAAGCACTTATTATTCATTATCTTAATTTGATTTTAATAGTATTTGTCACTCGGTACTGGATGAATTAGTTAGGTTAGAGTTTTAAACAGTTAGAAGACTTAAGAATTGGAACTCAAAAGAAGAAGATGTTTGTGTCGATTCCCAACTGATTATACACTCTTATCAGCTACCATAAGTACACACAACACATCTTAACCAACTTAACTCCTTGTTTCAATGTATTACATTATGAAACCCTAGCAAAGATGTTCGATCAAAACCGAGAACAGAATTATATGAGAACATACATACACACGCACGTATGTGATTGTATACATACTATATTATATAACATATAAGAAAGAGGATAAAAGATAATTTTATATAATTTTAAGAGTTTAAGTTATTACAACTTTTAAAACATATGGTATGATCCTTTAAAAATATATTGTTGATTTTTAAATCAACTTTCCTCCACGATTTTTAAACAGTAATAAGTTTTCATACATTGTGACCCTTTTTAAAAAAAAATTGCAATACATAAATGAATATTTATACTCTTTAATTTGAGTATGGTGTTTTTATAGTTTTTTTTAAACAAAATTAACATATTACGTGATTAACAATGTTTGTGTTTTTCTGCCGCACCGCGCGGGCACCTCTATGTTGTGTGTATTACAAAGTAATAAGATATATATGTGTGTGTCATATATATTTGAATTCTTTTTTGTGACCTGTGGAGTTTACTACATATGTTCTTGTTTTGGCTAATATCATACAATTTTCAATCTTTTTATTTTCATTTAATGTTGTAGAAATAAATTAAGGCCATAACCATGTCACTATGTCCGCAAATCCGTTGCTATCCTAGAAACACATGGATATGAAGAATGTATTAAAATACTTTCTTATGTCATACAACAACCCTAACTCAAGAAGACACAATCAATATATATTAAACCTGGAAATAGTTAGAATATTATAAATTTCTTTTGTAATTTCTACTGTATATAGTAGGGATACGAAATATATAATTCGATTTCAAACAAGGAAATAAAACTGCTTGAATAATCTGTTAACTTCATCATTATACCTTATGCCTTTTTATAGTATACGCGACTACCATTACTTAGCACGATATCGTCACAAATTTAAGTTTTTATATTGTGTAAATAATAGCGTATTAATGCTTTGTAAGTGCATAAATATATAAAAATTGATACATATTGTGAAAATGATTAAAAACATGAAATCGTGAAATCATGATTCATAATCAATTTAATAGTTAGGATAAGCACACAAATATTAGTAATTTCAAATATTAACCCAAAAGGTGGGACAATATGCTTTGATGATCGATAACTATGGATTGATACAATGACACTTAGCAAATGCCCACAATTGACAAGGACCTTTCATTCCAACAACATTATTCAAACTACTGCATCTCTTTAGATTGATTAATATATGTTTGTTATTAAATATAAATTAGATTTTATGTAGTCTAAAGCTTCAAATATTACTCACTAATGGGATTGATTTCTTTTAGTTATTGTTTGTTGAAATTAACACAGATTATGGATGTGTCTTTGTTCCCTATACTTATCCAATGTCATTAACAAAAAGGATGTACATCTAGTGGAGGGTCCAATGTAGAATTATATATACTATGGTGTTTATTAAAACCAATATGGAACATTTATATATTCATGTATTTATTTAACGTTTTAACATAACTGTTAAAACACATCAAGGTTATGTGAATGTCCTTGAATTGATAAATGCATATTTGTAGATAAAATTATGTTTATTCATATATTAAAAATTAGGTTATGATCCTGTGTGTTACACAGGTTAAATGAAGAAAATATCTCACGCAAGTAAAAGATGGTAAATACCATAAAAAATTGCTTAAAATCACCCATAATCCAAAAAATGTCAAATTTTTTTTTCAAATTTGAAGAAAAATAAAATAAATTAACACAATTTAAGATGCTACTATATCATAGATAATTATTGTTATTTATCAATATATACATAAGTTAAACCTTATAATTTTAACAACTTTAATTATGAATAATTTGAATTGGAAAGTCACACATGATAAATCTGCTAATGCGTCTAAATCTTAATATTAGCTATAGCACATATTTAATTAATTGATTTCACTTTAATATCATGTTTTGTTTTTTGTGCAAAGAATAGTAAAATTTATTTTTTTTAAGTTACTATAAGATTTTTATACTAAGGTTTAAGGATTTTATTCCATTTGTTTTTTCTTTAGGTTGTTATATCAAGTGATGTTATCATAACAAATCAAACTGATAACGATCAAAGCTGAATTCCTACCGCGTTGTGCAAGCGATCTCACTATTTATAACTTTAAATTATATATTTTTTATTGTTAATAACTAAAAAACTAAACTCCTCCCATTAATTTATCTCACCAATCAAATGTTAACTCAAAACGTTATGCAAATATCTTATATAATAATGAGAAATAACTTATATATATGATTGATTGTAAATTAAATTACCCAACCACAAGTTAAGTAGAATATAGTAACCATATAAAATAAATATAAATTCAAAAGTGTATATTCGTTAATTCTCCAACCTTCTATAGCTATACTCAACAATAGTATGTGTGTGTGTATATATAAGGAGGGAATCATGAGAAAACTAGATTTAATTGAGAAAGCTAAAAATCACTATTTTTAATGTATAAAAAACTTTTAAAATTAAATAAAAATTAGTACTACACATTTGTATTATATGTATATGTTGTATATGCAATTTAGCCTTATGGTTTAGGTTTGGGGTTTAGTTTATATTTTATGGTTCGATTTTTTGATAGTTTAGGTTTATGGTTTAATTTTTAGGAATGTGTGTGAGGGGGGGGGGGGGGGGGTTAGGTTAATTTAGCCTCATGTTTTTTTTTGTATTAATGCACATGTACCGTACTAAAAAAATTGAAAATTTTTATACATTCAATATAGCAAATTTTTATAGAAAAATTAAAAAATGGTGTGTTTTTAGGTTTTTTTTTTAGTATTTTAGTTTTCTCATAATACAACCCATATATATATATATATATATATATATATATATATATATATATATATATATATTATTAATAAAATAACATTAGAATTAGATTAGATTCATGCAAATTAGATCAATATTCATATGATATACATTAATTAATTAATAATAATATTAGAATTATTAGATCAGTATAATTTATGTTATTATATTATATTAATTAATAATAATAATAAAATTAATACCAAAAGTGCTACCTAAAAGAGAAAATAATATTCAGTGAAATAATAGTAAAATTAATACCAAAAGATCTACATAAAAGAAAAAAATCACATAAAATTCAGTAAAACCTTTTATTAATACAGATTTTACACTTCAATATAATTCTCTGATTATACATACATGTACGAAACTTGTAACTAGAAAAAAAAATTGAGAAGAGAATGTGGAAAATTTTTGAAAAGAATTGAAGAGATAAAACATTTGATGATTACATTATTTCAATTATTTATTTATAGTAATAAATGAATTGTTTGGATTGGTTCTCGTAACTCTCGTATTATTCACGATTTTGTATTGAATAAAATAAAGTGTTTTTTCACTGTTGTTGACTTTTATTTGTTTTCACTATTTTGTATACTTCATTGTTCAAAAGGAACTTATATGATACAGTCAAGATTTTCTTAATATGAGTATAGAATATTATATATATAGAGAGAGGGAGAGAATCATAAGAAACTATATATATAAATGAGAAAACTAAAAAACTAATTAAAAAAGCCTAAAAAACATACCAATTTTTTTACAATATAATTTTTTTTCTTTTTATGTATAAAAAAACTTTTTTTTTCAAAAAAAACTTGTACTGCACATACATCATATGCTTAGATTTATCTTTTGAGTTTAGTTTAGCTTTAGGGTTTTCTTGGAGGGGGGGTTAGGTTTTTGGGGGTGTCGATAGAGGGTGGGTTAGGTGGCTTAGGCTTTTTCATATTAATGCATATGTGCAGTACAATTTTTTTTTTTGAAAAAAAGTTCTTTTTTTATATTATATATAGCGATTTTTATTAAAAAAATCAAAAAAAGTTGATATGTTTTTAGGTTTTTTTAGTTAGTTTTTTGGTTTTCTCATTTAAACTAGTTTTCTCATGATCCATCCCCTATGTATAACGTACAATTGGTCTTAACATACGATGCGTACGCGATAAGATATCACATGCGGAATTGAGGTTATAACATGGGGATTTTAACGTACAAACTCGGAAGACTCCTATACTCGGAAGATTCACCATGCAAACTACACAAACTTGGAAAATATAACATGCGGACTACACAAAACACTGAGCATATAACATGCGGACTACACAAAACTCTGAAAATATAACATGTAGACTTCCAAACTCGGAAAATATAACATGCTCTTCACAAACCCGGACAAACTATAACATGCGGATTCACAAACTCGGAAAAATATAACATGTGGAATACTCATCACGTACACTCATACGTTAAGGCCAATTATACACTACACCTTCTCTCTCTCTCTCTCTCTCTCTATATATATATATATATATATGTGTGTGTGTGTGTTTGTTGTGTGTGTGTAGAATCCTGTTTAATTAAGAATCACTATAAGTTGTGAGAATTATGAAAACTTTTACTTCTCGTATGAGTTAGGTCACCATTTTTTTTGCAGAAACATAGATGAAAATGTTACAAACATATCTGTAAAAAAAATTATGACGATGTAAATTTTTGCAGGATAGATTTTTCTTTTCTAAAACAGTTGATTTTTTAAAGATTTTTTATTTTTTTTTAAAACCTTTTGTTAGACTTAGTTTTCACGTTAGTGTACCCTTTCTCTCTCTCTCTTTATATATATATATATATATATAAAAGAAACAATGTGGACACTTGAATAGTTGTTTGAACTTGCATTAATGGTCGACTTCTTGTCCTAAGCTTGACTATTGAAGGTCCAAGGGACCTAGACCCCCACCACAATTTATACAAATCGACAAGTAACATATAGTACAACTATTCAAATTTTTGGATAATCAAAATTCAAATCTTGTTGTTATCTTATATACACAACTTTAGTTCATATGGAACATAGAGATGCTTATGCAAAAAGACGACAATAATTCATGTCTTTATAAAGAGAACCAGAAAACTATACGTAACAATTATCATTTGCAATGAAGCAACATGTAGAGCAATTTAACGACATTTATGGGATCGTCATTTGATTTGATTGTCTCATTCTATTTGGAATTTATTTGTTTGGGTTTTCCCACACTCAAGTTGATGTTTATCGTCACATCACAACTAGTAATTTGACTTTGGTTAACAATGTTATAAAATGAGGAGTCAAAATCCAAAAGCAGCTTTAGGCTCGACCAAAACCACTCACTAAGTTATGATCAAAAGTGACTATAGTTGTGACGCTAGTGGTAGGGACCTGCTAAGCCGATCAAAATCATATGGTGAATTGTCGACATAGGTTTAGTTAGGTTATTTTGTAGTACATAAGGTAGAAACTAATTAAAGCACAAGCCTAGGGTAGGGTAGTATTTGAAAAGTAATACAATAAAGTATTAAAAATGCGATACAAAATTAGAGACCTTAACATTATATTTAATCGTGTTAGGTTGGTGGATTGAATTGTTTAACCCCAACATGACCAATATTGTTAATCGTGTGCGCACACCTAAAATTATGTAAACTAGGCACGACTCATTTAATCCAGTTATTTAAGAGGGTTGGTGGGTAATAATTAAGATGTAAATGTGTTAATCGGATAGTGGATTTAAAAAAAATAGGTTAAATGGGTTAGTGGGTTGACTTGTTTAACTAAATGGTTTAATAGCTAAACCGAACATGACTCGTTTAATTACAAATGGTCAACCCGAAGAAGACTCCTTTAACAGGTCAAATATGCCAACCATAAACATGATAGTTCATATCGTGTTCATGTTGTCTTGCAAATTGGCATCCCTAAAATCCATACATAGTTAAGGAATTTGAAGTTGTTAGGTATAGTCACTTTGACAAACGTTCAAAAAATATATTTATGATAAAACGGGAGAAACTAATGTGGTGGTGTTTTCTTTGTTTTTCTCGTTAGGGTAATTTAAGTATTTATTTAACTATCTCAATTACATTTTTAAAAACTAAGGTTTGTCGTGCTTGGGGTATCATTGGGAGCAACATCTCTTTTCTTAAGCGATAGAGTAACGTTTGCTCTCTTCTCACTCTTTTCAGATCCTACTTACGTGGTGGGATATTACCAGGTATGTTTGTTTACAACACAACAACAAAAACATACCCACTAGAATCTTACCCATAGCGAACCTATTGGTGCGTGTAGGGAGGGTGGGATGTAAGTAAGCTTTACCTCTATCACAAGGGATAGAGAGGTTGCTTTCAATGAGACCCCAACTCCAAAGTCATAATTAGACATAGAAGTCAAAATAAAACGTACATAGCTAATAAAAATATCTACAAAGCTAGCAAATAGCTAGCTAACAGTGGGACATTTATGAAAACGTATAGTATGGACAAATTCCACATGATATAGACACACAAACAAACAATAATGTGCAAAGATCACTGATCACTCAAAACATACTAAGAAACTAAACTCGTAAAGGAAGAATAAAAAAAACCGTACCCTTCACCTAAAAGTCTTTAATGTTACTTCTACGTCTACACGAACCATTATCCTAAACAATTTCCTCAAACAAATGTAAGTGCAACAAATACATGATGGGGTTCAATTTTCCTACCGATCTCCCGACTGGCCATCACTAATCGACCGCCATCAGCCACTGCTGATCAGTTTCATCGTCAAGAAATTAAGTTAATTTTCTCCTTGAATATTCAATTTGTTAACCTTATCCGAACTCTTTTATTTGTCACCGTTAATAAGCTGTAAAAAAAACATAAGATGATGATTATGATAAATTGATATGATACACCAAATTTATAAGATAAAATCCGTGCATCACAATATATATTTATATAAACAAAATCACATCCAGACATCCCATTAAAACACCTTCTGTGCATTTGAGTCGAAACCTTAAGAGAAAATATGATGAAAATTTGAAGTACACTTTGAAAAATCATTGGGATGATGTAGAAACAAATCTTGTTTTATAGATTTTTTTCACTTCTGATTTCTTATTTGATTATTGCACACGGAAGTGGAGGATGACAATGACACGCACGCAAGGACGGCCACATGTTGGTCAGCGATGTCAGCAGCCGGAGGTTGGATGTCGAAGGTAACATAGAGGATGAAGGAAGAGACTTCATTACGAAAGTTACTGAACTCTATTTTGTACACAATGAGTTCCGTTTTTAACAAAGTCGAATACAACAGCAAGAAATACTAAAAATAAATAGAGGCTTATAAAATTGGTACTCCAAATAGAGAATGCATCTCCAGATTGCATGTAGTACAATAAATCAAACCAAAGAACATGTTTTCGAAAAGCAAACACATAATACACCAAGACTCCCGGGCTAAAAATGGGTATAAATAGAACCCTATAATACACAGAGTTTAAGCATAACCTTATTAAGTTCTAATCAAGAAGACAAGAATCAACTACACCGCCTCCAGCACCACCACTAGAGTCTGTTCGGTCATATAAGATTAATGGTGAAGGAGACGTATGGGTGCGCATCAGCTTCGCCACCCAAGCCAGCCATGCTTCCTTCATCCTCGGTTTTCCAGAACGTGCTGCGATTATAATTACCAAAACAACATTAATTGACAGTGTGGTCCTAAGACCAAAACAACTTTATATGTAAGACAGAAACAAATTAACCACGTGGTCCTAGACATGCAGCCATCGATGAGTAATTTCAGGAGTGATTAAATGGCCGAATACGACAGGTACCTTGCATCTGTAAACCTCTTAAAAATGTTTTTGGACTATTATATCATATCTTTAATAAAGTTCCTTTTTTTAAGTTAATGGATTTATGATGTTCTAGACTAGGAGAATTAACTATAACATCAACCTTATTCCAGAGACATTTCCAAGATAAAATGACCGATTTACCCATTTTCATTGATGGCAGTGAATTGGGTCTAAAACAGTAGCTTTTTTGTCGGCAACAAGGGTAATTCAACAAACAATCAAAGGAGTAATTTTATTAACTGAAAAGAAATATCAATGTGAGATGTAAGAAATTACCTGTTAGAGTTGCCACATAAGCCTTCGAGGATTGTACGCACCTTCTTCTCACTTTTCACAGATGGTGATAACACAACCGACTGAAATCAAGTCAGGAGAGAGAATTATACATATATTTGAGCATCCGTTTAATATTAAAAAAAATGTAAATTGTAAAGATATATAAGTAAATACCAAAAAGGAAGGGGGCAACCCGTATCTCAAAATACTCTCGGCAAATAAGCGAACAGCACAAAAGTGCATCCAGGAAGTGAAAACCTGCAAGAAAAGCGTGGTACAGTTGAAGTTGGGAAATACTAAAGAAGAGAGGGAAATATAATTGTGTTAACTTTTATACAACTATAAATAAAATAATATTACAATCATAATTTAATTCTTTTAAATAAAGCCTTTTAAGAGGCATTACGCATTTATATATACATTTTGGGCAACTTTTGACCCGCTTAATTTTCATATTAGCTAAAAACAGAACTTCACCCATTTAACCTTTTAAAAATAAGTATAACCGAAATTGACCCATTTACCCATAAAGAAGTTTAATCTCCATCTGACTATTCCTAATTCAACTTGTAAAGTTCCAACAACCTAAGTTTAATATCAATTAGTGTAGTAACTAGTGAATAACTTTGCTATTCTTTTATTACAGAAAATATTAAACGACTATAGGAAAAATGGTAATTCGGTGCAATATAGGGTCGTGGTTCAATGTAAGAGTGTTATTGGAACAACAGAACAGAAGCTGATTAACGGGTGGTAATGATACCCTTAAAGGTGGTGGTTTCAAGGACACATGGGTTGGTGGGTCATGGGTGTTCAATTTGTCGTCTAAAAAAACAAAAGAACAGTACATAATAGTATGGAAAATTCGTGACATGTTGGGTGTCCAATTTGTCGGCTAAAAAACAAAAGAACAGTACATAATAATATGGAAAATTTGTGACATGTGCTCCATGATATAAATGTTCATAGTGCAATTTTTTTCCTGGTTTCAGTCATACGGAACACTCATGTACGTAGCAAATTTGGTCTATTCTTCCTGTTTTAGTAACTTGTATCATGCAGACTAGATTATCTGTTACATTTTCGGTACATTGGGAAGTTTAGAACAATACAACTTTTGAAAATATTACATCTGAAAATAACAAGTATTTGCCATTATAACAGGGAATCATCCTTGCTAATGAGGCTCACGAGCACAAAAGCTTAACGATTAGCACAATAAATTTAGAAAAAGAAAACAAATAATTGGATGCAATGGACGCAAATGTTTTGGGCTGGAGACAAGACAAGGAAAAGATTGGGAATTTCGAATTTGGGCCAGGTATTAATTAGTAGTAGAAAGAATGGATTAATCAAAGCTTACTGGGCTTTGGTATGAAGGGCATTGGGCTGGTTGGAAGCTCTCTTGTGAGCATAGAAACAATTTGTACAAGAAAAGGCCCAATGAGTGGATTATTAGATTTGTGTGGGCCTGGAGTTGGACTGATATTACATAGTGTTTATTTGAATGATTGATTGATTGAGGGAGTTAGACAAAATTATCAGTATTGGAATTGTTAGATGGATATATGGGCTAGAAGGTGGTTTTGGGCTTTCGGATTGTTAACATGTTGGGTTTTGGTAATCAACCGAAATAATCCTCAAGTTAAGTTACGTGGTCTAGTAGTAAGATGTATGTGGCAATGGCCGATTTCGAAACCATTAAAGGTTGGTTTGAAGAGGTGAAAGTGGGCCGAAGAAATTTTAATGGGTATTGGACTTATACTTCTACATGTGTTGTTAGTAGATGTTAGGTTTTGTGCAATGACTGTCTTGTATTGGGCCAACAATAGCCCATAGGGGCATAGGGTATTTGGTGGTGTATGCATAAGAATTGTTCGGTTAGGTATAGACATACTTGTATAGGACTCAATGGGCCGGGCACGTTGCTCCCTTGTTCAGGGCCCAGCGTTTCTTTTCATCTTATACTTCTTTTTGTAATTTATATAATTTTACCAGGGGTGTCGTTTCCCCCATGTATCATTTAAACATAATATATTCACAACATAAATTAAGAATAATAAATTAAAAAGATAAATTAAGAGAGATGATAAAATACCTCTCCATAACTGGTATAACACCATTGCAAAAGAGAGCTTTTGAGAGATTCTTGATCTTGCATCAGTTTTTCAAGCTCCTGTTTCCTACTCTCTTGGGTTTCCGAGTTATACTCAAAATCACGGATCTGAATCATAATCAGAAATTTTATAATCAAAATTTTGTTTTACACAACGAAAATTATAATGGCATAAGATGCTTTAATGTATGATTGTAATTGTCATGTTGCAAGAAGAATGCATGAATGTTATTATTAAATAAACTCACTTGGAATCCTCTTTCGCGTGCCTTAATTCGAAAATTATCAGCATCACGATTAAACAATGTTACAGTGTAAAGAGCATACTCATTGTCCTCATGTAGATTCTTGGAGGATCTGGGGACCTAAAACAATTAGTTCAATTACCGAATGAATCATGAACGTTTTTGCAGGCAGTAGTGAATTTCATAATTATAATCATAAAGGAAGTCGTACCACATAAGTTGTCAGGGTCTCATAACATGACAACCAATCCTTCTGGGAGTACTTGGGAACAACTGCAATGAGCGTAACCAAGTGTTCTGAACTGACAATGTCCTCTGGCTTTACTAAATTCGACAGATCACGAACAGCTAAGCTGGAACAAGGAGTTGTTTCCAAAATGCATGTTATTGCAAAATAAACTAATTTTTTGAATAAAGCAATTTCGTTGGCTGTATGCATAATAAAACAATTTGGGTGACTTTCAACAAGTAAAACCCATTTTAATGTGGAACAGATCCAAGAGTTGGTGGGCCCCTTCATGGAGTAATGAGAGAACAGAAAACAGGCTGGAAGCCTGATGTAAAGCCCAGCTTCAAACAGGCACCATTCTCAAATCGTAAAAAGTTATGGGTCTGCCTTATATATCACAGAAAGCTAGCAATGGACCGAGCTTTGTGGTAAATGGCCCATCATGGTTTGCCTGGTTCTTGGGCCCATGTCTAGTTCTTGGGCCCAAATCCCTTTGTTTTAGTATTTTAGGTACATTCTTGCTAATGGGCTAGTCTAGTAAGTTGAAGGTATTCGATAATAGACTATCACTTCACCCTCTAAAAGCACGTGTTCTTTATGTGTTGTGTTTATGTTCTGTATTACATTTGACCTGTTTCCTTTTAACATAACTTTTTTAACCTATTAGACCCGTTAAAGGTATAACATAACCCAAAGCGACATGTTCATAAGCTCATGGGTGAAACTTGCCACCTCAGAATGATTGGTCTGTGTAAAGTTTACCTTCCAGTCTGCTTTCTGTTAATTGCATTGAGCTGACTGCGAACATTGTTATATTCAGCAATACGAACCTGTCATAGTGCAATATGGGAAACCACCATAAAGCATTACAGAGTTTTCGATAAATAAATAAATAGATCTCAAGGTTTAGCAAACACATAACAATGAACAACAAATTTGGCAAAGTGTTAAATAGAATAAGTCATAAGAATTAAACTGTATTTCCTCCACTTCATTATGTCCAATAAAAAAACGTTCTATATTTCCCTTATGAGATATTTCAAATACAGGAATATGAATTTGTCTGCCTAACTTATGCTGATTTATTTCCAAAAGGGTTGCACCTTATTTTGTCTTCACTGGAGGATGTTAAGGCATTTGACTTATAGTCAACGAATTTCATCATGAAGTACAAGTGCATGTCAAATGCTGTAACATCCCTGGGACAGAAGAAGTAATACTATCCTGATAGAGACTTCAAGATCTAATGTGCCCAGAATATTAACCAAATTAATCATATAATCTAACTTAACCAGAATCTATTTAATGGTTAAAGTTTATCGCACATTGTACTTGCCATATGGTTAAATGGTATATCATCCAAGCTTTCATTAATAACCTAATCCACTGTTTTCTTTCTAAGATTGATTCATTGTAATTGTTAACAGCATTTAGTCCTAGTCCCCAACAACTGTCTTTTTCAGTTTTAGTTTCATCCTTTTTCCTTCTAGGAAGCGTTCAGAAAGTTGAATAATAGTATTGCAGCAAGAACCTTGTAACTGACTGTTGTTATACCATATTTCTGTCCTTATAACCAAATTTTGTTTAATATATATGAACCAGCCCTACAAATAAACAGGATCAACAATTGATCATACTAAAAAAAGACTAATATATGATCGATACGATCAAACAACTGTAACATCTAGCACCTACACTCCACAACACAATGTTCAATACTGAAATCAGTAACCAAGTAAATCTCACAAAAAACTGTTTAAATCAAGGATCTAGTAATTACAATTTACAACCACATTGCCTACACGAAAACCGAAGACTATAAGATACAAAACAACTAATAAATACCTTAAGATCATCATCTATCTTAGCCACCTGAGCATGAATACCATCCACAATCTCCTTAAGAGGAGACATTGTAGGATACTTAGCCTCATCCCACACAAACCTAAAATCACAAACACAAACAGATCAACAACAAATAACAATCATCCATCAAACTCACAAAAACAAATCCAATCAGTTACTTCGTAAGATACGAATCCACCGGAACTCCATCAACCGTCAACGAACTCGCCAGAATCCCCGACGCCTTCTCCAAATCCTCGATCTGACGCCGTATCTTATGCGAACATCCTTCAATAAACGAATTCGACTGCACAAGTCCACACACACATCAAATCAAACAATCAAACGATTAAACGATCCAAAACCTTAACAAACATCAATCAAATAACAATTTGATTCGATTTGATTGAATTTTACCTTGAGTAGGTCATCGCTTAGGGCTAAAAGCGAATCGAGTGTTCCGACACGGAGATTAGGGATGTTGAACTGCAAAAACGATTGAATTAGTGCGAGATCGATGAATATTATGAATGAATGGATCGTGATGGTTGTATTACCCTATAGAGAGGAGTGTCAAAGGAGTTTTTGGAGATTGATTCTTGTAATCGGCTCCAGAGAGTGGTGGCGGAGGACTGAACGGGGAGAGAGACGATCCAGTATCTTGTCGCCATTGTTGTTGTTCAGATTTGATGAAGAACACTGAAAATGATCAAGAGGATGTGATATATATCTTTCGTTTTATTATTATTATTATTATTGCAGTTACGTGCTGTTGGTTCCTAAAAAGTTACACTCGTGACTCACCTTCTTCGGGTGCAACCCGATTTGCACTTGTGTTCGGAAAATGAATATAGGGCTATAAACCTACTATTTGGCTGCAAGTTTGTTTATGTCTGTTTATTTATCAAATGTATAAACACGAACAAAAATTATGTTCGTTAAGCTAAATGAATGAACATGAATATGAACAAAGGATGCATTTGTTCGGTTATGTTTGTGGACGTTTGATAACGTGTTCATTTATGTTTGTTCGTTTATGTTCATTTGTTTTTGTTCACATAAAGGTCTTTATATGTTATATTTTTATTTTATTAATTAATTTCGTAATGAACCAAATTAATAATTGTTTGTGAATAATTGAGTACATAGGTTGTTTATGAATAAACATTCATGACACTTTTAGAACATGTGTAATGGTCATTAGAGTGTGAGAGTCCCTTGACCACATCAACATTACGTCCGCAATGTACCACGTCGTGGTTCCGTGAGCGGGGTGTGTGGCATCCTTCCATGAGCCAGGCAAGGGACGTGGTTAGCAACTTCATTTAGGTTTAACTTTCTTTGTGGTTTGTCCAATAAGATAATGACAAGTGTCTATTACGCATTTCACCCTCACTAAACCATTACACATACCTTTAGTGAGTGTGAGTGGGAACTATTCGTGACTATGTGCCTTCACTTTTTTTCACGTTCACTAAACAATTACGAATGATCTTATGCTCATTTAGTTGAACGAATTTCAACTATCACATAAAAGCATGACAAAACAAACGGGTAGAATCGGGTAGCGGGTACAACAAATTCTAAGCAAATTGGGTTTGTGTCAAAAATTGAAGTACTAGAAAAACTTTACTTTGGTTTGGATTAACATGGGTTTTGACAAAAATGGTGTCGGATTGAAGTGAGTTGCTTTAGAAAAAAAAATTAATAGCATCAAAATGAGGTTCACCCGCTATATTTTATTTATGGTGGGTACTGGCGACCAAGACGGTAATGGAGGTGTGGCGGAGAGGATGCTAGTCATGGCGGTGTCAACAACATCGAGTAGGTGGCGTGGACAAACTATGTCCGCAAGTAGTGTTAATTCATTTGGATCCATTTTTTCTATAAAAAAAAGTTGTTTGTTTTGACTCATTTTGTAATTTAAGTAGACTCCAGGTTAACCCTATAGTTAAACTCATATGTAAACGTTTTTTTTACAACTTTTACCCATTCTTTGAACAATGGTTCCTGGCCTACTAATGCAAATGTTTGGGCTAAGTAGCAAATTTTTAAAAATAATGACCACAACAAAAAGGTTATAAAACGATCGTGCTTTAATAAACGGGATTTGATCGTGCTTTGGCAGAACTATAATTTTATATTAATTTATTAATGCTGGTGTCTTTTTACTATAAAATTTACTGCTTTAAAAACCAAAATATTTGTACATACTGTCACACCTAAATGTGCATGCTCAAGTAGTAGACTTCCAATAGTTTTTCAAAAAAGAAAAATCAAATCAGAACTACTCTTATTAATGTTCGTTCATAAACAAACTGAACCATAAATTTCTTCCAACATATGATGTAGAGAATGAGACTGAAAGATTACAAATAGGTCAATTTGGGTTATATTTACTTCAAACGGGTCGCATATAACTAAAAAGTAAACCGGTCAAACTAAAAAATACAGATAAAAACAAATCGGGCCAACTATTTGTAATGGCCAAGTTATTACTTTACTAATAAAAAGTTTTGAGCTTGAAATCGAACCTATTGCTTCCAAATTCAAATAGTATAAAGCAAAATACAATAAATCAAAATATAAAGAAATGTGAGAAAATGTATAAATGTTTACCTAGTCTTATGAAAACCAACAAAAAGTTCCAAAATCATATGACACGAACCACAATGCTTCAATAACAAGTTCTTGATTTTACAACACTAAGCATTGACCCGTATGACGGTTGACCCACCCTGAATCTGTACAAAAACTTCAGAAAGAAAACACACCAGGTCAACACAAACAACTATTTGGCGCTCTGATGATTCAACCGCTTTTAAGCAACCGATAACCAATTTTCTTTTACTCCACTTTTTCTCTGCGTTCCTCCACTTCATGCTTCTTTGGTTCAGCAGGAAAGTATTTTATGCCCACCAAGTCCCCGACTCTGCTTATAACCTGGTATTCATGTTTCTTAAATTAACCATCACAAGACAGATGTGAAGTTACTAAACTACCCTCTCTTTTCTTAAAGAAGTTTATTACCTCTAAAGCTTTGATCATGTCTTCTCTTGAATGGGCAGCAGAAATGCAGATACGTGCTCTAGCTAACAGTAAAGGGGTAGCTGGAAATGCGACTGTCACTACAGCAACCTTTGACCACATAATATAAGTCAATAACATTTTCTTCAGAATGTATATCATAGTTGTCAATAGCGGTCGCTATAGCGATTAACATAGCGTATAGGTCGAAGGTCGCTACAGGGTATGTAACCATAAATAGCGGGATTTCAGTTATTTTTAAATATAAATAGCGATTAGATATAGCTATAAAATAGTTGGATTTTAGGGTTTTGTTAAATAGTTAAATATACATGTAAAAAAGTGTATATACCAGGGTATTTTGATATAAAATACATGTCTTTTAAAATATATATATATATATTTCTAGTGTACCACTATTTATAAAATAGTGCCCGCTATTTATCGCTATTCGCTATGTAGCATATAGGTACCTTATCACTACTTGTCGGCTGTCGCTATTCACCATTAACAAGTATGATATATATAATTTAAAAGAAAGCATACATTTTGCACAATTCTCAGAAGCAACAAGTTTGTTCACACAATTAACAACATGAAATTTAAAGGAAAGCGTACATTTTGCTTGAGACATTCTCTTGAAAAAGCTGGAATTTTTGCGGGATTGTAAAGCATAATGGGCATAACAGGTGAATCATTATCGCCTAGAACCTCAAACCCCATTTTCTGCAGCTCTCTCCTAAAATAATTGCTGTTTTCCCGTATTTGAGCGAGTTTCTGAGCCCCTATATTACCCAAAAAAACAAAAGTTCAGACAAGATAAAATACCGTGATTAAATAGGTAACAAGATATCAAGATTATGTTATCATGTAATTTCAGACCTCGACTAGAACCGTCCTCTCCAAGAATAACTTTTATGGCAGATATAATCTGCTGCGCAGCAGGAGGCGATATTGATGTGGCGTATAGATGAGCTGGACACGTATACTTCAAATACTGAATGAGTTCCTGAGAATGTAACATGGATAAAAACCTTAAATTAAAAGTCTTATCCTATGCAGTTAATGTGGTAAAATATCAGATATCAGTCAAGGACCGAAATTTAAGATATAGGTCATCTCGGTGGGATATCGGTAATTTTAATATCATACAGAATTTATATATATAGCAATTTAATACTAACAATTCAGTGATATGTCGGTTATATCGCTCAAATATCGGTGATACGTCGGTCAAAACTCAATATCACCGACAATATTGGTACTAAGATTCTGACCGATATTTTACATGGGGGCCGATAACCGATATATCACTGATATTAACTGAATAAATCTTACCTGAATCATTGTCTATAAAAATAAAAAATGACGGGGAAGATTCTTTGATGTAGGTTTATCATATTGTGTCTTTTGGAGATGTTGAAAAGAATAGTAATTAAACAAACCTTGGATCCTGCTATATAACCACCACATGATCCAAACGATTTTGTGAAAGTTCCCATCATGATATCCACATCAGCAGTATCCACACCTAAAAGCTCACATACACCTCTTCCTGTTTTCCCAACCGCTCCTATACTGTGAGCCTCATCCAAATAAACATATGCCTGCATCAAATAATATAAAAATTCCACGATAACTATATGCGCACTGCAAATAAACCGGATTAACAACAAAAGGATTAAACATGTATGCATAATGCATCACCTTGTATTTTTTGCATATAGAGACGATCTCGGGAAGTTTACAAAGCTCTCCTTCCATGCTGTAAATACCCTCAACCACAACGATAATTTTCTTCCACGGTCTATGTGTTCTCGGTTGACCTTCAGCAATTTGCTCTCTTAAGACTCGTTCCAAATGAGAAGGAGCTACAAATCGAATGCAGCAATATAAAGATACGAGGGATTATGAAACACACACCAAAAACGTAAAAATAAAATGATACCAGAATACCAGATAACTTACTGTTATGTTGGAAGACTCGAATGGTTGCACCGGACCCACGAGCGCCATTGACAATAGAGTTATGGTTCAGTGAATCACTGATTATTAACCCACCCTGTGTGATTACCCAATAAGAATGGGAAACTTTTGCAAAATAAACTAAGATTACACGTAACGTGTATTATAGAATACGGATTTATATAAAGAACATACATGTTTTACTAATACAGGAAGGATAGCGGAGTTGGTGACATAGCCCATGCCAGTAACCATAGCAGCTGGTTTTCCGACAAAATCAGCTACAACTTGTTCCAATTCAACATGTAATGCAGTAGTGCCTGAATGAACCAGTGAATTGGATGTAAATAGCATCAATAAAAGCTAAGGGGTCATGATATTATAATTTTAAAACGGAAGATATGATCAAAATTACCTCCTTCCATACGAGTACTGCATGTGCTTGCAGAGTATCTCTGCAACGTTTCAGTTACACGAGGTGTACAGTATTCATCGGCTGCAGCAAAGCCAAGGTAGTTGTATGATCCTAAGTTAAGGCACCTACTTATTTTAGTAGTCCGTCTGCATGAAGTGAACATTTTAATTATCATACAAGATATGTCATTTGAAAGATAAGAGGAATAAAAAGTCAAGTCAAATACTGAGTGCAAGCTGAGCATGTGAATCGAAACACTCACTGAAGAGTCTTGTTGTTGTCATTAGAAACACGTTCCACCACATCAAACCAAGCATCAGGAGGGCTTGCTATTGGCCGTCCAAAACAATCCTGCACATATGTCAAACATCTCAAGAGATGAACTTAACTTTTTGGATAGGCCAGTAAGGGATCCGAACGTTCATGAATTGTTCATGAACTGTTCGGCGGGAAGTTCATTTATTTTTGTTTTTATTTTTTTTAACAGAAAAGGAAGCCATATTATTAGAACATGAAAACAAGACTTACCAGCCAGAAGCTAGTAAGTCATCACATACATAACTTGTTCACCAATCACACTAGTATAGCATACACACCCAAACTAAACCAATTTTCAGCAGTGATATATTTAAATGAACGAGCGTACATGAACAAACCTTTTTGTTCATTTAACTAAACGAACGAACATGAACACACGTTTTGTTCGTTCATTTATGTTTCGTTTATGTCAGTCCGTTTATGTTTGTTGGTTTAAATTTTAAACAAATACATAAGTAGTTATATTTATGTAAATATAAACAGAAAAGGGGTTCTCTAACTACTTGTATAAATATAACTAATTGATAATTGGGATTTCTAGTAATAATAAATGGGCTTTCCAATGGAACATATCCTAATTGATCACCAATCTATATAAAAAAACTACGTAATTGAGTCATGTACATTTAAACAACTAATTAAGATGTGTTTTTGGGTAAACTATGATGTATTAGACGTGTTCATTTATGTAAATTGATGTTCGGTTGCGTTCATTTATGTTTGTTCAATTATGTTCATTTGTGTTCATTTATGTTTGTTCAACAATGTTCGTTTAAGTTTGTTTGTGTTTGTTTACGTCCATGAACTGTTCATTTAGGTTTTAAACAAACGAACACGAGCATGCCCATTTTCTTAATGAAGGAACATGAACAAAAAAATGTTTTCGATTGTATGTTCGTGTTCGGTTAAAGTTAAATAAACAAACACAAACATGTTCATGTTCGTGTTTGTTCAGTTCGGTAAAGCATCACATGGCTCATGATGCCGCTGATTATAACAACAGAGGCTTTAATTAACATAAACATCAAGATTATTAAAATGTTCAGATTATGACACAATCAGAGACTAGAAGTAAAGGACAACATCTTGTATTTTTAATTCTACAAAGAAAATTTCACGTTTTTATCTTCTAATTAACAATGATAATATAACAAGGGTTTAGACTCCAGACCATTTGAGTTTAAAATTTACTCTACCGATTCGTTTAGAACGTTCAAGTGCAAAACAATTGTAAACGAACCGAACGAACATGAACAGAGGCATGTTCGTGTTCGTTCATTTAACTTTAACCGAACACGAACCGAACGAACACGAACAGAGGCATGTTCACTTAACTTTAACCGAACACGAGCACAAACATATAACTGAACAAATTTTTGTGTTTGTGTTCGTTCATTACGAAATAGGGGGTGTTCGTGTTCGTTGATGTTCGTTCGTTTAAAACCTGAACAAACAGTTCACGAACATAAACAAACAAACTTAAACGGACTTCCAGCCAAACAAGTTCACAAACAGTTCATGAATGTTCGGTTCGTTTACAGGCCTACGAATTAGCACATGGATCTACATCAAATTGTGGCAAAAACTTAATAGCTTTACACATATATACATTTGGATCCCTTACAGAAACATTAAACTGACAATTATCATACATCATGTTCTAATATTCACACCTATACCAATCATTAGTTCATTACCTGTTGTAAATCCCTAATAAGTAATAGCCAAATTTCATTCAAACATTTCCAGATGCACTATTAATACAAATCAAAACAAAACACAATGCAAATTACAGTACCTGTATACGTAAATAAAGGCGGCGGATATAGAAATCTTCAAGCCCTAAGCAGATCGGCGCATAACCCTAACATTCACACAACACAAACTTCACATCATATACATCATAAATATAATAATAACATAATCAATTCGAACAACAAAAAGTAGACAAGCATAAGCAACAAACCTGAAGATTACTAGCTTTCCACCAATCAATGAATTTACGGAAGAAATCACGCAACTGACCGAACGCAAAGAGCAAACCGTAGCTGAAATAAGTGGTCAACGCGGTCAAATACGGAATTGTAATCATGTTAACCGTTGGATCTCGTTGTTTTGTTGCTAATCTGATGAGAAACGTAAAAGATCTTATTGGCGGTATGTGTGATACGAGTAATATGAGTGACCGGAGATCGGAGAATGGACCGCCGGCAACGACGGTCTGGATCGGCGGAAGTTTTAATCCTCTTGTTTTTGATAATTTGATGAATCTTGTATCATGGAAAATTATATGTTGAATTGGATTTGGATGTTTATTTTCTTTTTATATATATATATATTTGGGGCATGTGCAAAAGCCCATTTGAAGTTGAATTATTTTTAAATGTATGGCCCACCATGTTGTTCTTTTTCTTTTTCTTTTTTTTTCTTTTCTTAGCAATTCAATCGAAAAACTAATGGGTTGTTTGTTTAACTCTTAATGGTCCAGACCTTTTACTGATTTAGACTGTTTATTTTGCAAACGGATGTCTGAATGGTTAAGATATCTAATCTGAATTGGTCAGACATTTGTTTTTGAACGATTAAGCATTATAATGGCTCTTAATGGTTCAGCAGTAAACTATTCAGAAATTGCTAAACAGTCCTTAAGTTTTGGAGAAGATTTGGTTTTTATTTATTTTTAGAGTAAAGTACATGGATGGTCCATGTGGTTTACCGAAATTTTGAACTGAGTCCTTAGTTTTTCAAAAGTACACAGATCGTCTTTGTGGTTTGCACTTTTAACACATTTAGTGCCTAGCTTTTTTCCCAAAGTACATGGATAGAGGTATTTATGGTTTGTACATGGATGGTCTATGTGGTTTGCATTTTGTAACACATTTACTCTCAAACTTGAACATGCTAAAACCTTTAGATTTGTTGGCTGTTGACTAAATGTGTTACAAAATACAAACCACAAAGAGCATCCGTGTGTTGTTGAAAAGACAGAGACTAAATCTAACATTTTAGTAAACTACAGAGATCATCTGTGTATTTTACTCATATTTTTATGTATTTATAGTGTGATTTAGGTCCCCAATTCTACTTGAATTTGCTAGTTTTTAATAAATATTAAACACAATGCTTATAGTTGATTTTAGAGGGTATAATTTACAAATACATACCGAATATAAATGCCTCTATAAAAACTTAATCACGTAGAAAATCTTTCACAATCAATACATTCACCACAAACATTCTTTGAATCATAAGATTTTTTTTCTTCCAGAGTTACAAAATAGACCCTTAACTGCTTTTAGTTTACACATTTTGACATACAAGTCAAGAATCAGCAAACTAGTCCTTTCATTACTATGACTTGTTTTGCCATTATCTTTTTCTAGCATTTGGCATTTATTTATTTTATTTTACTTTTAGTTTTTGTATCTGATATAACTTAGATGTGCTTAAGTGTTGATTACATGACATGTGTAACCTACGTTTATGGACTTCTTTGGAGGACTTATAAGTAAATTATTCTAAAATAGAATAACTAAATCCATACCTACAATTTTTAATATAAAGAATTTAAATAGAAAGTTTTGCCACTTCATGAACAATCTTGGTTCTTGGTAAAGATGTATTTAAAATTATAATGAGAGAATAAGGTGAAACATGTTACATGTTATATCATAAGACAAAACTCAAATCATGATATTTAAGATGATCAAATATTGATTATATAATACAATAGAATTTTATTTTTGAAGAAACAAGATGATGTATCTTTGTTAAATGTGATAAGTAAGATGACTCAATACACTGTAACAATAATGGAAGAAGAGCGCTAACATGAAAAACGAGAGTGTTTCAGACGAGCCAAGGACAACTTCCTAAAAAACCACTTCAAAGGTTGTCTAATTGTACGAGTTACAATTTACAAACCTTTTAAATCTTTATAGATTTAGGCAAGTCATCCTTGGCTATCCAATTCGCTCTTCGGTTTTCATATATAACCTCTCTTCCTTTCTGTTTACCCTTTTGCATTAAACTTTTTTTTCTAAAATAGTGGTTGCACTCTAAACCACAAGAAATGATTATCATTGTGTCCTAACATGGCACAATGCATTCCCTTCATTGGCATACTTATAGTTATAAAATGACACACATATATATAGGTGCATGCATGAGGAGATGTGGAGTTGCAAGAAGTATCATTCCAAACCCTACCTAAGCCAAGATGTCCACTTGTGATAAAATGCTACTTTTTTCCTTTTACTAGCATTTTAGAAATTAATCAACTATCCATAAATGAATATATTCTAATCATCTATATATAACCCACTTATATTCATATATCTAGATCAGATGTTCACAATAGTATCCAATAGGCAATATGTAATACAAAATCACTTTTTTTTCTCTTTTTATGTACCTAATAATTTTTGACTTTTTGTTATTCCAAATTGACAAATATTGACATCCTACTCAAAGATATTCCTTTGTGCCTATACAATTTTCATATTTTCCAAGTGTTCAAATGTGAATCACATAGAGGGTATTTTTCGATGATGTTAAGTTTGGTTTTACTAATGGTGACAAATTGATTTTGACCCCCACCCACATCAAAGTAGTGATTGGTGCAAAAGGTGTGAAGTGTCAACTCTTGATTGTAAGTCAACTTTCATGAACTTGTTCTATTTCGACGTATAGATTTTGACCACACATAGATTTTATTCACTCATTTTATTCTATTTTAATACTCTCTATTGATGTAAAAGGGATTAAAAGAAATTAAAAATTTAAACCATTTTATGAATAAGACACAACTTTTATATGTGAAAAAAAAATTATGTAGACTTCTTGTAATGCCAAAAAAAGGAAAATGGTGTATGTTTATGATCATACAAAAACTAGAGGATATTAAAGTGAAATAAAGGTAATACATTCATATATTACTACATTTGGTGTTTTGTATGCATTGAAAAGGTGATTCCAGGGTGATATTATCTTATTTAAAGCATATAAATAAAACCAATGCATACACTCTAAAAATTAATGTACATACTTGTATCTCATGGCACCTATCAGACATACCTTGTGTTCATAAAGTTGTTACATTGACCTTCATGAATGACTCAAAAACTTGTGTTAGTAATTGGCTTAAAAGGGACATGTTTAAATAAGCATGCAAACATCAAACATTTGAAGAAAGTTTATTTAGGCCTTTAACCAATGACATGAAATCTGTACCTTCAACATAATGACGTATGCTTGGTAGGTCAACAATTAAAAAAAAAGACAATAAGTACTTATGAGAAAGACAATAAAATACATAAGGGTTGGATTTATAAAGGACGTTGACATGCAAGGGCGGACATATCTTAGACGCAGGGGTAGCCTCCGCTACCTCTTGACGCTCTGGTGGTAGTGTAAATTTCGGAAAAAAATGACTTTTTTGACGTTTTTTCGATTTCGTTACCCCTTTTCAATAAAACGTTACCCCTACAAATATTTTATAGATCCACCATCGTAATGACATGCAAAATTATTAAAGAAAAAATACACAATGTTATATTTACAAGGATAAGAAAAAACAAACTCTTAATTGTTAGTAATCAAGATTTACTCGAAGATCAAATTTATAATAATCATTGATTCGATTTAGAAGGTGTGAAGTAAACACTTGATCAAAAGTATTACGATTTCAAACACTGTGAGTCCTCAAAGGTTTTAAGGGGTGAAGCCCCAGACCATGGGGGTTCCAATGGGTGTTTCCCTCGCTAGGTTCTTGAGGTTGGCCTTCTTGTGGGGTCCATGGTAATGCCCTTGGCTGCATTGAAAATTATTTCCAAAAGTGACTGAAGATGACATGAACTTCGGTAACTACATCGGTTACACCTAGGGGTGTTCATCGGGTTTTTTTCTTTGGGTTTCGGGTTTTTCGGGTTGGGTTGTTTGGGTTTTTATCTAGAAAAAATTAATCTGATAACCGACCCATTTAAAGTTCGGGTAAGTCGGGTTTGGGTTATTCGGGTTCTGATTAATTCGGGTCGGGTTATTCGGTTTTCGGGTTAGACGTAAAATGAAAAATAAATGTTTTTTTTTACAAAATATAATCAAAATTCATATTGATACTTTAAAAATATCATCAAAGTTCAAACATTATTTGACAACATGCTATTTTAATATTTAAAAGTCCCAAAACTTAATTTCCATATATTAAAGACTCCAAACCAAAACATTTCTATAAGAAAAAAACAATAAATGTTCGGGTTTTTATTTGGGTTTCGTGTTTTGGGTTTTTCGGGTCGGGTTTTTCGGGTTTTTGGTGGGGAAAAACTGACCCGATAACCGAACCATTTAAAGTTCGGGTTGGTCGGGTTCGGGTTTTTCGGATATTCGCTAATTCGGGTTCGGGTGGTTTTGAATTCGGGTTGGGTTTCGAGTTTTGGATAAAAATGAACGGCCCTAGTTACACCCTAACTGCCACACAATTTCACGTAAAGTTGTGACTTTCACCCCTATCAATGTTACTATTTGACCCCGTATAAAAAGGATTCATCTGCTCTAATTCAAATTAATCAATTGCTATGTGCTTCGGATTTCACATGAAAGAACCACTCATTTTTAGAGAAAACTTAATGTCTTATCCAATTATTGATTTTGTATACTTACAAAATACAGTGCTTTTACGATATTCAAAAGGCTCCAAGAAATTGTGGTGAGTCCAAAAAGTAGGCCTAAATAAGCTGATGCAACTACAACTACAACTATGAGAATGTCTATAAATGCGATTAGTGGTTAAAATTTTACATGGATACATAAGCGGCTAGAAGAATACATTCACATGTGTTTAGATTTTTTGGTTGGGTGCACAACTTTCTAGTATAACGATGATGGTTGGGTGCACAACTTTCTAAGCTTTTGTTTTGTTTTAGTGTACATACATTTATCATTTCTAGTATCAGGTAGACAATCAAATATGATAAGAGATTTTAATACTACGTTTGGTAGATGTTATTTATAAGAATCATGTGAAAATATTATAGTGTGTACTCCAAAAATTATGGTTACGCTTGAAAGATATTCATTAAATTTTTTAACGCATATCGATGGGTTTGAATTTCGAACCAGAAAATCAACATTAACAATTAACAAAGAAGTAGTTTTTAACATGTGCGGATGTACTATATAAAGAGAGGTAGCCACCGCTGTCTCTTGCCGCTCTGGTGGTAGTATGGAAAAAATTTGACGTTTTTCGATTTCTCATGAAATCCAATAAGAAAGCCCAATGCCAATTAGCCTAACCCTTTGTTAATGTTTGAATTAAAAAATAGCGGAGAAGAGCAGTACACAACAACGACATCATCCCCATCCTCACCCTGCGCACAGCACTTCAGCCCTTCTGCCTTCGCCACCCCGCCGCCTCTGACCACCGGAGCTCCAGTGTTGCCTCAAGTCTGATCTTCTAAACTCCTCAAGATTCAACCAATGTGGTATTTTCCTATTCTTATTTGGGTTTTTCCTATCCTAATCGTTTATGCAAATTGATTATTTGAAATTGTTTATTTGCAATTGATTATTGTTTACAAATTTACGTTCATGTAGTTATGTGCAATTGATTTTAGACTTTTAGGGTTTATGCGCAACTGATTTAGGGTTTATGTTCAATTTAATGTGTCTTCTAAAATTAGGAACTTGGAAGTTGGAAGATGAAAAACCAAAGGCTTATTAGTAATCTTTTTAAACGAAGTACGTTAAAAAAAATTGAATGTTGTATGAAGTACGTACATTGTTAAAATTGCATGAAGTACGTCACATTGTTTGAAGTACTTTAATGAAATTCAACGTTGCCCCTAAAATTGTTTTCTAGATCCGCCACTCATTTTTAAGAAAATGTAGACTAACGAAAGTAATTTAACATACAACCATTTTGTACCGTTCCCAAAATTGTTATATAACCATTTTTGTACCGTTCCCAAAATTGTTCTTTAGTTTTATCTTATTTGAAATACGACAAATTGACAATTATGATTAGGGCTGCAACGAACTAAATGTTCGGTGAACAGTTCGTCAACTGTTCTGCAGGAAGTTTGTTTGTGTTCGTTCGTTTATAAAATAAACGAACACAAACAAGAAATATCGTTCGTTTAGTTAACTGAACGAACATGAACAGATGGCGCGTTTGTTCATTTATGTTCATGAACGTTCGGTAATGTGTTCGTTTGTGTTCGATAGTTCATTAGTGTTTTTAGCTTTTATATTTTATTTAAATAGTTCAAAATTCCGACAAATAAAATATGTAAGAAGTGTCAATGTATTATATATTTTGTTCATGAACGTTTGTTTGTGTTCGTTTGTTACCATTTGTGTTCATGAACATTAGTTTGTGCTCATTTGCATCCATCGTCGTTTGTTTTCATTTGTTGCCTAAAATTAACAAACGAACACGAATAAGTTCATTTCCTTAATAAACAAACACGAACATAAAATCTTGTTGGGTAAGCGTTCATGAACAGTTCGTGTACACATATATTTCTTAACAAACAAACACGAACAAGAAGTTGTCCGTATTCATTCGATTCATTTGCAGCCCTAATTATAATACTAGTCAACCTTGATCGGCCATTAATAAGTCCAGTCCAAATGTTATCATAGTCATATCTTTTAGCACAGGGTACAATTGTATAGAAACCAATTGTGTTTATTTAGTCAAATTATATTTGATTTTGACATTAATCCCTCATGTTCTTTAAGTCGCATTAGAACCATAAGAGACATTTATTCCATTGTTGTGGGTGTAACAAGAGTCGTCTCATCTATGATTTAGGGTTTGGTAAATAAGAGTTGGTTACTTGTTTTTTTTTTATTTTACTGCTTTTAAATAAATTAATACTTGTCGTCTCATCTATGATTTAAGGTTTGGTAAATAAGAGTTGGTTACTTGGTTTTTTTTTTATTTTACTGCTTTTAAATAAATTAATTTTCATGACACTTATGTGTTTAATCCATACAAGATATAAATTTAAAAAATTTACAAGATATGACAATTTTGTCAATTGTAACTTGGTGGCATACATATATATAAGATACAATATCACTGGAAGACCTTATAAAAGTTGAGTGGTTTTTCATCTGTATAAAAAGTGTAACTTTAGAAAAACACTTGTGAATTTAGCATTTTAAAATCACATCTATTTGTTGCATGCAACCCAAAAAAAATTATAACTTAGTTTTTTTTTTCTAGTTACTCCCTCGTTCTAAAAAAAAGTAGGAGCCCAAAAAATATTGAAATTTGCAATCTATGAATTCTAAAAAGAAACCATAAAATATTAAAAGCAAGGGTTAGCAAGGAGTTCTTGACTAGGGAATTTATAAGTTTATGTTTATATTTTACTTTTTTTGTTAAAGTGGGTTTTGATGATATATGTCCATGATTTGTTTTAATATGATTTGTTTGTAACTTTCTGACATCATTTTAATGTAGCTATTAGTTTTCTTGTAGTCTTAGATCTTGGTTTGCTTTGCGTCTTCTTTTTAAAATCTTTAACCTTACATTTTATGTTTTATCGTAAAATATTTGAACAAAGGTTTTTTATTTTGTAATTACAATATATTATTTTATTGGGTTTTACATAAAACAGTAAAATGTTTTTTTTTTAATCTATATCGTATAATTATGTAATATTTTTAATGTTTTTGCAGAACAAAGCTCAATGCTAGTATCGGAACTAATTTGTGATTGCTTTAAAACACATTGTTCTAACCAATGGTAATGTACAACATTTTTTTCAAAACATATTGCTCTAACTTTTTAATTATTTAATTTTATTCAAATTGTCAATAACCATGTGTGTAATTTGCGGAACGTGTTTATTTTGAAACCTTAAATGGTTATTAAATTATGATATTTTAGGAAACCTAAAAATCTTTTTGAACTAGGGTTCTAAACTAAAATTTCAATATATGTGGTTTTGACCGAACAAAATAAATGTTTTGATGTTAATTATATTATTTGTGACTTCACAAAAACCAGAATTATTATAATTAAATTAGAAATGATTATAATTATGTAGTTGGATATAGGGTTTGGTAGACACCCAAACTATCTTCCTTATTAATTTATACAATTAGTAATTAATAAGAGGCAAATGTTTACATTTGAAAGATAATGTAAAATCATTTCTAGATCGCATATAGATATTAATTTATACAAGATATCAATAAATCAAGGAAGAAACTTTCATCTTTGGTTATCTATCGAGTCGCATCATTTTAATTGGAGTTGGGATGAGCCGAATATGATCCAATTATTGAAGCCTCGCAAATTGTCGTAAGGACCAACTATGACAATAATGAGAGCTATTAAAGTTTGGATTATGTGTTACACAAAAATATTTAAATTAGATCCATGTGTTAGTAACTCTTATGATTTTATTATGAGTCTCCAATACAAAGCTACAAAATTGCACAAAAATCAAGCCCATTTATGTGTGAATTTATCACTAAACTTGATTGTCTTATATAATGGATTAATCATGATTCTTCCAAATTTATGTCGTAATGTTATCTCATGGTTAGCTTTAAAAACTGATTATCTTATACGAAAAAATTATTAGGGTGTATAATCTTGATATACCAAGTGGTGTGGGAGGTGAAGAAATATGCGCACACCATGATATATATATATATATATATATATATATATACACACACACCTTAGTTTTCTTAATTTGAAGAATCTGTATAAAAAGTTTTGTCCACATGAATTGAACAAACTTTGTTCTTTCTAAAAATACATTATAATATGAAAACTATAATGACACTTTAACATTTAGAGTAACGTGAAACACCAATGGCAATCAAAGGACCTAAAGTTCTGAACTTCCTATAAGTGGAATGTGTATAAAATAACAGAACTCCACTTGTCACCTAAGCCTAAGGGGACCAAAATATATTTTAGTACTCACGCATCACATTCATTTTTCTTTATTATCGGAGTTAGGACCATAATCAATTAATTATCAAACCCTCAATCTAAATATGTTACATGGAATATCAAATGGCATAACTCAAGTGGGAATTTTCTTTTAAATGAACAAAGTGATGTACCTTTTGTAAATGTGATAGGTAAGATGATTCAGTACATTAAAACGATAATGGGAAAGAGTTTAACATGAAAAACAAGAGCTTTTCAGATGAGCCAAGGACACTTCCTAAAAACCATTTCAATTTACAACCCTAGATTTATATGGATTTAGGCAAGTCATCCTTGGCTATCCAAATCGCTCTTCAGTTTTCATATAAGACCCCCCTTCCTTGTCATTTACCCTCCCTCATTACACATTCCTCGATCTAAACCACAAGAGATGACTCCTATGTTATAATGTGGTACATTTTATAATATAAATGGCATCTATATATAGAGGAGTCGGAATGAGATGTGAAGTTGCAAGAAGTATCGTTCCTAACATGCAAGTCAAATGTCCACTTGTGAAAAAATGCTTCTTTGTTCCTTTACGAACATTGAGAAATTAATCATCACCATAAAGAATATATTCTTGTTATCCATCTATTTGATATTATCCACTTAGAGCCAACTATTTAGATTGGTTGTTCACAATTTTATCTGATAGACAGTATATAACACAACTTTACTTTACTCTTCTTTTTGTTATATACCCAATAATTTTGACTTTCTTTTATTGACATCCTACTCAAAGATATTCTTTTATGCCTTTCTTTTCCCTATTTTACAAGTGTTTAAATATAAATCACATAAGTGGCCCAAAATGGTGATTGGTGCAAACTATGTGAAGTGTCAACTCTTAATATGAAGTCTACTCTCGTAAGTTTGTTCTATTTTGTTATTGAGATTTTGACTGGACATAGATTCTATTCCCTTATATCAATTTATTCTATTGCAATACTATATCGATGACTTGAACCAGAGACTTCGCCCGTGAAGTAAATCATCGCACCCACGGTCAAATCAATTGGGAGAGAATCAATAGATTCCTTTTCGGGAGCGATTCATCCTTCATTGAAAAGGGATTTATTGAGATTATTCATTTAAATAGTCTCATATATTATATGTATTCGATATAAAATTACAAAATGGGGTTTCAAGTATTTTAAATAGTTGTTTTTCAGGAAGCCTAAATATCATTTAAGATTCAATTTGGATAAACAACTTAGGGTTCTAAACTATAATTCTAATACACATGGTTTGTGACTAGAATGTTTTATTGGTTAATTATATAATTATTTAAAACTTAATAAAGTATCAGAACTATTGTTATCAAGTAAATTGCAATCGTGCAGCTGGATTTAGGGTTTGGTAGAAACCCTTAACTAGGTTTTTGTTTGTTGCTATCTTTGTTAAATATTAATTTATGAAACTAGTAAGAAGCAAATGTTTATCAGAAAGAGAGAGTGAAATCATTTTTAGATCAAATCTCGATATCATTTCATATAAGATATAAATCAAGGAAGAAATTTCTTCGGATGTAATCTATCAAGTTGAATTACTTGAATGAGAGTTGAGATGAATCGCATGTAAGGCCATAAACCGGATAAACCTCACAATTGAATCATTGCATTAAAATATAGTTTATAAACTGACAATAGTCATCGATAACATCATATAAGATAAGATAGTAGGCCAACTAAGGTTGATAGCATGCTAGTCCAGTAAGTAGAGGAGCCTTCATTCCATGTCGTGGACATCTTATTAAGCATTAACCTATTTAACCTGACAGACACGCTAAAAAGTCAGCTACGTTAAGTGAGTCCTAGTTTAAGTTGAAAACAAGGATTTATAGTTTTGAGTAAAATCATTTTAATAATCAACCTCAAATAACACTTTAACATCAATCATACACATAAATTTAATCATCAATGTGAACACATGTCTACTATGCCGTTGTGCTCACAAGACCCCATCAATTTGTTCCATCAATTCAGCAAATTGTTTGTCATCAATTATTAAACTTGCACAATCAATATTAAATATTTAACATCCATCAATTAATAATCAGACAATAGCAACTAAGTACTCTAATGAGTAATATCGTTTAAGATAACATGCATATCAACCCAAAAATAGTGAAAAGAGGGCATCTAGAACTCACTTGTTAATCTATGCTTTACTTTTACAGTTCACTGAATGATCGGGCCCTAGCACGACTCATCATCTAGTCAATGGGTAAGATATAAATCGAATTAAATTACTTTTGCTTAACACAAAGGGCAAAATGCAGGTTTCGTTGGAACATGATAGGATGTTGCATGTAAAGTTAGGTGAAACATAAGATTTCACTTAGTTGGATTTCGCGTGCAACATAGAAGTTAACCCTAGGTTTCGCTGGTGTTAGGGTTGCGTCTAAGGGTGTGGTTGTGCTGGAACAGCTAGTTGCAACTTAGGTTGCACCTAAACAGCGCTGACGCAACATTGCACAAAACCCTAATGTCTCACTCGCAGCTACAAACCTTTTCACCTAATATTTTCTCGATAAGATCTCAACTTTAATGTTGGAAATGCATAGTAATCATCAAATAGCATCATACCAAGAGTGAGTCATCAGAAGCATGTCAATTCAAACCCATTTCAATTAGGAACAATTGTTAACACGGTCTTTGGTCCTCATTTTATCAACAATATCATTCCATGTTGTTCCTCCTTAGATCCCCACTCGAGAAGACTTAAATCAACCATTAAGATCAACTTTCTCTCTCTAGGGTCTCTCTCTAGAAGTGCGTAGAAGATAGGATAATTATGAGGGCTAATTTGAGTCTTTCCTTTGTAGAGTTTCATGCTTATAGTTACTATTTTGCCTTCTATGGGCCATTCTTACTGTAACCACATCGGTTGAGAAGGAGAACGAAACCTTCCTTACAATAGGGTAGAAACCTTCTCACCAAGACGTGTTTTGCCTGGGCGAGCAACTCGTCGGGTGAAAACAAAACGTGAGTTCCTGGATGGGCAACCCATCAAGGGCAAAGTGGAAAATATATTGGCACAGTTTACTTGGGTTGTTACAAATGGTATCAGAGCAGGGGCCAGGCCAATGTGCCAGCGAGGACGCTGGGCTCCCTTAGGGGTAAAGATGTAAGTCTCACATCGGTTGAGAAGGAGAACGAAACCTTCCTTATAAGGGATGGAAACCTTCTCTACCAAGACGCGTTTTGCCTAGTCGAGTAACTCGTCAGGTGAAAACAAATGGCAACCCATCAGGGGCAAAACGGACAATATCTTGGCAGGGTTTACCTGGGTTGTTACAAATCTTAGCACAACGTCTCTAACTTATACTGGATTACTACCTTGGCCACTTATAGGCGAATAGATCGATCTTAGCTCTGACTCCTGACTCCCGTTTGAGATGGAATAATGTGTGTACGCCTACACGCACCATCTCCTTGGTGCATGGACTGTAGATGTGTACCCATCTGTTTAGGCTCATTAGTGCTTCTATATTACGTGACTTATTTTATTGTTATATATTGTCACTTATGTCCTGTATTCGTTATGACATGTTTGATATGTTTATATGTATCTGATTGTGTTTCGTATCTGTTCTGTGTAAGTATTGGGATTCTTATATAAGTATCCGTTTCAGTTCCAGAATACAGATTTGTTTAGTGTTAGTACGTTTCATGTTCCTTCCGTATGTATGCCATTACTTTTATTGTGGATTTCTCCATTACCTAGCAACTGTTTGGCTCAGCCTTAGTTTATTTTGTGTGTTTGTCTTATGTGTTTACAAGTAATCTGGGAAAATGAGGATGAGAGAGAGGAATATGAAGTTAAAGAAGTTTTCGTTATTATTTATTTTCAATACTAAACGATTTAAGAATAAGGTTTTCTGGTTGATTCGAGACTTTTGTTTCTTGGGTTCTGTCATTAATTGGAACTTGTTTGGTTTTGATATATGTAATAGTGACATGCCAACTTGTTCCGTGTTCGGGTATTACACTTGGTTATTTCTTTTTTGGTCCTCTTAACTTACCAAGCCTTATTAAGTCCATAATCACATCAATAATTCCTTGAGTCTACCAATCATTTATTTTATTAATTTCGTGTCAGTTAATTCGTTTAAACTCAAATTTGGGGTGTTACAACTGATATGGTATTTGATGATACCCAGACCAATTACCCGAAACCATACACCCGATTACCAAACCATATACCTAAAAAATAATATAATTTTGTTTTCCCTTGTAACTTATCTAGTAATAAACTTATTTTTTTTAGAATTTATATTATCCTGAAATTGACAAATTTATATTTCAACTATTTTATGGTGATAATGATAGGTATGTAATTTATCATATTTTACTTTGTTGTAGTTAAGAACATAGAATTATATAAAACTTTTAATGATAAGAAAAAGAAATGCAATTGGAAATTCCAAATGCTACCTTTTAAGAATATGGTGAGATTGAGTATGACGTCAATTTCAACTGTTAACATTCTCAATATGTGTTACATAAAAATATTTGAATCAGATCCACGTATTAGCGAACTCTAAATTATATAAGTTAGTTTTTTTACCAGATAACTCACATATCCTCTAATATTACCCCTAAATATACATCCACCATAGGATTTGAACCTTCAAGCACCTTTTCTACATACCTAAATAGTATTATAATAGTATTAGACCACAAGCCCTTAAGTTCTAGAATTATGTTTCACTTGGTTTCAACATTATAAGAGTTCATTTCGAGTCTCTAATGCACCACCACAAAGTTGAACGAAAACCAAGCCCAATTAAGTTTGAATTTATATGATGGATTAAATTCTAGTTTTTGCTAGGTCACACGTTATTGTGACACTATATCAATAAATCATCATTCTTCCAACTTTATATAGCAATGTCTTTTCTTTGTTAGCTTTAAAATTTGATTCTTTTGTACCATACGTTAAAACAGTGTATAATCTCGATCTACAAACAGTGTACAATATTACAAGTTATATTTGCGGGTGGGTGATCGTAGTAGTACGTACACACCATGATATGTTGATATCTACACCGTGGTTTCCTTCGATTTAAAGAATATATAAAATTTTTTGTCCATGTGAACTGAACAAACTTTATTCTTTCTTAAGATATATTACAACATGAAAACTATGAAGACATTTTAACGTTTAAAATAGTATGAAACACCAATGAATATCAAGGATCCCCTAAGTTCTAAACTACCTATAAGTGGAATGTGTATCAAAAAAGTATTAAGTACTCCAGTTGTCACCTAAGCCTAAGTGGACCAAGAAGAATATTGGTACTTAGGCATCACATTCATTTTTCTTTTTGTTACTAGGTAGGACCATAAATCAGTTAATCATCAAAGCCTCAATCTAAATCTAAATCTAAACATGTAACATGGTATCAATGGCATAACTCAATTGGGGATCTTTAACATTGTAATCTCAGTACAACAATAAATTATAATATTTTTTAGAGTAAATTGCACAAAACATCATTTATGTTTCCACAAACTTGCAGGTACCAGCCTTAATGTTTAAAAGTTGCTAAAAACAGCCTTTAAGTTTATTTTTGTTGCGGGTTCAAATCTTTACAGCTAACCACGTTATTTTCTTCAGTTAAGTTCCCTCACATGCATAACATGTGAGGGTATATTCGTCATTTTGGTTGATCTTCCACCCACGTCAATTATAAGAAAAAAGAATATTTAAGGTTTAACCTATTTTAAAAAAAATTCTAACCGCAGGGACTAATGTGCAATAAAACCAAACTTTTAAAAACCAAACACCCTCTTTTCCGGTCTTCTTCTCCGGCGACTTCGCCGGATCCCGGCGAACCCGGAATTAAGATAGGAATCTTGTTAAGCTAGCCCACTAAGCTGTAAAGATTAACACAGATTTTGATCATGCCAATCAAACTCTTTAGGATTATCATCAGTTGGAAGAATCGGCGCCTTATTCGCATCAGACGGAAACGACAAACGACTCTTCAACCCTAGATACCTCTCATGGAACTCTGATGCCGTCAAATCAGAGAACTTCGTAACATCGTGTTCAGTAGTCGGATCCAGCAACTGGTGACGCTTAGGACGCCGCAAGTTAGACTTAAACACTATCAAACGGTAATCGTGCTCCTCTGTAGTCGCGTACGTTTTACCAAACTTTGTTTAAACTAGGTTAAAACTTAAATATTCTTTTTTTTTTATAATTGAAGTGGGTGGAAGATCAACCAAAATGACGAATATACCCTCACATGTTATGCATGTGAGGGTACTTAACTGAAGAAAATAATGTAGTTAGCTGTAAAGGATTGAACCCGCAACAAAAATAAACTTAAAGGCTGTTTTTAGCAACTTTTAAACATTAAGGCTGGAAACTGCAAGTTTGAGGAAACATAAAGGATGTTTTGTGCAATTTACTCTATTTTTTAGGAATGAACAAAGTGATGTACCTTTTGTAAATTTGATGAGTAAAATGATTTTATACACTATAATAATAATAATAATAATAATAACAATAACAATAATAATAACAATATTAATAACAGTAACAGTAACAGTAACAGTAATAATAATAATAATAATAATAATAACAATAACAATAATAATAACCATAATAATAATTATAATAATAATAATGGAAGAAGAGGTCTAAGAGAGCTTTTCAGACGAGCCAATGACGACTTTCTAAAAAACACTCAAATAGTTGTCTAATTGTACGAATACAATTTACAACCCTAGACTTTTATTACATGGTATTAAATGGCATCAAGTGGGGATCTTTAACATTCTAATCTCAGTAAAATAATAGACTTTAATATTTTTAGGAATGAACAAAGTGATATACCTTTTGTAAATGTGATAAGTAAGATGATTTAACACACTGTAACAATAAGGGAAGAAGAGGTCTAACATGAAAAGCAAGAGCTTTTCAAATGAGCCAAGGACGACTTCCTAAAAAACACTTCAAATGGTTGTTTAATTGTACGAGTACATTTTACAACCCTAAATTTCTATGGATTTAAGCAAGTCATCCTTGGCTATCCAAATCGCTTTTTGATCTTCATATAAGACCTCCCTTCCGGTGATTTACCCTTCCTCGTTACACCTTTTAAAATAGTAGTTGAACTTTAAACCACAAGAGATGACTCAATGTCATAATGTGGCACATTATACTCTTTGTTGACATACTTATAGTCATAAAATGTCATCTATATATAAAGGAGTCATGAGTGAGTTGATATGAAGTTTCAAGGAGTATCACTTCTAACATGCAAGTCAAGATGTCCACTTGTGAAAAAGAAATGCTTCTTTTTTCCTTTACGAACATTTGAGAGATCAAGCAACAAACCCATCAAAGAATATATTCTGTTCATCAATCCATTTGATACTATCCATCTAGAGACATCTATTTAGATTGGATGTTCATTGATTTACCTAATAGACAGTATATAACACAACTTTACTTTTCTTTATATGTGCCTAATAATTTTGACTTGTGGACAAATATTGACCTCCTACTCAAAAGGCATTCCTTTATGCTTAAACATAACTCACATAAGCGGCCCAAAACGATGATTGGTTTAAAATGTGTGAGGTGTCGACTCTTAATGTAAAGTCAACCAGTGGCGGATCTAGAAAACTTTCATAGGGGTAACGTTTTAAAAGAAAAGGGTAACGAAATCGAAAAAACGTCATTTTTTTCCAAAATTTACACTACCGACCCTAATTATATGGTACATCCGCCCCTGAAGTCAACTCTCGTAATTTGCTCTATTTTGACATTAAGATTTTGACCAGACACAGATTTTCTCCACTTATATCAATTTATTCTATTGTAATATTGTGTTTTGATGTAAAAAAACTTAATAGAAATTATTCGTTGAAAAAGTTCTATAAATAAAATAAAATGTGTATTTGATATGAAAAAAATTCGTTTGTGTAGTAGCATTTACAGTTTTACACCAACAATTTGTAAGAAATAAAGTCTATTTAAGATTAGAAGTAAATAAACTGAAGTTTAAAACAACTTATTCTAGAACAAGATATATTTAAGACATAAAATGAAGTTTAAACCGGCCCAATCGAAATATCTTAACAAAATATATGTGAAAATACTCCAAGCTTCTTGAGTTCAAAAGTCATTCAAGTTGGGGACCCAATTCCATCGAATAATGAAGTGCAAATCTTCTAGAAAAATTTATAAAATGAAACATAAAAATAGTTGCGTATACTTGTATCAAGTCGTTAGATAACGTGTCTAAATGAAGGTTTTAGCTATTCACAGACGGAACCAAGTGGGTTTCCTGACCCTATATGTCATGGCCACTAGATATTGTAGGGGTTTTTTTTTATGTAAAATATATGCTATTAGAAAAAAAAGTTGGGTCTAATAGTTGTATTCACTAATGAAAATAAATTTATGATCATGCCAAAATAATAAAATTTGGTTTCCGAACCATATGCACTCGATGCAAATAATACTTTATAAGAAATATGAATAGTTAATGTCCGTCGGGTAATTGAAAAAGTTATTATCTCGTTGTATTATTTTCATAAATATGTAGAATATAAATAGGCTTCTAGCCTAGTGATATCAACTATCAAGTGTTCCACTCTTATAGTGAACAATGATATAGAATTCTAAATAGGATTAAAAGGTGTGTTAGCCATTTTAAGAAATGTAAAATGGATCTACAATAGAGAGAATTGAGATTGTAATGTATTACTATTAACTAAGATGTATGGAATGGGCTACTTATTGGGTCTCGTTGTGGGCTAAATTACTCCTTGGAAAAAATAATTCTAAACATATGAACTGATAAGAGTTAAATGTTTGGTTGGTCCCTGTGGTTGGCAAATCTTGCAGACTTGGTCCCAGTGGTTCACTAATTACACACTTGGTCCCAGTAGTTTCAAATTTTGCACTCGGGTAGTCCTTACCACTAACCTTTGTTAGATTTCTCGGTTAAGTATACATAAAATGTCTATTATACCCCTCGTCTTCTTCATCCTTTCTATCTCAGCCACAACCGCCACAACCACCTGCAACTACTCTGCCCTGTCAACCACCTGCAACTACTCTGCTACCACCACCCTCACCCTCGTCGCCTTTCACCGCCATACCACTCAGCCACCACTGCCACAACCACCCTCCGCCACAACCACCACCGCCGCACACACTTCATCTTCCCCATTGCCACAACCATCCTAAATCACCACCCACCTCTTTTTCATCCCAACACCACCTGCAACCACCCACCTCCATCATCAGGTAATCACCGGCGACCACCACCATTTCCTTACCATTTTAAATCATTGGTCGGTCTTATCAGGAAAGTTTATGCAATGAATGCTGGGGACAATACCAGAAGGACTCTGGACTTTGATTTACCTTACCAATCTGTATGTATATCATATCACCATCTCTGCTTCTGCTTGCTTACTAATCAAGTATAGTTTGCTACAACAATTTGGCCCAGAACTACTTGACGGGCCCCTTGTCACCTTCCGTTCGCAATTTAACTCGGATGCAGCGGATGTAAACCGTCTCCTTTCGATACTCTAAACTCATTGTTCATGACGCTTCATCTGAATTTTGTTTAGGACTATTGGCATCGATGCATTATCTGGGGAGGTTCCACCAGAGATAGGGCTGCTTACTGACCTTAGATCTCTGTATGTTTTTTTTATTTTTCTTCTGTTGTCTCTGTCCTTATGTTATCAAGCCGCCATTTCCTTTGGTGATTGGAGAATTTCTGTTACTTTCTATCTTGCAGGGCATTTGGCACAAATAATTTTAATGGTTCCCTGCCTTTTGAAATTGGAAATTTGCGAAGATTACAACAGTTGTAAGAACATTTAACCGGTGGTAAGGAAATGGTGGTGGTCGCCGTGATTACCTGATGATGGAGGTGGGTGGTTGCAGGTGGTGTTGGGATGAAAAAGAGGTGGGTGGTGATTTAGGATGGTTGTGGCAATGGGGAAGATGAAGTGTGTGCGGCGGTGGTGGTTGTGGCGGAGGGTGGTTGTAGCGGAGGGTGGTTGTGGCAGTGGTGGTTGAGTGGCTGAGATAGAAAGGATGAAGAAGACGAGGGGTATAATAGACATTTTATGTATACTTAACTGAGAAATCTAACAAAGGTTAGTGGTAAGGACCACCCGAGTGCAAAATTTGAAACTACTGGGACCAACTATGTAATTAGTGAACCACTGGGACCAAGTCTGCAAGATTTGCCAACCACAGGGACCAACCAAGCATTTAACTCAACTGATAACTATTTACAACTTAAGCATGTTCCAAATATAATGATAATTACCTTGTGATTTTTTTTGCAAAAACATGCAACACATTATTAAATTTCGGTAATGAATTATTAAATTAGTATGCTTTAAGACTATGATTGGTTGGAGTCTTTCAAAAAGAACTCTCCAAGTAATATACTCGTATCCCATTTTAGAGTAATGAGCACACTGTATTTTTTGGTAAAAAGTGAAAGAATAGTTCGCTTTATTCTCATTGCATGGCTGCGTGACCTTCCCAAGGCAGCTAGACTGGTTATACACACACAACTGGACTGGCCAAATATAAACTAACGACAATGCAAGTATGGACCAATGTTTTAATAGATCTCGAGCATGGATATTGCGAATCGAAGCACATTTGATTTTGATTTGTGTATGGGTCAAGTAGTTAAGTGATAGCAGGGGCAGATATACCTTATAACAAGGGGTAGCCCCCGCAACGCTTAATGCTCCGGCGGTAGATTAATTTTTTTGACAATTAGACGTTTTTTTTTAATTTTATTGGCCCTACAGATTTTTTTTTAAACGTTGTTCCTATAGTTATTTTCTAGATCCGTCACTGAGTGAAAGAGACACACTCTTCTTTCAAAAGAGTAACAATTTAGTCTTCTAGATATATTGCTAAATTGTTGATTGCCCTTAGGTTGTACAACAAATAAAGAATATCTTTAGGCAGTGACAGGAGAGTGAAATGTTTTTTTTTTTTTTTTTTTTTTTTAGAGTACACATAAACAGTGATCTTCTAGTCATTTTTCTCATGTTAGGCAATAATTTTGTTTACCTTTGATATCCATTTTGTGGGTGGGGTGGCAAAAAAATTAACTGAACTACAAATAACCAAACCAACCGAGAAACCGATGATTTGGTATGAATTCATTGAAAACGGGTTTCACTAAAACCAATTATAGTTTTTTTTAAATAATTTTATACTTAAAAAAATGTTTGTAAATAACATATATTCTCATTTATAAGTTATAAGCATCGTTGATATTTCATTTGACTCGTTGATATAACTGGAATTATTAATTGAATTCAGCTCGAATCCACCCATGTCAAAAACATATGGTTACACTAACCTAGTTGTTTATAACCGAAACCAGTCGGTTATAAAAATATAAAAACCGAAACATCAGTTATAGGTTCGGTTCTACTTGTAATCAGTTACAGGTTCAAGTTTGTCCTCGAGATGTTTCATGCAGAAAGGCAACATTGTGAGGGGTGTTTGTGGGTCAAAAACCTATCCGCCCCGGGACAAAAACTAAGAAATGACAACTATGACCCAAGGACCAGCCTTAGTAAAGATTAGAACTGTGATTTGTTGGAGTCCTTTCCAAAAATAGACGTATGTTATTTTAAAGCAACGAACATACTGTATTCTTTAGTAAAAGGTGAAAGAATAGTTCGTTTTGTGCTCATTGCATAGCTATGTATACACACCCTCACTTTCTAACTTATTTAACCACCCGATGTGGGACAAACCCGGCCCCATTCTCACTTGTATTTGGTTCTTATTTGTAAGTTTATTACTTTGTTGCTATAATCTTTCACTCCTTAACTTGTTAATCATTCCTAATAATAAGAGGAAAGAACTCTAAAGCTACACATACCCAACATATCATTGCTTTATTTCGAATATAGTGACTCGTTTCAATGTAAAACATCCACTCTTTCTTATGCATCTAGTTCGAGTAGGAGTCTAGTGGTCATTTAATCGAATCAAAGCTATTCGGTACTTATTATTTACTTGTTTGATTTCATGACAGATAAATGTCCACAACTCTTCAAAGTACCATTTGTTTGTTGATTAAATTGTTATCAAACTCGAGCTGCATTGTTAAGCACACGTAAATGATGGATAATTAGTGGGTGCTTAAATCGTACATTCGGTTGTTTAACAACTTTAACTGAGAAAGTTAAGATACACAAAGTGATTACAGTTAATTGTCAGCACACTATTAGATGCTTCAATCATACATTAGGTCTTTATTGAATTTATAAAGTAGAAATGCATGATATGATCACGCACAACTTGCTTATACACGTATGTCAAACACATGAATCTACTCAAGTCATCAACTAGTTCAAACACTAAAAGAACATTCATGTCCAGTACAAATTTAAAGTCATATTGAACATATTTGTAGAACAAAACCTACACTGGATTGTGATCAAAGGTAAGTAAGTTATTGGTGATTTAAAAGTCATATGTACATTGTATTTTATTTACACTAAATAAATGCATGTTATCTATTTGTAAAATGTATTGATATTAGTACCTTGTAAAATGTATTGATATTAGTACCAATGTAAGGATCAAAAACAATGGGTCTTAACATACAAAGTACCCTTACCGTAAGAAGTGAAGGAGAGAGAAAAAGATTTTGAAATTTTTTCCCTACTACTGAAGAATGACATTTAATTGCAAAATATAAAAAAAAAATCATGATTTTAAGTAGTATAGTACTTTTAGAGTAATTATAATTACTCTACAAAATTGCATAATTACTCTACTAGTTTACAGTATTTTTTAAATTCTGAGACTAAAATACGTGCTTAATAAGTAGGGAAAAAATTCGAAAAACAAATCTCCTTCACTTCTTACGTTAAGAATATTTTGTATGTTAAAACTCGTTTGTACAATACCAAATTTACTATGTTTATTTATCGTTATACGTTGAAGATCATGAAGAAAAAGAGCTTAAATTATATCAGTGTTATTGAGCTAAAAGGTTGATAATGTGACGTATATTAAATTCGTTTTATACATCACCTATTATGGATTATATCACTTTACTTTGATTTTGTTAATTGGTCGTAGAGTAAGAAGAATTTGGATGGGATGATCACGAGCAAAAGAAGTGTCGATGAAGAAATCGGTTAAATCAAAGTTATTTTATTAGAAAAGAAAAATATTATTTAGGTAATATGATGTTGGGCTGTTGGCGTGATCCAAAGGAACTAAGTTTGGACTTCAATTAAAAATTAATTGGGCTTAGCATCTATTGGAAAAAAAAACACATAATAAAAACAAATGGTCTGAAATGCTGAATCGCTACTGAACGAAACAGGATGGCCCAATTACATTACATATATGATATATACCTTCATGTATATTATTTTTCCAAGTTATGTATGTAGATTGAAACATATAAGCGTGCACTCCGTACTCTCTAACTTCTTTGATGTATGTCGTAATGCATTTTGGTCAACCAGTCAATTATGTTACACTAAAATAATTCACAAATATAAATTATAAAAACTTGAATGTTTGTGACTTTGTGGGAAACAAAATAATACAGAAAAAAATAAGTATTGAATTGGATTAATTTTTTGGTGGATTAAATGGTTAAAAAGCTTCTATTTTGTAAGAAAATTTCATCGGCCTTCTTACACGTTTTGCTCACCAACTTCTACTGTGACAACTAAAAAACATCAGTGTGTTATTTGGAATTTATTTGAAAAGACCAACGGTGCTAATACAACACGGGAAGAAGCCATTGGTGAAATATAGGTATTAACAGGAGATCACTACACACAATGTTGAACGTGAATAACTCGCATATTTTTTTTTAACAGAAAGCTCTCTAAAAACTGATTACATTTAAGGGAAAACGGGTTTGTAGCTGGACAAGCGGCAAGAAAGGCAGAATCAAAGAAAGTGAATAAGCACGCTAAAACTTGCGCAAAGAACCAGCATGTCTTCGTCCCTTTTGCCTTTGATACTTTTGGCTCCCTAGCGCCAGAAGCTATCCACTTCTTGACGAGGGTTCAACGGGTCGTCTACAGCAATTGTTCAACCCCAAGGGGGCAAGGGTTTGTATTTGGAATGTTAGGGTTTGCAATTCAGAAAGGATTGGTGGCGCAGCTTGTTGCCCGGCTACCTTCTGTTTTGATGTAACTTGGCAAGTTTTCTGTCTTATATATGAATTATAGTAACGGTTAACATTAAAAAAAATGGTCTTATAATCACAAATGGTCTTAACATATAAAATACCCTAACATAATAAGTGAATGGGGGAATTCTTTTCCATCTTATAATCACATATTTTAGTCCAAAGTCGTTGACTTGCCGTGGAAGAAATTAAGGTGCTAACATTTTAAAAGATAGAAATCTTATAGAAAACACTAGTGATTGTGTTCTTTTGGTTTCTTATATCATTATAATTATTTTCAAGTTAATTTAATTTATTAAGTTTCTTCAATTAACAGTCACGATATATAATATACAAAATAATAAATAAACATAATAAAATAATTTGTCAATCGCTTTCATAAATCCACTCAAACGTTAAAAAGCACACTTTGGCAATTTCAACATCACATGTTTGTTAAGAGAAAGCTACTGAAAGGGACGACGCATGCACATCAATTATGTAATCATCTTTTTTCACACACTTCACATTTGCCGACCCTTGTGACACCCTTCCGTCACAAAAAAAATAAAAATAAAAAATAATGGCGCCAATCAAGCTGCCTACAAAATAAAACCCCTAATGATGATTATTTAATTATATTTCCTACAAAATCAATACCACTAATGGGATTTAGCAGTAAAAGTTTTCTATACACAACAATGCAAGATTAAAAGTGAATGCATTTTCATCATTAATCGAGTTTAGCTAACTTAAGACATAATTATTTATTCTAAGCATTATATAATAAATTAAGTTTAGCTAACTTTTTTTTCAGTATAATAAAAATATATAACCTTAAAAAAATGACAAATTACAAAGAAATGACAGGTAAACGGGCAAAAAGCTGCGCAACCCCCTTTTGGATTGCAAAATCAATCCTATTAAAGACGAAGCGACTCTTAAGGTTCAAAAGAAAACTATTCACGACCCGTTTAGCTAACTTAAGACATGATTATCAAAAGTTACTTAGACATATCCTAAAAAATGTCTTTTGGCTGGGTAGTGTGGTCTCACGCTCCCTGCCACCTCACCATTTTGGCGCCCCATTGTTCCCCTACGCCACTCCGCCTTTGCCAAAGGGGTGCTATCCTTTACCTCCACCAAGCCATAGCGGGCGTGAATAGCAAGAAGGGAATGAGGCCCACTGCTTAAACCAATCAGATTTGAGTTTATTTATTTATTTTTCTTTTTTTAATACGGTTAATAAAAGGCTCTATACTGTGCAAGTTAACAATAAAACCATCGCTTATTTGTTGCCCACGTGGCATGACAAAGCCCCCAAGGGCTTAAGACCACACCACCCATCCTTAACATCCAATTTATTCATATGACTAAATAAGTGTTTATATTTTATTACCTTTTAATATAATTATTATTAACTAGAGTAGTAGTCATCCACGCGTTGCACAGGGACGCGGTTGAAATTCAGAACGTATCACACACCATGAAAAAATAACATCTAAATATGTTATGCTATGTTTGTCTTAAACTCGGCTTTGAAGATAATAAATAAGAAAAAGTAAAATAATGCAATAAATAAGAAAGGTAAAACATGAAAGAAAAAGACATAAATTCGATCGGTTTATTTATTGATGTTTAGAAGTATAAAAGTAATTTGGTCAAAATAAAAAAAGAAAATAAAATAATTAAACTAAATGAGGTGTACACTAAAGTTTACACAAAATAGAGTAAACGACGAAATAATAACAATAATAATAATATTAATATAATAAAAAAACTAGTGTAAAACTTCTCTACTTTAATATTATATATAATTAATGTATAGGGAGAGGTAAAATATTAAGAATGAAAATAAAATATTAAAAAAATTAACATAAACAAACAAACTAACACGAAAAAACATGAACGGACATACTATCGACCATTTATAAATACAGTTGAACGAATGAGACTCTAGTTCGTGTTCGTTGATCAAATTTATCAAACTAAATATTATGTTCTTTTCGGTTTAACTAAACGTACATACAAACAAACTTCGTTCATTAGCTCGGTTGTTGAAAGCCTCAGTCAACGTTTTATCGGTCAAATGTGTTAAAACTTTCGTCACCGTTAGTTACGGCCTACAGCTACAAGCCGACGCAGTTTTTAACTTTAACGGAACGCGTGAGATACACTCGCGCTGACGTCATCATTTCCATTATTATTAACATATAAAAGTTGGCGTTCATATCTCAGTCCTATAATCCACACTACGTCTTCCCGGACCCAAACTCGGCAATGAAGCTATCGGAAAACGAAGCCGACGTCGTGGAAGCTTCCAACATCCAACTCCTCACCTCCATCCCTCACACCGTCTCCTTCAAAGGCAAATGGTCCCTCATCGGAACCAAAATGTCCGATCTCAAATCCAACCTTTCCGACCTCTCCGACCTCCCTTCAACCCTCTCTCCCTCTCTCTCCTCACCTCTCTCTCCTCACCTCTCTCTCCCACACTCTCTCCCAAGCCCTCTCTCTCTCCCTCACCTGCCACACCACCCACCTCCCCGCCGGTAAACTAAAAACCCAAAACGACGTCGATTCAGTCTCCGCCAAACTCGACTCTCATATTAAAGACTTTGAAGTTTTATTAAAAAGCGGTGTTCTCGTCCCCCAAGACGACGTCGTTTCAGTTAGTTGTTGTGTTTCGGTTTCTAAGAGAGAACCGATACGAGTTGAGTCGAGAAACTTGATAACTCGGTTGCAGATCGGTTCAACCGAGTCGAGAAACTCGGCGCTTGACTCGTTGTTAGGTTTGTTACAGGAAGATGATAAACACGTGTTGATTGCTGTGGCGCAGGGAGTGGTTCCGGTGCTCGTGCGTCTACTGGATTCCACCTCCACATCTGAAATCAAAGAGAAAACTGTAACCGCCATTGCTAGGGTTTCAACCGTTGATTCGAGCAAACATGTGTTAATCGCTGAAGGTCTGTTGCTCCTCCATCATCTTCTTCGTGTTCTCGAATCCGGATCCGGATTCGCTAAGGAGAAAGCGTGCGTTGTGCTTCATTCATTATCGTTCACGAAGGAAAACGCGAGAGCGATTGGATCACGAGGTGGAATTTCATCGTTGTTGGAGATTTGTGAAGCTGGAACACCTAATTCGCAAGCTATCGCAGCCGGTGTGCTGCGAAATCTAGCGAGTTTCGCGGATACTAGAAACAATTTCATCGAAGAAGATGCTATTTCGGTACTGCTAACCCTAGCTAGCTCAGGAACTGTGTTAGCACAAGAGTATTCGATTGCGTGTTTGAGTAATTTAGTTAGGGATTATGATAATCTTAAACTGTTGATTGCGCGTAAAGGCGCGATCGATTGTTTAAGAAGTTTTTTGGATTCCGCGACTGCGGTTCGGAGCTTGGAAGTCGCTGTTGAGTTTTTTAAAAACTTAGCGTTGGATGAGCGGTTGGTGGAAGCGCTTATCTCGGATGAGTTTCTAATAAGAATTGTTAATGTGTTAAGTTGTAGTGTGTTAGGGGTGAGGATACACTCTGCAAAAGCGATTTGCAGTCTCGGTTGTAACGCGAAAGCGAGAAAGGAATTGGGTGAACACGGGTGTATTCCGTCGTTGATAGCGATGTTGGAAGGGAAATCGGTTGAGGAGAAACAAGCGGCTGCAAAGGCGTTATCGACAATATTGGTTTGTTCGGGGAACAGGAGGATTTACAGGAAGGAACAAAGAGGGATAGTGAGTGCGGTCCAACTTCTAGATCCTACAATATTGAACCTCGATAAGAAATACCCTGTTTCGATTTTAATGTCATTAACCCATTCGAAGAAATGCCGCAAACAGATTGTTGATGCGGGTGCTTTGGCTTATTTGCAAAAGCTTGTGGAAATGGAGGTTGATGGTGCGAAGAAGTTGCAGGAGACCATTAGTCATGGGAAACTATGGGGTGTTTTCGCTAGGCGGTAACGATTATTGATTAATAATCCTTTTCAAAATATGTATTTAATTGTGGTTTGTTTGTTCATAATTCGTTGCTGGAAATCTTTAGTTAAGAAGTCAGTTCATTCTTATTAGTTTAGAGGCTACTGAGATATCAATATGTCTTTAGAAAATTGTAAAAAAATTAAAAATTTCTAAACCTGTGTTTGTTGACCTACCTTGGATTAAAGTTGTAATATTTTCAATCAAAATTTCAATAATTTAATAAATATAGTAATGAAATTGACTTTCTTTTTGATTCCTCTATCTTCTTTACTTACTAACTAAACTTCTGTCTCTTTAATACTTCTGTTGATGGATATTGTCACACTTGTTTTAATTGTTGTATATAAGTTTCAATTGCTTGAATTAATAGCGCGATTATTCGGTTACATTTTTATGCTCAACTTGCATCAAGAATAACTAGAAATTTAATGAACCTCTTTCTATAATTGCATAGACATTCATGTTCCTTTATATATACTTAAAGTCACTTCTGTGCCAGCAGGCTCATCAACTCTCTCCTGGCATTATTGGTTTTTAATTATTTTTGTTAATGTCAGCTCAATGCTTAATTTATGATAATACACATTATCTTCTCTGCTGTGGGGATTGTTGGTCATAATTGAGCTCTAAAATAAATATAGATATTCAAGAAAGTTAAAATAAAGGAGAAAGCTAATGTGAAAATTATGATATAAAAAGTTGGTTACTTTAATGAAAGTAGTATGATGCTTCCTTTTTAGTTGATCTATTTTGCTTATATATATTGTGTTAAGTTATTCTTTTCTTGAACTCTAATCATGATATGAAGTTTTAAACAATATGAATATATACCAATAAAGGTTGGTAAGGATGTAGGCCATGTGCAAATATGGTGAGTACCAAGACAAAATACAATATATTGGATTATGAATAATTGACCCATATCTGTTGATCAAAGTGTCAATTTACAGATATGTATGGTACCCTCATTAGTACCTATGGTTGTCCATGTGCTTTTGTTCTATGCATGTCCAGCCATCTTCTTTCTTTGTGGCATACTCCAAACAAATATGGACCTACATGATTTGGATTGTACTTGCATGCATTAATGAGTTGTACAGTAAAAATCGAACGACATGACATCGTATGATTTATTTCTGAAACTCTGTATGATGCATTTGTGCCGATCGAACAGTACATAAACTATAAATGCATTCGAAGGACAACTCAACTTTAGGATCCAAGAAACAAGAATAACACGATGAACACCTCTAATTTGGTTCTCTTTAAGGTTTGGGCCGACAAACTCAACCTAAATGCATGACATTATAAACATCATTGTTTTTGCTTCTTAAAAACTGATTTTTAAATTATTAACCGTTGTAAGATCAATAAACTAATACCCTAGGTAAATCTTACAAATGTTGTAGCAAGGGTGGCCCTTCTTATTGGAAAACTATCGGGTGGTTCAACCGGGCGGTTTGAACCGGTTTTTAAAACATTGAAAATAAAGCCTATATAAGTGTAAATCATTCATATCATGATATTTTCGGTCGAAAAGCTGAACCAATTGAAAACATGGATCTTGATTGATTACATTCAAACAGAAAACACAACAAAAAAAATTGTGTACCTTAAACTATGTGTTGTAGAATTAATGAACTCTTGTCATGTCACCGTCACGGTACCACGTAGGACACTGAACAATAATTAAATACCCAATAACTAGGTGTTGTGGAAATTGTAATAACTACCCAATAATTGCACCCAATAAATATAAGATTAGAGAAAAAAAAAGAAAAATAAATATTTGATTGGTCAAAAGGGGGTGGACCTCAGCTCTCATCCGCCTAGCGCCTGTTATTGGGTTGGCGAAGGTGCCCTTGGCACCCCCCAATAACAGAGCGACATTGTGTTTACGTCCTTAATGGGCTGACGTGGAAGTAGAGGTGTACAAAAAAAACCGGTTTTAAAACTGAAACCGGAAAAAAAAAAATGAAACCGGTTTTTTTGAAACCGGTTTTAGAACCGAACCGAACCGGCGGTTGTAGACCGGTTAGGGATCTTGAACTTCGAAACCGGTTTTAAAACCGAAACCGGTTATAAAAAACCAGTTTAAACCGGTAAAAACCGGGTTTTTTTTTTAAATAAACCGGCTAAAAACCGATCCTAACCAGTTGGACAGGTTATTGTTTTGACTAAAAAAAACCGGTTAGTAACCGAAACCGGTTATAAGAAAAACCGGTTTTTGTTTTTGATGTAAAAAACCGAAACCGGTTATTAAAAAAAACCGATTTGTACACCGGCTAGCCTTAGAATACATGATTGTCTTCTTCATATGCTTTTGTACTGTCATTCAGAAGATCATGTTTGAGCCATGAAGATGAACACATGGGTTGGGGAAAGGGAATTTTCCTTTGAGCAAATGAAAATCAGAGTAACAAATACCATAAGCTACAGAATTCAAATTGGCATTTGAGTGTAGTGTGGTGAAAGATGTATAATAATGAAGTGATCAAGATATTAAATTATTTATTAGTTGTTTCTGTCTTGGACATTGTGTAGTGGTAAGGTGTCACTTTCCTATCTATTACCGAGGTGTAGGGTTTGAATCCTGCAGGGTGTAGGTATTGTTATATAAATTATTTAATATAAAATCAAGCAAGACATGGATCAAGAATTCAAGATGCACTTGAAGCTACTTTTCATAATACTAACAGAAAGTTTAAAACAACCATGTGATGTCATGTTAAACAGAGAAAGCACACATCCTAGAGTATAGCTCAACATATGAAAAATCAACTTATTTAAATATTAAACACATATGGTTAAAATGTCAATCAGCACAATTACACCCAAACACCATCTCTGCCTACTTGTTACAGAGATTTAAAAAAATTAATAAAACCATGAACTGTAATACATATACATATATCAATAGCTGCATATTTAAAAATGAAAAAAAAAACATAAATAGGAACAGTTAAATTATTGATTTTTAAGTTTCAAGACAGACCCAACAGTTAAACCTCCAACCACGAAAACCAAATCGATGACCAAACCGTTTGGGTCTCAAAAAACGTCTAATTTGTTTTGGCTTGGACGATTCGATTGTCTTGAACGGTTTTTAAACACCCCTAATTGTATATAAGAAAAGAAATCTACTGTTAATACCAATATGGGTAACCTCTAATAAAGCCTCCACTTTAAGGGAAAAGATAACAAATCTATAAGCATCATCTATTCGAATAAAGTTGAGACTATCTTTTGGATAAATCTTTTTGTATACATTTTATAAGTGTAACAAAAAAAAATGGAATACTAGGCCCAAACACTTTCAAATTTCAATCCGTGTTATAAGTCACTAGATATGATCATAAGCATTTGGGCTTTCAACTGGACTCGTTCAACTAGTCCTTTTGGGATTTTAAAGTCTGACATTTTCAGTGACAGATCCAGCTTTATTTTGTGGGTTCATACTAAAAAAATTTCCTGGATTCGCCACTGAACATTTTTACTAGACACACAATCATGAATCATACACATGTTTTTGGAGATATCCTATTTTAATACCAAATGCAAATACTTAAAATAGTATCGTTAAATTAGGAAGTTTTGACAGTGATGTTAAATCCTCAAAATTAAACATTGGACCATGTAAATTAGGAGTTTCTTTTTTATAATTACCGAAAGTAAATAACTTTTGCATTTATTGACACTTGCTATATACAATACCAATCATTACAAGTCACACTTTATGGCTAAATGGGCATCTCAATTCATACACTTTAACATTAGCATTATAAACATACAACGCATTAGCATTCTTTTTAAATAAATAAACACTTTAGTTTAAAGAAAAGAAGATATAAGTTACTACTATTGCTAAGTCTTCAATCTTCATAAAGCTATTCCCCCCATTTCATAAGTTCATTTCACATCTCCATAATACATGTCAGGCTTTTTAAATCGGTATTTGTCGTGATTTATTTGCTGAGATGACGACCAGAAGCACATAACAAAATACGGTTATGTAACCCAAGACCAAGGAAGAAAGTACTTTGTGACAAAATTTCCCAAAGTTCTCACAAATCGGCATCCAACCCGCATGGCTATTCCCATACTTGCCCACTTGAGCAAAAGTAGTCGCAGCTCCAGACCCGCCCGCCAACAATATCGCTAACATCTGTATACGTACGACAATTTTAATCATAAATAGATTTAAAAAGTTAACATTAACCAACAATTTAAAACAATTACGAGGCAATATTTTTTAAAAAAATTAATGTTGTAAACAGCCACATCCCTATATTTAGGGAGGGGGGCATTTCATTGTCCCTAAAAAACTAATATTTGTTGTTTTTAATTATATCTTGGATTTAGCATTTAGGTGTTTGTTTTAACTGAGTTCTAAAAAAAACAAATCGCTACCAATTATAGGCCACAAATCTTGTAGCCAAACACAATAACTTTGAACCCTTAATCATATACAATTACTGATTAATATACCAAATATAACAATGGAATTAAGAAACTGTCTTAACAAATCAGGAAACCAATAAATCTATAACTTTTGTCAAATCATCATAAAAATACTAAAAAGGAAAACAATAATTGCATTTTAAGTGGCCTAACTTTTTTCTTTTTGTTACATATAATTAAATCTACAAAACATCCGAATTTCTGACGATCAAAGTTAGAAACAACCAATTACATACAAATACAAATAGCAGGTAAACGTGTAACAAGCTGCACTTTACAGATATAACTAAAACATATTAAACTATGCATAAAATGTATAAACATTACCAGATCATGGAGGAACAAGTAGAAATAGTTGATCGAGTTGGAGAATTTTCGACCGAGTGTCACAACCGGTAGCAACGACAGTACCGACAAGGCACAAGCAACGACATTCATGAACATAAAAAACCTTCAACAAATAAAAAAAACCAAACCAAAAGATTAAAAAAAAAATACTTTCATTGTTACATACGTAACAAGTATAAATTTGCATATAGAGAAACAAAAGATTACGTGAAGGCAGGAGAGTAGGTGTAACGTGCGTCCAAATCGGTCCCGAAAAGCACCTTCGACTGACGGCTATTGAGCAACAAAATGACGGCCGCAGTCGAGGCGGCGGCCGCCATGATCCTGAGCCAGATTTGGGAAGCCATGAAAGACAAATGTGTGATTGGATGGAGTTTTAAGTTGGCCGAATTGTTGTTTTCGGTTTCCATTGCTCAAAGAAAAGAAAAGGGCTTGATTTTGGTGATGGGTTGCAATGTAATGTTGCATAGGTTTATTTATAGGGGTGGGGTGGTGGTTTGTGAAGTTAGAGAAATGTCGTGGGTGAGATTAAAGTGGGAGTGATGGGCATTTTTGGACACGTTCATATTTCAAATATGGTAAGATTTTGTATTTTAATTGATTATCAAGTTTAATAAATACAACTTCATCACTACTACAAACATATATTCAAATGAATATTACCTATTTGGTTAAATGTAGCTAAGTAATTTTATAAGGGTTAAGGGTATGTGTAGCCGATTAACTCTCTTGGGCGTTTTCACACCCACGTCGGTCTTAACCGACGCCTCCTCTTCGCGCCCCACTGTTCAGCTCCTTCAGGTGTTACTGGGCTAACGCCTAGCCTTCTTCGTGCCCTTCTACAGTCCACTGGCATAGTGACAGGCACCACCTGAAAAGTGGTGCCACTTTTAGATGTTGTGGTTGAGTGTGGTTGCGGCTAAAGCCCACTACAATCAGTCTAGTATCACACAAAGAATCTGATCTTATTTTATTATTCACAAAAAAACATCTCTCTATAAATTTGGCATTAAATTCTCACACGTCAAAATAACACGAGAAAGTCATCGAACACGACCTGTTAAGACCCGAACACAATAAGACACGAACCCGAAACATGTAAACATGAACACGACACGAAATTTTATCGTGTTAGATTTTTCAAACACGAACCTGATTATAAGCACGTTATACGAAACGACCTGTTAAGACATGAAAATTTTATCAACGTATCATACAACCTGTTAAGACACGAACAACGACCTTTTAAGACATGAACACGGCCTGTTACTGTCTACATGTCTGATATTTAGCCATTAACAGGTCTTAACATGTATTGTATAATGGTCTTAAGTCTTAACAGGTCATATCGTGTCTGACATGACCTGTTAAGACACGAACACGACATGTTAAGACATAAACACAAAATAGGTAAACAAGGACACGAAATTAAACAGGTCTTATCGTGTCGACCTGTTATAGAAACGAAACCTGTTAACTTCGTGTAGGTTTGTGTCGTGTTATTGTGTCCGTGTCAGAATTGCCACCTTAGTCATAGCACAACATAAGTTTGACATAATAAATTGTTTTAATTATTTAGGGGAACGGTAACGTACAGTAGCTTTTTAACATACGAAGCGTACACAAGTAAATTACTCGTATTATAAAATTCAAACCCTAATTACGCATATGGTAATCTCAAAATCACATATGAACAAAAATCATATAAAAATCACGCATGACTACCCTAATCACGCATGAACAAACACACATAATCACGCATGACTAACCCTAAATCTCGCAAGAGTAACCCTAATCACGCATGTTATATGCATAATTACACACGTTATTTGTGTGGTCGGAATGACAAACGTCTCTATTTTCTGTTCACGTATCTTCGCACGATAAGGTACTATTGTATTTTATACTTTCTCTGGTGTTTTATTAGTTTTTTCTTTCTCCTACGATCTGAATAATTGATTAAAAATTATTAACCATTATCGTGTCTCAATATTTTTCCACAAAATCTTTTTATTAGGCAGTTCCAACTTTTATAAAAAGTATATATTTTTTTAAATAACTGCCATATCGCTTTCAAAAAATCCCTAAAAAGGATTTGCTAAAGTAATATAATTCATCAGAGTAGGGAAAATCTTTTAAGTTATGTCACATAAAAGTTATGTTAATGTAAGTAAATAAATATTAAAAAAGGTTAACTGGAAAAAGTACAAGCTGACAGATATATGGGTTAAGTGAGAAAATAACAATTATTGATGTAAATACCATACAAATTAACTCTAATGCAGATACGTTTAAAGCATAAAATATAATTTATTAACGAAAAAAAGAAATAAGAAAAACATGCAACTTGCGAGTAGCAAAAGAGCATCGACAGGGTGTCAGTGATGAGGAAACCTAAATGCCGAATACCCTAAAATATATAATTATTTTTCTATTCATTTAATACCGATAGGAAGGTTAAAAACTTCTAAAAATAAGAAGCGTACAAATATACAATACAACAGATCGTCCAAGATGATATAATGTTTAGCAAAATATAACCTAATACCGAAAAATATAACACAATGTGAAGGAGAAAAACACAATCAGTCGCACAAAAAGATACAATAACGCAAATATAGAAAATGTCAAATGATGAATAAAAGACGCAATGATAATAAACAAGAATTCAAAAATCTACAACCTATAAATCCAAAAGTGAAAACCTAAAATCTCACGTCGTAGAGTTCAATGAGATTGGTTACAATTAGGGTGTTCATCAAGTTTTCTATTCGGGTTGTTTGGTGCTTCGGTTTTCGGGTTTAGATGTCAAAATGAAAAATTAATGTTTTTTTATAAGATTTCATCAAAATTCATATTGCTACTTTAAAAATATCATCAAAGTTCAATTATTTGACAATACGCTATTATAATATTTAAGTCCCAAAACTTAATGTTTGATATATTAAGACTCCAAACCAGAACACTTCTATAAGAAAAAATAATAAACGTTAGCGGTTTTTTTCCGAGTTTCGTATTTCGGGTCGAGTTGTTCGGGTTTTTGGTAGGGAAAAAATGACCCGATAACCGAATCATTTAAAGTTCGGGTTAGTCGGGTTCGGGTTTCTTGGGTTCGGGTTTTTCGGTTTCGCTAATTCAGGTTTATGTGACGTTGAATTTGGGTCGAGTTTTAGGTTTTGAATAAAAATAAACAGCCCTAGTTACAATGCTACTTGAATAAAGTCAAATAGAGTCCGTTTGATACCCTGTGTATGACTTTTTATTTATAGAAGACTTTGTATTTGATGTTAAACCCCGATAGGGAAATCAAATTCTTTATATATATTAATTCATAACAAGGCAATGAATAGTACTTTTTCTTTTGTCCTTTGTAGGTGTTTTTATTTATTTATTTATTTATTTATTTATATTTACAATAAACTTTTGGATTCTTTTTTATTAGTTTTTGTTTTACGTTTTTTTTTTATTAGATCGTTGTTGTTTGCTACTTAGCATGGTGTATGATAGTTACACTTGGTCTCTTAGATTTTTTAACCTCATCTACTTTTTAATACATGTCAATATAAATTCGACTTTATATGCTATAACTGTCAACCCCAATCGATGGCGGAAACATTGGGGCGGGACCAAATTGATTTCTCGAGACTTAACACTAATTTGCGACAAGTATTTAATAAGATCAAAATTTCATTGATGGTAAAATGTTAATAAATTGTTTCGAAAGGGAAAGTAGAACAAGTTGCAAATAATGAAACGACATGAAACGAAATACATAAGTTTAAATCTAGGTGTCTTCATCAACATCAACTAGTTTCCTACAACATATATTAAAATAATGATCAACAAAAAGTTGGTGAGTATACAAGGTTCATACATAGCATAACAGTGATTGAAAAGTTGTCCATATCTAACATGGTAAATTGCATACATTGTTCGTTATCATACTAGCATGTGTTAACTATAAGCCAAATCAAAGTGTACCGCAATTGTGCATACCATTATCGCCGAAACGACAAGGTTTTAAAAGAGTTTAGTTAAGAATACCACAAGAATACGGGCGGTGCGTTAATCCTGTAGCGCTATAATTGTTCAGGGGGCTTGCAAAGTTAGTGAGCATATAGAACACAAGAATGAGTATAACATGTAATAACAAGGATATAACAAGTATCATGTTTTTTTACGGATAGAGTATGTATGTAAACAAGTTTAATCATGAGTGTGTGAGTTTGTAATATAGTATACATGTTGTACCCAAAGTGTGTAAAACGGTAAATGGGATCGAGTATGCTCACGATTTTGCAAAGCTTCCGATTAAACCGAGAGTTAATGAGTTGTGGAGATGGAGCACCGAAGTTACTTTATATTAGAGGAAATGAAGGCTCTTGAGCATATCGGGTTTCTGGGGAGTTCGATTCGGATTTAAGTAATAAAGTATATGTATACGAAAGTATATATCGTCTAAATACTCGTTTGGACGCTAAGTTTTCGTGTGTTTTCATTGGTTCTAATTTGCCCATTAGAATCACAAACGAGGAGTTTAGAACGAAGATAATATAACCTAAGTTCATAACATCTAACCATAATCCGGTTAGTATCAAAATCCGGTTAAAAATATGTTATATTTTTTATAGTATACTATAGTATAGTCCATCATTTTAATCATATAAATCATGTAAGTCAAGCATGGAGGTTAGATTAACCTCTTTGTATGTTTTACCAAAGCATAAGGTTTATCAACGTAGTAGATAAACCGGTTGGTCATGAATGAAAAATAATATATATATATATATATATATATATATATATATATATATATATAATTAACTAATTCATCAAGTAGCCAAGTAAGGATAGCCCGGACGTGTCATACTCAACATGGCAAATGTTAAAGACGAGGCGGGATTGCTACTTTGATTCTTGGAAGCTACTTGATGTCATTACTCAAAAAGAGTGTGCATTGTTGTGGATGAACGGAAAACTTCATAGTTACACGTGCTTGGGTCGAAACAATCTATGATGATTGACATTCTGAGTACCGAACAATTAAAAACAAATTTGTGAGTTTTTTTGCTGACAAAACAGTCAATGTTGTTTATTATAAGAGGTAATAGGTTACATTTTTTGTTACAAATTAACATTTGGCTTGTCAAAATACATTAAACCTCAAAATATTGATTATTTTAAAAGCTATTTACTTGCTACTAAACAACAAAACAATATACAAGTCCGTAACCTTTTTTTTATTTTAATTCCTAACACTTGTTTAACACTTAACGAAATTGCATACGACTGTTGCACAACTCATGACCTCACAGTTATAAGGTTGATTGTAGTATCTATATAAGTCTATTAATTCATTAAAGAGTTTATGGGACCATTTACTACATTTGTAATTTCTTGATCTATACTTTATCCTTTCCACAAGTTATTTCCTGGTTTGATGTTGCAATTGCCATTTTGTGATGTTCCACAATAAAGGTTGATAAATGATTTATGGTAAAGTTTGACTAGTTTGATTGTGATTTTTGAGATGACAATTAGTGGTTTATCGGTCACAAAAGACTAGTGGCATAACAAACAACCAATATCTTTTTTATGTCTCTCAATCTAAAAGATAAGTAGAAAAATTTATCGAGCATTTTTAATACATACATAAGTTAAAATATCTTCAAAAAGACAACATGAGGATCAAGTGGTGAATTTCTCAATCAAGTGGTTGTGAGCTTAAATTCATGACATAAGTGCATTAGATTCTTTTTCTTGATTTCGTATCAGGGCCGGCCCAGAGCAATTGCAGGGTGGGCAACCACTCTGGGCCTAAATCGAAACAGGGCCCGAAAAAATTTATAACTTTTTATATATACAATTAAAGCCCAACTGTTTAGAAGCCCAACTATTTTTGCAAATCAAATTCAGAAGCCTAACATTTTTAGTGTGTAATGGATTAATTACTTGGTTCAGATCAATAAACAAACATAACGGATTAATGAATAGGCCCAAATTTTTATCTCGCACAGGACCAAATTTTTTTAATGATTTTCGGAGAAGACCCTACTCCGTATTACCTTTTTCTTAATCCTAGTAATAATTTACAAAGGCATCTCTTAAATGTAACATGACTAAAATGCCTTGTCTGCTTAAGAGAAAAATATAAAGAAGTTTGCAAATAGAACAAAAAAAGGTTAAGTGTTGAAATCACATAACACATTTGTTAAGAATTTGGGCTTAATATTCAAGTAGTTCAATGATGAAAACCCAACTTAACTCTAAAAAACTAAAATGCCTTGCGTGGTTAACAGAAAAATATAAAGGGGTTTGCATAAGGTTAACTTTTGAAACACATACCAGAGTGTGTTAAGAATTTGGCTCGATATTCAAGTAGTTCAATTAATGAAAACCCAACTTTACTCTAAAAAACTAATTTGCATAAAATATTTTTAACCAACTAAATGTGGGCTTATAAGCGAAAAGCCCAAACAACTCAGTAACATGACCGACCGGCTACATGTAGAGATGGGCATAAAAACCGGTTCCTAACCCGAACCGGTAGAACCAAACTGGAACCGGTTCCAGTTCCTACCCGACATTAAGTAGAACCGGTTCCGGGTTCAAAATACCCGTTGGTTCCAACCCGGTTCCACAATTTTACCATTTGAATCGGGTAGTAACCGGTTCCTACCCGTACCCGGTTCCTACCGTTGGAACCGGTTCCTGACCGTTATAATGTTACCGTTGGAACCGGTTATAGCCGTTAAAATGTTACCGTTGGAACCGGTTCCTGACCGTTGGAACCGATTCTATATATATTGTTTAGAAATCTATTGTTTAGCACACAATTTCTCATATCTATTATTCTTGTTACATTTCTTTCTTGTTCTTTTTCACATTCTAATCAACAAATGGCCTCAAAGAGTTCCAAAAACGCAAACTCCCAATCCGTTAACAATGTTCCTCAAGATCAATCGGTTCCATATGTAGTTGGAACATTGTCTCATAATCGCAGTAAGGAAGTTTGGAGCAATTGGGAGTTGGTCGAGATGAGTGACGGCTCGCAAAAAGCTCAATGTAAACATTATGGATCGTTATTAGCCAAGGAATCAAACTCAACGTTAACGAAGCATATTAATAAGTATTGCAAAGTTTTAAAGGAAATGACATCCGGTCAAGTTCCACTATCCAAAGATGGTACCATTTTTCGTTATGAGCAAAAATTAGCTCGCGATCGGATGGCGAAGTTGGTGATACAAAAAGCGTTGCCGTTTGGACACTTCGACGACCCCGATCTTACAAATCTTATTCGGGAGACGCTACAACCTCGCTATAAACATGTAAGTCGTCCCACTTTAAAACGTCTTTGTTTAAGTTTATGGGAAAATGCAAAAAAAGATTTAATTGTTTTTTTTAAGAATTTAAAAACTAGTGTAAACCTAACTAGTGATGTGTGGTCGGCTCCACATGGTTTACCGGAATCGTACATATGTGTCACCGCTCATTGGGTTGATCCCGATACATGGCAAATGATGAAGCGTACGATTGCGTTTGACGAGTTTCCTTCTCCTCATACGGGAGAAAATATTTATAAAATTATAAATGGCACAATAATTAAATATGGTTTAGAAGATAAAAATTTTTTCAATATCCTTTGATAACGCTTCAAACAACACAACGGCGATTGAAAAATTAAAGTTGAAGTACAAACCAATACTTGATGGTGTTTTTTTTCACACACGATGTGTTGCACATATTATTAACTTAGTAGTGCAAACCGGTTTAAAAGATCAATTTGTATCGGATTTTATTATAGCATTTAGAGCTATGCTCCAAGATGTTTTCAAAAGTGGAAAAGAAAGATATCAAGAATATAAAAAACTTTGTAAAGATGTCAACCAAAAAATTATTGGACCGAATTGGGATATGCCGACTCGTTGGAATTCAACTTGTCATATGTTTGAAATGGCTATAAAGCAAATGGGCACTTTAAAATCTTTTCATACAACTTTAAGTGATGAGTACCTTGTCGTCCCCTTTCCCGACACGGCTTGGGAAAATATTAATAACCTAAGTACTTTTATACAAGTTTTTAAAATTACAACGACTTTGATTTCCGGTGTTTATTATCCTACTAGTTCTAAAGTTGTGGACCAATTATATTTGATAACAACTAATTTTAAAAAGTTTGAAAATTCTAGTGACATGTTAAGGAATATGACGAGACCAATGATTCAAAAATTTAAAAAATATTTTTTAGAATTACCACCCGTTTTTCTATGTGCCGCTGCTTTAAATCCAGCTTTAAACGTACCAGGTGTTGAAGCTTTAATTGATGAAATTTATGACAAGTTGGATATGCATGAGGAGGATCCAACTTTAAAAGCAAAAACAAAAAAAATATTCAATGAGTGTATGGCCAAACTTTATGATATTATTTTAAAAAATATGGTGAAAAAAATCATACAAATTTGTTTGAGTCTCGGTCCACGGCCTCTAACGGTGAAACAAGCGGGGATCCACTTATAACCATGTTGAATGTCGTTAGAGACGAGACCGCTAGACAACAAAGGGGTAGTGAACCAACAAGTGAACTTGGGAGATATAAAAAAAATCAGTATTCGCTTACTATGACCACCGAGGAGTATAGGAAATTTGATGTTTTGGCATGGTGGAAATCGAAAGAATCCGAATACCCGATTCTAGCCACCATGGCTCGTGATATACTAACGGTCCAAGCTTCCACGGTAGCTTCGGAAAGTGTGTTTTCTCTTAGTGGCAGGGTTTTGTCAATTAGAAGAACAAGACTAACTCCGGAATCGCTAGAGATGGCAATATGCTTAAAGGACCATTTGGATGCCGTTGATCGTGTTCAACATAAAACTAGTCTATAAGATGAAGTTGAGTCAGAGTATAAAATTGTTGACGAAGAGGAGGACGAAGAAGTGGAGACTAACGATTCGGACGACGATTGTACCGAGGTACCCGCACCTAAGAGAAACTTATCGGAAAGTGTTGCACCTGCCGCTAGTAAACGATCAAAGAAATAAAATCTTACTAGAACCGGTTCTGAGTAATTTTTTATTTTTTTTTGTAACCGGTTAATTTTTTTTATATATTGTAACCGATTAATTTGTTTTTTAATTTTAACCGATTATTGTTACTATTTTTATTTATCAATGTAACTAATAATAAAAATCAAACATAACAAACACAATAGAAAGAAACATTACACAAACTTTATTAAAACACCAACGATAACATTTATCAGGAACCGGTAAGTAGGAAGGGGTTTATATACAAAAAAAAAACGATTTTTTAATCAGGAACCGGTTCTGAACAGTAAAAGTCAGGTTTTTACTGTCAGGGACCGGTTCTGAACAGTAAAAGTCAGGTTTTTACTGTCAGGAACCGGTTCTGAACACTATCAGGAACCGGTTCCGCACCATACCCGGTTCCACACCATACCCGGTTCCATAATACCCGTATCCGGTTCTATACGGTTCCATATTCTTGGGTGTGAACCCGGGTAGGAACCGGACCCGGTTCCACACCATACCCGGTTCCAATGACATCCAAGCAGAACCGGTTCTGGGTTGGAACCGGTTCCGGGTAATAATAAAACCCGATTATGCCCATCTCTAGCTACATGTAGAGGTGCAAAAAAACCCGTAGGATCTGAACTCTTGAGAAAAAAAAACTCGGAACCAGTTATTTTGTACCCGGGTATTTTATGCCCGTAACCAAACCCGACCCTAGATGTATGGTATGGATATGGTATACATTTTGAGCTTAATACATGTATCCGATTTATACCCGAAAATTCCCTGAACCAGTTATACCCTATACCCGAACCCGGTTATACCTATGGCCTATATCCCGGTAGAATACCCGAATATTTAAAGTATATTTTTATATTTACTTTACAACTTTTATATTTAAGTATTTTAAAAAATACATATTATAAAGCAAATAATTTGTACTTGAGTGAAATTATGTTATTATAATTTATTTTAGTTATTTTAACAAATCACAAACCAAATTTACTTGAGTAAAACAATAAAAAAAACAAAAACCCTTATTTTATAAAACTGGATATTAATATCCGGTTATACTCGAACCCGATCATACCCCACTTGGGTACATAGGGTACGGTTTTTCTCCTCAATACATATACCCGAACCCTACCTGGTTTCTCTCAATACCCGATTATGCGCGGACCCGATTTCATGCTCAGAACCAGGTATCGGAAAAAACCTGATTTATGCCCCTTGGGTCTAAAGGACCACAACACGTCGCCTCTTACCCAAACCTGACCACAACACCGCCTTTTGACCCGATCACGACACAAAATGTTCAATGCATGCATTACAGAATTATCTTTTACATTTTCAAATATCAGCAACTCACCAAACCTTTTGACCTTTGTAGAGAAAATTCCAAACTATGAACTAAACTAATCTAGAGAGAAAACAGAGAATGTGATGTGGTTTTTAATCGCAACCAAATGTATTAATGCATTTTATAATATTAGAAAACTACAATAAGTAGTAAGTTGAAGAAATTAAAATACTTGAAATTGTTTCGATTATAGAGCTGTTAGAAGTGCGGTTGTGAAGAAATAAAAATCAGATTTCGAGTAACAGAGATCCCTTTAAAGCGTAAAGTCGTACACCCGCAAAACCTGACAAGTCTGGGTAACGAGTACGGAGTACCGGGTATAGGACATTGTTTCATTCACTTGTACGGAACTGTGATTACCAAAATCCGTCCTATACATGACCCATTGCCATCTCTAGACAACGACGTACATGTACTAGTTAGTTTAATAGTTTTTACATGAAAATACCTCAAAACTACAAAGTCTTAACTTGAAGTAAATATGTTCAGTTACACAAACATACCCAACATCCAAAATTAGGAGGGGCATTGGTGTTAGAGGAAACTGATTTATTTCTTGAAAGAATGTACAAATTTACATCTGGTGACAACAAATTCTAACTTGCAAATGAAAATCTATACAGCAGTAACGGAAGTTTTAACTCCATCACCAGATAAGATTACTTTTATTTAAAACAATATTTACAGAGATTGTAATCAAAGAAGATGACTCGACCTTTTAGTTGCTGATGTCGAAGTACTTGGGATCCGACGGATGATGATATTCCACATGCAACTGCAATTTAGACCACCAAAGTCTCATTAAAATAACACAAAGAAAAAAAGTTTCAGGTCAACCCAACCCACCCGACCCGCCCAGTTTGCCGACGTAGAGATAAAAGATACAACTAACTACCTTGCCTTCATCAGCATCAGAGTGTCGCTGAGGAAACACAACCCGCATGTCATAATACAAATAGAACCGTCTTTCTGCCCCAAGGTTTTTGGAGTTCGTTTCTGGTACAGATAACGGATCTGATTTGCACCTTTGAACAGTCCTCGAACTTTTTTTTAAGGCCGGGCAAAGAAAACGCAGATGGAGCGCATAACGTAAGACCCCTGCGTTATTCGCGTTGTCATTCGCTTTTGGTGAATTTCGCACAGATGATGCACCCCCAGTTTTAGAAACCGGTGTTGTCGACGCTAACGTCACCTTCTGGCGCAGAAATGTCTACATTAAAATAAATAAATAAATAAGTTAAAGATTGTGTGTTTTAGTTACTTATTTACATTACTAAAAAAAAACTAACCTTGGTGCCAGCTGGCATGTCACTCAAGTCGTAGTTACAAAGGAACGTATGAATTGGAGTCTTTTCAGGATTGCTCAGGACCTATAGAAACCGATTAAGCAAATAAACATAAATCGTTCCTTTTTTGCTTATACTTCGAAAGCATAGTTGAGTATAAACAATTTTGAACATACCAATTGTATGCGACCTTTCATAGGGACCCGCAAACGACTTTTTTCTACTTGTGGATCGTCAATGCTAAGGCTCCTTTTCATTTTTTGACTTTTAGGCTTGTTTGGCGAAGGTTGACCTGCAAGGTCAATGGATGAGTAGTAAAGTAAGAAGTTATCTCCGTCCACACTTGTTACTGCAAACGGAAGTTTCTGAGGGTGCGGTGAAAAACTTCCTCCGGTAATGTTTAAAACCGCAAGAAACCCATCAATCTTCTGCCATTATCAACAACACCAAACGGAGATATAATCAAAATCGCGTATTCATGAAAACCAATCAACAAATTAAGTTAAAAAAAAAGAAAAGAAAAACTGACCTGGCTGACTGCCGATGAAGCTAAACGACCCGATAATAACGACTCCTCGAAGGACCCAATCCACGACCTTCTTACTTGTAGTCCACTGGGGGTCCTACATAACTTAGGAGATTGGGTCAAGAAAGATGAATCTTCCATTTCAATCATTGTCTCGGGGGTATTCTGAAAAGATTTTCTACCGATTCTAAAGTCTTCTTGAAATGATAGAATATCAGAAATGGTTCCATCAAGAGATAACTCTAACTCCTTCATGGTTAGATGATTATCATCAAACTCGTTGGTCAGAACCCTAGAAGGTTTTGATGTTCTAGAGAACTTTGGACCGAGCGGAGATAAAGACAGAGGAGACGATACCGCTTTTCTTGAAGGTATAGCTATGGGCGAATTCAACGACCGTAACGTTGATTCAACGCCATCTACTCCTGGTGAAGATGATAACGAACTAAAAGACGGATAATCTGTGTTCTCGAGCACAGGACCGTCAGTGAAAAAAACAGAACTTTTTCCGAAACTTACACTTTCCCGGTTCTTGCATTGTTGAAAACTAGTCGGTGACAACACAATAGGTGTCACGATTTTGGGAATCACGATTTCGGTATTCTTATGATCTTGAAAAGCGGAAACAAGATCGTTATCATTGCTGGTTTGTGGCTTGTGGTCGAACTGATTTGGTAAAATCAAGCCATTTAAGGGTGATGAAAACCTTTTTCTAACTATAGCTCCACTGTTCTCTGGGACGTTATCAGTACTGTTATCGGTCTGAATACTATCAAATGCAAAACCAGAAGAACTTGATGATTTTGATTCAAAGCCAACAATTCTGGAAACGGCGGTTTGAACATTTCGTCCGGTTTTGCGAGTGAGTGTTGTGATCTTATCTGACGAACTAAGTTTCTGCCAGTTTACGTGTTTATCTCTGTGTGAATTGGAGATATCTGTAGAACTAATCACACCTGGCACACGAGTGACGTGCATTCCGCTCATGTCACAGCTGCTTAATCCGTGAAAATGAGGAGGTGACTGGACTGAAGTGCTGAACGACGCAGTTACTTCTTCAGCGATTTTGCTAGACGAGGCTTGAGGCAAGCCCATGGTTATTTTTTTTTCTTTTTTTTTTTTACTTCCTAAATCTGTGAAAAGCGTTAAACTACTACCTTATTTACTACACCAAAGTTCTAACCAACGATTCGAATTATCTATATAGATCTAAGACACACGTACAGCAGAAACTTAACATGGAAATCTAGCTATATTTCATACCTACATAAAACTATTCACTATCTATCGGTTCTAATTAGCATTCCAACCTTTGCAACAGCCTCTTCAAATCCCAAACCTAACCCAAATGTCCAAATAGCACATGTAACACAATCAATAACTCCTTGAAATCTGTAAGAAGAATGAGATCGGAAGTCCATTGTTTTATTCCAGAAAACCGAGCTCAAAACCTGGAGTAACATTAAACACAATCAAATTTAACAGCAAGCATCACATTTAAGTGAAGAACATCAAATGAATTAAATGTTATTGTGCATTGTCCATGAATAAAAACTGAAATACAAGGATTCTTAAAAGCACCAAAGAATCTAATAACACTGCAACAAAAGGAATTTAAGTTACAATATCCAAATATCCATTTTCAAACATTGGCAACAGAATCTGAACTTCATTCAAGTACACAGATCAATGAAGATGCTACCAACAGCTAATGCTAAGTGAAAACAGAGAAACAGATTCAAAACAGCACGTTGTAATGCAATAATTACTTCAAAATCTATAGAATCACAGCAATCCGTCTTTTCAATACAACATTTCACACGTATAATCAAATCATCCTTATTCAAAACCTAATTTCTGAAAATTGAAACAAACGAAACATCAAATGAACTAAATGTTATGTGTTCATTGTCCATGGAAAAAAAATGAAAAAAAAAATAAAAAAAAAATCAAGTTTAACTTATTCTCATTTAACAAAAGGTGTTTCCAAACAAGTAAAACAGAATCAAAACTCACAGTTATCTGAATCTATATACACCACAACTTCATTCAAGCACACATATCAATAGAGATGCTATCAACAACTAATACTAAGTGCAAATAGATAAACAGATTCAAAACTCCACATTAAAACACAACAATTACTTCAAAATCTATAAAATAATCACAGGAATCCGTCATGTTAAACAGATTCAAAACTGCAAGTTGAAACACAATAATTACTTCAAAATCTATAAAATAATCACAGCAATCCGTCATGTTAATATAACATTTCACACAGAGAATCAAATCAACCTTATTAAAAACCTAATTTCTGCAAATCCAAACACACGAAAGTCAAATTGAACTCAAACTTCAGTCGTTTACGCCAAATTAAATCTATAACATCGATATAAACAATAACACTTTTCAATTTGTGACTTGTGTGCACAATTGCACAGCGTAAAACAGTAAACGCGCATTGATCAAAAGCAAAATCAACGCCTCAATTAAACAAATAAAAAAAAGAGGATGATGATAATCAGAAAAGAGAAACAACGCAACGAACCAGTGCAGATTACGATCATGTAATTTGCGATTGTGAAATAAAGTGGCTTTTGAATGAATTATAAGTTAGAATTAGGTTTTTTGTTTGTTGTTAATTTGGAGGAATAATCAGATGAAGGGGTATTGGATGAGGGAGGGTTTTGATGATGAGGAATAATATTATAATAATAATAATAATAAATAATAATAATAATAATATAATATTAATAATAAATAATAAAAAAGAAAGAAAGAAAAGGTGTGGATTGGGAACCGTAAGGCTAAGGGCAGCCCCATGTGTATCAACTTGCGGTCTAACTTTTTGTCTCACATTTTTTGGCCGACTCTTTCTCTAATTACGGTAAATCTAGTCAATTCTAATTTTTTTTTCTTTTAATAATTAGGATGGCTTTCGTTATTCTTATCAAGGTTCAATTAACCTAGACCAAACTTTTGTTTAGATTTATGTCATATGAGAATGAGATATGGGTTCAGTACTTTAGTGGAAGAGTTATGGGAAAGTAAATCCATGAAAACATGATGAAGTGATTTAGGTGATAGTACGTGTATGCACGTAAGTGTTAGCGGTGAGAAATTAATGCGTATAATGGTTAGACGCCCTCACGCATCGTTGTAATTGAGGGAGGGGTATTTGTGTAATCGAAACTGGTTACGATGATAAAGTTTTGTGTTGTTGCTTTGGAGTGCATGTTCTTGTGTTGTGTAATAAACTTGATGGTCAATGGTCAATGTTGTATTCAATTATTATCTTTGAATTGTGTATTAGGGCATCTAGCCCGTGTACTAAGAACGTCTTTTATTTGAGTCTCTGTGTTTCATTCTATGATTATATTTGATGACCTAGCATTCTATAGTCTGATTCTTCTCATTTACGCTAAGGGAGTTTTTCATTTGAATCCTAGCATTTCATCGTATGGTTATGATAATCATACTATGAAAAAGTCTTACCAATAAGGTAGTGATTACCTCTTATGCTCGACAAACTTGAGAGTGATTGCCAAACAATCTCACCGATATTGTTCATCAGTGAATCATCTCAATAATATATATATATATATATATATATATATTGGATTATAATCATTTGTGAATAACTTCTTAAGAGTGAACTGAGTGAACTAATCTTGGCTTTTAATCATTTTTATATTAAAAGGGTAAGATTGATATTAGTCAAGTACATTTAATTAAAATCTTTTAATTTTCTCATCTCTTAACTCTCTATCTCTCTCTCATTTTTAATTATTTCTCTATTATTTTAATTATAAGAGATTAAAAAGGGCTAATGTTTATTTTTAAATAAACTCTTATGTTCTTTTTAATATTAAGTATTAAACCTAATTAAATTATGTTTTTTTATATATGTGTTTACATATCAGTATATACAAGACTTATATACTTGTGTATAATTACATTTTGTTCCCACATGTTGGTATAAACCAGATTTATACACATGTGTATTATTCAAGTACATATGTGTATAAACTAACAGCTGTGTATCTTGTATAAATTGAAAGTTTGCGAGACTGTACACATGTGTATAAACTAACATATGTATATCTTATATAAACTAATACTATCGAGACTGTACACATGTGTATACACTAACAACTGTGTATCTTGTATATACGGAAACTAGCAAGATTTTAGGAATTTTGATTATATTGTTTAATAAATGCAATTTACAAAAGACGCAAATACCCTTCTGTCAATTAATTTAAAGGGAAGTTACAACATTATAATTACAATCTTGCAATTGTTTAAAAATCTCTAGATGATATAATCCAATGGCTCAGATTAGTTCACACAGTTCACTCTCAACCTAGTGTTCACTCTAGAATCCTATCATATATATATATATATAGGGTAGGGTTATTGTAAAAATGATTTGTTTTGTGAGAAGTGTAGGAAGGAATCTACACCATTTGATCTATAATCTAATGGTTGAGATTATAATGACAAAATTGTAAACATTGTTTACTATTAAAATAATTAATTTTCTATATTAGGTATATAAAAGTAACTTTAACAGTTTTAAATATAGAAACCCACATGCGATGCACATGCAAGTTCCCTCTTCTTTTTTAAACGTCAATAATTTTTTATACATAACTCTTTTTTTTTAATTACACCATAATAACGAGTGATCTTTTATCTTTAATATGAGTACCATATTGTTATACTGATATAGAGAAAAAAATTATGTTTTGATATGATGCTTTTGTCTATGGTGTTTTGTCTATGTTCATACAATGATGTTTTAATTGTATTATGATTTAAGGTGTTGTGTTTTACAATAAAACACCATGAATGTATACAAAACACCATAATATTACAAATAATGAATTATGATTCAAGTCATGGTGTTTTAACATCTACAGTCTGTAACATTGTATTGTGATTAAAGTCATGGTGTTTTAACATCTAGAATAGCAATAGAATTGTTCTAGATGTTAAAACACCATGACTGTATTATGATTCAATTCATGGTGTTTTTGGAATTTATATAATGTTTTATACTTGCAAAAATAACAAAAATCATTCCAGATGTTAGAGCATTATGGTTGTATTACAATTCAAGTTGTGGTATTTTATGGAATTCGTATGGTGTTTTATACGTACTAATGATAAAAAAAATAAGAACTGATGATTCAAAAAAATATGAACTGTAATTTCCTTATGAATCAGACGATAATGATTTATAAAATCTCTGAGTTGGTATATAAAATTGAATTCTTAAACGACACCATCCAAGTAGCAAAATAAAATAAAACAACGTTAAACTAAACGAGATAACTTTTTCCATTTAAAAGAACCACCATAATTCTTATTGAAACTCATGTAATGTACAAAATCACACCATATAAAAAACACCATAATCTGTAACAACACTGATAAATACGGGTTGGAACAAGTGAATATGGTATTAAACTATGATTTATGGTAAAAAGGGTAAAACATAAATTAGTCATGCGATGACGAATAAATAAGGAATATTGAAACATTACTTTATGGTGTAAACCATAATGGATAATAAGGGGCAAAATAGTGATGTGGTCACGAGTTGATGAATAAATAAAGAGTTTGGAAAAAGACACCATATAGCGTAAGTCATAATGGGTCAAGCGAATTAAGAAACGATTTTTAAATAATATGATCACACAGAGTAAAACGAAATGGATTAAATGGGTGAGATGGCAACTAAGCGCCATCTCATAATGATAAATAGTCATTTGGGTCGAACGGGTCAAATGGTGATATTATCACCATTTGACGATGATGACTAATGATCGTTTTGTTGAGTTTTTGTGCTCATAGAAATAATAGAGTATAATTAGCATCGCTATTACATATCAACTAATAGAGCATGATACGAGAATGGATCAATGCTATAAGCCAAGCCAGGTACGTGTAACGGGTCAAAACTCTCATCAAGGACTTAAAGGTCCGATGAAAGTTAAATAGGTCATAAATGTGGACTACCTAAGGTAAGGTAAATCCAATAATCTAATCCATAAACATTATGTTCTTAAGAACATAATTATTTTACATAGATAATGGTTAAATATTCATTTTGGTCAAAACATGTTAAGGTAAGTCATTCGTGGTAAAAGAAGAGACTAAGTTGACCAAAATGCCCTCGTGTGGTAAAAACAAGTAAATGAACCTAAGGGTAGCTTAAAAATGAGTTTTATAATTCATTAGACTCGTTCGATAGTGTAAAAGCGAAAAACATAAGCCTTTTTGGTTTAATGCCTTTTTAAGGGTCTTTTTCGTAAAATGTCGAAACGAAAGGTAAATATAGATAAAATGAATCTACGATAACAAATCCACCGCAAATATAGTTGTGGTGGAAAATAAATGAATATTTTCGTGTGGAAATGATAAATAGATAAGGTTTGATTGAAATAAGCAAGGGTTTACGCTAAGACCACCAAACGGGTCAAAACGATAAAATAAAGGTTGTTTGTATGGAGCGATGGTTTTCGCTAAGGCAATAAAACGGGTAAAAATGTAGTTTTAATGCATATCGTAATGGATGCGTAAATACTCGTTTTGGTCTAAATGGGATTAAAGGGCAATATCGGAAGATATGAGTATAAACCAGGAATAGATGCATAATTCATAAGAAATAAGAATCCGGGTCAAGGATTTCAGGTCAAATATGTAAGAAAATATTTTACTGACATTTAGAAACAAGTTTCATAGGAAACAGACAAATGTAACAAGTTACGGAAGTTTTCGTAATAAAAACGACAAAACGGAAAATATTGCGACAGCCCACTTTAAGCTACGCTGGTCAGTCGTAGCCTATGGATGGCAACTGTGGGATGGCAACTGTGGAATGAAAACAGGAATTAGTGTTTTATGGATGTGTCACCGAAAGTCTAGAGTTGTGTTTTAAAAAGTACGGGACTTGAAACGGGTCGAACGACAATTGATCAAATCTGCAGCAAAACTGCTACAAAGGTACCGTCGCCGAAGCAATGTAGAATCTCCGACGACTTAAGCTACTGTCTACGGTAGCAACGTCCCGACGCAACTTTTAAAGAGGCGTCGCCGACGCCACCTCAGAAGTTGAGTTTTCTGTTTGATTTATTTTTGACGAGTCGGTTATATTATGCTTTTCGGTAATTTGCTAAAATACTAATGTTTTGCAAATTTCCAGTTTAGGGTAATCGTAAGCACTTCCGGATGACGACCAAGGCCGATGGAGAACCGAACACGATCAAAGTTCAGCTTCCGCATTTGGTTTCAAGCTATGGAACTAATCAGTAACGACTTATCAAAAATGTTATTGTTAATAAAGTTTTATAAACTCAAAGATTTGAAGTGACGTGTAATCGCATTTTCTCGTTTAAATACGAAAATTTGACATTATTTTAATATTATAAGACAGGGTCTTACAAAAAATATATATATATATATATATATATATATATATATATATATATATATATATATATATTAAAGCCAACAATTCAATTGTTTGGAAATTTGGTTAATCACGAAGGAAAACATATGAGATGTGTTTGCTAACTTTTTAATAAAGTCTTATCAACTCAACATATTTTTGTAAGACTAATGTTTTATAAAAACTGGACATTATTTTCAAGAAAATTACGAATTAGTTTGGTTTGTATGTATATATTTATAATTTCAGTTAGACCCAATATGTTTCTTTTAACTTCATTCGGTCTTGTATGATTTATATGAAGATGTAATGTATAGAAAATGTAACAGAGTACATTAAACACATTAGTTTATACTATCAATAAAGAAAAGACAGACTGTATTTTATAAACAAAAGATTTGGCATTAAGTGATATATTTATTGGGTTGGCTTTCTTTTTCTCTTATCCGAAATCAAAGGCTACAATACAAAACAATGGACACCCTTGGTCCACTGTTTAAATCCACTGGATTAGGATTAGGTATTTCAAATAAAATATGTTAATATTGTTTCTTGTAAAAGAGGAAAGTTCAACAAAAAGTAATATTTTTTCTTAATATATTTTTTTTAATTTATTCAAATTTTTATCAACTTGAAAAAAAAGAACTCAAGTTCTAACATTGTTTTAGTGTTATAAACAACATTATTTTAGTGTTATAAACTTTTTCACAATCAGATAAAGGTAAGGATATTTATACAACTTGATTAGTAGTTTGTGTTTTTTTTCTAAATTTGGTTTAAAATAACATAACATGTAAATGTGAAAAAAAAAATAGCTATATTATAGTAACAAAGTTTTATAACTATTTGTAGATCATTTTGTTTTAACAATTTGTGATTTTTTTCCGGAACAAATAATCTGAAGTTTAAATGATTCTTTGAGTTAATAAAAAAAAAAAGCTCAAGTGACTAGAGAGTACTAAAACTTGTTTATTATTTAATAACTTTAGCCAAAAATAATTAATGAACTAACGATGTATTGACTATTAACAGCTAGATGTGTCATTTGATTATATTTGTAAAAGTAATCATAGTAATAAGGGCTATGTTGAAATAGGTCTACCTTAAAAAAAATTAATAAGAAACTAACATATTCTTAAATATTTATATATTCTTCACCTCTCATATAAATGGGAGACACCTTACCATCATGCTATATATATATTGTTTACTTAATTTAATAATAATTCCAGTTTTTTTTAAGGACCTACATGTATGTGGTTTACTCATTTATTCCTATTTATTTGAAATATATTAATTTATTCTAGAATATAATTTTTAAAACATAGATAGAAACATCTGTCTACAAATCTAAATCATTAATTATCAACATCATAGACACAATTATTTTTGGTACGTGTCACGGCATCAACCTTAAGAATCTAACAATCATAAACTAACATGTAAAACTTACGCCTTGAGTAAGCTACCAATCATATTTGACAAAAAAAGACATATTTCTAAAGTTTTTAATGCATCTTAACCATATTGCACTAGAACTTTCTTTTTTTCAAATATCATATAAATTAATAAATAAATATTATTTTAAACAGCTGACAATTTATAAACACTAACGAGCAAAAAATTAGTCAGCACGAACAAAACTAGTTGCAATGACATAAATTTGGTTTGAAGCCAAGCAACCTAGTTCATCTTGACCTTACGATTACAATTAACAAACCACAAATAAGAAACGTTGATAATAAAGTCAAAGATGGTTTCATGCGTCTTCTTGTTATACTCAAACATTTTCAGACCTGAGTGTACAAAAAAGGACATAGAATTGAAGGAACGTCAATACATAGTTTGCCAAATTTATCCTTGTTGGGAGTCATTCTAACAAACTGGACGTGAAAGACTGTTGACCTCTCTAAGGATGAACCGACTCCATCTTGTAGACCCAAACCTATCCCGAAAAACAAAAAGATCAATGCATTTACAAATTGCGTTAAGTGTGAAATCTTCTTCAAATTCCAAATCCCAAATCCACATATCCTAAATATCATTGAATCGAAGCTCTTCCAATCAACGAGTACATCATAAATTTGAGATGATTCAACCCCACCTCTAATGGCAAGTCGCCCCAATTCCACAACCAACCATCACTATTTCTATGATCTTTTATAAAGCACATTTTATCCATACCAAGACTGTATAAAGAGATAAATATATTTATTAATCATTTTCTATATAAGTATTGTAAATTAATATAATTCTATTTTTTTACATTTTGTGATGTGTATATATATATACATGTGTAACTTTAATAGAGTTTAATATGGTTGAAGTTTTTTGTATCACAACAAATGATAAAAGAAACTTCAGTTTTGTAATACTAATCTGATGGAAAAGAAGAAATAATTTTGTTGTAACAAAGAAAAGAAGAAATGGGACGAAGCAACAAAATCAAGTTGAGAGATTGCATTGAAAAAGGAGAAGGGGATTTGTTATTTAAGTTGATGATAAATAATAAAATAATAATAAAATAATAATAATAATATAATATAAATTGAAAAGCGTTGTCTGTAAAACAAGCAACAGGAGACGTGTATCATTCGCCAGTCGCTGATTCATATTTTCTCTTTTTGGTGTTCGTACCCTTTATATTTTTAACTTTAACGTTGGCCGAATCAGAAAAATATGGCCCTGAACCTTAACAAATTAATAATATAAACTAATTTTTCTCTAAATACCCAAAAAAAATTATAGTAATAAACGATCATTCAAATTTCTTTATAATCAAAAATTTTTGAAATTTTTGTGCCCTGAAAAAACATGCCCTAGCTGAACACCTATATTGCCCCTCCTTAGAGCCTCCTTTATAACTAAACTTCTAACTTTTAAACTTCAAATCGATTTTAGGGTGGAAAGGGCACCGTAGTGTTTTCTTAGCTCATCCAATCAGATGTTGCCATGTCATTTTCATCCCCAAGTACCCTAAATGAGACAAAACACTGGCGGCGCTTACCCACAAATACCCTAGAACCATAGACTCCACCCTTTTACTCCACTCACCAATCACACGCACTCTAAAGAGACGACCTCACCTCCTCACACACACCCTTAAGTGACGAGGTCTGCCGTGTAAACTATCCTAGTTGCAACCCTAGGGGGTGGCGCTGTTGCCTAGCTGCAAACTACACTCATGCCCCCCCCCCCCCTTTTCGAACGACCTCTATTTGGTGTTCAACAAAATAGAAGATTGTTAGGCCTTTGGTATACTTTAATCCTCCTTAACTCCACCTAAAGGGTGGTTTGTTTAGCGATTAATTATTCAAACATCTTACTGGTTCTTAATAATTCAGACTATTTATTTCGCAAGCAGATGTCTGAATGGTTCAAACATTTGCCTCTGAATAGTTAAGAATTATACTGAGTCTGAATGGTTAAGACCTTTAATCTTAATTGATCACTCATTTGCCTCTAAACGATTAAGCATTATACTAGCTCTTAATGGTTCAGATCTCTTACTTGTTCAACACTTAATGGTTCAGACATCTTATTGATTCAGCACTTAATCATTCAGAAGTTGCCAAACAACCCCTAAGTGCCACATCACCCATTCCCCCCTATTTCACTATGCTTTACTCTAAGAAAATTGTTTAATTTCATTAACTTCATCTAACCTTATTTTTTTAGTGGTTTTTTGTTTAAAAAAAAGAATAATTAATTAACTATTTTAACATCCGGTTAACATGTTAACAAATAACTCATTTAATACCCTTAACTCAAAGAGGGAGTGATTTGCAATGCTACTTAACATGCCATGTTAACGTTAACACATCAAATGTTAAAGTACACCTCATAGCTTTAAACAACAGTTAAAGTTTGTTTTCCCAAAATAGTAAAATTTAGATTTTTTTTTGTTGATGTGTTTTCAATTCTAAAATATTTAAAATAAAAATATCATGTTTCGTTTATTCATACACCTTTACCATATTTCTCTCCTTAAACGAAAACGTAGTTCACTCACACTGCTTTTAGGTCGAAGCATACCAGGTTCTTCTAAACGATGCAATCACGTTCAAATTTTGCGGATTATAATACACCAGGTTATAGACCCATGTGTTATATGGGTTTGAGGATAGAAAATGAAAGACTTTAAGATAATAATAGAGTTGATCGAATTCTTTGTGTAAAAATGTGTTTTCAATTTATATAAACTTGAATAAGTTTTTTAAAGTAAATATGTTATTGTTGAGGTGGATTACGTTTGAAGGACATAACGATTTTAATTTTTTAATTATTTTTTATACTTCGTATAATTTCTTGCATCACACGTAATAAATATAAATTTTGAGATGAATACATATAATCCTAATATAAACTATACATACAAAATTAAAGAAAAATATAACATTACTCATTTTAAATGACGCACTTACGAAGAAGAATTTTGTTTTTGAATACATAAGAATTAGTTATTTTATTTCAAATTAATATTTTCTTATTTTAAAAGGTGTTATCAAGGTAGAAAATGAAATGGAATTAGTTCATGATCTAATATTATATATATATGTGTGTGTGTGCGTGTATGTTTAACATTTGTGAAAACAATAATAAATTATAAACATGATGGGGTTTTAATTTTTTGGTGACGTCAGATAGTGATGAATGTATAAATTTTTTGTTATCCCATCTTGTTTTGATAAGTATGTTTTTATTTATTAAAGTAAAGGTATTATATTAAAGTATAGGTAAATGAATAACTAATATTAATTATCAAGAGTTAATAATATTAAAGAGATTTAATCATGAATATAAAATTATATATATATATATATATATATATTAAATTCAACCATTTAATAGTTTTTATATTAATTTACTTATTATTTATTATGGTTGATGTAACATAATAAATTACCATATAACATTTTTATTAAAAAAATTTATTATAAGGAAAAGCCATATGACATTAAGATTACTCTTTTATTAATATTAGTATGTTATAAATTGAGTTTAATCACTAAATGTATAGACAAATAAGTATAGTGTTGGGCTTATTGGGCTAGAACTAGTTCGCAACAAGTAAGCTCATTAGGATTACCCACCTTTTTAACATAACGATCCATCCCCTCTACTATTAGAAATACATAGCTTACCCACAAAACACACTCGTACTATCAGAAATACATAGCTTACCCACATAACACAATTGTAAATATATACATGTCCATACAAGATATTTTATATATGTTTTCTTGGTATCAGTTACTCACTTGAGTATTGGAGGACATTCCGAGGGCTTTAGCCTCAAGCCACATTTTAATGAATTCTTATGGATTCTAGCTCAGATATAAGCTTAGTAACGCCACATGCAACTCAACATGAAAACATAGTCTGGCCTGGATTTAGATGTAGCATCATGTGAAGTTGTCTTCCTACCTTCTTCGCCATAAGACCAAACGTAATGGCCTCGTGGTTGGCCAAACCACGAACCACGCGTGACCACGAGGGCCACAGTGCCCCCTCCTCGTGGTTGGGCTTTTTTGGCCTTTGTTCATGGTTGGGGTCACGCAATGAGAAGTTTGATTTCCAAAAACAAGCCAATGGCTAATGAGTGCTCGAAGTGGTTTCAAATGGTTCATTACTACATCTTTTCACTAAGTGGTTTGGTTAACATGAAATAGACGACACGTGACGAGAAAGAGAAAACCACATGATATACCACTACATGTTCTAAGGCTCTAAGCTTTTTCTTGTAATAAATTTTATGCCGCTCTAAATATTTACCTAAGAGTATACTTCTACCAAAAAAATTTATTTTGAAATATACATGCCACATCGCCTCATAATGATGTGTATCCTAATTGATTTATCTATATACTAGTGCTTATATCCACGAACTTCGTGGTTTTGAAAATGATATGTTTTTTATTGTTTGACAAAAGAATTTACGTTTAAACTGATCATAAAGAAATTGTACGCATGAACATACTATGGAAATCTGAAGTTCACGATGAAAATACAACGAACCAATGTACTATAGATATAAGTAAATGAAGGAAATATGTTTTTGTGGTTTGAAATATAAATTGAAATTCTATTACTATGATACTTCTGCTTGTTGGAGCCTCGTAATCAATAATCTCGAATTTTTTTTGACCAAATGAAAAAACAATTATCACCTAATGAAATATGTTCGACTTGAATCATATCATGCTATCCAACGACATTGTACCTATTGTAAACAAATTATATGCAAAAAATTATATTACTAATATACTCAAAATTGTTGTAAAATAAGTAAAATAAAAGGAAACAATAATATGAGTAATAGATTGACAAACCTTGTTTGACCAATGTTCTCTCTACGAAGATTTAAAACCCAAGTATTTCCGTCAATAAAGATGACCTTTATTTCACAAAACTCATCTAAACCACATAAGTCAGTAATTAATTTGGGAAGGATCTACATTTGATAACAACATAACAATTTGTAATAATATTATATAGACAAATTAGTAAAAGATAATAAATTAAAGAGAAAATAGGATAGTAATATCAATTGATGAGTTACCGTCATTGCAAAAAAATACAGTTAGGATCGTCACTAATTTGTAGATAACTTTCCACATTGCTAATATATTCGTATTCTTGCTAAATCAAAGGAGAATTGTTTAACAAAAGTTGACGACCATGTTTATTGAATATCATAATATTAAAATTTGTCGCATCCTTGATTTGAAAACGGAGAATATCACCAGGATTTAATCGAAGATCTTCTATAAATTTAAACCAACCATCAGCAAAACAGTAATTCGAACCAATCATCCTCATACGAACTTCTCATTGATGAAACTCGGATACAATAAGCGTAATTAAATTATTCGGTAAACGATATTGATAATGTTTGGCAATAAAAGTAATTGGTAGAACCTGTAGACAAAATTGTTTTAAATAAGATGGTAGTATTATCTATTTATATTCAAGTGTAATAAAAAATAATTAAAACTGTCATGTATAAAAAATAATATGTATCATAGGAGTTCATAAAGGGTTATGAATTATCTTGCAAAATGATTTTCCATATTCTTTATTTGGATCATGAGAAAAGTGCTTGAATATGAAAGTACGATCACCAACATCGTTGAATATCATGAAGAAAACTTCATGTCCTAAGTGGTTTAAAACCTTGTACCATCCATCCGTAAAATAGAATATATCATCTACTATTTTGATAACAACAGACCATGAATGACTATGATCAATTTTAATAGTAACAGTTGAAAATTATAAGTTATTCATCCATATAGATCTACTCATACATATTGGTATACCTTACAAAAAAAGAAACACACATTTCTTAAAACAAAAGATAAAAAAATAATAATAAGTTTCTTAAAAAAAGAATATAGGGAGGTGTGTAATGAAAGAAAAAAAATGCAAAAGGATCAAGTATAATCATGATGAAGTTTGGACCATGACGATATATGTTAACCAAAACAGTAAAAGAAAAATAATGCTAAAGATTGAATAGTACTTGCAACACTTATAATGAAGAAAAAAATGTAGAATATGTATTTAACGAAGAACAATGCTAAATCATACCTAAAGAAGAGTTAAACATTAAATCTTGACTAAACTAAAAATATTTTACAAATAGTATGTAAATAATTGGTTATTTCTTTTCCCATATATAAAACAAAATTGAGAACTTTAAATCCATACAATATGATGAAATATATAAAATAAATTATGTAAATCAATACATTGAATGGGATAAAACTGTCACACCCCAACCGATGGCGGAAACATCGGAGTGAGACGAAATAGATTGCTCAATGCATCATAACACTATTTGCGACAATATTTAAATCAAAATTCATTTCACTTCATTGATCAATTGTCAAATACAACATAAATCGAAATACAACATTACGACATAAAAGCCTAACATTCTAGGTGCGAATCTATGTTGTCCCTACTAGATTCGTCATAGCATCAACATCAACCTGTAACATGTTAAAAATATAGTTCAATACAAAGGTATTGGCGAGTACACAAGTTTAAGTATATAACATAAGTATAAAAGAGTTTACTCAAATCAACATGGCAATTGTATACAAGGTAGCTAACATGCAATACTAATTGTCAAACCCAAGTGTCCACAAGTATTAAGTGTCTCTCTTTACACGAAATAACGAGACTAAAGTATGAATAAGAATAAGTATCAGCTTAAGCTTAACATTACCCCGACAGGCGGTGTGCTACTCCTATAACGCTATATATGTTAAGTTGGGGCTAGCTAAGTTAATGACAATAAGCATGTATGAATTTAGCATAAACCTAAGCATAGCAATAATCATGTATAACGGATCGAGTGTATAAAGCATGTAGTGTGTGTGTATTCGTGTATTTTTGTAAGTTAACATGTTACAACCCAAATTGTGTAAAAAAGGAAAATGGGTCAAGTGTACTCACGGTTTTGCAAGCTTCCACTTGGTACTTCCATAAGGTGTTGGAGGGAGTTTGGAGAATGGAGCACCGAGTTATCCTATATGAGGAAACATAGGTTGGTAAGTATTCGAATGATAAGGGAGGACTTAGGAATTTAAATACACTAAAGTATGTATACGAGAAAATAATCATCTAGACTTAATACTCGTTTTGACACTATAAGACCCATTCGGGTTGATGTGTTTTCATGGTTTGGGATACCCATTAGAATCGTAACGAGAGATTAAGTACGTAGGTGATGTAACCTAGTACCATGACGGATAATCATTTGATTATCATCAAGAGTTCGGTTAGTATATATATATATATATATATATATATATATATATATATGTGTGTGTGTGTGTGTGTATTATATAGTATATGTAATAAATAGATCATAAACATTATGGAAATTCATAGAAGTCATGCATGGAGGTAGGAGGATAACCTTCTTTTTAACCTCTTCCGTATTGTTCATCAATACATAAGTCGTCATAAGGACGACAAGGATGGTCATGAATAAGCTAAACATAAAAGTAAAAGACAAATAAAGTAATCAAAATCATCAAGTGAGGGGGTGAATTGAAGGTAGGATAGTCAAGGCTTCCATGTAATCACATACCAACTTAAGTGTTGTTTCAAGAACAAGCTTGGAATGATACAACACTTGTGGGTCAAAATCCTATTAAAACAAAAGGTTCTTACACTTGGGACCTTAAACATGGTGATGTTCCAAGTTCTTTTTCCATGGAAAACTTATGGAAACATTCCAAAAAGGTGATTCAAGTGTTAAAAAGGAAAAAATCAAAGGAGAGAGGTGAGGGTGAGTTAGAACTTCACCTTTGAAAGCTTGAACTTTCAGATGGAGAGAGCTTTAGAGCTTTAGAGAGAAGAGAAGAAGAATGTTTGAGGTGTGAAATGAGAGGAGAAGGAGGTGGGTATTTATAGATGGGTTAGGGGGTTGTTAGTTGGGTGTCATAAATGCAACAAACACAAACTTGGCCACGCGAGAGGGTGAAGGATACTCGGTCACGCGGGCCGCAAGGTGTCTAGCGGGCCGCGAGAGGTTATCATGAGGTCGGTCGTGGGTCGCGAGATGTGTAATTCCAGAAGCTTCTTTGGTTTTTGTCACTTTTAGTCCTTGAACTTAGTTTATTTTGACGTTTTTGCATGTTTTAAGTATATATTGCATAATAGTATGAGGTATGTGTGTCGAGTGTGAATGTATGGATCTTTAAACGTATAACAAGTATCAGTTTGCATGCATTTAACGATTGAATGCACGTAAGATAAGTATGTATCAAGCATGTATTTTATTACGATTCAAGTCTTAGATTACAAAATTGGGAAAAGAAATACGAATACAAGTTTCCAAAAATAGAAATACGAATACAAGTTTCAAAAAATAGAAATACGACTATACTTTCTAGTTAAGGAAAATATGAAAAAGCGAGGCGTTACAAAAACAATAAAGAGAAAACAATAAGATAGATGTATTGATAAAGAACATTATACGTTTATGATAATCATAACGAAATTCTCTGAATGAAATTATTGTGGAACTCTCGGGTTCATAAAGCAAATAAAACAACCAACGTATTATGGATATAAAAAATATTAGGAGATTTTAACCGTATATAGCAGATATGTGAGTGCCAGATTTGTTTTGAGGCCTCACACGGTTAAAGACCTCACACCCTAATAAAGGAAGTAGCTTCACGACCCTTAGTCATTGTTAAGTGCACGATGAATTTTGTAATTTTAGAAATTGCAATAAAAAATGACTTTCTAGTATAAAATGTTTTAAAAAGGTTGGTGGATGCTTACAGATTATCAAATGAATACATTATGCATACTTGAAAATGCAACAAATACATCCCAGCTAATGTCACCTTAGGAGATAGTGTCATAAAGAATCATTAAACACAATCCAATCCCTTATCGAAACATGGAAAACTACAAACAACATCAGTTCGGAAACGAAATCCCAACAACATCTAACTTTGACAATGTGACCAAAAGCCAGACCATGATAGTTGTCTCTAGAATCTAATGATTCTAACCGAGATACAGGATGGTGACCAAAAACTTGGCTACTGAACCTGCTTCCATCGAAAAACGGGTTATAAAAGCCCGAACTGTTTGTGAACAAACTTCCGCCAGATAAAATACGAATTTGAATTTATTTATTCTATTTTTTTCTTTGCAAACCATATCCTCCATAAGTATTATATATATATATATATATATATTATAAATAAAATTACAATAAAAATAATAAATAATGGAAATAAAAGAAAAGAAGCGAAGACCTCGGGAATCGAACCCGGGTCTCAGCATACAAACCACGAACCAACCACTGCATCACCTTAAAATTTAGTACACATTACCAGTTCGCGTGAATTAAATACACATATTTCAGTAACCCCTTTCTTTTAAAAATCATGGGTGCCGCCAACTGTTGACAGCCATGGTTGAGCTGTGTTTCTATTTTCGTACAGATTCAATCACCGGAGAATTTCCTTAGTTACGAGATTAGGAACCTGGACGTCACTACTAAACGTGTTCGGAGACTAACTTTGTTCTTAAAATCGGAAGTTATTAGGATTCCAAAAATCAAGAGAATTAACTTCAAATAACATTACTCACAAAAGCTCGGTACGACCTACCTACTCTGAAAATTCTCCCCGGGTTACTGCGCCCTCGTCGGAAAACCCAGACATCGCCGGAGATTGGAAGTCAAGATCGGAAGGTTCGCCGGAAATCGAGGAACCAGTCAAAAACCACATAACTCGGTTTGGTATATTTTCTTCTTCATATTAAATCATTTCATTTTATGTCTTCATATACATACAAGTAACCGCATAAAGTGTCGTACAGAGGAGCTTATAAATTTCTCAGTTTGCACTTCTTCGTTTCGGTATGAGAATGAAGAAGACGTGCAGACAGAAGTGTTTTAAATAAAGAAAAACTCAAACCATCACAGATCTAATGTTGTGGAACAATGGGTTTAGAGATAAGCAGATCATTTAGGAGGCGCAGGTTCGAGTCCTGGCCCCTGTCTTTGTCGCTGCATTTTTTTGTCCTTTTTAATTAAACCAACATTTGGTCGAAAGCAGTGATAGTTTAAAACAATTAAAAACTCAATAGCAATGGGTTTGACATACAGCCCAGTTGGTCGGGCTGTGTGTAGGGGAACAAGAGGTCACAGGTTCGAACCTTATATTGAGCCCGGACGCTGCACCGTTTTTGTTCCTCTTAATAAAAGCCAAAACACGAACTCAATCTGTTATGGTATAAAAAGAATAAAAATGCAATGCCAATGGGTTAGACACGCACCCAGCGGTAGGGTTGCGTGCACACATACGTAAGGTCGCGAGTTCGAATCCCGGTTAGGGCCGGTTTTGGACAGTTTTCCAGGTTTAATTTTGAAACATTTTTTATATAAAATTAATAAAACTATTAAATCATAAATAATGTAATTAATTCTGAAACATTTCGTTTACATAATTAATAAAACTACTAAAAATCATACTTATAAATAATGTAATTCTTTCATTTAAAAGTAGACATATTATCTACATATATTTCAACACTCACGTAAATAAATAAATAATTAAGAAGTTAGATAAATAAATTATGAACGTAAGTATATTAATTAACTTAGTCGTCGTGTGGATATTTAGGATAAACGTTCGATCATTTGGTATCTCAACTTCACACTCGTGCGCTATCTTCCAGAAATCTTATTTGCAACCACTGTGAGTGAATCTACAATCTCCCTATTTTTTATCTATTTATACGTTTTTGGGGTGTATCATGTGTCACTCGATATTATAATTATCTGTTATTTAATTACGTGCAATTACCATTATGTGAACTAACGTGCTATGTGACAATTGTTGTTGCCATTTAGTGTTTGATGTTCATTGCAGTCATTTCTTCATTATAGGCTGTCTGTTCCCCGTTATCTATGGGCGGAACTCGACGTCGCCTAATATACGAGATCAGCTCCGTTTGATTGAACTACGATCTTGCAACACACCACATTACCGTGCACACTTGTACATTGTTAAGTTGCTTATTGAATGAGTTTGTTGTGGAAATTAATAAATTGACATACACGACGTTTCCCGTATTTTGGTTAATGCACATTTTCATAAATAAAAGATTCAATATATTACTTTTTACCAATGACAAAAAAGAAGGGATTCACCCGCCAACTTATGTTGACTTAAACTTTTCTTTTACACATGATACAGGTGAGCAGGTTTGAAGCATGGATCACATAGGGTTTGGCCTTAAAAGAATAAAAACGTTATTTGGAATTTGTTTGGAACTACATTGGGATTTGTTTGAATATTGTGTTATTGAAATTTCTTTTAATTAAACTGAAATATTAAATATTTAAACTTTAAAATACTAATGTCATGAGCTTCGATGAAAACCCAATCATGCCCCGATTATCTTATCCGCTGCGGGTCATGGTGTGACAATGATAGCTGTCTCTAGAATCTAATGATTCTAACCGAGATACAGGATGGTGACCAAAAACTTGGCTGTTGAACCTGCTTTCGAAAAGAACACTACAGACTCCAGTTCGCGAATACCTTGCGATGAAAGGAAGCATTTTTATGAAGGAAATTTTGATATTATTTGATACAAATACAAATAATTCCAAATAAAATACATAGGGTTAGTAAAAAATAGGAAAATAAAAATAGAATAAAGATCAAATAATGAAAGTATCTACCTTTCTTAAATAATGATTAATGACCTGATGGGCCTGTTCCACCAATAGTGATGATTCTACAGCAGCAGAGAAGTTAGGAGCTGCATATGGACAAAAAACCTGCCATGCCCAATGTGGAGTAGATCTCATACTCTTCTCTATTGTTTTTCCCTGATTATGGCTAGTATAAATGTACATGTTTTGGAGTTAATAAACCATTATACATTTATGAACAAAAAAAACTTCGTTGAAGTTACCTGGTCAACATGATAAAAACCGAAAACCATAACACCGCTTAGGTTGAGAGGGTAGGCCTGAGGTGTCTGAGTTCCCCGTGCTATACGTGTGCAATGCTCAACCTGAATTGGTACAATGAAGATGGCCTAAGCCGGTAATCGAGCTCAAGTACGGAAAAATGATTAAAAGTGTAATATCTATTTCACCCTTGTTCTTGTATCATCATAAGTGTTGCCCAAGAGACAATTAACTTAATGCAAGCATCCTAATGTGTTTTTACATTATTACCTCCTTTTAAATGATCAATTTAAGTTTGAAAATGATAAAAAGACCGGATAGAAAATTTGTGCTAACCTTGCAGCTTCTATTTCATTGTTAAACAATCCAAGATAGATATACCTCATGCAAAACAATGTAAGGCAAACAAAAATATATACTAAATAATTCATATTTTCCAAAATCAGGGTTAATATTCGAAGCTACATTCATCTCAGTTAAGGATTTTAATATACTTCATATTTAGTTATCAGCCAAAAATATTAAAAACACATTTTATTGATGTTTTTAAGAATATTAATATATTCTTAAAACATATTTCTAATAATTTAAATGATATTAGAAAACATATATCAATGCTAACATCTTGATGGACAGAATCATCTAAAATAGACTTAAAGCTTTAAAAGTCAATTATGTATTTATTGTTTTAATGATTTAAAGCATATATAGTGACAACTAATAAATGTTTTTAAAATGATTGTTGAATAATTTGAATCTAATTAGTTATATAGAAACCAATAATTGTTGATTACAGGTTATTAAAAATTAGGATAATTAGTAATTATAAAAGATGAATGTGGTCGAATTTTATTTTAGTTAATTTTATTTAAAAAACAAGTCAAAGAGAATTTAATTTACATTTACTATAATATTCTGAAAGAATTTAATCAAAAGTTATGTATAAAATTTTAAATTTTAAACCATTAACATGTCTAGGCACCAAAAAGGCAATCCAATTAATGTTAATTCCTGACTTCCGAAATAAAATTTTGAGTTTAAAATCAAGCCATTATCTTTCCGCTAAATAAGGAAATAATAATTAACAATAATAATTTTATAACAAAAGGATGGATAGTATCAAACCATTATTATGATCCGAAATTCAAATTGTCAAATATCAAGGATCAAAACATTAAACACCAAGAACACCTATGATATTCAACCAATCTTCAAACAAAACAATAGAAACGTGGAGCAAAGATTTGACAACATATTGAAATAAAAAAACAACCAAACACTTCTAAATTACCAAAAACTTATCTAGCCTAACAACAAATTATAAACACAACAATCATAATCCGATGATCAATCACAATATCAAATCCCTAAGCTTAAAAACAATCATGTATATTCCGATTACATACTAATAGCATATCGATTTAAATCTTTCTCTTCCAATCAAACAATCATATATATTTTGATTTCCGATAGATCATAAATATATAACATATTGAAGATAAACTTTATTGAATCAGAAAAATTAAGGAATAATAAAGATTAAAATTAAGATTCAATCGAAAAAAAAAATAGAAAACATATTAAGATGTATTGAAAGAAAAAAGATCTGTAAAATAATAAGAAAGAATCAATGGATAGAAAACTTACAACCCCTAAAAACGAAAAAATGGATACAAAATCTCGATCGTAAGAACACGAATTCTACATAATAATGAAAAAAATTAGGAAGATGATAAAGATAACATACCTTGATGGATTTTTTACAATATTCAAAACTGACAAACACAGATTACATCAAAACACCATATCAGATTTTGTATAAACACAGATCAACGAAAAGAATGATGAGATGAAGATGTTTATGGCAGATAAATCAAAGAAGTTAACAGGAAATCAGAATATTATTCGATGAACATATACCTTGGATCTTGGATTGTTGATTGGAAAGGAAGGATGAAATCTCTAATCGCCGTTTGTGAGAATGTGAGGAATACGAAAGGAAATAGCCAAGGTTATGTGTTTATACACGGAACGCATTCTGACCCGTTTTAGGATATTGATAGTCCATAGCGGATACATCAAAGGGAATTGCTGTGAGTTTTGGCGGGAAAATAGTGATTTGAGGCTCTAGATGGGTGATGTGTCCGCTAATTATAAACTTTATTAGATATGATAGATACGGCCATCAACAAAAAGTGTCAAAACCATCCAATGCCCTACTTATTGGTGGGTCCTTCGCTAGGAAATAATACATAGTGGTCAAGGTCGCATATGTTTGACATAGAATAAAAACAAACATGAATTGTTCAAAATCATTACTGAGTGGTCTCTTTTGTGACAAGAATAATTTTAGTGGCAGATGCTTATTGGTTACCTAAAATGGGTTAATGCATATATGACAAATACTAAAAACGTAACGTTTCAAGTAACACTAAAAAATTCTTACAAAATGGAAACACATATTTTTTTTGAACGGCTAACTTGCACATTATAGGGATTGAACCTCCTGATCTTCTGCTACCTAAACTTTATCTAACTCATAAACGCCACTCGGCTATTACCAAGTGAGAACATGACCTTTATTAAAACAATTTTGTTTTACAATTATCGATCCCTCAATAGTCGAATTCTCGTGTTAGACTAGGAAAGAACATGACCTTTTAGTACTTCATAAAACTTGTTAGAATATATGGCGTTTAATTCTAACATGTATACTGATATGTGGTCGCTCAAAAATCTTCTATTTGATGGTTGATAAAAGTAAACAAAACATTTTAATACTTCATGAGAATTATCGGAAAAACCTAACATAAATATTATCAGAAAACCTAACATGTAAATATAACAAACAGATTGATATATGGTCGATCACTTGATTGGTCGCTGAAATAATCTCCCACTTGGATGTTAATTACCAAACAAATTGTCTTCAGAGACATCTAGATGGTAAACCTAAAATAATGTAATTTTTTTTATTTGTTATTGTAAATGCAATGTTACCCAAGTCGATAGCCTAGAACTTAAGAAGACCTTAGACGATGAATTATAAAGTTGGGCTCAAAGGTCATAAAGGCCCACTTTGTTTCCCCTTATAAGGCCCCAAATTTATTTGGTTTGAAAAATAAAATAAACATGCTATAATAAAATAACTAATTTATGTTTTGTAAAATTATAATAAAATAACTAAATGTAACATTTGTTTTGTAAAATTAAAAGAATGCTAGTACGAGCATCTGAATTGATTATAATGCATGATGGATAATACAATCAATTGTTTGTCTTCCAAAAAAAATATTACATTTAGATTTTATTATTTAGTTGTATTAAGATAGTTTAAATTTTAAGAACAGGATCGAAGATTGTTTATTGAGCTAGATCTAATTTATATTATAATCACTAGTTATTTTATTTTAATGTTTCCGTATAAACACTAGTTATTTTATTTTAATGTTTCCACTAGGTTTAAACTCCGTGTATTATACGAGTTGTATAAATGTAATTTTATATAATAAATAAAAAATATATCTTAAAAAAAAACTCGTGTGTTGCATGTGTTGAATAAAATATAATATCATATGTTAACACATACAGTCGTCAAGATTTATCTTTAAAAAATGAACTTTGATGTACTATTTACTTATTATAACATTTTAGTTCGTTTTTTTATTTACTATTAGGTAAAAAAACAAATGTATTACTCCCGTTTTTGTAATACGTTCAAATTATTAGATGTAATTATTTTAGTTATTTTTATGCACCTTCATGCTTATTTGTTTATTTCATTTATAAAACACTTGTCTCAAATTTGTATTCAAAAGAGTTTACGGTACAAAAAGGTGGTGATCGATCCCTATGTTTTTTAATATTTCATATTTTTATGAATAATACCGTAAAATCGATAATTAAATTCTCTTTGAATAAAATTTAGAATTGTTATGTTTAAAAATGATGTTCTTTCTAAACATTGATGCAATACGCGATAAATGATGTGTTTAAACCAATTATGATAGTAGGCCTAACATTTCAAAGATGAAACTAAGCAGTCAAAATTTGACGTTTGAAAGAATTATGCGACTATATGGTGAGTTCAAACCATTATAGCGATGCATCTAAAAACACGTATAATTTGATTGAAGCATATGCCTCGAACCTAAAATAATTATTTGTTCTAGTGAAAAAAAAAACAGTAATAAAATTATTAAGTATATATCAAACGAGAACCTTTGATTTCTAATTTACCATAATTTCAATCACCAAACTCCAAAGTATATATATCTACTCATGGTACTCATAATTTAACTTTATAATTATATAAAAAAACAAACGTTTATCTTTATCTAAATACTTGTTTAAAATTATTCATATAAAAACAAATATTTATTCTTATCTAATTTTTTATGATTATTTAATATAAGTGATAAATAGTAAAATAAGGTGAGAAAGCACCAGAGTGTGACACGTGTCCAATTTTTTTTTCATTTATTAGTATAGAAAGATATAATCACTAGTATTTTCGGGATCTTGCGTTTTCGGGCTAGAGTAAAGGGCAACATCTCTGGTGGAACATTGACGTGTGGCTTAGTATACGTCTCCATATCTCGCGTTTTCCGCCTCACATTATTCCGTAACTAAGGCTATAGTGTCTTCCTCTTGTTTCTTTCTTATTTATACCAACTCCAGCGCTTTTGCTTGTTTTGCTTCTTTCATAATCGTGCACTCGTTCAACTTCTCGGCCAACTCAATTGAGCTTTCAAACGTTGTGTCTACTCTCTTATCTTTCCTTTGTGGTCTTTTTGGTGAGGAGTCTTCGTTTATGTCGGGCATAGAACTATTCAATTCCAGGTATACCCTTGTAGTAGTTACTCAAATCCGATAACTTTTTTTAAACTGCAATGATATTATAACCGTCAATCATCACAACGGTAGAAAAATCAAACAAGGCACAAGCGACAATGACAGTATTACCACGTGGTGAGCGGTTTACCAAAAAGAAGGACCCACTTGTGTGGTGAACTTCCTTCAACATTCTTTCCCCATCACCAAATCAAATTAATATTCCAAAACCCTAAACACAGAAACACTCCTCAGGTGATTTTATCCCAAATCAATTCAATTCCAGTTGCTGAAACAAACACATGGTGGATTTCGGTCGAGTGCAAAAGGAGCTTCAAGAATGCAACAAAGACGTCAATGTCTCTGGTATCAGCGTAAACCCTAAGTTCGACAATCTCATCAATTTGATCGGCACCATTCCCGGCCCCCTTGCCACTCCTTACGAAGGCGGAACCTTCAAAATCGATATCGATTTGCCCGGTATTAGTTATATAACATAATATATGTAATGCATGATCAGTTGTATTGCTTATTCTGAAAGTTTTGATGTGTTTGATGGATGATTGTAGGGTAATTGAGTTAGGGTTGGTGAAATTAAGTGTGAATTTTGGGCATAAGGTGCATGAATTTGATGAATGTTGTGTGGTTTGTTTGTGAATTGCAGATGCATACCCTTTTGAGCCACCAAGGATGAAATTTGCTACTAAAGTCTGGTATGGATGTTGAATTTTTGAGTTTAGATTTGTCATTGTAGGTGCTGTAATTGCTATTTGAAGTTTTGAACAGTGTAGAAAGATGTTTGCAACTAAAGTCTTGTACTTTGATTGACATGGTTACTGTTATAACTGATCTTGTTACGTTATTTTTTTTCGGTTTCCACACATGGCAAGAAATTGCGGTTAATTGAATATCATTGATGGTTTCGGTTTGATTTGTGTAGATAAGGTATGGTTTTAACTAGCATGTATCAGTGAATATTTAATGACTTCACTCCACTTTGTTCATTATTTAGTGTCCGAGATTGAATAATGATGAATTGATGATCTTTTTTACGTCTAACTTGTAGTTGTGTAGTCATTTAAAACGCTGATGCATCGTTCCTTAAAAAGTTGAGATTCCGACACATCGAGTCTTGTGTTTTCTGTTAATTGTGTTTGCATCCTTCTTTTGCTGTTTTTCAATGGGGTCCGATAGAGTTTTCTTACATTCTGAAACGTATCTTTCACATATTTTATGTTCATCTCTATTTCACGGGGAAACTTATATTTATATTTATTGTATTTGGTTTATTTAATATCAAGTGGATCGTTGTTATTAGCCACACGTTCAGATTTTTTTAGTTGTAATTTCTTAAGGCAATATAGGTCAATCATTTACTTTTTTGGTTCCACCGTGATACTAGTGTGAATTAGATATGTATCGCGGTTGCATACTGATATGGGATTAATGTAATAAACCTAATAGATGTACATGGGGATTGGTTTATAAAGATTATGATATTTCTACAAATGGTAGCTTATCTGTTTTGCGGATTTTGTCCCGCGATATGATACTTTTAGGTTTATGTTGCTCGTATGATATGTAATCCTTATGAATGTTAATTTTTTGTTGAAGGCACCCGAATATTAGCAGCCAAAGTGGGGCCATTTGCTTAGACATTTTGAAGGACCAGTAGAGCCCAGCACTTACTCTGAAGACAGCACTTCTTTCCATACAGGCTTTACTCTCAGCCCCTGAACCCGATGACCCACAAGATGCGGTTGTTGCACAACAGGTATATAAATTGGATTTCATCTCAATTCTTATTAAATCCAAAGGTGATTTATGTTATATCTACAGATAAAAGCGTCTTCCATGTAGTATTTTCTATATGATACTATAACCGAGTACTCGTGTTTTCACCTTTGACATAAAAATGTTAAATTCACCTTTGACATGAAAATATAAAATGACTCAATCTGTTGTTTTTCACCTTCTGTTATTTCAGTATCTTAAAGATTATCAAACTTTTGCAAGCACTGCTCGTTACTGGACAGAATCATTTGCAAAGACGTCTTCTCTAGGGGTTGAAGATAAGGTCAGTATAGACAACATTTGTCTTATGACCAAGCATGGAACTTTTTTAAGACTTTCCGTAATTAGATAAGAAGTGTCATATTGGTCGGTTTGAGTAGCATGTCAAAACGGGTAATGTTAGGTAACAGTTTGGATCGGGTTCACCCAAAACACCCTTTTTATCCAAAATTTAGAACTTGTTTATAAACACTTAATGCATCAATCAGTCACATGGCGTCACTAACGTGTTCGACCAATTAGTTTCCATTATATCTATAAAGTTTATTCACCCATTTGACCTGTTAGATATAAAAACATAAACAATAATGAGCTTGTTCATAGTTGTCAATAGCGGCTATAGCGCTTGCTGCTCGCTATAGCGGTCTACGTAGCGATGCGCCCATATGGCGCCATAGGGTGTTTAGCGACAAATAGCTATGTTTCTGTAAAAAAAAATCTATTTTATTCTTTTTGATAAATATAAATAGCGATATGCCCATTAGGTTTTTTTTTTTGTTTCACGGTTGAAAAAAGAAGCATACTTATATGATTAGTAATAGTGTATTTTAGCTATTTTTGATAAAACATGCATGAAAATATTTCTTAAATTTTCTACTACTTTATTGCTAAACATGAAATAGCGGGTGCTATTTCGTTGCTATCGATACGTAGCATATAGGTAGCTTGTCGCTATTCATCGCTATACGCTGGTGAAAACTATGGGCTTGTTTTATTTGTATAAATAAATCACCGTTAGATATAGTATGAAGTGTTTTTTACGGTGAAATAGGTGCAAAAGCTTGTTGAGATGGGATTTCCTGAAGGCATGGTTAGGAGTACCCTGGAAGTGGTTGGTGGCGACGAAAACTTGGCGTTGGAGAAGCTTTGTTCCGGCTAATTATTATTGTTTATGTTTTTTAATCAACAAAGGAAGGAGAACTTTGAAATCAAATGATAAACATGAAATGGAATTGTGTGTTTGTGAATTTGTTTACCATGATTGTTACAATGTGCGTGCGCATTACAGTTAGCGTTAGTATTAGTTTAGTCGGCTAAAGTCAAGTGGAGAGGTGATCGACGTAGTCGAGTAGTACAAATAGTTGATACCAACATACATGATACTCACGTATGTTAGTATCACCGCTTTACTCGACTATTCAAACTGTTCGCTTGCACATTTGAGCTATTTGATTTACTAACAATTTCAAATAATACCAACACGTTATGCTAAAAACAAGAATCACTTATTGCATCATGGGCAACTCTCATTGGGTGGTAGGTGCTGGTAACATCAGCTTGAGCATGGCTAACTGGGGTGCTGGTGCTTTTTCTGTGCAGAATGTGGATCTTAATACTCCTTTTAGAGAAGTTATTCAATCTGCTGATTTTTCTACCTTAGTTCTGCCTAGCTTATCCACAGAGGCTCAATCTATTTTGTAAGATATCTCTCTAGATTCTGACATCCCAGATAGACTAGTTTGGCATCATTCCCCTTCAGGTCTTTTCTCCTCTGCTTCCTATTGGCATTTTCCCAGAATTCATGGCCAGAAAAGTCCTTGGTGGTCTCTATTATGGAACCAGTGGCTTCCTCCTAAGATGGGTCCTCCATCCCCATTGGTCCTTCCAAAACCTACTTCTCTTTTATTTCTTTTATTTTCTTCTTTTTCACTCTGGCGCAGCATTGTCCACTGGGGATTAGTAACAAAATAAAGGTACCAACCCAAAGAAATACGACCTCTCTGAGATATATGGTTTATGCCGGAAAGGTACGAAGTTGGACTAATTTGGAAACATTGGGCAATTTACTTTATACCTACTATTCCGTCTGGTTTTTGGTTCCTAGTCTGATTGAATTTTGAGGAAGACCAATAAGTTTTGTCATGATGATTTTCTTGTTTTATATTGGGGTTGATTTTTGCTTTATTAAAAAAAATGGTGCTTGCATCTTTTTGTCATGTTTATTTAAGATTGCAATTTGCAAGTATTACACGTAAATACGGGCCTAAACTCGATCATATGAATAAAAATGGGCCATTTGATTAGTTGATTATGATATGTTTCACATGAAAGTTTGAAACCCAAAAAATATCAGTTCTGGGTATTTACCTCGACCCTAACTCCTAAGAGCATTCGCAACACTTCACGCGTGGAAACGTTTGAATTTAAGGAACGGGCCTCAACCCAAGTTCAAGCGATGTGGCCCTTGTCCGATCCCTTAAGTCCGATGGAACGTCTGAAACTTCGAACCCTGCGTACTTCATGGGGGATCCACACATATACAATATTATTGTATATTGTTTATCTAAAAAGTGAGTTGTGAGTGGATGTTTGTGGAGGGTTGGAAAATTGAGTGGTCTTAAGTAGGTTTGAAATATGATGTGGCATGCTAAAGTGGAAGTTTGTTGTAACTAGCAACCACGATTGTGGATGCTCTAACTAAAACCTAAATTATAACTTCAATAATTATAATAATAACAATAAATAATCATAACAATTAAAAATAACAGTTATTGTTATTATTATTATTATTATTATTATTATTACCACTACTACTACTAGTGGGATTCTCTTGCGCTTCGAGGCGGACCTATGGTCATTATCGGTCTGATCCATTATAGTACTAATACGATATCGGCACTTGGCATAGCAATCGTTGCCAATCGACGCGTTTTTTACATCAATTGAAAACCTATAAAAATGAATACCTACCAATGTTGTTTGGTCAGTATCGTACAGACACTCGATATATTACGATACCAAAAAGCACTTTATTGCGAATATTACTTTGTGGTCAATGAATTTTATACCACCACGGCGAGAATTCTATAAAAACGAATACGGCACCGTTACTGATATTGTTTAGTCGGTAATGTTCGGTTTGTGATGATAAAAAAACAACTATATATGACCCATTCGAATACCGATGTTGTTTAGTCGGTATATGTTCGTTTTATGATAATAAATAAAATTAACTATGTATAACACCGATGTTGTTTGCTTGGTATATGTTCGGCTTGTGATGATAAAAAATAACAATATATGACCCGTTTGAGACGAGTAGAACTTTTATCGAATCGTACATAATAATAGGCACATGATGACGTTAATAATACGAAACTTACCGATGTTATACGGTACCGGTACCAATGTTGTGCAGACAACATCAGAATACCAAAATAGAAAATCATTAAAAGTTAAAATTAAAGAAATATGTTTAAGGTTAAGAGTAAATCTTTCTATACTAATAAATGAAAATCGTTTTTAGACACGTGTCAATTTCTAGTGTTTTCTCACCTTATTTTCCTATTTATATCTTATATTGAATGATGATAATAATAATAATATTAATAATAATAATATATAATTTTAACCAGAAAATTAGATAAGATTAAATAATAATTATAAATAGAAAATTAGATAAGAATAAACATTTGTTTTTCAATAAATAATTTTAAACAAAAATTTAGATAAGAATAAACGTTTGTTTTTTATATTATCATAAAATTATATCTCGAATATTATGAGTAGATATATTATTTTTTTCACTAGATATAAATAATTATTCTAGAATCAGAGCATATGCTTCTATTAAATTATAAGTCTTTTTAGACGTACCGCTATAACGGTTTGGACTCACTATTATAGTCCCACAATTCTTTCAAATGTCAAATCTAGACGTGATTGGTTTAACCTATCATTTATCGCACATTGTATCAACATTTAGAAAGAACACAATTTTTAAATATAACAATTCTATACTCCATTCAAAGAAAATTTATTCTCGATTTTACGGTATTATATCACAAAAACGGGATTCAACCCCATTTAATACATGTATTTTTTAACCTAATAATAAATAAAAGAACAAAGTAAAATGTTGTATTAAGTAAATAGTATATCAAAGTTCATTTTTACAAGATAAATCTTGACGATTGTATGTGTTAACATATGACACTATATTTTGTTTAACACATGTCTTTAAAGATATATTTTCTTATTATTTATTTTATGCAACCCATGTAATACATGGTGTTTTAAGCTAGTATAGTGATAATCTATTATAATATTGAAATAATAAAATATTATTATTATTATTATTATTATTATTATTATTATTATTATTATTATGTAATCTCACTTGTTAAAATGTTTTCTAAATGCAACAGTTGGACCAAAACTTGTAAATCCTAAAACGGGTCAAAATACCCCTGAGATTGGTATGCAAGTCGTGTAGTTATCTATTATGTTTGATTATGATGTTTGCTTTCTTTTAATCAAATTTGACTATATCTATACAAGTCATGTAATCTATTATGCTTGATTATGATGTTTTCTTTCTTTTTTCTTAGATCAAATTTGACGATACGAAACTCATTCTCGAAGAATATATACGTAATTGACATAAACATGTATAGCTAATTAGATACACAGAGTGAACGTACGTACAACGGTCAAAGATGAGCATCTCAAGCTTTTATTCCTTAAAACAATATTTATATTCATGTTTCTGTTTCTGTTCACAATTCTGGTCAATGATGGACATTAGAGATTAGACTAGCTAGCTTGACGTTTTCTTCCCAAAATAAAACCATTGAATTGTTCAAACAGCCATCGTACTCAAAAGTTTACTTTTATTTGGTTTACTAATTTGTTTCTTAGTTAGTTAAGTATAAGTTTGTTAAAAAGGTGGTTTTCACTTTTCATACTTCTTTTGTTTGTAATAAAACCCCATAAATTCCTAGCTAAATCGACATGCATATGGCCATTAGATTAGATTATTTTAAAGAACTAGTCGGATGTTAAGTAGGCGGAGAGGCACATGCGTTATTGATCGCATTTCATTGAATAAGTCGAGTATAATCATATTTTGATAGTTCATTGTGAGGAGTATAATTTACAGTCCACTGTCAGTGATAGAAGCAATGTTTAGCGACTAAACAATATGCATGGTCATGGTCATGAATGATATGATTTTGATTTAGAAAATATGTGACATGGTGGAAAAGAATCCAATGCAAACATGCAACAACAATATGGTACAAGAAAAGATGATCTTACTTACGTTTGATTACAATTTGGACAAGAAACCATTATCATACATTCATACGGAACCTATATATATATATATATATATATATATATATATAATATATATATATATATATATATATATGGGGATGGGTTAAAATGAGAACAACCTTAAGTTGTGAGAACTAGGTCATCTAAAAGGTTTTTTCAATTTTTTTTATCAAAAGTCATAAAATATATAATTTGTTTCAGCAAATTTAAAAAAAATGACGCATACCCACATTTAAATGAGACGTAAAAATTTTCTTATCTTCGTACAAAATTTTACACCAGTGCGTAAAAAAAACTTGCATTAGCGAAAATTACCGACTCGACAATTTTTTTTCCATATTTTTACAAATGTGTTTTATAATATTTTCATCTACGTTTGTGCAAAATTTTTTGGCCCAACTCGTGCAGGAAGAACAAGTTCTCACAACTCGTGGTGGTTCTCATTTGAACCGAGCCCTATATATATATATATATATATATATATATATATATATATATATATATAACTTGGACGGTCTTTGTTCGATTTGTAAGATTAAGTATATAACTGTAACTAATTAATCATTTCGCCATTATAATCATTTATATTTTAAAGATCAAAATATAAATATACCTTATAATATATTAGTTGGTAATTGTTGATGAACCGATTTACCCTTATTAACTAATAAAATTTTCCTTTTGGTGTATTTAACGAGATGAATAGAGAGAGTTTTAGGTTAGACTCTCATAATAACATTACACAATCTCGACCTCCTCTCTCTCCATAATCACATAGAACTTGGAAGTACCATCAATCATATACATCCCAAACATGAAGCAGATCAAGCTAACTATCATGTCTGCATCGATGTCCGCGTTAACACTGGATTATATGCTAGTCTGAATGTTGTAACAAGTATTATTTACATGTTTTTCATTACATATTAACAGAACCGATCAACACGGTTGGTGCGATAAATATACCCACACCTTAAAAAGTACATCGCTACTCTTTTAAATTTACTTGTGTATCGCGAATAACATAATAGAACCTTTTAATAATAAGACCAGCGCGCGTTGCGGCGCGAGAACATTGCAAACATCGAATGGATTAGTCCAAACGTTGTGTGATGCATTAACCGTATGGAAACACGCGTTTTGAAGTATCGTATCGAATTGAACCCAAAGTAACCTATATAAGCATTGTGATTGAATCAAAACGTAAAGTAAATCGAATTTATATGTAACCCGACTAATGCATAGAAAAGAAGCTACAATTTGACTCCACACATTCGAAACAAAATTTACAAAACATACATAAAATACACACGAATACACATTATATTTATCCTGACTCATCTCCTAAATTGAAACGTAGACCAACTCAAATTTATAATGAATAAAAATATGTACGTTAAAAATGTTTTTTTGAATGAAAAAGTATTATATTTGACCTGACTCGTTTTTCAGAAAAAGATTACGTTGAAGCATAGAGCAAATCATATTTATACCGACACGTAAATAAAAGTATGGACGTAAAAAATAGTTTTTTTAAGTAAAGGAAGTATAGGGGTCAACTCGAAACAATTATAGGTAAAAAAAACTTAGTAGTTTAAAAAGGTTAGTAAAACCGTGCCAAATAGCACAAATGCTACACCATTGCCGCCCAACATCGGAAAAGTTTGTAAAAATAAATAAAAAAGGAAAAAAATAACACCGAACGAAAAACATACGTAAAATCGTTGAACCACGTACGCCCGTTATTGTGTGCTAATGAGAAGAAATTAGATCAAAAGGTAAAACGTATAAAAGAATAACTAAGTCGAACGGGGAAAACTAAACGTGTTGCAACGAACCTGTCAAATGAAAAAAAAATATACCAAAAAACGGTGAACCCTACACACATGTTACACGTGTTAACTTGCAAAATTTAGAACGAAACGTAAAACAAATAGTTTGTGAAAGATGAAACTTATAAGGGGCCAAAGATAAAATTTTTTTTGTTTGGGTTAAATTGTAAAAGAAGAAAAACATTGTGTTAGAAATAAAAAAATTACTTTTTTTTAAAATCTCCCTATCCATGAGGTATAACTCAATAAAACAATATTTAATTACTAATTTATAGTTTATAATAGAATAAAATTGTAAGCAAAACAAAATAATATAAATTACTAACGTGGCATTGTTTTTTCAAAAACGTGTATGGAAAAATAAGAGGTTTGTAGGTGCATATGTCATTGATTAGACTAAGACGACTTTTTTCATTTTATTGTGAACAAACGTTCATTCATGGCTCGTGGGTGGACTCGTTACTCTATTTACTTTTTTTAAAGTTGAATATTTACTTTGACTCTTGTTCTTTCTTAATCTTTTCGGTTAAGCATACATGATAGTAACGTAGCACATATTGTTTTTCATCTTTGAAAATTTATTTTCATGTTAAATAGTTATATATGCCAATTTCTATTTATATACAATGAAACATCTTAGATAATTTTTTCACTGGTTGTGAGTATGCGAGAGTTTGTTGTTCATAACTAATATCCGTCCTCAAATATCACCAACATGTGATAGACACGTTTGATGTTATGAGAAAAAGGCTAAAAGTTAAATGTGTTCGAGTGAGAATAATCTCAAAGATTGATGACCTTTGGATAAATCTTCACTCACTAATCAAGGCAAAGTTACTAGCTCATAGTGTGCAAAATAGACAATATTACTTGTTATGTATAATGTTATTGTGTTGTATTAATAAAAATAGACAAAGATTTATTATAAATATAAGAAAAAGCAAAGTATGCGATGATATAATATAATATAAATTGTAATACGTATAAAATAAAAATTCAAGTTAATTATATAATTGTTATAAATATAAGAAAAGCAAAGTATGCGATGATATAATATAATATAAATTGTAATACGTATAAAATAAAAATTCAAGTTAATTATATAATTGTTAATTGTTATTATGTACTTTTAACCATTAATCTTTTCATAATAGTTCGTATAAAACATGTAATAGTTTGTAAGTTGTTTCTGAATATTATAACAAAATTCTTCAATATAAAACCACCATTATTATATGTTCAAACAAGAAATATTACCTAAAAACGTTTGCCTTTATATAAAGTAACTCATTTAAAAAAAACTACCATGTGACAATATATTATCCCCTCGTGATAACCATACCAACTCTTAAAGTGTTAATGGTGACAAAGTAAGGATTATTATAAAATCGACTTTATTTAAGAAATTATGAAAAATCGTATGATATATGTATGTAATGTTTGATGTATACCACAAGATTTGCAAAATATGTAAGGTTAAACTAATATAAACAATATACAAGTCTCTTGTACATAGACAAACAGAAGTTAGAAATATCTATGTTAATATGCAGGGCCGGACATACCTTAGACACAGGGGTAGCCTCCGCTACCCTTGACGCTCCGGCGGTAGTGTAAATTTTGAAAAAATTTGACTTTTTTAACGTTTTTTCGATTTCGTTACCCATTTTTTATAAAACGTTACCCCTACGAATATTTTCTAGATCCGCCACTGTTCATGTGCTTAAAACTAATAATCTAATAAACATGCCTTAGTCATTAGCTATTATTGACTTTATAAAGCCGCTTCAATAAGAAGCCAAAGGCCTAAAACTGAAATTTCATACATCTAATTTTAAATTTGCAGAATATTAAGTTTTCAGTGTATAGTTACCTTCAATCATTGTTTAAGAAAATATAATATTAGTAAGTTTAGAGAAAAGTATATTGATTGTATTTTTTTTTTTCCAAACAAAAGTAAAAATAAAGAAGACCACATGTAAAGCAAACACAAACTTAAATTGTAAGATGTTTGTTACCCTATTGTTGACAAATCAAACCGTTTGATCCTTTTGGATTTCTATTATGACCATTTTTGCTGTTTTCCTGATTATTAATTTTAAATTTGTAAGATGGTTTAGCTTTTAACAACAATTATAAAGAGTTTGTAGTTTTTATTAGTATCACTTTAAAATTTTCATAATTATAATGACTTTTAAAAAAGAACTTAGATTATTATTTAATAATTATATACCTTAGTTTTTCTATTGTTTATATTCTTTCCTAAATAATGTCTTTTACGATATACATTCTTTGATACTATTTTAATTTCTTTTCTCTGTTTCAAATTATTATCAAGGTATGATCGATAGTGATCAAATACATATTTATTATCCTACTTTTATTTACTTTAATTAAATTTACTTTTATTTAAACTTATAACTAACATCGTGAGCCTAAATATTCTATGTAAATTCAAAACATGTGCTTAATACCATAAATATTAGGACATTTGAGAGCATGGTTGGATCTAAGTAGAAAGGTGTACGATGTTAAGTTAATATGTATACTAAATTAGAAATATGCAGATATTAATTTTCTTTTATGCATAATTGAGATTATATAGGTAGCTTATTGCTTGTTGGAACATTTTCATTACAATGTCTTAGCATTCAACGGGCCCTGGCAGCGTGGGGTAATGGGGATGGTTTTGCTGAACTCGTCCTATCACTTTTTGCCCAACCATCAGAGGTTGTTTCGCGCCCTGATGAGCATCCCTATGGGTCTGATAATTCTAGGGTGAGCACCAACGTTAAACAATGTTTACGGAAAGTTGCAGATGGCCATTTCACTGCGGCGGTTAAAGTTTTATGTTCTTCGGGGGTTGCACCGTTTGGTGAGGATACTATGAAAGCATTGGTGGCTAAACATCCTGTCCTACCTCCTCCTGCTATGCCTGAGTCCTTACTATCGGAGCCACCCCTTACTGTGGATGTTGATAACGTCCTTGGGTGCATTAAATCTTTCCCCAAAGGGACCTCTTGTGGAGGGATGGGTTGAGGGCTCAACACATTTTGGATGCTCTTTGTGGGGAGGGGTCGGTGATCGCATGCGGGGTGCTTAGGCCATTTCTGAGGTAGTCAACTTGTGCTTGGGGGGGAGGTGCCCTAGGGTCTTGTCAGAGTTTGTTGCTTCTGCACCCCTCACGCCTTTACTTAAACCGGACAATGGGATTAGGCCTATTGCCGTGGGCGCAATTTGGAGGAGGTTAGTTTCTAAGGCGGCTATGAGGGGGTCGGGAAAGAGATGGCTAAATATCTCGGTGATTTTCAATTTGGGGTGGGTATTCCTAGCGGGGCGGAGGCTCTGCTCCATAGTGCGAACAAGTTTTTAAATGTGTTCCACTCGGATGGGTCGTTAGCCATGAATACTGTTGATTTCTCTAATGCTTTCAACTTAGTGGATAGAACCGCCCTTTTGTCAGAAGTTCGAACCCGATGCCCCTCCATTTCCTTATGGGTGGATTTTCTATATGGACAGCCGGCTAGATTATATGTCGGAAACGATCATATTTGGTCCACCACTGGGGTTCAGCAGGGAGACCCCTTGGGGCCTCTTCTCTTTGCCTTAGTTTTGCATCCCCTCATTCATCAGATACGAGATAGATGCAAGCTACTTTTCCATACTTGGTACTTGGATGATGGTACAATTATAGGTGATGCTAAAGAGGTGGCTAAAGCTTTAGAAATCATCAGGTCTTTGAGGCCATGTTTGGGGCTTCATGTCACACCCCGTCCCGCAGCGGAATAAGAGTCGGGGCATAATTGGGTTATCACCAAAGCTCATGATATTTACTAATATGTTTCATATTTATTAAAGTCAAAGTTACATTTCCAAATATCCAAACATGTCCATACAATACAAAGAAAATAAACCAAACATAACAATCCCAAACTCTAAATCATTTTATTCTTCTAGTCCAATCCTATGTGTTTCTGGCTGCTGCTGGTTCACCTGTATCATGTGTAAAAATGGGGGTTTTTGGGTCAACATAAGTTGGCGAGTGAACCTTGTTAGATAAACATTTATTATTGATTTACTTGTTAGTTTATCAATGAAAAATTGTGCATAATCATAAACGAGCAAATGTAAATAATCAAGCAATAGCAATCACAACTATAACATACAATAACATATGATAGCATACTTTAACATACCAACATCATAAGATAAATAATATGAATGAACTGTGCGATCAAGGCTCAATCAAACGGAGCCGATCGTATTGCATGTACTGAAAATGAAAATGTCTGTGCGATCAAGGCTCAATCAAACGGAGCCGATCGTATGTGGGCACGCCAGGTTCACGCTCATAATGTAATGGGGAACATGCTCAACGCTCATAATGTAATGGGGAGCGGCGGCCTATGAAATTGCATGTACTGAAAATAATAAATTGCATCTAACGATAACCACACAACAGTTGAAATAAACTGAATACACATGTTCATGATATGATGTATGCACAATGATTTGAATATAATATATATCAAGACACATGATACACCCCAAAACATGATTAAAACGGGGAATTTGTAAGATTCACTCACATTGGGTGCGTTGGATTGGAGATGGTGAGATGCGCACGAATTGGATGAGCGGAACAACGAGAAATAACTAACCTAAATAATAACGAAAAAATATAGTAAATGAGTGGATTTTATTAAGGATTTTAATGGAATTTTTAGATATATTTTTTTGAGTTTAAGGCTATTTTCTATCTTTAAAAATGTTATTTTTAAGTATTTTTAATTGATTTTTAAATTAAATTAAATAAATAAAAATATAAAAAAAATTGTTTATTTTGCGTTGACCGTTGACTTGTTGACTTGTTGACCGGTTCGGTCAGTGTGCATGAATGCGCTGGGTGAGACTCGAACCCGAGACCTCCCGTACGCGTGCACGCAGCTCTACCAACTGAGCTACGTGTCTAACCCGAAATAATCTTGTTTTTAATTATATTTATATACTAATTTGATTTAACCAAAATTCTTTTAATTTCAAAAACATTTTAATTCAACAACCCGGTGCCAGTAACAGGTTTCGAACGCGTGACGTGCGGCTTAGTGTTGCACACAGTCCACCGCTGGACTGTGTGTCTAACCTGGTTAATATCTCGGTTTTTATTATACTTAACAACTAACGGAGTTAACCCGGTTTAGTTTTAAACAAAAAGGCATTTTATTACATAAGGAGTGCGTGTATCAGGGATCGAACTCGTGACATGCGACTATGTTTTGCACACAGTCCACCGCTGGACTGTGTGTCTAACCCGTTCATATTACTGATTTTAAATAAACTTATAACTTAACTAACTTCGTCTTCTTCATTCAAATTACAGTCGACAGAATTACTAATCTGTTTTCTTGTTTTTACGATTAACAATCATTCTTAAGGCTAAAATAAAATGGCAGAGACGGTGTTAGAAGTAACATACCGTAGGAATGATTTATCACAGAGTTCTCGGCAATGCGTCGGCTCTGTTTTTGTGCACCTCAACTGAACGAAACAATTAACCATTTTGATTAGCCAATCGTGGAATTGAAGTGATAAACAAACGTTATTAGTGCGATTGAAGGTCCTTACCGTTTCACAGACGGAATTAAAGATTTCCAGAGATTCTCCGGCGAACTGGAATTATCTGATAACGGTGCCTGAATTCGATCTCAAGTGGAAGATTTGAGTTAGAAACAGCTTGACAACTGTTAGACTACGATGGTATTGAAGAACTTAGCGATTTGAGGACAAATACGGTTTTCCGGCGAACCTTACAGAATTTTCCGGCGAGTTGATTTAAGCGTTCTGATGGACTGAAAGTGTGACGAAAGTGAAATGGAATGTTTGTCTGATGTCTCTGAGTCGCGAGAAGGGTTTTGATTGAAGTAAATTAGACTTTGATTATTTTCGGTTATAAAAACCGATGATGATGAAGATTGATGTTCAATCAATTCCGAATTGATTAAAATCGTCGGTGCATCGGTTATAAACCTGAATGTGCGATTAATCAAACGATTAGACGGTTGATTTGCCGATTTCAGTTTCTCAGTTGGCGCAACCAGTTTAACTGAGTTTGTGTATAAATGTTATTTGTTTCCTAGAGATAACAGAAAACAACAAGTGTCGGAGTGGTGATGTGTGTGTGTGTTAAGACTTTGAAGTTATAAACCAGCTGACCCGGGTTCGAGTCCCGGCAACAGCATTTTATTTTTATTTATTTTGTTTTCACGTTTTATCAAAAATAATTTTTATAGTTTAGTTTGTTTATTAATTATGTATCATTAAAAATCAAAATAACCATAATACACAACGTGACATTTATAACTTGATATTCGATTACGAAACGGAGCGGGTTTTGGAAACCCGTTTTTGACAAATGTTACACTTCAACTTAACGTTAAGAAAACAGAAGTTTTTTGGCCATCGTGCAATGGAGTTAAGAAGCAAAAGGGTTTGTTTCCTAGTGGGATTGGGAGGCCGGTGTCGGGTGTCAAACTCCTCGGGGGCGCTGTTAGTCGCGATGCGGGTTTCATCAGTAGGTTGGCCGTGAAAAGGGCATCTTGTGCAGTGGATCTGATGAGCTATCTTCCACATCTGCGGGACCCTCAATGCGAGCTTCTCTTGCTGCGCTCTTGCATGGGTGTTGCTAAGTTGTTGTTTGGCCTCAGAACGTGCCAACCCACATTTGTTGGGGAGGCTGTTTCGGTTTTTGACAAAGGCCTTCGGAGAGCTATCGAGGATATCGTGGTTTGCGGGGGTCCGTTTTTTGGGGATATTCAATGGAGGCTTGCATCCCTCCCGAACCGTTTTGGGGGTTTGGGTTTATGTTCGGCTGAGGATGTATCCACGTATGCTTTTGTGGCCTCGAGGGCGCAATCTTGGAGTTTACAGGACCACATTCTTCGAGACTGTGGTATTGTTGGGTTAGATTCTGATTATGTGCGCGCGTTGGATTGCATGCACATGTCCCTTCCGGATTTTGATCTTGGTGGTTTCTCTAATAAGGACACCGCCCTCCCTAAAGCCCAGAATGCTTTGGCGAGTGCCCTATTTAGTAGAACTGTCTAGTGTTTGGGAGAGAAGTTTAGTCTATCCCCTCGTCAGAAAGCTGTGTTTGATTGTCTCCGGGCACCTCATTCTCAAGATTTTCTGACAGTTATCCCCATTGAAGGACTAGGCCAACACATGTCAGCAGTGGAATATCGGGCAATTCTTAAGTACCGGCTAATGATCCCTCTGTTTCCGGTTGATGAGCCCTGCCCAGTTTGTCGCAAGGCTTGTTTAGATACTTTCGGCGAACATGTGGTCCATTGTAAGGAGTTACCTGGTTTTAAATACCGACATGATTTGGTAAGGGATATTCTCTATGATGTTCTAAAGCGGGCAGAGATTTCGGCGAAAAAGGAGGCTCCGGTGAACTTTCTGACGGATCCGCTCGACGGGAGGTCTACTCTTCGGCCAGCTGATATTCTTGTGTTTGGGTGGGCTAGGGAAAACACGCTTGTGTGGACCTTACAGGAGTATCCCCTCTTGTTGGACTCAGGGATAATGGGTTTGTTGATGGCAAGGCTGCGTTAAAGGCGGAATCAGGCAAGGTCGCTAAACACGAGAAGGCTTGTTTAGAGAATCAACACGTGTTTATCCCATTCGCTTTTGATACATTTGGGTCCCTAGCCCCAGAGGCTGTGGAATTTCTAAACAGGGTCCAACAGGTTGTGAATAGTAATCTTTCAACCTTTAAGGGCCGTTTCGTCTTTAGTAGGATTGGTTTTGCAATTCAAAAGGGGGTTGCGGCGCAGCTTGTTGCCCGTTTACCTGCCACTTGTTTGTAATTTGTTACTTTGGTATATAATTGTTTACAGCTTCATGTAAAAAAAAATTGTTCTATTATGTTAAAAAAAAAACTTGTTAGTATATCGCGTGCATGAGTCTTGTGAATCCAATAGCTAACTATTAGAGAAGCCAAGTAATGTTGAAAATAGTAAAGTAAATCTATGTTAGTGTTAATGTCATAGGTTAAATTATGGAATTGTACTTTGATCTGAAATGCTATGTGTTTATTGTTAAAACTAAAACAAAACCAAACCCAACAATTCAAAACATGTCATATGTCTAAAATATATCAATAAGTGTGAAAGGTTTTGATAATGTCCCTACATCATCCTTCATGGGTATTATAAGGCATGAAGAGGGAGAAACATTTCTATAATAATGCATAATAAGAAAGAAAAATAAGGAAACTAATAAATAAAATGGCATTAAGAAGTCTTAACCACTACATGTAGCATTATGATGATGATGTGTCAAAAGATGCCCTTTAAGGGGCATTAACTATTACCAACGGTCTTATGCCATACGTAATGAGAGACGTGAAGGTTTTGATAATGCTCTTACACCATTCTCATGGGCATTATAGTGGCATGAAAAGGGAGGGATATTTCTAGAATAATGCCCAATGAGGAGAAAAAATAAAGAAACTAATAAATGAAAGGGCATTAAAAAGTCTTAACCATTACATGGAACATTATGATAGTGATGTGACAAAAAATACCCTTAAGAGACGTTAACCATTACCCATAATCTTAGTATGATAGCTATAATATTGGATGTCATTTCATCAGAGTAATTATTGATCATAATTAATAACTTATTATATACTATAAATTTGTAACAATTCTTGGTATTTCTATTTGTACTATGTGTATTGAAGCTTGTATGATGGTTTTAACAAACCCTAGTAAATTTGAAATAAGCAACACTTTTGTATTTTATGAAGTTGTACTCTTAGCATGAGAGTCTTTCAATTTTTTTTTTGATTTTTCACTCTGATGCCTTGTACTTTCCATCTTTTTGCAAATTTTTTGTTTTACGTTTCGTTTTTATATTTTGCAAGTTAACACGCCACAAAGTACGTGTAGGGTACCGGGGTTCAATGTTTTTTCTTCAATTTTTTCCTGTTTGATAGGTCCGTCACAACACGTCTATTTTTATATGTTTGGCAAGTTTGTCGCAACGAGTGGGTCCTAAGCCAACTTAGTTATTTTTTCTATGTTTTACGTTTCGGTCTATTTTTTCGCATTAACACACCGCAACGGGCGTACGTGGTTCAAATAATTTAATTGTTTTTCGTTCAGTGTTATTTTTTTCTTTTTAATTTATTTTATTTTTACGAACTTTTCCAGTGTTAGTGATCACCGCAGTGGTGTAGCATTGGTGCTATTTGACATGGTTTTACGCCCCCGCCACAACGCATGAATAGTTTAATACTAGTTAAAACAAAATACGATCACTAATTCGAAACAAAAAAAGTTTAGCTATGAAAAAAAATAAGTAGATGCTTTATAAAATTTTCTATTCACTCATAATAGTCAATTTAATAAACTTTATTTAAGTAACAACACGAAGGTCGAAGAGTTAGTATCAAATGAGTATCAAACAAACTTCAATTGACCTCATTCACGCGACAATTAGAACTGTCTCATCGAACTCTACTATGTGAGATTTTAGGTTTTTGTATTTAGATGTTTAACTTGTAGAATTTACACTTTTTTGTTTAATAATTGTGTCTTTTTATTTATTATTGCATCTTTTCTATATTTGTGTTATTGTGTCTTTTTTGTGACTCATTGTATCTTTTTTTTATTAATGTATTATTTCTATATCTGTGTCATTGTTTCTTTTTTGTGACTCATTGTGTCTTTTTTTCGACATTGTGTTGTATTTTTCGGCATTGTTTTATATTTTGCTCGACATTACGTTATATTTTACGATCTACTGTATCTTTTTACAATTCTTATTTTTAAAATCCTTTATAAAATAACTTTACCTAAGAAAAACAAAATTTTTATCTCTTAAAACATGCTTAAATCCTTGTGGATGAATTCCACATGACTGTTGCATCATCTTTCAATAATGACAATTATCTCTTTGTACAACATACTCATAGGTTTTAATTCGAATTATTATATACAACAATTGTTAAACTACAAAAAAAATCTACGTAACAAACTAACAATCATGAGCTACTTTTGCCTTTTAAATCAAACATTGTTTGATATATAATATCAAAAATCATAAAGCAAAAAGTTGAAGTTAAAAAAATAGAAATAAACGGAATGTTAATTTATTGACTTATTATATCATATCTACACCCTACAGTAATTACCATGGGTTAAAACTTGCTAATAAAAACAACTCAAAAAAAATAAAAAAAGCTCCAATCGAAATCTAAATCTATAAAAAGATTCCTAAAAACTGACTTCCTTTTAACTCTCTCTCTCTCTCTCTCTCTCTCTCTCTCTTTCTGCAACATATTTACAAAGAGAGTTTCGTTGCAACTTGTACTGTACAACTCACCGGAACCGTCACCGGAATCTGCACCGGTGTTACTTGCTTTCATCTCTTCATCGTTATTACACCGTTACAATTTCTCAAAACTTAATGCACAACGGACGAACGCCGTTAGCGGTTTTCTAACCCTAGCTCACTGGTTTAACCGTTGATGATGAGCTAGGTTAAGCCATGGGCTGTGTGCTCGGAGCTTCAGATCGCCGGTCAAAGTCAAACGTCCGCCACCGGACTACCGAAGAATCCACCACCGCTTCTCATACGCAACCGGAGCCTCCGTCGGATCGAGTTGAGAAGAGGATCAGACAAATCTCCGGCGATGTTCGTCCGTCTAACCGCGGGAAACTGAAGCTCGAGTATAGCCTCCACACCGCTCCGTCGTGGCCGGAGTGGCTCTCCGCCGTCGCCGGTGACGCCATTCAGGATTGGACTCCTCGTCGTGCTAATACCTTCGAGAAACTCGATAAGGTCAATTTAAAATAAAAATAACTGTATATATATGCATATATGTGTGTGTGTATATAACTGTATATGAACAATTTGATTGAATTTGTTATGAATTGGTGATCAGATAGGGCAAGGGACGTATAGCAATGTGTATAAGGCTAGGGATTTGATAACTGGTAAAATAGTTGCTTTGAAGAAAGTTAGGGTTGATACATTAGAGCCTGAGAATGTTAAGTTTATGGCGAGAGAGATTTTAATACTGAAGAAGCTGAATCATCCGAATATTATAAAGCTTGAAGGATTGGTTACATCTAGAATGTCTTCCAGTCTTTACCTTGCGTTTGAATACATGGAGCATGATCTTTCTGGTCTTGCTGCTGTTCAAGGTCTCAAATTCACTGAGCCTCAGGTATATTTTAACTTGTAAGATCCAGATTGTTTGTTGTACTGTTCATAGTTGGTGTATCATGTTTGTATATAAAATTCAATTTTGTCAGTACATATGTCATTAATGAGCTCTATCGTATATTCATACCATCATTCATATTGTTTGTTAGTGTTTTAATGCTATTGACTCCATACCATGGGTATCCAATGACTTTCTTATCTTTACTTTAATGAGGTCTAAGTTTAGTGCTTAAATGAATCTTTTGTAGATCAAGTGTTTCATCAAACAGTTACTTTTTGGGCTTGAACATTGCCATAAGAACGGTGTGTTACACCGAGATATCAAGGGATCTAATTTGCTGATTGACGATGATGGTGTTCTTAAAATAGCGGATTTTGGATTAGCGTCTTTTTATGATCCGCAAAACAAGCAGCCCATGACTAGCCGTGTTGTTACTCTCTGGTACCGACCCCCCGAGCTGCTTCTTGGGGCCACAAATTATGGTGTTGGAGTTGATATGTGGAGTGCTGGTTGCATTTTGGCTGAGCTCCTTGCTGGCAAACCAATAATGCCGGGTCGCACAGAGGTAGAACCGTAGAAACCAGTTTTAGATGCTATCGATTATAATTGGTCTTGTCTGATATATTATATGTTAATATATTAACTTTTGGTTATTTTTTCAACTTTAGGTTGAACAGTTACACAAGATATTTAAATTATGTGGCTCACCATCTGAGGAATATTGGAAGAGGCATCGTTTGCCAAATGCGACTTTATTTAAGCCATGTCAGCCATACAAGCGTTGTACAACAGAAGTTTTTAAAGAGTTTCCATCTTCTTCTCTTCCTTTATTAGAGAGTCTTCTTGCAATTGATCCTGATGAGCGCAGCTCTGCTGTTGCATCCCTTAACAGTGATGTGAGTTACGATTGTTTTAATACAGAATTACATGTCAACTGTTTGATTATTAAATCATTAAGCAGGTCAATTATAGAAAAGACGCTAGTTCAAAATTAGCTGAACGAATTCACTCTAATTTGCGGATCAATTATAGAAAATTAGCTAGTGTATTTTCACATTTAAAGTTTTAGAAAACCGCAAAAAAGCCCAACCTGGACGATATGGTCTTTTACATAAAAAGTGCCTTTTGAACTAGTTGACCCGTTATTCAACCCGACCAATTTGCGTAGAACGAATCTACTCTAATTTTAGTGGGGCAAAAGGACAAGCTTTTAAATATTGGATTCCCTGTCTTTACAGTTCTTCACCACTGAACCTTATGCTTGTGAGCCCTCAGAATTACCAAAATACCCTCCCAGCAAAGAACTAGATGTCAAATTGAGGGATGAAGAAGCCAGAAGGTTTTTACTTTCTTCTTTCTTAAATCTTTTTAACCTCACTTCCTTTTGTTTTTTCCTATATCTTGATACAAATTGCATGTTATTTCTAATATCCCGTAGACGAAGAGCTTTGGCCGGAAAATCTCATGCCGTTGACGGAAGTAACGGAAATAAAAAACCAAGAACCCGTGATCGTGTGGGTCTGGCAGTTCCAGCCCCAGAGGCGAACGCAGAGATCCAATCCAACTTAGACGTATGTTAACTTCTACTTAACTTCTAATTATATCTTAAAAATGATTAATAGTTTTTATCCTTCAGAGGTGGAGAGTTATAAATCAATCAAACGCTAAAAGCAAGAGCGAGAAATTCCCTCCTCCTCATCGGGATGCAGCTGTGGGGCATCCACTTGATCCGTCACATAATGGCGGGCAGGTTTCTTTCGGTGCGGGTGATGACATGTCGTTTAGCTCATCTGTTGTTGATGCAAAAGCTTCAAAATCAGCCAGTGAAGTCGGGAGCATTGGTGGCCCTTCTAAGAGAAATCATAAAAGGGATCGATCACAAACGGTGTCAACTCGTAAGTTCATACGGGCCTTTTTTCCGACTTCCATTAGTCTAAATATGGATTTAAGATTCAAAAGTAAAGAAGCGGTTTTGCGCAATCGAAGGTAGATAAATGATACAAAAAAGAAGGAAATAAATGGAGATTAAGTTAATATTTTTGCATTAGATATTTGATACGTGTTTCTTGAATGCAACGCAATTTCATTTGTTTGTGGGTTTTGTTTAAAGCCCAAAAGTGTATAAGTCACGAGCGTGTAATTCTTTTTTTGTACAGGGTATGGTTGGATTTCTTTTAGATTCTAATAAACTAAAAAGTGATTTTTGCAAAAGAAATTGTTGAACTGTAGATAGTTGTTTTGTAAACCACCGGCCCGATATGATGAAAAACATGGTACATTAGTAAATAAAAAAATATGTATTTACAACAAATGCATCGGTGTTGGTACATGTTTACGTTGATAGGTATCTGTGACATTCGGTGTTGGTAAATGTAGTGCAAAAATACCCAAAATGCTGAAACCACACTCGTATCAAAATCGAAAGCCTTAAAATAATACAAGTACCGGTATCAATGCATATGCCAAAGTCGTTTACAATACTAAAAAATACTTAGCTTTGAATACAATAAAATTTATGTCGGAATGTTACAGGAAAATTTCTATTTCTGTGAATGAAAAGATCTTGCAAGCCATTTATTTAGTGAAATGACTTGGTAGTATTTGATTATGGGTGAGAGCACATTCAAAGGCTGTCCGTGAGCTCGTGATGAGGATAGAGGAGGGATGTAACGCCTGATGTGAAGAAAAGAGGAAAGACCGTGGTCTGTGAGGGAAGACGCCCACGGATGTAGTATGTGAGGGGGGGGGGGGGGTAGGAGAAGAATCGTGTGCATCCTAGAGAATGAGAAATAGGGCGGTCAAAGTCAAATAACTAAGGGTAAATACATGTTTTGGTTGTTGGTATATTTAAATGTATGTTTTGGTTGTTGGTATATTTAAAAAAGATTGAACTAAATCAAGGAGTTTAATTATGTGAAAGTAAACTAAACTAGGGGATCAAGTTAACAGGTTTGGGGTAAAAACATATTTGACGAAAACTTGATTTCTCTTGGTTTCTATTTAATAATTGTCCCACAATTATGAATACAATAAACATAATTTTAATATTATTTGACTAGTTTGTAAAAGTATGTGAATCATCGTCAGTCTTCTGCGACATTAAAAATAGTAGTTAAGCATGATTACGACAACCACAAAATAGTCCTATTTATATTTAACTAAATCAAATAATTTAATGACAAATAGATAAAGCAACATTACATATGAAATTGACACAAATGATATTTTGATGTTTACATATCCAAAATAACCAACAAATGCACAAAAGAAAACCAAAAAGGCAAAAACTACTCCCGTTTGAGATATATGGTAAAACAAACGATATAATGATGTATTATAAAGGTAAAACCACTATGGTCAATGGCTACTCCATCTTCATAATCTTGTAAGGGTGGAAGAAAGTTTAGTGATTATGGAGAATGGTCATGATGAATATTGGAGAAGAAAGGAAGAGTTTGGGCGTGTTTTAGAGAGAATTCAAAGGTGCGCTAACACACAAATATTACGGTTCCATGACGCCTAATTGTGGAACGGTTCTATGATGTCTAATAGTGGACCGTGTGGATAAAGTCACACGATCAAGTTTTTGTTAGATTTTACTTTTTGATTACTGCGTTTGGTTATAAGTGAAAGCTGAATCATATAACCAATGTTTTAGTTTTTAGATTTTCATATTGATGGCTTGATTATTACAATCATCAAGGAACTACAACTTGATTATTTCTAACAACGATCGATTTTGGTCATGAGTCAATTTAAGTTCACTCAAGTTAAGGAATCCTATTAGGTTTTGAGCAATTGAAAAGATATCAAGCCTCTTAGTCTATAAAGCAAATGTCAAGACAAGTAATACAATATTTTCAAAAGTTCAAAAATATAATTGTGAGCATTAGTGACGCATATTTTGGTGCGACTTTTGATTGTTTGAGTTATGAGTTATGTCTCACTCTCACTTTTTACCCAAAATGGACCATGTGGACACGTTTGTGTCACCCAATCTACCTTTCCTTTCTGGTGAGCGCAGAATATCATAAGAATACTTTTATATTACATAAAATAACATGAAGTGCAATCATATCATTATCACACTGTACACTATGTTATATCCTAAGTCTTCACATGGTATGTTAGTTGAAGAGTAACACGTGGTTTTGTCACATGTTATGAAATCTTCGGCATCAACATTTTGTCACTTTAGATGTATCATGTTGTGTAAAACTTTCTCAACATATGTTTTTTCATCGTTCAACTTAAAAGAATATAAAACCATATCAAAATAACACCTATTTAAACTAAAAACCAGTGTTTAATCATACAATTTCATTGATCCATGTCTAACTTTTTTAACGGCTTGATCCATATCTAACTAGTAGTTGGGATTTGCTCATGTAATCTTCTTGCTTAAAAATTAACATAAATGTTATAAAAAGACAATTTATGTTATCTTTTTTTAGATTAGAGTTAAATGATTGGTTGGTCCCTATAGTTTGCAAATATTACAAAGTTTATCCCAGTACTTTAATAATTATAGAGTTGGTCCAAATGGTTGTAATTTTTGCACTCGTATGGTTCATATCACTAACCTATGTTAAGCTTATATGTTAATTGTGTATGAAAGGACTAAATTGCCACTGAAAAATTAAAAAAAAAAAAAAAGAGATAGGCCACCCGCTCATCTTCTTCCTCCTCCACCTCTCTGTCTCTTTAAAACTTACCACCACCTCCACCTCCACCTCCATCTTCAACCCACCACCACCGTCAACCCACCACCGCCACCTCCTCCACCTTCAACCCACCACTACCTCCATCGTCACCTTCAACCTACCACCTCCAGTGTCACCTTCAACCCACCACTACCACCTGCACCACACCACCACCCCAAGCTTCACCGCGAACACCACCACTTAACACCTGTTGGAAAAACGAATTTCGCCAGAAAAAAGAAGACGGTTGTGGAGGGCGGCGACTCATGTGTCACGGCGGGAGGTCATCTCGTAAACGCCGAGTGCTTCGTGTACCTGATTTTTTTATCGTGAGAGCCACATATCCACTTCTGGGGATGATGTCGACATTCATACGCTTGATCTCCACCGGTGAGTCAAATAGTGATTTAACAACGACCTTCATCTCGGACATCAACGTCACCGGAAGGACTTCATGGTGATTGAGTAGCCTAAAGCAACCCCACTCTTCTCACACGCCACGATAAATTTGGATGATTGGTTGGGAAAATCATGTAGATGTCGCACATGAGGGTGATGGCGGAGGTGGGTTGAAGGTGGATGTGGCGGTGAGTTTTAAAGAGAGAAAAGGAAGAAGAAGATGAGAGGGTGGGCCCATCTTTTTTGTTTTTTTAATTGTTTAGGGGGTAATTTAGCATTTCGATATAATTATAGAGATTAAATATAGGTCACTGATAAGGACCACACGAATGTAAAAATTACAATCACTGAAACCAACTCTGTAATTATTAAAACACTAGTACCAACTTTGCAATATTTGCAAACCACAAGAACCAATCAGACATTTAACTCTTTAGATTATAACAACGGGACAATTTTCGTTTAAAAATAATTATAAAATGACAATAGAGAGACAATTTTATAACTTTAAAATTAATAGTAACAAATATTATTATATATATATATATAAACGATATTATGGGCCTGTAAGGCCACTTACATGGGCTTGTTAATGGATAAGGCCGTGTTGTTGCTAATACAAATACACTGGTTCCTTCGTGTTCATTGTAGGGTTTTAGGGGTTTTCAACTTTTCTTCTTTATTGTGTCGATCTTCGTAGCTGTTTTCGACATTCGATCTCCATGGACCCTTCAGCATTAAACAATCCTCAATTACAGCAGTTGATCAACGTAAGCTCTATTCCGATCTCTTATTGTATAGATTTTTTGTGTATTTATATCCTTCTATGCGTAACGAATTTGGGAATATTGGTATGGGGACTAGCATCGATGTGAGTTTTAGTTTATGTGATTCGTGATTGTGGAAATTAGTAATTACTGTAGTTTATAGTTGAAAAGTTGGAAGAAGAAAGCTGATAATGTTTCAGATATAATTAGGGTTTCCAAGCATCGGAATTGAGGTTAGGTTAGTTCATTGATTAATTTGTTCAATCAGCAGTTACTTTATTATCTATTGCATGCTGATTTTATAGTTCTAGGTTATTTGTTTTTAGTTTTTAAGCAATTTTAGTGATTTATTGATTTGAAAATTCATAAGTTTGATGTGATCTTTGTTTTTTAATGCTTTAAAGAGCATGATTGACCTCTAAGCTAACTTATAAGCATGTAGGGTACCTCTCTTATTGACAATTGATTTTGGGTTTCAAGATTTTTCTTAAAAGTGTAGTTAACCCCAACATGATTAACATGATTTTCACATCCTGTTTTCCTCTTATTGTTGGGTGGTATCTAGGGCTGTAAACGAACCGAACGTTTAGCGAACAGTTCCTGAATCATTCTCGTTTCGTTCGGTTAATAAATGAATGAACATGAACAATAAATTTCGTTCGATTAGTTATATGAACGAACATAAACTGAGGTTTCGTTCATTCGCTAACGTGTTCGTGAACGTTCATTCATGTTTTTTTTGTTTATGTTCATGAAAGATTTTTGTACTTTTATTTATCTAAACTTCTATACTTGTAAAATTTTTGTTTATTTATGACCTTAACAATTAAAATAGGAAACCTTATTCCAACTGTGTTTATGCATCATTCCCCTTTATCTTTCTCGATATTCACATCGACTTCCATTCCACGATTATGGCTTCAAGTTCCAGCGTTGCTCCCTCCGTCAATTTACCTCTAGCCCCCATCGCTTTTGCCAATTTTATTTGTGTTCGTGTTTGTTCATGATCCGTTCTGAACATGTTCTATTTCTTAATGAACGAACACGAACATAAAATCTCGTTCGGTAAGTGTTCATGAATCGTTCCCGAATACATTTATTTCGTTAACGAACGAACACGAACAAGGCCCTGTTCGTGTTCGTTCCGTTTGTTTACAGCCCTAGTGGTATTTGTTTGGCTTAGGAAGATATCTTGATTGGACTGGATTTTCCATGTTATATTTGCTGTGTGTATTTCTAGTGACTGAGGTTATCAGAGTATACACGGTTTTCTCTATAATTAATATGCTTACCGTTGATGGTAAATTGTTAGCATGGTTTTTAAGAGTTCGAGTCCAGATGTTTGGTGAATGGTGTTTGATCAGCCTGTGACTGTTCTCTAGTGTTACAAACCATCTGAAGTTTTTTCTGTTGATTCTACCAATATGGTCACGGCAATCAGAAATTTGGTGATTTAATTTAAAAGACAACATCTGGTGCTTTGTGATGTAAGCTTGGTTTAAAAAAGCGCGCCTAAGCGCAAAGCGACCCTAGGCGCAAAGAGCTGTGCCTTGTGTGACATAAGGCGCGCTTTGCACAAAAAGCGCACAAAAAACGAGCTTTTTTTGGAAAAAAAAATCCCACTGAGGCGCACGTTTCTTGTATAGAATGTGTTTTTGTGCTTTAAACTGTTATACATGTAACTAAATTTGTTGTAAATTTAAGTGATTTATACATTAAGTCATATATAAACCTTATTTATAACTATATTTCAGCTAAGGGATGCTAAAAACCTATAGGATATATAAAAAACATATATAAGCACCTTGCGCCTCGCGTATGAAAGGCCATCTGCTTTTGCGACTTGTGCTTTAATTTAAACCCTGTCGCTTTTGTGGCTTCTCGCTTTTTTAAACCAAGGATGTAAGAGCTGTTCATTATCTTCTTAGTTTTTTAGGAATTTTGGGATAATCAACTTCAGTAGCTAGTTTAGTTGAGTGGGCAATAACTTTTAGTGTTTACTTGGTTATGTGGACCTAGTGGCTGGGGTTTGAATCCTATTTTCACGTATGTTTTCATGTATAAATTGATATTGTTGAATATGTTACTCTTGTCAAGTTAGCCAATCATACAACCAGGTATTACGCATTGTATGAATAAATAAATAAATTAAACGTACAATACATTACTCAACAGTTTTTTACACACCACAAGTCTATCACTCATTCATGGGGTTCTTGTTATACTTTATTCAACAGTTTTTGTACATTCATTATTCAACGGTTTTTTACACACTATAAGTCTATAACTCATTCATGGGGTTCTTGTTATACTTTATTCAACATTTTTTATACATTCGTTATTCAACGGCGTTTTACACACTATAAGTCTATAACTCATTCATGGGGTTCTTGTTATACATTATTCAACAGTTTTTTACACACTTAGACCCATCATACGTCCGAAGTCCAAACTCTAATTGACAGTTCTAATTGATATCCGTGTTTCAACATTTACAAGAGGTGGCATACTGGGCTGGTTGGTAACAGTTTGAAACATGTGATTGTTAGTACGGGTTAAAGACGGTCTGTGTTGACCCATATGCATCTATATTCTTCATTTAAATATGTTATTAATAATCAATTAATGAATTAAGCATAAAGAAAAAAACTATTAGAACAACAATAATCTGAATATATGAAAAACACGATATAAGATAACACTGAACTTTCGGTGGCTTTCAACATATTCGAATTGTTTGAAATGATGCACAAACCAAATGGTCCAAAATTGCGACTGCTAGTCTTTACTAATTTTTTATTTTTGGGATTGCGGAACAAATGCAGCAAGAAAAAGAAAGAGCAATGGCAAATGAGATGATAGCAAAGCTGACTAGTGCATGTTGGGATAAATGCATCACTGGTACTCCTGGAAGCAAGTTCAGTTCTGGTGAATCGAGTTGCCTTTCGAACTGCGCTCAGCGTTACTTGGACATGAGCATGATGATAGTCAAACGTTTTCAGTCAATGCAGTAAAAGAAAACGAGGAAGCTTTTCGATTTTCATAATTTTAATACATGATATGTTTAATGTCTTCTCATTGGTTTACAAATATTATCATGTATTTCTAACTATAAAATGTTTTTTTTTTCTCTTCAAAGAGAGTGACTTCTGTTTCAAGTATTTTGTTGTGTTTGCTTATTATTGTTTTTACAATAATTGAACACATTTATTTTAGATTCTATGTTTGATTCTAACTTTATCAATTGAATTAACAAATATAAAATATTTTCAAACGTGAATCCAACTAAACCAATATCTCGTATAAATTAATGAAAGAATGATTTAATGAATGTTATAGTCAAATTGGACGTGTCCTAAAACTATGGTTGTAAAAGTTGCTAATTGCTAGTCGGTCGGTAGGGTACGCCGACTAACAATCAATCGGGATTAATTGGAATTGAATTTTATATGTTATTTGAGTTTTTTTATATTTGTATACCCATATTTATATGTAAATATTTTATTTAGATAGGATTTAACCCCTGCTTGACTCATTTTTTTAGTATATATAATTGATTGTCGGAATCTACATGGTTTGGTTGGAAATTGGTTGGAATTTATAGGTTTTGGCTAGAATCGCCGATTTTTGGCCGGCTAAGTAGGGTAGACTAGGCCCGACTACCGATTAATGGACCGATTAACAAAAAAATAATCAGTGCTTGGCCGATTAGCGATTAGCTGCCGACTAGTCCTGATATTTACAACGCTAACTAAAACCAACTTGTTTGACTTAAACTCGTTTTGACCCGTTACTCAACCGGCCCATTTTTCATGCTAATGCCCTGTCTGAAACAGATATAAGAATCAAATGAAGTTATCTTTAATGTAAGCAACATACAAGAGAAGCAAAACAGAATTAAAACATAAAGAAAAAGACCAAAGCTATGTACACTAATATCTATAATCTCAAGAAACAAAATTTCACACAGGCATCATAAGAAAGAAGGGGTTGCTTATACACTCAATTCTATGCACAACTGAAACAACAATGAACTTTTTCAGCACAGAAACACCACAGCTATAAAACTTTACCATAAAAGTTGACTTCTCATCGCCTATCTTGACCCGTCAATTGACCCCCCAAGTTATCACTACTTGCACCAACAATCCGGTTCGAGTCACCAAGAGCTGATGCAACGGAAGCAATATCACTTGTTAAATCCCAGCGTCCACTTCTTCGCCCCCAGCTGGACTGCCTAGGGTGACCCTGCAGATCATTATGGCCCGTTTGATCATACTGATCAACTCCACCCGACCCGTTATTCACGACAGCCTTCCAATCATGCATTTCTATATCACTCGAAGTTTTCTCTTTGTTGGAATTTACAAAACCGCCCCCAAAAGATCCATGTCGCGTTGCTGATTCTCTTTCCACCACTGCCCTGAAATCATTCTTGGAAGGAGGAATTCTACGCCAAAATACCTCCTTGAAGTTTTCAATAATCCCTCGGTTATAAGGATTTACGGTTTGGTCATATCTATATCGGAAGTTTTCATACGTAGACTGCAAGATAACAAACCGTTAACATACAACATTTTATTTTGGTTTTGTGCAAGTATAATGTCTTGTCTCATAAAGGATTATTGATTCACCTGGTTTGTGCTGATTAGATAAAGATGGAAGACTGTAAGACCACCAACAAACCATACACATATGAACGTATAAATTATCAGCACAATCGAGGCTGGGGTCTTGATTAACGCACCCCAAATCGATGTATGCTCACTATTCTTTATCTTTATCGTGTACACCCAACAAAAGGCGAAGATATAGATACAAAGCAGAGTTGCTGAAGACACAAACATGAAATAGAACCTGTAGTTTCGCTGCACCAAAATACAAAAAAAATAAAAAATAAAAAAATAATATCACTATCTATCTTTATTTATAAAATCCAATATTAATTATAACACACAGAAAAAGGATGTGTCCTTACTAATCCAATACACTGGCCGACCCACGGGCAATGATGATCAAACCGATCGACGCAGTTATCACATATCGAACAATGAGAACAACGTGGTGGTCTATATAGCATGCAAGTATCACAGTATTTGACTTTAACTGTCAACCCGTTGACTGTTACTTCTTTAAAGCGAGGTGGGCGTAACTGTGGAGTTTGGCCCGGCCCAACTTCTGGTTCTGGAGGGTGTGTGTTGCGGGGAACTATTCCTGGGTCTCTTCCGGAAGTAACTAGAAGCATCGTTAAAACCTGTAACCCAATGTACAGTCGGTAACTTAACAAACTTACAAGTACAAAAGCTCTTGGAGAGTCAAAACACTTACATAAACTGATAATACAATTGCTATGACCATAACCAATATTCCAAGATGATGGTTGAAATCATCAAGTAACTTCCTGCCGACGAATACACAGAAAACTACAACTGGAGCAACTATTAGGGATATCGACAGGAAGATTGATTGTATATCAGGCCCGAATATAAACCGTCCCCCAAAGAAAAATACCTGCACATCAAAACAGCAAAACTTACTAGGCAAATTATCATTTTGGGATTATTATGTATTAATGGCAGCTGTGATTATCATCATTTAAACGGTTAAACTGGCGTCAAAACCGCTATTAACCGCCACTATCTAATTGTATATATATGACAGTTATGCGTCGGGGTTAATTACCAAGATTTCGATATACTAAGATAGTTATCCACTTTGATTTGCCATACTCTATTTTTCGATAATCAAGATTACAACTTGATTACCCTCTGTTTCATTCGAATACCTACGAAAGTAGGGCTGGCATATCGTGTCAACCCGACCTGTTAAATCACGAAAACGATAAGACACGAACCCGAAACACGTAAACATGAACACACACGAAATCTTATCGTGTCAAATTTTCGAAACATGAACACAAACTTGATAATAAACAGGTTACACGAAATGACATGTTAAGACACGAAAAGCGTACTGTAAGACCTATTAAGGCACAACCACTACCTGTTATTAAACATATAAACTTTACTTCCAGGTATTTTTTTTATTTAAAATCATAAGTGTGTCATTAACAGGTCTTTAATGTGTCAACCTGTTATAGACAAAAACTTGTTAAGGTTAAACACGAAACTTGTTAACATCGTGTGTAGGTTCGTGTCGTGTTATCGGGTTTGTGTAACAAACAATCCGTTTACCACCAATAGATCCCACTCTTAACAAGGGGCTTTCCGCTTTCACCTAATTATTTTAATTTTTGGAAAGCACTTTCAGCTAAATGAAAAATCCTAACACATTTTTTCCAATTGTCAGCAACCAGATTATTACATTTAATCTAAAACTTAGGTTTTAATAAAATTGCATAATAAATAGCTTAAATGAAGGCCTGAATCTATAGTATTTCATAATCATTCATTTATTGACAGTTATAATCAAAACAACCAACCAATCAGATCACGTGGATAACCAACCAACCAAACTCAACTCAACGATCACAGAAACCTCAAAATAAAGTCAAATAACTTACGTTGCTGCCTTCCCAGGCCTGGTACGTACGGATCATATCCGCCGTATCACCGGCGACGGCTGCATCGGAATTTTTGGGTGGATGTACCCCATACATCTCTCTCTCTCTCCTCAACTGGGTGTCAGTTTCTCTCTCTAAACGTGAAGTCGTAGACACAATGTCAAACAGGAGGAGATGTATAGAGAGAGAATGGAGGGTTCCATTAGGGAAAGCGTAAGAGGAAACCGGCGACCATTTTTCAAATTTTAAAAACTAGAAATGGTCAACAAACACAACCCAACCTACTCCACGTGCCCCTCTATTATTTCTTTTTATTTTATTATTTCACTTTAAATTTATATATTTTAAGGTGGCCCGGGCACTCAGACCTGTAGGCATGCACGGGTTTGGAGCCCCGGCGGTTTCCAGTAGTAGCAGGGGAAGTCATGTGAGATTTGTTGTTTCGATGCTTGCTTTTGACTTTCAGACGTTCATATGACCGTCTTACGATAAAAAAATGTTTTATTTTACTCATATTTTAAACCATTTACACTCTTAATCATCTTATTCTCGCTCAAATCTTATATGATTTTCATTTTAATCAATCTCTTTCTAAATGGTTAATTACTTATACGAAGACTTGGGTATTTGCTTACCGCTCGATGATTTTGAAGATGAATTTTCAACTGATATTAGCTTACTTTATTTCGTAGAGGAGCTTGAGGAAGTCAAAGCGGGAGACGCGATAACGTCGTCGGGGGTTCCAAAAAAATGTCAAATGTGATCGCGTACAAGGTAACAAAGATCTTATGAGTGATTATTTTGTTGATGAACCAAAGTATGATCATGAAATATTATGTTACCGATTTCGTATGTCGAAACAATTGTTTCTAAGAAGAGTAAATTGCACAAAACGTCCTTTAAGTTTCACCAATCTTGCTGGTTTCAGCCTTAATCTTTAAAAGTTGCCAAAATCAGCCTTTAAGATTAATTTTGTTGCAGGTTTCATCCTTTATCATTAACCCAGTTACTAATCCATGTTAAATGGCCTCACATGCATAGCATGTGAGGGTAAAACCGTCTTTTCATCTCTCTCTCTCCACTTTCTTTATCTTCAAACTCTTTCACCTTCAACCTTCATCTAAAGTTCCAAACATTTGACTCTGCTTTCTTCTTTACCCATATATGATACATATCATATATACACCCAAAAAAACACACACCCATCACAAAACCAAACTCCCAAATCAAACCTCTTCATCAACCCAACAAACCACCTATGTAATACGAGGACATATGTTTTCCTCCTTCTCTTCCCCATCATCCTCTCCATCCCCGCCGTCAACTCTGACGCACGTGCCACCCCCGCCGGCAGCCTCAAGTGCGGGAGATCACGTGCCACAACCAACACCTTAATCCCAACGTTCGTACAGGCCATGGAACGACTCTCCAGCAACCTCAACAGCTCCAACACCAACTTCGCCGTCGCTCCCGATTCGACTTCTTCTTTCTACGCTTTGATTCAGTGTCACCGTGATCTTTCCGTATCGATTGTCTTGTCTGCTACGCCGTCAGCCGTACCTCCGTTCCGGGCTGCCTTCCGGCAACCTTCGGGAGGATCTTTCTCGACGGGTGTTTCGTAAGATACGATAATTATAGTTTTTTTTCAAGAAGCCGTTGACCCTGCAACCGATGCTAAAAATTGTAATTCGAGTGTAGGGGGTGGTAATTTTAATGATTTTCAAGGTGGGGTTTTGGAGTTTAATAGAAGTGTGACTGAGTTGATTGAGAATCTTACGAGATTAGCTGTTAATAATAGTGGGTTTGGGGTGGTAATGTTAATAATAGTGAGTTTAATAGAAGTCGCCGAACGGTTGGAGCATCTCGAAACCGTGTTCCAGAGAAACAGTGCGTACAGATGGTATTTTGAGGGTTGCTGGGATTTTGGGAGGGTTAGGTGAGATTGTTGGTGGAGAGATGAAATGGGTAGGTGTGAATTTAGAGAGAGAAAGTGTGATCGATGTGAATGGGATAATGGGGAGGTGAGATTGGAGTTCTGATGGGTTTGTATCAGGGTTTTGTGAATCTTGAGATTTGGAAGCCATTTTTGTCGGCTGGAGAATGGTGAAGATGAAGGTGAAAGAGTTTGAAGATAAAGAAAGTGGAGAGAGAGAGATGAAAAGACGGTTTTACCCTCACATGCTATGCATGTGAGGCCATTTAACATGGATTAGTAACTGGGTTAGTGATAAAGGATGAAACCTGCAACAAAATTAATCTTAAAGGCTGATTTTGGCAACTTTTAAAGATTAAGGCTGAAACCAGCAAGATTGTTGAAACTTAAAGGACGTTTTGTGCAATTTACTCTTCTAAGAATTGTTGGTGATGTGGAAGCACAATACCCTTAGTTTTAAGAGGGATTAGATGAGCGGTGCAAAAAGAGTTTTACGACGATACAAAAAGTTACATCCACCATTAAACAACTCGTGAGTGGAATGGAACCACACCTAAGGGTCCATTTCAAGTGAATGGACATACATACAAACGTGGATACTATTTAATCGACACCATCTACCCTACTTGGTCAATGTTTGTGAAAACGTTTCCATATCTCATTAATCAGAAAGAAAAGAAGTTCAAGAAATTGCTAGAAGGGGCAAGAAAAGATGCATAGCGGGTTTTGGATGAGGTATAGCCCAAGATGGTCGGTTAAAAAGGCTGCCACATTCAATTAAAACTTGGTTTTTATTCTACTTTCAATATAAACTTGCGGTGAACATGAAACATTGAAGACATTAACAAAATAAATAACATTAAACAATTGATATCTTTGAATATTAGATCATTTGTATTTTTGAAGAAATATGTTCCCGGGAAATAACTAGATTCGACCTTAAAAACCATCACCCAAGTTCGATAATCTCACACCATCGCCTGAGGCTCGGTGTGATGATGGGAAATTCCGAAATGACCACTTACAATGTCCCATGGTAATTGCATGCTATGATTCACGGTTACTCTATAGAATCTGAAGGCACGTCTTGCCCCGAAAGAAAGTATAAAGGCTACGGAAAAACGTTAGAACGTATAACCTTGCTTTTACGTATTATTTTCTAGACAAATTTACTTTCACGTTGGAGTTTGATCACATGAAAATAAATCCTCAGTCCGGTCCTCATTCGTGCCAGATTGATGCTGCTGACCATTTATAATTCATATAAATCTAAGTGTCCTAATAATTCAATATGTGTGATTGTGTACAAAGAATAATTGTTGGATTATATAAGGAATTTTAGTAAAATTTCCAGTCATGTTTATGGCATTGGCACATGCTTTGCCAGATACCCTAGTCCAATGACTTGTCAACCGTCCTTAGCTTTTGATATCGTGTTTATAAGCTGTATGTATACACACTTTATAGAAATTAACCTAAATAAATACTATGTTTAGTTTATCTTAATTAAATATGAAAAATTAATAACTTTTTATTGGTTATAAATTTGCATAAAAAAACTAACTTCAAAAGAGTTAGGGTTGGTAATGGGTTCTCAATTGGTAATTAGCAATTGACGAATCTTGAATTTAGTTTTTGGTAAAATCATGAGAGAGCAGACTATCAAAATCAAATATTTTACATTACACAGAAAAAATTTTCGGGAATTTTCGATACAATATACACTACAAAGCGAAAAAACAGAAGGGGCTGCACACTTGTCTGACCCATAAAAATACTCGCCCGTGGTATTACCGACTCTAACTTGACCGCAAGAAAGAAAGGAACAAAGGCGAAGCCATATTTGTTGCAAAAATGGCAACCGCAACCATTTTCATCTCAAAATTTTGCGCATGTTTCACCACGGTGAAAAGAAATTAAAATTAAACAAATAAGTAATACCTGATATAAAACATAAATAAATAAATTAAAATAGAATACCTAGCGGCAAAATGGTTGAATATTTTTCAATTAAAGTTAAATATTAATATTGGCGGAAAAGCGAACAAAGAAAAGTAAAAAGATGTTAATACTCGTTCACACTTAAAAACTAGATTAAAAGTTAATAAACAAAGAAAAGTTAAAAGAGGATGTTAGTTCACACTGAAAAACTAGATTAACAGTTCATAATCAGTCAGAAAAAAAATAAATTTAAAATTAAAATATTATATCCGATAGCAAAACGATTGAAAAAAAACTAAAAGAATAGTTATAAAAAATAATATAAACTTATCACCACCTCATTGGTCGCAAAATGCCACACCAAACAAAAGGAAATCGTTAATTATCACCATATCATGAGACGGTTGTATAAAACTAAAATGAAATCATAATTTATATCTTGTTACATAATGGTAAAAACTAGTGGGTCACACCCACGCTCCGCGGCGGGGCGACCTAATTTTTAATGGAAACATGAACGCAATAGTAAAAATAACGTTAATGGCAACAATTTGTTTGATATTGATTCGGTTCATTAAGATACCGACACTTACCGAAAGAGAATAAAAAAAGTCATGATACGACCAAAAAATACCGAGATGTGTTTACATCGATCGAAACAATATAAACGAATATCAGTTTTGGTACTGACGGTCAGTATCCGACTGTTCGTTTTGTTACATTTACCATACCAGGTTCGATTGAAACTTAAAAAAGAAAAAGAGAAACAAAAAATGGAAAAGAAAAAGGAAAGATGAAAACAAAATTCACAAAAGACAAAAAGACAAAAACGTAAAGGTTAAAAATCATTGTAGCTAAGAATTTTATAAATTATATGTATATTAATAATACCATTTAAACTTATAAGTAATATGGTCGCAAAAGAGTAAGGTGAATCATGACAATCATGCATGACGGAATATGACGCATTAATTATAACATGGTAAAAAATAGTTACCTTAGCCTATTATGCTTAAACAATCTTTTCGATGGCTCAAATAAGGTGAATCACGGGTAAACATAAACATATATGGACCATTAAGACTTATTATGGACGATTATGGCTAAGCAAGAGACTGATTAACGGGAACGGGTGAGAAGCAATCGAAAGAACCCTTGTGCGTGGTGCAAGACGACCTGTGCTGGTGGTCTTTCAAATTTCAGGGAGAAGAATAGAGGTGGAGAAGAGGGTTGGAGGACAATGTAGGTGGGAATGAAAGTGGTCGAAGAGTTGTCCGGAGATGTTTTGGTGGTCAGAGATGTTTCTGGTAATAAAAATAGCAAAAATCAAATTAAAACGCAAACAATTAATAAAAAATACGTCAACCGATATTAAAAATGAATAATAGAGATTCATTAAAGTTTCTATCTACGGAGTTTCATTTTTTTGAAACTTATCTATTACATCATCTATAGATACCTTTCTAAGCAAATCTTTTTCAATAAAACAAATGCAACTATCACTTAAATGTTCATCACCAGTCCGATTATGCAAATGGGACTTCACGTACTTTAGTTAAATGAACAAGACCAATAATTGGTTCTTTTACAACCCCTGATTTATCAACGTATCGATTATGCAAATGGGACTTCACGTCAAATTTTTCCAAAATTTACACTACCGCTGGAGCGCCAAGGGGTAGCTTATAATAAGGTACATCCGCCCCTGAGTCGACCTAGACTAAAATGAAAAGCCGGTTTTTCTTGTGTTGCTAAATCCAAATATTTCCCACAATTGTTAGAAGTAGCATCTCACTTTTCTTTTTCTTACAAAACCTACCATAAAGGTGAAAACATTTACGAAGAGATATGATAATATATCATCGTTCTTTTTCTTACAAAACCTACCGTAAAGGTGAAAACATTTACGAAGAGATATGATATATTATTGTTTCTTTAATTCTGATAGGCTGTCAATAAATCTAGCCACACACATTTTATAGAAAACTTATATGATTGCATACCACTTCTTAAATGTTTATGAACAAGATTAAAGCACAAATGCGTCATGTAAGGCTTGCAAAAAATCTCTTTGGTGCTTTTTAATTCCAATAATTATAAAGTGCTAAGGGACAAGATAGGGTTTCTAAAAGTTCTTTTTTCCATGATGAAGGGGAAGAACTTAAGATGGGATGGAAATAATATTTTAAAGTTAACGAAACATCACGTGGTGATATTTTAATAATTAGTCTATAACAGTTAATTACGTTACAACAAAGTTATACTAAAGTAATAAGATTATGTTACAATTTAACTAACATATTTACATTACTATAGTACAATATTGTTGTCAAGTAATTATTTGTTAAATTGTGCAATGATTGGAATTACGAGTATGTCACAACGTCTTTTTTATCTTTACTCCGTACACTGGCACACTAAATGTTATTGTACCGGATCCCACGCCTATATATATATGTGTGAGAAAAAAAACACAATAAAGTACTACCACAATGCAAAGGAATACATCTATGAAATCACCTCCGTAGACCTACCCGGAAACAGAAATAAAAGAAAAATAAAGAAGAAGACAACCGCTAGTACCAGATGATTAATGTGTCTAATCTTCTAGAGCAGCATTATCCTTTCAAAGAGTTAATTATGTTTTCCGTTCTTATGGTTTGTTGAAAGTAACCATTACATTTTATTAGTTTAAAAATTGTCAAAACAGTAACAATATTTTTACTTTTGTAACAATTACAACCCATCTTCGTTAACCCTATCAAATTTACTGTTAAGTTTTTCTTTTTTCTTTTTTTTTGTGAAAAGACTAACATACCCATCGTTTAAAAAATATATATAAACAAATGAGTTATTACGCTTTTAGTCACTTTGATTTTTTAAAAATAATCATCAGAGTACATTAGTTTAAAAATTGTGGGTACTAGAAAATTTCATCTAGCTTTTATTAATGTCAACACCATTAAAATTGAAAAGACAAGGAATTTCCTTACCACAGAACTTCGACATTAGCGACAGATTTTTATGAGGGAAAAACCAGTTGCAAGTTATTGAACGGAAAGTCTTGTCGGTTGTTGCGAGAAAATTGATTGCAAACTAATTTTTTTTTTTGGAATTTGCAATGCTTATTAATTTTTTTTTGTTGCAAATTGTTTTTCAAGAAAAAAAATAAAATTGTGCTGTTGCAAATGCTCTTTAAAAACAAATAAAAACCAACCCAAATTATTTAATTGTCTTCTTAGAAACTTAATAAATCTGTTGCATTTTGATCACAAACACTTGAAACATTAATAAACATGGTCGCTAAGAAAAGTAAATAAATCTAATAAACTCAAAAAAACAATTACAAAGTAGTGGCAAGTAATCTCGTCGCCAATCACTTTGGTTGTGATGCAAATATAGTGACCAAATTTTTGTCGCTAAAACAGTCGCTAACCTATTAGCTCACAAAGATATTCCTAATGGATTGCGACAAAGTTTTGCGACTGAAAAGCTCGGTTGGGAATTAGTGACAAAGGTATATTGTAGCCAGGTTTTGGCAGCCAGTAGTGTTTTTAACACTACATAATCTTCCACACAAGCTCCTAACTTGTAAAAATTTTAGTGTGAAAGTAATATACTATCATTGGTATTGATAAAAAAGAAACCAACATACACTCGCTTAGCAAAAGTAGAATTATCTAAACATGTCATGTACCACTCCATCAATGATTTTACAAGAAAGACAAAAGTTCTAATCATGGGAATGGCTGAGAATGATTAACGTGGATTCATGAAGCTCGAAATACCAAATTGATAAAAAGGTAAAACTTTTGGACGCACTACACAATAATTAAAAAAAAGTATTTTGGTAATTTTTGTTTTCCTTCAAAAAAATCTTAGCAAAATTCATCTAGCATTCACATTGGATCCTTCATCGTCATTATATAATTTAATTAGCTAAAAAAACTCATTATTATCTAAATAATATACTTTTTTTCAAAAACCTCCTATATCCAACTCTCTATCTTTATCTTACTCACGAACATTTATTCTATTATTTTTTTCTTTCCTACATACTCACAATAAAAATATAAAGGTTAATTAGGAGTCTCTAAATATAGATGGATACTTTAGGTTCTATAATTTTTCTCTGAGTAAATTGCACAAAACATCCTTTATGTTTCCTCAAACTTGCAGGTTCCAGCCTTAATGTTTAAAAGTTGCTAAAAACAGCCTTTAAGTTTATTTTTGTTGCGGGTTCAATCCTTTACAGCTAACCATGTTATTTTCTTCAGTTAAGTTCCCTCACATGCATAACATGTGAGGGTATATTCGTCATTTTGTCACACACATAAATCACATTCACCATTCAATTCACAAGCTCCGAGATCCACCCCACATTCACCATTCACTTCACAACTCTTTCCATAACCGGTTCCTCCTCCACACACCCTTCATCCCAGATCTCAAACCCTAAACCCCGTCGGACGGTCGGGTCGGAGTCGACGGCAGACTATACAACCCGGATCCAGGAGAAGAAGAACCAAGCCGACCCATTTGCATACTCCACGGAGAACCCGTACCCGTACCCAAGGGTGTGGAGGCTTTTGTAAGCTGCAAACGCCGGAGAGAAGTTAACATATCACTCACCGACACCGACCCAAGTGACCGGCTAAGAGTTCCGGCCACCGGAGACATCGGCGGCGACTCCGACGCCGGTGTAGAAGACTCCGACAACGAGGAAAACAACGTAGGAAACCCAGAATCAGCATGTGGGCTCAGAACCCGAAGCTGCTCCGGCGTGTGTGCGAAAAAATGGTGGCGGAGTTATTTGGGGGTTTTGTCGGAGGTGGAGGTGGTGGCAGAGGAGGTGGTGTCGGAGGTGGAGGTGGTGGCAGAGGAGGTCGATCATCTTCTTCCCGAATTTCTGAAATTCAAACCTTCAAAAATCCATCACAACCACAATCATCTTCATCTGCAACAATCACCATGATTCTCACATAATATAAACCCTAATTTCGATTGCTCACTGTACAAGTCATTCGTCGATTCATCATCACAATTTCCTTCGAAAACCCTAGCGTATGTATACATGTGTTGACTGTTGGTTAATCTGTGTGTGTGTGTGTGAGAATTTTGTACTTTTGAGTTTGTATTGAATCTGGTGTTTCTCTCTCTAGAAATAGGAGAGATTTGGAATGTGATTGGGAAATTGTGTGAATCTTAAACAATTGTGAACACAATTGTGAACATGGATGGTGGCCGGATCTCAAATTATTAAAAGAGTTTGAAGATAAAGAAAGTGGAGAGAGAGAGATGAAAAGACGGTTTTACCCTCACATGCTATGCATGTGAGGCCATTTAACATGGATTAGTAACTGGGTTAGTGATAAAGGATGAAACCTGCAATAAAATTAATCTTAAAGGCTGGTTTTGGCAACTTTTAAAGATTAAGGCTGAAACCAGCAAGATTGGTGGAACTTAAAGGACGTTTTGTGCAATTTACTCTTTTTCTCTATATAATATATAGAATGTATGAATATAGAGCCTCTAAGATGAATGCTCTGACTTGCGAGATCATCTTCAATTCTACATATAAAAATCTATTACAAGTGACTTTCTAATCATCATAAATTTCCAAATCTAAAAATGTTTTTGGAAGTTCATTAACCTTTGATGTACCCTAATAGTGAAATGTTTCTAGCATTTAATGGTAAAAGAATTTACGTTACCCTTTGATGACATTGCATGCCCCTAAATGAATTTTGATCTATAAGAGTTACCCTTATCTTTATCCAAGAGAATCTTGAAATTAATCATCTTTATATGTTTTTAGATTGGACAACCAAAAACCAATTCTTTTAGAACCGGACCAGACGTTGAACCAAAAATCGGTTTGGTCACTGGTCCGACTGGTTCAACCGGAGAACCGACATGTCTTAAAATTAATAGGGTGAAATTCGATAAAAATGCCGGAATCCGGTTCAATCCCTTAATAACCTAGTCCAATCGGTCTGACCGGCCGGTCTGATCGGGTTTTCAAAACATCGCAAAAAATCCATATAGATTCTAAAAAAGAACTTTTGAAATTTATTTTTTTAACGGTCAATGAATACTATATACAGTGGCGAATCTAATTTTTTTTATAGGGGTAACATTTCAAAAAAGAGGAGTAACGAAATAAAAAAAGTCAAAATTTTCTAAAATTTACACTACCGTCGGAGCGTCAAAGGGTAGCGATGGCCACACCTATTAACAAGCTAGGTCCGTTACTGACTATATAAGTTCGTCCATCCGAGCAAACCCATTGGCAAAAGACCACCCACACCCTGCGAACACAAACAACGTTGGTGACCATGCCCGCTCACTATTACATGGGAAACTCACTACCCGAAGGCCTACTGTGGTAAAACCACTGGCCCATTTAGTGGGACTCTAACCCATGACCTTCACATTTGAAGGCCATAGGGTGCCTTCTCGCAAACCAATTGATCTAGAACAGATTGGCACTTTTGAAATTTACTGATCGCCGGTTAAAATAGCTAATATTTCCCGAAAATCCGTGTAGGTTATGTTCCAGATGTCTTATTAGACGCCTAATGTAATTTGGTTAGTTCATGGACCCGATTTTTTATGGAACAATAGAACTCGGTTCCTTAATAAACGGTTGGGTCTTGGACCCCTTGATAGAACATGGTTCCATGCATGGAATCGATTTTAATTTTATTAGAAGTTGGTTGTCTTGAAAAAGGGTGATGACAACTATTGCCTTTTTGGTGGAAATTGATATATGAGTTAGTCAGTATCTAAGATAACAACTGAATGCCTTTAAGTTGCCAATATATGAGACCAGTATTTCAGATTCTTTAGGTTGTCACTAAATGACATAACCCCTTCACGTTTGATCAACTATGCCCATTTGCAAATTTCAAATTTAAAGAAGCTAAAGTCGCTAATCCATTTCTCAAACCCAACTAACAAGGCCCTAAATTTCATCATCCATTTTGAAAACTACATTAGAGTAATAGAGGCACCCATCTAGAATTCAATTCAAGTATTCAACTAATGCCACCAGTCAATAGGGTTATGCCACCTCAATTAACTAAATTCAACCCACTTTAACCTAGATAGGAAAGGGTATCCATCTAGCTGAACTTGTCATACCACACATTTTTTTAATTAAAAAATTAATCATTTAAATAAAAAGACATTTTCGTTAATTAAAAAACAAAATACTATACTCAAAAGTAAAAATTCGAAATAAACTTGAAAGAAAAATAAACCCAGAACTTGAATTACAAAAAACCTAAAGTTGCATTACCTATCCCATTTTTCCGTGATTTCACGTTTACGTTGTAGAATAATTAACAAGTATGGCTCGTCAATATTATCATGCAGTTCCATAAACGTTTTGATATCGTGGTCGCCAATATTATCATGAGATGATAGTGTGTAAGTTGAGTTTGAGAGTTGAATGGTTTGAGAATAGTGTGTACGTTGAGTTGAGAGTGAACTGGTTTGAGAGTGTGCGGGTTTTAATTAAAATATATTTATTTTTATTCTACTTTTTTAAACTGAAAATATGAATGAGACCCACCAAATTGTTGTGGATCAAGTCTGTCCCTAAGGACCATGAAACTCGGACCAGCCATACAATGCATGAAGCCCGTGGAGGTTGGGTTTGTGATCACGGACCGTGCCACATCGGAAGCGATGTGGAAGCTGTAATGGGTATATTACGATTGGGTACTTGGGTAAATGGCCAAATGAGTTGAACTGAAAGTGGGTTTAATGGTTTAGTGGGCTTAAACTTAATCAAATATTAATGGGTTATTATGTTTAACAAACAAAATTTGTTTTTATGTTTAATTATACTATTTTATCTATTACACACACATATATATAGAAAAAGAGTAACGTACAAAATGGCTTAACGTACGCAATGTATACAATGGCAAATCGCACGTTATGTTATTAAAAAATAAAATTGCATGGACAAAAAAGGTGAAAAAGGGAAATCGCATGTTGGATACAAAATTTTGCATGTTGTAAGGTAATCTCGTACGTATCGTACGATAACATATTGTATAATAACTGACCTATATATATATATATAGAGAGAGAGAGAGAGAGAGAGAGAGGAGAATGTGAGTCCCAAATCAGCTTCGGATTACAGTGATGGTGATTAACAAACACCCAAACACCTATAGATTAGGTGTTTGAATGATATAAGTAAGAAAACACAAAGAAACTAAGATGAAGGTGAAGAATCTTATCCAAGATGTAATCCCATAATGATAGTAACAATCAAAGATCCTGGATGTTTGATAATAATATGCAAATCAGAGACACAAACACAAAACAATAGCAAAATGACCTTGGTCCAAGAAGCTTGGAGCCAAAGGATTCATGACTTCATATATATAAGCACTGACTACAATACGCTGGGACAATAAATACGCCGCTACAGGTACAATGCCCTATAGTTACACTTTCAGCCCTCCTAGTTTTACTAACTATTACAATCAAGCTACAAACTATGAAACTCAAGTATCAACGGTCTCAAAGTGTCCTAACAGAGAAGGATCCATTAGAAACCACCCTTTATTGCAAGAACCGCGAGAACCAATGTGAACACAACTAAAAATATCTGAAAAAGTCTAAAAAACATACAATTTTTAAATTTTTTTTTTTATAAAAAAATTGCTGGTTTAGCTTTATGGTTTAGTTTTTAGCATTTAGTTGGGGGGGGGGGGGGTAGGGGTTAGGGGTTTTTTTTTTGGGAGGGGGGGGTTAGGTATTTCTTTTAGGTTTTTGGAGGGTTTAGCTTTATGGTTTAGTTTTTTAGCATTTAGCTTTGGGGGGGGGGGGGGGGGGGTTAGTTTTTTTAGGTTTTAGGTGGTGGTGTAGTGGGTTTATTTTGTTGTATTTACATTGGTTCTCGCGGTTCTCGTAATAAAGGTGGTTCTCGCTTGAACCCTACCACACACACACACACATATATATATATATATATATATATATAGGGGAGGGTTGTCTTGAGAAAGCTAAATATTGTGAGAACCGTGAGAAAGAATGAAAAAACACAAGAACTTGGTCAAAAACAATTCAAATTCAATTTTTTTTGCACTAATCATTATTATTCGAATACACTGTTAGAAATTAAATTTACACATTCAAATTTATGCGAATTCGTAAATAAAGAAAATTTACACATGTGTAAGTTTGTTATTTACACATGTGTAAAAAATCTAATAAGAGTGATTTTGATAGGTGAAATTAACTATTTGATGCTGGAAATTTTTTTAATGTTGTATTTTTATTATAATGAGGTTTGTATTAAAAAAATTGATTTTGATTGTTTTTTTCATTCGTTCTCACAGTTCTCGCGATATTTAGCGTTTTCAATATAACCCTCCCCTATATATATGTTATATATAATAAAAGGGAAGGTTCATTTAAGAAGAAATTTTATGTGAGAAGAAAAAGAAGAAACGTATATTGGTAAAACATTAAATAGTTTATAACTCCTCTCATTAATTATGTTATCTCTTATTAATAAAACAAAAACATTATATCCTACACATTTCAAAATTTATCCTACATATATCTTATACTTATCGCAATTTACCCTACACATTTCAAAATTTATCCTACACATACTAAAATTTATCCTACACATGTCGAAAATTGTTCTTCATCATAAATTATTTTATCTTGAAAAAATATATTAAAAAAATGAGTTACAAGTTTAATTAATTAGCTAATTAATGACAATTATAGATTTACCTATATGCTCTTTTTTATAATATTATATACACACATTAAATGACGTAAATGGAGAATTTCTATTGGTTTAAAAGTTATTCTTTTTATGCTTACAAAATTTTCTTCTCATTTGAACTCTCCACTATATATATATATTATATATATATATATATATATATATATATATATATATATATATATATATATATATATATATATATATATATACAGGTAGAGGTTCATGTAAGAAAATACAAAAGTGTGAGAAGGATAAGAAAGATTCTAGAGGTGACACGTGTCCCTTTTTATTTTGTTGGGTATAATCGTAATTTAACTAATAAAATCTAATAATGGAATGGATATATCTCAACCGATTCTGGCAGTTACTTTATGGTGCTATTTCATAAAAAGAAATAACACACTAACTCATAAAAAACACGACAACATGTATATTGAAGGCATACATCTTATAAAGAACAGAAATATAACAGAAACAACACCCTAACTCATAAAACATCACAGCATGTATATTGAAGGCATACATCTTATAAAGAACAGAAATATAACAGAAATAACACCCTAAATATATAAAAACAGAAATAACATCCTAACTCTTTGAAGGCAACAGAAACATACTGAAGACACCAAAAACCTACTGAAAACACAGAAACCACAGCAATGCAAGGACATTTGTTCTCACATTAAATATAACAGGAATAACACCATAACTCATAAAAACACCACAACATGTATATTGAAGGCATACATCATATGAAGAATAGAAACATAACATAAATAACACCCTATAATTAAAACACAATTGTATGAACATAGAAAAAACACCATGGACTAAAACATTCAAGTTAGACGTATTTTTTTTCTCTACATAAGTATATCAATATGATACTCATATTAAAGATAAAAAAAACACTCGTTATTACGGTGTAATTTTTTTTAAAAAAAAAGTTACGTATAAAAAGTTATTGACGTTTAAAAAAGAAGAGAGAAACTTGCATGTGCATTAATGTTAGTTTTCTTAATTTAATAATGTTAAATTTACCTTTATACTCTTAATCTAGAAAATTAGTTAGTTTAATAGTCAACACTATTTACTAGATTGCCATCAATATCTCAACCATTAGATTAAATATCTAATGGTTCAGATTATTTCTTATACTTCTTACACTTTTATATTTTCTTACAATAGCCTCACCCTATATATATATATATATATGTTGCCCTTAAAAAAGAGTAGATTTGTAATCCATTTAATTGTGCCTATGAATATAATTTTACCTTTATGAGAGATCTAGAAAAAAAATAACGATAACTAATGACATAATTTTGTAAGCTCAAGCAGGTTTACATTCACTAACTTCATTGAAGAAAAATACAAATATATGTTGGAAATTACATTTAGAATATCTATATGCAAGATCAACACCGATACATATTTGATTTTTCTAAATCAAAATGAGAAGGTATATACATATATCTCATCACGCAGTGACTTCAATGATGTGATTTGGCACATTTGGGTGAGCTTGAGTTTCAACGGCTACATGACCCCTTCATGTCCATTTTCTTTGAGTTTGGTCACAACCGGAAGAATATCAGAAGAAATCAAAGCGGTTAGCTTCACATCGATTGTTTTGTGGTCTACGGTATCTTGGAACCTTTTCTCCTCCATTTCACCAACAGGGTATTTTTTGGCTTCAAACTCGGACACTTTTTCGTCAGGAATGGGCTTCTTGTTCTTGTACATGTAGTATAGTATCATTTGAATAATACCGAAGGTAAATCCAAGCACATTTGGAATCTGTAAAAATATGCCATTTACAAATCACAAACTCTTTAAGAAAAAAAAATATCGGGACGCAATAAGCTAAGAGTTGGAGGTAAACTTTGTTAACATGAGAGGTTTTGTTCATACCGCAATATTGAAATCACCAAGAAGAAGACCATAAAATAACCACATAACTGCACTGAGGGTAAGCGCTACTGATAATAGAATTGGCATGTACTCTACACTTTTTGTTTTTATCACTTGTCGCTGCAAGATATTGCGAATAAATATTAAAATATGGCGTGCATATATTTCGAGTAATAAGACTAGAAAATGCAAATATTATTTGTTGTTTCATAAGGTTAATATCCACTTTTTATGCATGTATGCTTACCAGAACTCCCAAAGGTGCGACAAAAACACATAAAGAGAACACAAGGCAAATCCATCCAACTATCACACCACGAGTGACTCCACTTGCAAAAAATTGAGTCAAGCCAACAATCATTCCGAAGCCAACGACTATTAGCAATACAATTAGCTTCAAACTTTCCATCTGCATAACCAAGTTTCTTTGGTCAGTTTTCACCAATATTCTCTATTAAAGACTATGATCGCGAAAGTTCATTGTAGTATATATAAGGATTAAAAACTACATACCCTAGCCTTCCTTGGCGCGTAGAAAAGAAAGAAACAAATGTACAAGGTTTCGATGAAGCAACCAACTGAGTTAATGGTAATGAGAAGCAAAACATTGGTCTTGAGCAAAGCATAGTATATCCAAAGCATTGCACTGAATAAGCCCACCACATAAGGTGCAGATTGAAACCTTCGGTTGATCTCTTTTTATAAACTTTACAAAACGTTGGTCTGCATTTAAGTTAGATCGTTTCAGGAAGGTTAGGTAACTATTAGATGGAAGCCTCGATCAACTACAATATATCGCGGAATCAAGATATAATATAAGAGACTTACATTGGTGCAAGAAATACCATAAATGAGACAATATTGCCTGAAATATTACAAAGCAAAACGTTAGCTACGCGCAGAACCATGTACAGAAAAAGAATAACGAAACTAGGGAAGAAAAGGGCTATAAATTTCTGAGTGATCTCTTTATATAGGAAGCCCAAGTTTTGAGTAGTGGCTCCACCAATCATTATCAAAATAGCATCCAACTTTACTCATTTCCCATTAAACTTGTGGCTCATTGTGTACCTAAAGCCGAATGACATCGACCAGTTTCTTTTACCGAATATAGAATAAGCTAAAACGTATGATCTTATTAAAAAGTACAATTACGCCAAAAGTAATTAGAAAAGCGGATAATCGAAACTAATATCCCTGTAGCATTTTGCATAATTAACACATAACCCAAGTAATTAGAAAAGAAGTATTTCACAAGGTGTTGCATTGTTGTCCCTCCTCCAATTGGTGAGGCTTCAAGTCTCAGGAGAGACAAGTGGTATAGATCTAAAGATAGGTGTAGTTTACAAGTATATAGGTTGTTTAGGAAACAACCGCCCAGTACATCTCAGTGGTTTCTGAAACACACTGTGAAATCTGGTAGTCCACCCGGGTAAAGAGCAAATCCATAGAATACGCTAATACAAGAAAAAAAGGAAGATAAACCAAATGTATTAGAGGATTTCATGGACTTCGCTTCCTATTTGAGCGGACTACCTATTTTCACAGCTATTGCAGAAACCACCTAAAAGTACATGGTGGTTTCCTAAACCACATAGTAATGCAAAAAAAAATAAATCTCGGCACTATGGCGAGTGTGTGTATTAACAAGTTCATCCATTAGAAACTCAGATCGGATGCAGGTGTATATTCTAAACCTTGTGAAGGTTAAAAGTACTAACAAACACACCAACTCTTTTCTAGGGTAATTAATCATGAACATCATCATACCAAAACTGCATCAATACTTGGTAAAATTCAGGGTTGATGTCACTTAATACAGTGGGGCCCCAAGTTATATCTTTCACATGAGTCACCCACTAATCCAATTAACCGGGTCGTAAGACATGCAGATCATTTTGTACTACTTATTTTTTTTTTTTGGAAATTTGAGTATATGTGAATGAAGTCTTGAACTTTGTCCCATATAGATGTGGGAACAAAGTGGAAGTTAATTTATGAGGTAAAGATGTACCTAACTAATATAACCGTGTGCCATGTTTTACTAAAACTCCGGGGATACAAAAGTTGAGCCAAATTTAGTTGAACTCGTGTACGCCCGCACCTCCTGCGGACACGAATGCAGTTCTGAAAACCCTGCCCCACGCGGGGCAGTTCTGAAAAACTGATTTGTTATTGATGATCATTAAGTCAATTGAAGAACTCGTTATACACACAGCGAATAGACGACAAATCTGTTTAAGGGATTGTGTCAAACACAAGCCCGGTTCATTGTTTCTGTCTTTAATTTTAATTTTCTAACATCTTTTTTTATTTTTTATTTGTGTTATAGTATTAAATAGAATGTGTCCTATTCAGCAATAGATTAGAAGCCCCTGTCCATATCACCACCAATTATTGAAGGTGGGCCCTAATTCCACAATCTTGGTCGACGGGCAGTTATTTAAGTAACCAAAATATCGATATGCATGTGCTTTACTAAGTTATCTAACTTTATGGCTCGCTTTTGTTCTAGTGCTAGCAGATAATATCACCACTACAATTAAAGCACGGAAACACTAAAAACATTATACATTCTCATCATATTTAGATATATTATAAAAACAATAATCACAATTATTTCTAATCTATAACAGTATAACCAATTAAACATTCACAAAATATATAAATATTCAACTCATAACCAATATGTCATAAACTTAGTACCTCACTATTTATAGTTTTTATATTGTTTCTTCATCATCCTTAACCATACTCAATAGTCCCACAAATAGCAAAACTACATGTAGGATCTCAAGAGAGTAAGATGTGGACAAAAAGACCATCAGCTCCAAAACAAGCATGTTTAACAACAGACTAACAAACAGGAAAATTGTTTCCTTCTAGTTTAAAAAAAGTCGTTTCAGATTTATAATTATGTATAGCGTAAGAGTTCCTTTTCCCTTAATTTCAAAGCGTACAATTCGATTAAACGATAATCTTTAATAGCTTATAGGGTTAAATCATTTAAATTTTTAGATGAAAAACAAGCCACAAATAAGAAATTCTGGGTGTACAAATAGACAAACAAGATATGAATACTTTAAGTAAGTGGAATTAATATGGTTTTCGTCATCTGAGGTTGGCATCTTTGGTTTTGTGGCGCCCTTTTAACGAGCCTTTTTATCATCACAAAACAACAACTAGGCCCTACGCGATTAGCCAATCTGCATGTTTTTTTTGCATGAAATCTATATACCATTTTCCCTTCAGTTTCACCATAGGTAAATAAAATAGTTAATTTGTTCATAAAAAAATATTTGATGACACATTTAATCTTTTTACCTACTGATCAAGTGTCTAAAATTTCGCTACATATATATAAAAATGAACCCTACTATATATATATGTATATATATATATCGTATGAGCTACATGTATCTAACTTGTCAATCCACATATAATTTTATTTATTTTTTCTTTTTATTATACTGACCTTATAAGTAAAGAAATTAAAATTCAAAAAAAAAAAGTTGATTTGATGATAGTAGTTTTTTCAATTATCAAGTTTTAAGTGGTGTTTCGATTTTGCTTGGCATTTCGCAAAGTGAGAGAGAGAGGTGGGTCCAATACCAAATCAACAAATCCTAGTTTAGTTAGGTTATTTTTTAATTAAATTTAAAAATTGATTGTCATTTAGAGATGAAAAACATATGTATTTTTTGTGATTTGGTAAGTAGTAGAGACTGCTGAAGTGGATGAGAAAAGATATGGAATGTGTGGCAATTGCACTAAAGAAAAGATGAGGTACATGCTATGCTTAAGTTATATACATGTCCAACCAACCCATTTGCATGTATTCTCCTACTTCTTGTTGTCTAGTTTAGTGTAGGGGTGACAATGGGCTAGGTATGAATCTGTTATGACTAATCTCAAACTCATATCTAGTTGTAAAATTTTGTCTTATACCTAACTTATTACTTGTCAGGTATTTGACGGGTATTTACCCGTTGGAGTTTTCATGTATATATGATTTTTGCTTTCCTTATAATTTATATTTTAAAAATCAACATAGTTTATTAATTATAATAAATAACATGCATATCATCATCATTAATATTTGATATGTCTAAAATATATATATATATATATATATATATATATATATATATATATATATATGATAAGAGCGTCAACATGGTGGGAAGGTGGGTTAGGGTCAGAAGACAAGAGTTTGTCAAGGGAAGTGCACGTAGCGCCAAAGTAAGCGAGCGGTGTAAGCGGGTGGTGGAGGTCTTTGAGGCTTTGAGAGATGTCGGCGATGATGGAACAGAGGTGGTGGTGTTGTGGGTCAGTGGAGGTGCTGAATTTGGTGAGGATTGAGGTGCATAAGTCTGAGTCTGAATCCATGGCGGTGGTGCACAATCTCTGAAAGTGAGAAACCCTACTAAACCCCCCTTCTTGTCTACAACTATAAACCCTTTTCTGTTTGCTGTTTGTTTCTCTACAACTTTAGCCCTCTGGCTATTTAAAATAGCCAGTTCGTCTGATTAAAAAAACAAAATGTACTTTTTTATTAATATATATCGTCGAAGAAAAACGCTCCAACGTAAATGCTCTTATACCTATAAATTATAGGATTTGGACCTTACAACTTTTTGATAAAACAACGAATTTGTCTAATTGAAAAAAAAAAGGTTAAAGGTTCAATTCTAAATTTTTAACGGAAAAAACATACTTTTAATTTTTAAATACTTACTTTTATACCTATAACTTGTAGGATTTGAACCCTACAACTTTTTGATAAAGAGATAAAACATGATATTTGAAAAGAAAGAACCGTTGATAAAAAAAATACAAAAATGAATACAAACACTAGTGTTAACAATATGGATACCGATTGGCGTTGTTTGGTCGGTATTAATTTGTGTGTTTCGTTACAACATTTAAAGGGAAATTGCACTTGTGGAACCATCAAATTTGGTTATTCAACTTGTTATACTTAAACTAGGTACTTCAAGGTGTAAGGAACCAAGCAACTATATTTATTGGTGTGAAAGGGAGCACAAATTGTATTTTGGGTGATGTGGGACGAGTTTAAAAGAGGGGTCCTTACGTCTTGCAAATCAGCAACAAAAACCAAACTTGTTTTCGTGATTCATGCTTTGTTATAACTCTGTTTCACGCGCGATTTTTGTTTACGTTCACTGTTTTCAGAACACTATCAAATGGAAGAGAGTAACCCAACATTCATGGTGTCGAGAATTGTGTTTAAACTTTGGGTCTTAATTGTCACACCCCGACCCGCAGCGGAAAAGGTGATCGGGGCATGATTGGGTTTTAATCAAAGCTCATGACATTTACTATAACGTTTCATATTTATTATTTCTATTTAAAGGAGAATCATTACAACCAATCATACTAGTACAACATGTTCTATACATTTTTCAAGACTTCATTATTTTTCTTCTAAGGCAATTTCCTATGTGTTCCTTGCTTCAACCTGTCCACCTGTATCATGTGTAAAAATGGTTTTTGGGTCAACAAAAAGTTGGCGAGTGAATCCTACGAAAACATTTAAACGTGTTTATTGAATCAATTATAAAATAAAGTGCATAACCACATATGAGTAAATGTAGATGTAAATTTATTCACAAAACACATAATATTAAATATTGCACACACATACACCAACTGATTGTTTTTGAGGCACGCGTTGTTCAACTCGTCTCCCACGAGGAACTGATGGGCCTAATGAATGATTTTGAGGCACGCGTTGTTCAACGAACTGATGGGCCTAATGAATGTTTTGAGGCACGCGTTGTTCAACTCGTCTCCCACGAGGAACTAATGGGCCTAATGAATAATTTGCACACAACTTGACAATATGTAATACATCACAACAAACAATATTTACATTCTAAGTTTAGATCATATAATGGTATAGCACGAGTTTGAATAAGCGAATTAATTTAAGCGACACATGATACACCCCAAAACATGAATAAAAAGGGGAATTTATAAGAATTCACTCACAGTGGTTGCGTTTCTTGGATTGATGATGAATGCGCACGATTTTGGATTTAACCACGAGAGAAACTAACCTAAATAATAACATAATGGTTCGGTAAATAAATGGATTTTATTTCAGATTAATAATTTTAATTCATAACCTTAATAGGATTTCTAGATTTATTTTTGTGAGTTTAAGGACATTTTCTAACTTTAAAAATATTATTTTTAAGTATTTTTAAATAATTTTCTGATTAAATGAATAAATAAATAAAAAATGTTGACCGTTGACTTTGACCGTTGACTTTGACTGTTGACCGGTCTGATTGTGTTTATTATGTGCGCTGAGTGAGGTTCGAACTCGTGACCTCCCGTACGCGTGCACGCAGCTCTACCAACTGAGCTACGTGTCTAACCCGAAATAAATCTGATTTTAATTATACTTATATACTTACTGATTTGATCCAGAATTTATTTTAATTAAAAAGGTTTGAAATTTGGTCGAACCGGTGAGGGAAAAATCCGACTCGAACCTGCGCACAAGCGACGTTTTGCACCCGGCCCAACCAACTAGGCTGGGTGTCTAACCCGTCTATAATAGAAATTTAAGTATACTTAAACATTTCTTATAGTTCATCTTCTACATTATTCTGATTAAATTTAGAACTGAACTCGACACATATATATAACAATTTTTGTTTTCTCCGATTACGGCTAGATACAAGAAACATGAACGTAGGAGGTTTAAGATTCTTACCACAGGAAATAAAATAGGGTGCCCGGTTGCCGATGACTGATTCCGGCGAAGGCAGGTGTGTTTTCCGGCAAAACAGAGAAGTTGATTAGAGAGCTTAGAGTGGAGTTATGGAGAAATGTGCGAGGTGTTTGTGTGGTGATTCAGTGCTATTTATAGGGTGATTTCCTGTTTTCGGTTATAACTAAACATCTCTCGGTCAATCATAAATCTGGGCGGTTTTCATCAATTTAAGTTTAAATTCATCAGTTATAACTGTCATTGGTTATGCTAATTACAAGGAATCAACGGTAATTGCCTTGATTTGTAAAAATTACGCATCGTGACCGTTACTGGTTTCCGCCCTTTTTGAATAGCAGGTTTGACCTTTGTTTGTATATATCAATTAAATTGTTTGAATAAAAACCAATCAATGTGTGTAGCTCAGTGGTGAACACCGAGTGTGTAGGTATGGGGACCCGGGTTCGACTCCCGGTTACCCCCTTTTTGTGATGATTTATTTATTTATTTATATTTCTTATTTTATTTAATCTTTTATTGATTTTGAATATTTTTGTTATTGGTTATCTTTTTAAATTATGAGTTATTTATGGATATTTATAAAATAACAAACACAATAAATACGCAATGAACTTTTAACTGGATATTTGATTGATAAACAAATCGGGTTTTTGAAAACCCGATTTTCACGAATGTTACAGTATCCCCTACTTTTAGAAATTTCGTCCCGAAATTTAAGTAGTGGTATGTCTGACTCGAAGGGAGGATGTTTTAATTTTGATGATTACATAATTAGAAGAGGATGAGAGATTAAATTTTTGTTTGAGGCGGTAACGTTCCTAGGAAGGGTTGAATACCCCGCTACAGGAATCGCTGTTTGATGCCTAAGATAAGGAATATTGATAAACAGAGTTGATTGACTAGGTATGATCTCATGCATAAGAGTTTTGAGAGAATTGATACGTTTGGATAGATAAGGTTATATCCTAAAACAAAACTTTTACCACTAAAACCTACATGGAACCTCTCATAACCGCCTGACAATGCCTCTGATCCTTTGGCAAGAATACTTATATATAGGAAGTACCAGCGGCGTATCCACCATATTCTTGTCAAATTTTCATTGGCTTTATCAGTAAGTTATGATTAGTTCTATGTGACTCTAGAACATAAACAAACACAACAACCAAAGCTTGAGTCTTAATTATGGAAGTATACATGTTTGAATGATGACAATACCTCTCTCGTTTGTTATGATGAAGAGGTTAGTCTATGTAGAAGTGAGACACAACCCAACTTCTTTGAATGATGAGATTGAAATACGTTGAGATGTATGATGATATGAATGCTAAATGAGTGAGTATAAAACAAACTTCAACCATGACATTACCAAATCCTACATGGAACTTCTCATAACCGCCTGACAATGCCTGTGATCCTTTGGCAAGAATACTTATATATAGGAAGTACCAGCGGCGTATACACCATATTCTTGTCAAATTTTCATTGGCTTTTTCTGTAACATTTGTAAAAAACGGGTTTTCCAAACCCGCTCCGTTTGTAATCGAATATCAAGTTATAAATGTTTCGTTGCGTATTTATGCCTATTTTGATTTGTAATGATACATAATTAATAAACAAACTAAACTATAAAAGTTATAATTGATAAAAAGTAAAAATAAAATAATTAAAAATAAAATGAGGCTGCCGGGACTCGAACCCGGGTCAGCCGGGTTGAACTCCAAAGACTTAACACACACACACACACATAACCACTCCGCCACCTGTTGTTTTCTGTCAACTCTAGGAAACAAATAAATCTTATAGACAATCATGAAGCAACCTGTTGCGCCAAACTGAAACCGTAATCGGCTTTCAACCGTCCAAAACGGTTGAGTGTTCGCAGATTCTGGTTTATAACCGATGCACCGACGATGCTAATCAATTCAGTCTTGAATTAACTTAAATTTTGATGATGATCGGTTTTTATAACCGAAGATATTCAATTTCTGAATTACTTCAATCAAAGACCTCTCTCGCGACTCAGAAACATTCTACAAACCTGCAATTTCACTTTCACTATACATTCAGTTCGTCGGAAAAGTTTTTTTTAACTCGCCGGAAAATCTCTGCAAGTCGCCGGAAAACGGAGACCTTCATTATTACGGTAAATATTTCGACTATTTCTGTTTCAAACCGTTGTTAGACTGTTACTAACTTCAAACCAACAATCAGAATCAATCCCAGACGATATAGCCGGAATATTCAACCCTCGCCGGAAAACTTCTGAAATTTCCAATCTCACGCGGTGAATCGGTATGAACATTCAAAACTTCTGTTAATCTTGTTTAGTACCCCACTTTCATAACTAATCAATCAAATTTGGTAATTGACCCGAACAGAGGAAGCTCATAAACAGAGCCGACGATCCTTACCGGAGTTTTGAGAACGACGACCTGTTCCGGTACTTTCTTTCCCCAAACCCTCTCCGTTCATCACCTTTCAACTTGTTCATATTATTCGTTAACCGGATTAAACAGATAACATCTAGTTAACCGTTGTCTGTGTTATAGACGACGAAGACGAAGTAGCGAATGTTGTTAAGATTAATAAAATCTGGTTATTATCTCGGTTAGAAACACAGTCCAGCGGTGGACTGTGTGCACATACAAATCACACGTCGCGAGTTCGATCCTTGATACACACACCCTCTTTGTAACAAAGATGTTTTATTTTTCTAACTGAACCGGATTAACGTACGTTAGATGTTAAGTATAATAAAAATCTGTATATTAACCAAGTTAGACACACAGTCCAACGGTGGACTGTGTGTAACGTTAACGCACAGGTCCCGGGTTCGAGACCTGTTGGTGACACCGGTTCGATGATTTTAAACATTTTTTAAAATAAAAGAATTTTGCATAAACTGAGTTAGTATATAAGTATAATTAAAAACAGAATTATTTCGGGTTAGACACGTAGCTCAGTTGATAGAGCTGCGTGCACGCGTACGGGAGGTCTCGGGTTCGAGCCTCACCCGGCGCATACAATTACACAATAAAACCGGTCAACAAGTCAAACGGTCAACGGTCAATGCAAAAGTCAACATATTTTTATATTTTTATTTATTTAATTTAATTTAAAAATCAATTAAAAATACTTAAAAATAATGTTTTTAAAGATAGGAAATGGCCTTAAACTCACAAAAATATATCTAAAAATCCTATTAAAATTATTAATAAAATCCACTCATTTACTATATTTTTCGTTATTATTTAGGTTAGTTAATTCTCGTTGTTCAATTCTTCCAACTCGTGCGCATCTCACCATCTCCAACCAAACGCACCCAATGTGAGTGAATCTTTACAAATTCCCCGTTTTTAATCACGTTTTTGGGGTGTATCATGTGTCTTGCCATTTATTATATTTAAATCATTGTGCATACATCATATCATGAACAAATGTGTATTCAGCTTGTTACAACTGTTTGTGTGGTTATTGTTTAGATTTAATTTATTATTTTCAGTACGTGCAATTTCATAGGCCGCCGCTCCCCATTACATTATGAGCGTTGAGCATGTTCCCCATTACATTATGAGCGTGAACCTGGCGTGCCCACATACGATCGGCTCCGTTTGATTGAGCCTTGATCGCACACTTTTTCAGTACATGCAATACGATCGGCTCCGTTTGATTGAGCCTTGATCGCACAGTTTCATTCATGTTATATATTTATGCAAGTTGATATGTTATGGTATGCTGTTGGTTTGTTATTGTATGTTATAGTTTGTGGTTGTTATTGCTACTGTTTGATTTTGTACATTTGCCCACATATGACTATTGCACAACTTTTCCTTAATAAAAATAACATGAAATCAATAATAAATGTTTATCTAACAAGGTTCACTCGCCAACTTATGTTGACCCAAAAACCCCATTTTTACACATGATATAGGTGAACCAGCTGCAGCAAGAAACACATAGGATTGGCTTAGAAGAATAAACTGGTTTAGAGCTTGGATTGTTTAGTTGGTTAATTTTCTTTGTATTGTATGGACATGTTTGGATTATTGAGAATGAAAATTTGATTTTAATAAATATGAAACATAATAGTAAATATCATGAGCTTTGGTGATAACCCAATTATGCCCCGACTCTTATTCCGCTGCGGGTCGGGTGTGACAGATTGGTATCAGAGCCATGACTATAGGGATATAGGATAGGTTATTAGACCCTTAGAGCCTATACTATAGTTGATTAGAAATTTTTAAGATTTTTGTGTGTTACATGCAAAATTCATGATGTTTATATGTTTTATGTTTAATGTTACATTCAATATTATGCAAGCATGTTCATAAGTACATATTAGTATATAATGCCTATCATGAATCATATTCTCATAACATATCATACCAATGAAAGCACACATCACATCACTATCATGATTGTTTTTACAACGATTTTTGTATTTTCAAATCACATCAAAGTGAGTTCTCATGACGGGCATGTAGTAACTGGAAGGGTACAAGTACCGGTAGTCGGAACGTCATGTCTAGGTTGGCATTCGTATAAATCCAAAATAGAGGACCAGTTTGCCTACCTGGGGACTAACGATGAGAGTACGAAGTACCTATTAGGCCAAAGCATGCTATACCAAACGTCGTGTGAGCTAACCCCACTTTGAATTGTCACTGTGTCTACACTTGGACACATTCCGACCATACATCTCGTAAACATATTTTGTGGTTTGCATTCGGGTGATGCGAGTGTTAAATCGCCAATACTAATGTGAATCCTACCAAGCCAATAGTCATGGGGGCCCACATGACTATACAGGTGAAGGTATGGGGGACATTTGAGGCCCAACATGAGCGAACCCAAGACATCCTATGGATGTAGTTGCATTATTGATATTTATGTTATTTTCATTTTCTTTAAGACACATGACACCTAAAAGACTCCATAAACTCACAATCTTCTTATGTATGTTCCTGTAGATGTCGGCTAGACAACAACGAGGGGGTAAAAGATCAGGAAGGTCTCACGAACGCTTGGCCGCACAAATCGCGAAACAAATGGCCGCGGTGCTTCCTGACATTGTGGTTCAAGTACAACAAGCTCTCTCCACAAATCCCACTAATCCTCCCTAGCAAGACGACCAGAACATCGGCAACCCTCCTACCAGCAAGTGCTCATATAAACATTTCAAGTCTTGTGATCCTCCTAAATTCGAAGGGACTGAAGGTGTCACTGCTCTCCTCCACTGGTTTGAGGAAATGGAAAACACCTTCCTCAACTGTGATTGTCCCGATGATCGCAAGGTTCGATACGCGACCGGAAGACTATTTGGGGTAGCTCTTACCTGGTGGAATACTGAAAAGGGTAAGAGGGGAATTGAAGATGCTATGACCTTAACGTGGGAGGAGTTAAGGGAAATTATGACTAGGCAGTTCTGTCCTAGGAGTGAGATTAAAAAGTTGGAGGACGAATTTCATTCTTTGAAGCAAAAGGAGGGAGATCATACTTCCTACAACAAGAGGTTCTTAGAGTTGAACCAAATGGTCCCTAACTTGTTTACCCCAGTTTACCGCTTAATTGAGCATTATATTCGAGGTTTTCCCTCGAAAATTCAAGATTCAGTTCTCAGCACTTCACCAGCAACACTTGAAGCTGCTATGGAACTAGCAACTGAACTGACCGAGAATCGAATTCGCAACGGTAAGTTTAAAGAGGAGAAGAAGAAAGCCCCCGTTGAGGGCCAAACATCAAACCATTCCACCTCCTCCTCTAAGTTTGCTAACAAGAGGAAGCGTAACACCAGAAACTTCGCTGTCACACAAACCAATTTCCCTATCCCTGCTGCACCCATTACCCAAGTTGCCCCTTCACCTGCACCATACAAAAGACAATACTCTGGCCCACTACCAAAATGCAACCGTTGCCAATACCACCATTTTCCTGATCATCCTTGCCAACATTGCACCAGCTGTGGTCGCGCAGGCCATACAGTTCAAACCTGTCGCATGCCTCAGCGAACGAACCGCCACCAGCCTTCAACCCAAACCCACCAACAAATAATGGGTCAAGCCCAACAACCCCTACTATTACCACCTACCCAACATTTAGCCCAATCGTACTACCAACCCAACTATCCTATGGTACAACCTATGCGGGCTTGCTACAATTGTGGAGACCCAAGCCATTTTAGAAACACTTGTCCAAGGTTGGTGAACATTATTCATGCTCAAGCCCAAGCCAATCCGGTGAATCAAGCGAACCAAGCTCCTCCACCTGCAAGAGGAAGAGCTTTCAACATTAACGCTAATCAGGCTAGAGCTGACAGCAATGTGGTTAACGGTACGTTCCTTATCAATGGTAGTTATGCATCCATGTTGTTTGATACTGGCGCGGATAAAAGTTTTGTGTCTTTAGAGTTTGAACCCATCCTCAACCAAAATCGTGATAAGCTCATGGAATCCATAACAGTAGAAGTTGCTGACGGGAAACCGGTCTCTTTAAACTCTATTATACGCAACTGTACACTCACCTTAAACGACCACGACTTTCCAGTTGACCTTATTCCTATGAAGTTGGGAAGCTTTGATATTATAATTGGTATGGACTGGCTCAGTCAACATCAGGCAGAAGTTGTATGCTGTGAAAAGTTTATACGCATTCCTCTTCCAAACAGTCAGACTCTACGAATCTTTGGAGAAACCCCATCGAAAGGGCTCAGATTAATGTCGTGTCTTCAAGCTCAAAAATATCTTCGCAAGAATTATGTCACGTTTTTAGCTCATGTCGTCAAAAAGGGAACCATGGAGAAGAAACTTGAAGACATCCCAGTAGTAAAAGATTTCCCGCAAGTTTTTCCTGACGACATTTCAGGACTTCCTCCAGTTAGAGAAGTCGAATTCCGTATTGATCTTATATCTGGTGCTACACCAGTAGCAAAGTCTCCTTATAGGTTAGCCCCCTCTGAAATGCAAGAGCTAGCCAGTCAATTGCAAGAGTTGACTGACAAAGGATTCATACGTCCTAGCTCCTCGCCTTGGGGTGCACCTGTCCTTTTTGTGAAGAAGAAAAATGGATCGTTTCGCATGTGCATCGACTACAAAGAACTCAACAAGTTAACAATCAAGAATCGCTATCCATTACCTCGCATTGATGATCTTCTTGACCAACTTCAAGGTGCCAGCTGCTTTTCAAAAATCGACCTTCGATCTGGTTATCATCAACTTAGAGTACATGAAGAAGACGTCCCAAAGACTGCTTTTCGAACTCGTTATGGTCATTATGAATTCATGGTCATGCCATTTGGTTTAACCAACGCTCCAGCTGTCTTCATGGATCTAATGAACAGAGTCTGCAAACCCTATCTCGATCGTTTTGTTATAGTCTTCATCGACGACATCCTCATTTATTCAAAGTCTAAGTCTGATCATGAGCGACATCTTCGACTCATCCTTACACTCCTAGAGAATGAAAAGCTTTACGCCAAATTCTCCAAATGCGAATTCTGGTTAAAGGAGGTACAATTCCTTGGACATGTAGTCAATGATAAGGGAATACATGTCGACCCCTCAAAGATCAAAGCGGTACAAGAATGGCAAGCGCCACGTACACCAACTGAAGTAAGATATTTTCTTGGTTTGGCTGGTTATTATCATCGTTTCATTTCAAACTTCTCACGCATTGCTGTACCACTCACGGCTTTAACTCATAATGTCACACCCCGACCCGCAGCGGAAATAAGAATCCGGGCATAATTGGGTTATCACCAAAGCACATGACATTTACTATTATGTTTCATAATTAAATGAAGTCAAAGTTACATTTCTCAAACATTCAAACATGTTCATTCATTACAAGGAAAATAACCAAACATAATAATCCAAATACTAAATCGTTTTATTTCTTCTAATCCAGGTCCTACGTGTTCCTAGCTGCTGCTGGTTCACCTGTATCATGTGTAAAATGGGAGGTTTTTGGGTCAACATAAGTTGGCGAGTGAACCTTATAGATAAACATTTAATAATGATTTTCTGGTTAGTTTATCAATAAAATATTGTGCATAATCATAAAAGAGCCTATGTATGAAATCAAGCAATGGCAACATCAGTTACAATTATAACATACATTAACAATCGATAGCATACATGAGCATACTAACATCATATGATAATTAACATAAATGAACTGTGAGATCAAGGCTCAATCAAACGGAGCCGATCGAATTGCATGAACTAGAAATGTAAATTGAACTGTGCGCTCAAGGCTCAATCAAACGGAGCCGAACGTATTGCATGAACTGGAAATGTAAATTGAACTGTGCACTCAAGGCTCAATCAAACGGAGCCGAGCGTATTGCATGTATTGAAATGTAAATAAAATGACCGATCAAGGCTCAATCAAACGGAGCCGATCGTGCGGGCACGCCCTGATCAACCGCATAATAAAATGGGGATCAAACTCAACCTCGATGGATGGGGAGCTACGGCCTCAGCAATTGCATGTACTGAAATAATAATTTGCAAACAATAATAACTACTTATCAGCAACAACTAACACACATGTCATGATATGATATACGCACAATAACTTAGTTATAATAAGTAAATGAACAAGACACATGATACACCCCAAAAACGTGTTTAAAACGGGGAATTTGAAGGGTTCACTCACATTGGGTGCGTTGGATTTGAGTTGGTGAAATGCGCACGATTTAGACGAAGCGAGTCAACGAGGAATCACTGACCTAAATAATAATGGGAAAAATATATTAAATGGATGGATTTTATTAAAGACTTTAATGGGATTTTTAGATATATTTTTGTGAGTTTATGGCTATTTTCTATCCTTAAAAATGTTATTTTTAAGTATTTTTAATTGATTTTTAATTTAAATTAAACAAATAAATATTTAAAAAAAATAATATTTTTTTACTATTTGACCGTTGACCGTTGACCGGTTCGGTCAGCGGTAGTACTTGCGCCGAGCGGGATTCGAACCGGTGACCTTCCGTTCACGCGCACGTAGCTCTACCAACTGAGCTACGTGACTAACCTGTTAGAAGTCCAGTTTTAATTATATTTATACACTTATTCGAATTTACCGAAAATTCCTTTATTTTGCAAAACGTTTTAATCTCATTGAACCGGTGCTTGTGACGGGACTCGATCGCGCGACGTGCAGTTTGTTTTGCACACAGTCCACCGCTGGACTGTGTGTCTAACCCGGTTATATTCTTGAATTATATTATACTTAACAACTACTCGATCCAACCCGGTTAGTTCATGAATAAAAAGGTATGTTATTACGCAGTGTGTGTGAAGTAAGGATCGAACTCGGAACACGTATATAAACTTTGCACACAGTCCACCGCTGGACTGTGTGTCTAACCCGTTAAATATCCGAATTATAATTACTCTTATATTCTGAAACAAGTTCATCTTCTTCATCGGATTAAACTGTCAGCGTATTTCAACTGGTTAAGATTGATTTCGCGACTTTCAAAGATCTTAAACACTAATAGTAATTCAATAGTAAAGAATGGAAAGAGTTTAAAGACTAGGATTTACCGTTTGAAGATAAACACAGAAATCCGGCGAAAGCTTTGTCGGTACAGAAATTGAGCTCCGACTGTTGAAGCAATTAACAGTGTAGGTCGATTATTTATAGGATTAAATCATCTAAACAAGGTTTAAATGAAGTGTAGGATGTCTTACCCCTTTCACAGTGAAACTCCGGCAATTTCAGGAACTTTCCGGCGAAAATGGGATTTCCGATAAATGTTGGCTAAGATCGGTTCTGATGATGGAATTGTGTTAGAGATTGACTAATCACATGATTTAAACAAAACGAGTCGAAGAATTTACCGTGAAAATGCAAGTCCCGGTTTTCCGGTGAGTTGCAGAAAATTTCCGGCGATCGAATTCAGAGAGTTTTACGGTTCCGAATCTTTACGAAAATGAAATTGAGTGTTGATGTGATAGTTATGATTCGCGCAAATGATCAGGACTAGGATTAAATCAGAGTTTGGTACATTTTCGTTACAAATACCGAAAGTGATGAAATCTTTAAGTTCATTCAATAAGGACTCAATTAGAAACCGATATTCATCGGTTATAAGTTAGCCAAAAGAAATCGAAAAGATTTAACGTTCAGTTTGCCGGTTTCCGTTATTCAGATATCACTAACCGTTACTTCGTGTTTGCGTATAAAACTCAATTGTTTTCCTAATGTCAACAGAAAACAATTGGTGGCGGAGTGGTTTGAAGACGGAAGGATAAGTCGTTGAAGGCAATTGACCCGGGTTCGAGTCCGGTTCGCTACAATGTTTTTTTATTTATTTTATTTTAACTTTTTATCCAATTTCATTTTTATAGATTAGTTTATATATTAATTATGTAACATTTAAACTCGAAATACTCATAAATACTTAATGTAATTTCATATCTTAGTATTTGATTACAAAACGGAGCGGGTTTTGGAGACCCGATTTATACAAATGTTACACATAAGGGGAAACCTTTCATATGGGGACCTAAACAAGAAGAAGCCTTCCAAACCCTTAAACAAAAACTCTGTGATGCACCAATCCTCACTCTGCCTGAAGGTTGTGATGACTTCGTGGTTTATTGCGACGCGTCAGGGCAAGGACTAGGCTGTGTTCTAATGCAAAGAGGAAAGGTTATAGCTTATGCTTCGAGACAACTCAAGATTCATGAGAAGAACTACACCACCCATGACCTAGAACTTGGAGCCGTTGTGTTCGCTCTTAAGATATGGAGACATTATATCTACGGTACTAAGTGTGAAATATACACTGACCACAAGAGTCTTCAACACATCTTCAATCAAAAGGAGTTAAACATGAGGCAACGCAGATGGGTCGAACTTCTAAATGACTACGATTGTGAAATTCGGTACCACCCTGGCAAAGCAAATGTGGTGGCTGATGCACTCAGTCGAAAGGGTTATGCGAACTCCATTCGTCTTCTATGTTCGCAAATCGTAACTAACATCAAAGATCAAATTCGAGAAGCCCAACATGTTTCAGTAACGGAAGATGATGTACGAAAGGAGCTGTCCTATGGAGCTGAACTTAAAATTGAAACTAAATCTGACGGTATTCTGTACTATCTAGATCGCATATGGATTCCTGACCACAACAACCTTCGTGAATTTCTTATGAATGAGGCTCACAAAACACGATACTCTATACACCCAAGAGCCGATAAAATGTATCAAGACCTACGATACACCTATTGGTGGCCTGGAATGAAAAAGGATATTGCTGTTTTGTTTCCAAGTGCCTTACATGTTCCAAGGTGAAAGCTGAACACCAAAGACCCTCAGGACTTCTGGTCCAACCTGAAATACCTGTATGGAAGTGGGAAAATATAACCATGGACTTCATTACCGGGTTACCTCGCACTTCTGGTGGGTATGACACTATATGGGTAATCATTGATCGACTTACAAAATCAGCTCACTTTATTCCTATCCGCGAAGATTTCAAGAACGAAAAGCTAGCTTGTATTTATATCAGCGAAATCGTAAGCCGTCATGGTGTACCGTTAAGCATTATTTCAGATCGTGATGGTCGTTTCACTTCACGAACATGGCAAGCAGTACAAGCCGCTTTGGGTACACGATTAGATCTCAGTACCGCTTACCATCCTCAAACTGATGGACAATCTGAACGCACCATTCAAACTCTTGAAGATATGCTTCGAGCATGTGTCATAGACTTCAAGGGAAATTGGGACGCTCATCTACCATTAGTTGAATTTTCGTACAACAACAGCTATCATTCAAGCATCGGCATGGCACCTTTTGAAGACTTATATGGTTGTAAGTGCCGATCTCCAGTATGTTGGCACGAAATTGGGGAAGCTCAAATCACTGGTCCAGAATTGAATCAAGAAACCACAGACAAGATCCATCAAATTCGAAACAATCTTCTAGCGGCTCAAAGTCGTCAAAAGAGTTATGCAGATAAACGACGGAAGCCTTTGGAGTTTAACATTGGTGATCATGTACTTTTAAAAGTATCACCGTGGAAGGGAGTAGTTCGATTTGGTCAAAAAGGCAAGCTCGCACCACGCTACGTAGGACCTTTCAAGATACTCGAAAGAGTAGGACCTGTAGCATACAAGCTTGATCTACCAGAAGAACTCAACAGGATTCATCCCACATTCCACGTATCAAACTTGAAGAAGTGCCTCGCTGATGAAAACCTCCACATTCCTCTGGAAGATATTCAGATTGATGAATCTATGCATTTTATTGAAAGACCTGTAGAGATCATGGATTTCGGAGAAAAACGTCTTCGACGAAGTCGCATTCCAATTGTTAGGGTACGCTGAGAGTCGAAACGGGGACCTGAGTTTACTTGGGAACGTGAAGACTCAATGCGCGAAAAATACCCGCATCTTTTTCCTACTACTACTACTTAAATTTCGGGATGAAATTCCTAAAAGTAGGGGATACTGTAACATTTGTCAAAAACGGGTTTTCCAAACCCGCTCCGTTTGTAATCGAATATCAAGTTATAAATGTTTCGTTGCGTATTTATGCCTATTTTGATTTGTAATGATACATAATTAATAAACAAACTAAACTATAAAAGTTATAATTGATAAAAAGTAAAAATAAAATAATTAAAACTAAAATGAGGCTGCCAGGACTCGAACCCGGGTCAGCCGGGTTGAACTCCAAAGACTTAACACACACACACACATACCCACTCCGCCACCTGTTTTTTCTGTCAACTCTAGGAAACAAATAAATCTTATAGACAATCATTAAGCAACCTGTTGCGCCAAACTGAAACCGTAATCGGCTTTCAACCGTCCAAAACGGTTGAGTGTTCGCAGATTCTGGTTTATAACCGATGCACCGACGATCCTAATCAATTCAGTCTTGAATTAACTTAAATTTTGATGATGATCGGTTTTATAACCGAAGTTATTCAATTTCTGAATTACTTCAATTAAAGACCTCTCTCGCGACTCAGAAACATTCTACAAACCTGCAATTTCACTTTCACTATACATTCAGTTCGTCGGAAAAGTTTTTTTTAACTCGTCGGAAAATCTCTGCAAGTCGCCGGAAAACCGAGACCTTCATTAATAGGGTAAATATTTCGACTATTTCTGTTTCAAACCGTTGTTAGACTGTTACTAACTTCAAACCAACAATCAGAATCAATCCCAGACGACATAGCCGGAATATTCAGCCCTCGCCGGAAAACTTCTGAAATTTCCAATCTCACGCGGTGAATCGGTATGAACATTCAAAACTTCTGTTAATCCTTGTTTAGTACCCCACTTTCATAACTAATCAATCAAATTTGGTAATTGACCCGAACAGAGGAAGCTCATAAACAGAGCCGACGATCCTTACCGGAGTTTTGAGAACGACGACCTGTTCCGGTACTTTCTTTCCCCAACCCTCTCCGTTCATCACCTTTCAACTTGTTCATATTATTCGTTAACCGGATTAAACAGATAACATCTAGTTAACCGTTGTCTGTGTTATAGACGAAGAAGACGAAGTAGCGAATGTTGTTAAGATTAATAAAATCTGGTTATTATCTCGGGTTAGACACACAGTCCAGCGGTGGACTGTGTGCACATACAAATCACACGTCGCGAGTTCGATCCTTGATACACACACCCTCTCCGTAATAAAGGTGTTTTATTTTTCTAACTGAACCGGATTAACGTACGTTAGATGTTAAGTATAATAAAAATCTGTATATTAACCAAGTTAGACACACAGTCCAGCGGTGGATTGTGTGTAACATTAACGCACAGGTCCCGGGTTCGAGACCTGTTGGTGACACCGGTTCGATGATTTTAAACATTTTTGAAAATAAAAGAATTTTGAATAAACTGAATTAGTATATAAGTATAATTAAAAACAGAATTATTTCGGGTTAGACACGTAGCTCAGTTGGTAGAGCTGCGTGCACGCGTACGGGAGGTCTCGGGTTCGAGCCTCACCCGGCGCATACAATTACACAATAAAACCGGTCAACAAGTCAAACGGTCAACGGTCAACGGTCAAGCAAAAGTCAACATATTTTTATATTTTTATTTATTTAAAATAATTTACAAATCAATTAAAAATACTTAAAAATAATGTTTTTAAAGATAGGAAATGGCCTTAAACTCACAAAAATATATTTAAAAATCCTATTAAAATTATTAATAAAATCCACTCATTTACTATATTTTCCATTATTATTTAGGTTAGTTAATTCTCGTTGTTCAATTCTTCCAACTCGTGCGCATCTCACCATCTCCAACCAAACGCACCCAATGTGAGTGAATCTTTACAAATTCCCCGTTTTTAATCACGTTTTTGGGGTGTATCATGTGTCTTGCCATTTATTATATTTAAATCATTGTGCATACATCATATCATGAACAAATGTGTATTCAGCTTGTTACAACTGTTTGTGTGGTTATTGTTTAGATTTAATTTATTATTTTCAGTACGTGCAATTTCATAGGCCGCCGCTCCCATTACATTATGAGCGTTGAGCATGTTCCCCATTACATTATGAGCGTGAACCTGGCGTGCCCACATACGATCGGCTCCGTTTGATTGAGCCTTGATCGTACACTTTTTCAGTACATGCAATACGATCGGCTCCGTTTGATTGAGCCTTGATCGCACAGTTTCATTCATGTTATATATTTATGCAAGTTGATATGTTATGGTATGCTGTTGGTTTGTTATTGTATGTTATAGTTTGTGGTTGTTATTGCTACTGTTTGATTTTGTACATTTGCCCACATATGACTATTGCACAACTTTTCCTTAATAAAAATAACATGAAATCAATAATAAATGTTTATCTAACAAGGTTCACTCGCCAACTTATGTTGACCCAAAAACCCCCATTTTTACACATGATATAGGTGAACCAGCTGCAGCAAGAAACACATAGGATTGGCTTAGAAGAATAAACTGGTTTAGAGCTTGGATTGTTTAGTTTGTTAATTTTCTTTGTATTGTATGGACATGTTTGGATTATTGAGAATGAAATTTTGATTTTAATAAATATGAAACATAATAGTAAATATCATGAGCTTTGGTGATAACCCAATTATGCCCCGACTCTTATTCCGCTGCGGGTTGGGGTGTGACATTTATGATTAGTTCTATGTGACTTTAAAACATAAACAAGCACAACAACCAAAACTTGAGTCTCAAATCTGAAAGTATACATGATTGAATGATGATAGTACCTCTCTCGTTTGTTATGATGAAGGGGTTAGTCTAGGTAAAAGTGAGACACAACCCAACTTCTTTAAATGATGAGATTGAGATACGTCGAGATGTATGATGATATGAATGTTAAATCAATGAGTATAAAACAAAACTGAAATAGTAATTCGCATTAATATTCTTGGATAAATTTCCAATTTATAATTGAGATACGTGAAGATTGAGATAACATAAAGAAAACATAAAAACTAAGCGGTTGGAGTTGAATCTTGATTTTTGGTGAAGAAAACTAGTTGGGTGGTTCGTTTGGGCCGCTATTATCTTCAACAGGATTGGCGTTGATGTTGTAAGCTCTTCCTCTTGCTGGTGGCCTAGTGGTTAGGTTTTCTTGATTTGCTTGGTTAACTGGGTTTGCTTGAGCTTGGGCGTTTATGATGTTAACCAATCGAGGGCACATGTTTCTAAAGTGGGTAGGGTCGCCACAATTAAAACAAGCTCGAACATATGGGAACATGGGATATTGGGGTTGTTGATATGCTTGGATCATGTTTTGAGTAGGGGGTGAGGTTTGGTTTTGAGAGGTGTGGCAAACCTTGCTCAAATGACCATAGCGTCCACAATTCGCACATAGTCGACAAGGTAAGGTAGATGGATGGTGATAAAAACAGGTGTTGCATTGAGGGTGAGGTCCAAAGTAAGGTTTCTTATTTGGGTAAATTGAGTTGGGTGCTACTTGAGTGATTGGAATAGCTTGGAGGGGTTCAACTTGTGAAGCTGGTTGGTTGTGTTGGGTGACAGCGAAGATTTGTCCATCTCGTTTTCTCTTAGAAGTGGTTTGAGAAGAGGATTCGGTTTGGGTGGAGTTTGGGGTTTCGGTTGATGCTTTATCCTTCTTCTCCTCTTTAAAGTCTTTATTCCGTATGCGGTTTTCGGTGAGCTCTGTAGCTAACTCCATTGCTGCTTCCAAAGTTGCAGGTGTGGTACTTATTACAGGGTCTTGAATTTTTTTAAGGAAGACCTCGAATGTAGTGCTCGATCAAACGGTAGAGGGGAGTGAACAAGTTGGGGACCATCTGATTTAACTCAAGGAATCTCTTGTTGTATGTGGTGTGGTCGCCCTCTTTTTGTTTTAAAGAATAGAACTCATCTTCCAATTTCTTGATTTCGCTTCTTGGACAGAACCGTCTTGTCATGATTTCCTTCAACTCTTCCCAAGTCAAAGTCATAGCATTCTCAGTGTCACACCCCGACCTGCAGCGGAATAAGAGTCGGGGCATAATTGGGTTATCACCAAAGCTCATGACATTTACTAATATGTTTCATATTTAATAAAATCAAAGTTACATTTCCAAATATCCAAACATGTTCATACAATACAAAGAAAATAAACCAATCATAACAATCCCAACTCTAAATCATTTTATTCTTCTAGTCCAATCCTATGTGTTCCTAGCTGCTGCTGATTCACCTGTATCATGTGTAAAAATGGGGGTTTTTGGGTCAACATAAGTTGGCGAGTGAACCTTATTAGATAAACATTTATTAATGAGTTACTTGTTAGTTTATCAATGAAAAATTGTGCATAATCATAAATGAGCAAATGTAAATAACCAAGCAGTGGCAATTAGCAAACACAACTATAACATACACCAACATATGATAGCATACATTAACATACCAACAACATACGATAAATAACATAAATGAACTGTGCGATCAAGGCTCAATCAAACGGAGCCGATCGTATTGCATGTACTGAAAATGTAAATTTTCTGTGCGATCAAGGCTCAATCAAACGGAGCCGATCGTATTGCATGTACTGAAAATGTAAAATGTCTGTGCGATCAAGGCTCAATCAAACGGAGCCGATCGTATGTGGGCACGCCAGGTTCAACCGCATAATAAAATGGGGAACATGCTCAACGCTCATAATGTAATGGGGAGCGGCGGCTTATGAATTTGCATGTACTGAAAATAATAAACTTGCATCCAACAATAACAACACAACAGGAAACAAACTGAATACACTAGTTCATGATATGATGTATGCACAATGGTTTAAGTATAATATATATATATCAAGACACATGATACACCCCAAAACGTGATTAAAACGGGGAATTTGTAAAGATTCACTCACATTGGGTGCGTTGGATTGGAGATGGTGAGATGCGCACGAATTAGATGAGCGGATCAACGAGGAATACTAACCTAAATAATAACGGAAAAATATATTAAATGAGTGGATTTTATTAAGGATTTTAATAAAATTTTTAGATATATTTTTGTGAGTTTAAGGCTATTTTCTATCTTTAAAAATGTTATTTTTAAGTATTTTTAATTGATTTTTAAATTAAATTAAATAAATAATAAAAAAAATTGTTTATTTTGCGTGGACCGTTGACCGTTGACCTGTTGACCTTTTGACCGGTTCGGTCAATGACATGGTTTGCGCTGGGTGAGACTCGAACCCGAGACCTCCCGTACGCGTGCACGCAGCTCTACCAACTAAGCTATGTGTCTAACCCGTAATAATATTGTTTTTAATTATATTTATACACTTATTCAATTTAACCGAATTTCCTTTATTTGAAAAAAAACATTTTAATTCAATCGGACCGGTGCTAGTGACGGGTTTCGAACGCGCGACGTATGGTTTATGTTGCACACAGTCCACAGCTGGACTGTGTGTCTAACCTGGTTATTATCTTGGTTTTTATTATACTTAACAACTAACTGGGTTATCCCTATCACACCCCGACCCGCAGCGGAATAAGAGTCGGGGCATAATTGGGTTATCACCAAAGCTCATGACATTTACTAATATGTTTCATATTTAATAAAGTCAAAGTTACATTTTCAAATATCCAAACATGTTCATTCAATACAAAGGAAATAAACCAAACATAACAATCCCAACTCTAAAACGTTTTATTCTTCTAGTCCAAGTCCTATGTGTTCCTAGCTGCTGCTGGTTCACCTGTATCATGTGTAAAATGGGAGTTTTTGGGTCAACATAAGTTGGCGAGTGAACCTTATTAGATAAACATTTATTAATAAATTAATTGTTAGTTTATCAATGAAAATTAGTGCATAATCATAGATGAGCAAATGTAAATAATCAAGCAATGGCAAATAACGGTCACAACTATAACATACAATAACACATGTCAGCATACATGAACATACCAACATCATACTGTAAATAACGTAAATGAAACTGTGCGATCAAGGCTCAATCAAACGGAGCCGATCGTATTGCATGTACTGAAAATGAAAATGTCTGTGGGATCAAGGCTCAATCAAACAGAGCCGATCATATGAGGGCACGCCAGGTTCAACCTCATAATGAAATGGGGAACATGCTCAACGCTCATAATGTAATGGGGAGCGGCGGCCTATGAAATTGCATGTACTGAATAATAAATTGCATCCAATAATAACTACTTAACAGCAACAAACTGAATACACATGTTCATGATATGATGTATGCACAATGGTTTAGTTATAATATATATATACAAAGACACATGATACACCCAAAACGTGATTAAAACGGGGAATTTGTAAGATTCACTCACATTGGGTGCGTTGGATTGGAGATGGTGATATGCGCACGAATCAGATGAGCGGAACAACAAGGATTACTAACCTAAATAATAATGGAAAAATATATTAAATGGGTGGATTTTATTAAGGATTTTAATGAAATTTTTAGATAAATTTTTGTGAGTTTATGGCTATTTTCTATCTTTAAAAATGTTATTTTTAAGTATTTTTAACTGATTTTTAAATTAAATTAAATAAATAAAAATATAGAAAAATTGTTTAATTAGCGTTGACCGTTGACCGGTTCGGTCAGCGTATTAGTTTGCGCCGGGTGAGGCTCGAACCCGAGACCTCCCGTTCGCGTGCATGCAGCTCTACCAACTGAGCTACGTGTCTAACCCGAAATAATCTTGTTTTTAATTATATTTATACACTTATTCAATTTAACAGAATTTCCTTTATTTGCAAAAACATTTTAATTCAATCGGACCGGTGCTAGTGACGAGTTTCGAACGCGAGACGTATGGTTCATGTTGCACACAGTCCACCGCTGGACTGTGTGTCTAACCTGGTTATTATCTCGGTTTCTATTATACTTAATAACTAACTGAGTTATCCCGGTTTAGTTTTTTAACAAAAAAGGCGTTTTATTATATAAGGAGTGCGTATAGCAGGAATCGAACTCGGGACGTGCGTGTGTATTTTGCACACAGTCCACCGCTGGACTGTGTGTCTAACCCGTTTATAATTCCGATTTTAATTAACCTTATGTCATCTTTGAACTCGTCTTCTTCATTACAAACACATCAAAATAACTGATACGCGATTAATTCAGTTAATGAACATGATGACCAATTTGAATACATTGAACCGAAAAGTTTGGGGAAAGAAGATACCGAACAGATCGTCTTCTTCAGAGGATCCGGCGAAGTTCGTCGGCTCTGTTTTGGAACCTTCGGCTGTGAGAATCAATTAACAGGTTTAAGGGATTAGATGTGAAATTGAACTAATGAGTATTGATTATCAGCACGTTGGAATGAGCATACCGGTAATCAACGAGTTTCCGACAATTCCAGAAGTTTTCCGGCGAAAACAGAAAGTCCAACAATGCCGTCTGTGGTTGATTATGAGCGATGGGTTAATGTTAGTAAGGTTCTAACAATTGATTGAAACAGTAAAGTAGAAGTATTTTACCGGTTTAAGTTGAATACGGTTTTCCGGCGACTTTTGCAGAAAATTCCGGCGAGCTGATTTAGGCGTTCTGATGGTCTGAAAATGCGACGAAAATGAAATGGAGTATTGGTATGATATCTCTGAGTCGCGAGAGTGGTCTGAAGTTTGAGGAATTCTGGACTTGATGATTTTTCGGTTTTAAAACCGATAATGATGAGACTTTAAGTTTAATCAATTTCCGATTTGATTAAAAACAGTCGGAGCATCGGTTATAAACTGAATGTGTGAATAAACAACGAATTGACGATTGGTTTGCCGATTACCGTTTCTCAGATAGCGCAATCGGTTTTAACTGAGTTTGTGTATAAATTTCGTTTGTGTTTCTAGAGTTAGCAGAAAACACAATGTGGCGGAGTGGTCTTGTGAGTGAGTGTTAAGTTGCTGAAGTGTGTCTTGGCTGACCCGGGTTCGAGTCCCGGCAGCATCAAAATTTTTTTATTTATTTTATTTTAACTTTTTATCAAATATAATTTTTGTAGTTTAGTTTATTTATTAATTATGTATTGTTTTAAATCAAAATAATCATAAATATTCGACGTAACTTTTATAACTTGATATTCGATTACAAAACGGAGCGGGTTTTGAAAACCCGATTTTTTACAAATGTTACAGTATCCCCTACTTTTAGGAATTTCGTCCCGAAATTTAAGTAGTTGAAGTAGTAGGAAAAAGATGCGGGTATTTTTCACGCATTGAGTCTTCACGTTCCCAAGTAAACTCAGGTCCCCGTTTCGACTCCCAGCGTACCCTAACAATCGGAATGCGACTTCGTCGAAGACGTTTCTCCCCGTAGTCCATGATCTCCACTGGTCTTTCAATAAAATGCATAGATTCATCAATCTGAATATCTTCCAGCGGAATATGGAGATTCTCATCAGCGAGGCACTTCTTCAAGTTCGACACGTGGAATGTGGGATGAATCCTGTTGAGTTCTTCGGGTAGGTCAAGCTTGTATGCTACAGGACCTACCCTTTCGAGTATCTTGAAAGGTCCTACGTAACGAGGTGCTAGCTTCCCCTTTTGACCAAAACGAACTACTCCCTTTCACGGTGATACTTTTAAAAGCACATGATCACCAATGTTAAACTCTAAGGGCTTCCGTCGTTTATCTGCATAACTCTTTTGACGACTTTGAGCCGCTAGAAGATTGTTTCGAATTTGATGGATCTTGTCTGTGGTTTCTTGGATCAATTCTGGACCAGTAATTTGTGCTTCCCCAATTTCGTGCCAACATACAGGAGATCGGCACTTACGACCATATAAGGCTTCAAAAGGTGCCATGCCGATGCTCGAATGATAGCTGTTGTTGTACGAAAATTCAACTAATGGTAGGTGGGCGTCCCAATTTCCCTTGAAGTCTATAACACATGCTCTAAGCATATCTTCAAGAGTTTGAATGGTGCGCTCAGACTGTCCATCAGTTTGAGGATGATAGGCGGTACTAAGATCTAATCGTGTGCCCATAGCGGATTGTACTGCTTGCCATGTTCGTTAGGTGAAACGACCATCACGATCAGAAATAATACTTAACGGTACCCCATGACGGCTTACGATTTCGTTGATATAAATACGTGCAAGCTTTTCGTTCTTGAAATCTTCGCGGATAGGAATAAAGTGAGCTGATTTGTAAGTCGGTCTATAATCACCCATATAGTGTCATACCCACCAGAAGTGCGAGGTAACCCGGTAATGAAATCCATGGTTATATTTTCCCACTTCCATACAGGTATTTCCGGTTGGACTAGAAGTCCAGAGGGTCTTTGGTGTTCAGCCTTCACCTTGGAACATGTGAGGCACTTGGAAACAAAAACGACAATATCCTTCTTCATTCCAGGCCACCAATAGGTGTATCGTAGGTCTTGATACATCTTATCGGCTCCTGGGTGTATGGAATATCGCATTTTGTGAGCTTCATTCATAAGAGTTTCACGAAGATTGTTGTGGTTAGGAATCCAGATACGATCTAGGTAATACAGAATATCGTCTAATTTAGTTTCAAGTTTAAGCTCGGCTCCACAGGACATCTCCTTTCGTACATCTTCTTCTGTTATTGAAACGTGTTGAGCTTCTCGAATGTGATCTTTAATGTCGGTTATAATTTGCGAACATAGGAGATGAATGGAGTTCGCATAACCCTTTCGACTAAGTGCATCAGCCACCACATTTGCTTTACCAGGGTGGTATCTAATTTCACAGTCGTAATCATTCAGAAGTTCGACCCATCTTCGTTGCCTCATGTTTAACTCTTTTTGATTGAAGATATGTTGAAGACTCTTGTGGTCAGTGTATATTTCACACTTAGTGCCATAGAGATAATGTCTCCATATCTTAAGAGCGAATACAACGGCTCCAAGTTCTAGGTCATGAGTGGTGTAGTTCTTTTCATGCGTCTTGAGTTGTCTCGAGGCATAAGCTATGACTTTTCCTCTTTGCATGAGAACGCAGCCTAATCCTTGCCCTGACGCGTCGCAATAGACTACGAAATCATCACAACCTTCAGGGAGAGTGAGGATTGGTGCATCACAAAGTTTTTGTTTAAGAGTTTGAAAGGCTTCTTCTTGCTTGGGTCCCCATATGAAAGGTTTTCCCTTATGAGTTAAAGCCGTGAGTGGGACAGCAATGCGAGAGAAGTTTGAAATGAACCGACGATAATAGCCAGCTAGTCCAAGAAAAGATCTTACTTCAGTTGGTGTACGTGGAGCTTGCCATTCTTGCCCGAGGAATTGCACCTCTTTTAACCAGAATTCACATTTGGAGAACTTGGCATAAAGCTTTTCCTTTTCTAGAAGTGCAAGAACGAGTCGAAGATGACGCTCATGATCAGCTTTAGATTTTGAATAAATAAGAATATCGTCGATGAAGACTATAACAAATCGATCAAGATAAGGCTTGCAGACTCTGTTCATTAGGTCCATGAAGACAGCTGGTGCGTTGGTTAATCCAAATGGCATAACCATGAATTCATAATGACCATAACGAGTTCGAAAAGCAGTCTTAGGGACGTCTTCTTCATGCACTCTAAGTTGATGATAGCCAGATCGAAGATCGATTTTTGAAAAGCAGCTGGCACCTTGTAGTTGGTCAAGAAGATCATCGATGCGAGGTAAAGGATAGCGATTCTTGATTGTTAACTTGTTGAGCTCTCTGTAGTCGATGCACATACGAAAAGATCCATCTTTCTTCTTTACAAAAAGGACAGGTGCACCCCAAGGCGACGAGCTAGGACGTATGAATCCCTTGTCAGTCAACTCTTGCAATTGACTGGCTAGCTCTTGCATTTCAGAGGGGGCTAACCTATATGGAGACTTTGCAACTGGTGTAGCACCAGGTATAAGATCAATACGGAAGTCGACGTCTCTAATTGGAGGAAGTCCTGAAATGTCGTCAGGAAAAACTTGTGGAAAGTCTTTTACTACAGGAATGTCTTCAAGTTTCTTCTCCATGGTTCCCTTTTTGATGATATGAGCTAAAAACGCGACATAATTCTTGCGAAGATATTTTTGAGCTTGAAGACAAGACATTAAGCTGAGCCCTTTCGACGAGGTTTCTCCAATGATTCGAAGAGTCTGACCGTTTGAAAGAGGAATACGAATAAATTTTTCACGACATACAACTTCTGCCTGATGTTGACTGAGCCAATCCATACCGATTATGATGTCAAAACTTCCCAGCTTCATAGGAATAAGGTCGACTGAGAAATCGTGGTCGTTTAAGGTGAGTGTACAGTTGCGTAAAATAGAGTCTAACGAAACTGGTTTCCCGTCCGCAATTTCTACCGTTATGGATTCCGTGAGCTTATCCCGATTTTTGCTTAATATAGGTTCAAACTCTAAAGACACAAAACTTCTATCCGCACCAGTATCAAATAATATAGATGCATATCTACCATTTATAAGGAACGTACCGTTGACCACATTGCCGTCAGCTCTGGCCTGGTTAGCGTTGATATTGAAAGCTCTCCCTCTTGCAGGTGGGGGAGCTTGGTTTGCTTGGTTCACTGGGTTGGCTTGGGCCTGAGCATGAATAATATTAACCAGCCTTGGACATGTGTTTCTGAAATGACTCGGGTCGCCGCAATTGAAGCAAGCCCGCATAGGTTGACCCATAGGATAATTGGGTTGGTAGTATGTTTGGGCTAAATGTTGGGTGGGTGGAAATGGTAGGGGTTGTTGGGCTTGACCCATTAACTGTTGGTGGGTTTGGGTTAAAGGTTGGTGGCGGTTTGTTCGTTGAGGCATACGGCAGGTTTGAACAGTATGTCCTACGCGACCGCAGCCGGTGCAGTATTGGCAAGGATGATCAGGGGAATGGTGATATTGGCAACGGTTACATTTTGGTAACGGGCCAGTGTAGGGTCTTCTGTATGGTGCGGGTGAAGGAGTGACTTGAGTAATGAGTGCAGCAGGAATAGGGGTGTTGGTTTGGGTAACTGCAAAATTTCTGGTGTTACGCTTCCTCTTGTTAGCAAACTTAGAGGAAGGAATGGGGTGGTTTGAAGTTTGTCCCTCAACAGGGGCTTTTTTCTTCTCTTCTTTGAACTTCCCGTTGCGAATTCGGTTTTCGGTCAGTTCAGTTGCTAACTCCATAGCAGCTTCAAGTGTAACTGGTGAAACGCTGAGAACTGAATCTTGGATTTTTGAGGGAAGTCCTCGAATATAATGTTCAATCAGGCGATAGGTTGGTGTGAACAGATTTGGAACCATTTGGTTCAACTCCAAGAACCTCTTGTTGTAGGTAGTCGCGAGAGTGGTCTGAAGTTGAAGAACTCTGGACTTTATGATTTTTCGGTTTTAAAAACCGGAAATGATGAGGCTTTATGTTTAATCAATTCCGATTTGATTAAAGACCGTCGGTGCATCGGTTATAAACTGAATGTGTGAATAAACAACGAATTGACGATTGGTTTGCCGATTACCGTTTCTCAGATGGCGCAACCGGTTTTAACTGGGTTTGTGTATAAATTTCATTTGTGTTCCTAGAGTTAGCAGAAAACACAATGTGGCGGAGTGGTCTTGTGAGTGGGTGTTAAGTCGCTGAAGTTGATTTCTGGCTGACCCGGGTTCGAGTCCCGGCAGCATCATATATTTTTTATTTATTTTGTTTTAACCTTTTATCAAATATAATTTTTATAGTTTAGTTTATTTATTAATTATGTATCGTTTTAAATCAAAATAATCATAAATATTCGACGTAACTTTATAACTTGATATTCGGTTACAAAACGGAGCGGGTTTTGGAAACCCGTTTTTGACAAATGTTACACTCAGCACCTCGCTTGGCCTTCTCTGTATTCCACCATGTAAGTGCTACTCCGAGCAAACGACCGGTAGCATATCGCACCTTGCGATCATCGGGACAGTCGCAATTGAGAAAAGTGTTTTCCATCTCCTCAAACCAATGGAGGAGAGCGGTGACACCTTCAGTCCCTTCGTATTTTGGAGGATCGCAGGATTTGAAATGTTTGTAGGTGCATTTAGTGGCTTTTGGGGAAGGATTGACAATGTTTTGGTCTTCTTGGTGGATTGGGTTGATGGGATTTGCGGTAAGGGCTTGTTGAACTTGAACTACGATGTTGGGTATTACGGCAGCCATTTGTTGAGCGATTTGGGCAGCCATGCGCTCTCGGGATTTTCCTGATCTCATTTTTCTACGAGCGAGACTAGAAGACATCTACAAGAAATACGTATCAAGAGTATGAGTTGGACGTTTTAGGGGTCATGTGTCGTATTTAGGAATGAACATTCATAAAATAAATATAGAATAATAAATCTACTACATCCATAGGATGTCTTGGGCTTTACTCGTAATTGGGCTTTGCATGCCGCCATACTTCACCTTCGTAATCATGTGGGCCCCCATGATTACCGGGTCTTTCATATGGTTCGCATGTGTTAGCCTGGTAACGTACACTAAAACCCGGATAAAATCGAGAAATATGTATGTAACGTATGATATTCGGAGTGCATCCGGGTGTGGACACGGTGTCACCACAAAGTGGGGTTAGTTCGAACGACGTTTGGTGTGGCATGCTTTGGCCTAATAGGTCCTTCGTACTCTCATCGTTAGTCCCCAGGTAGGCAACTGGTCCGTTATATTGGATTTATACGAATGCCAACATAGACAGGACGTTCCGACTACCGGTACTTGTACCCTTACAGTTACTACATGCCCGTCGTAGAACTTACTTTGATGAGATTGAAAAATGAAAAATGCGACAAAATCTTGAATAAGGGAATATGAGGATGACTTGAATATGTGAACATTGAATTAGGCGTGATGAATGTATATGTAAGCTTGTTATGTTCGACTATAAGTATAACTCATTAAGTATCACACAAAATGATAGTGGGAGTGTTTGCATGCATTTGTGTATGTAATAAATACGAAACAAATAAACATCATGAGTTTGCATGTAACCACATAAACAATTAAAATCTAATCAACTATAGTATAGGCTCTAAGGGTCTAATAACCTATCCTATATCCCTATAGTCAAAAGCTCTGATACCAATCTGTCACACCCCGACCCGCAGCGGAAAAGGTGATCGGGGCATGATTGGGTTTTCATCAAAGCTCATGACATTTATTATAACGTTTCATATTTATTATTTCTATTTAAAGGAGAATCATTACAACCAATCATACTAGTACAACATGTTTTATACATTTTTTAAGACTTCATTATTTTTCTTCTAAGGCAATTTCCTATGTGTTCCTTGCTTCAACCTGTCCACCTGTATCATGTGTAAAAATGGTTTTTGTAACATCCGTCAAAAACCGGGTTAACCAAACCCGCTTCGTTTTTTTAACCGAACACTCAGTTAAAAATTTCGTTGCATATTTAATGCTCAAATTAATTTTAAACGATACATAATTAATAAGTATATTAGAATATAAAATTTATATTTGAAAATTTATTAAAAATAACGAAATAAAAATTAAATGCTGATGCCGGGTTTCGAACCCGGGTCAGCCAGATATAAACTTAGCAACTTAACTCACATACACCAAACCACTCCGCCACTTGTGTTCTTTGGTGAAATACTGAAACAATTAATACTTAATATAAAACTCGAAGTCAAATTCTGTTACTCAGCGTGTAACATTTGTATAAATCGGGTCTCCAAAACCCGCTCCGTTTTGTAATCAAATACCAAGTTATGAAATTTCATTAAGTATTTATGAGTATTTTGAGTTTAAACGTTACATAATTAATATATATACTAAACTATAGAAGTTATATTTGATAAAAAGTTAAAATAAAATAAATAAAAAATTTTGTAGCTGACCGGACTCGAACCCGGGTCAACAGCCTCAACTAACTTATCCACCGATCCATTAACCACTCCGCCACCAATTGTTTTCTGTTAACATTAGGAAAACAATTGAGTTTTATACGCAAACACGAATTAACGGTTAATGACGTATGAATAACGGAAATCGGCAAACTGAACGCTAAATCCTTTCGACTTCGTTTGGCTAGCTCATAACCGATGAATATCGGTTTCTAATTAAATCCTAATTGAATGAACTTAAAGACTTCATCACTTCCGGTATTTGAAACCGAAAATGTACCAAACTCTGATTAAATCCAAGTCCTGATCATTTGCGCGAATCATAGCTATCACAACAACACTCAATTTCATTTTCGTAAAGAATCGGAACCGTAAGACTCTCTGAATTCGATCGCTAGAAATTTTCTGCAACTCACCGGAAAACCGGGACTTGCATGTTCACGGTATTTTCTTCGACTCTTTTTGTTTAAAACATGTGATTAGTCAATCTCTAACCAAATTCCATCATCAGAATCAATCTTAGCCAACATTTATCGGAAATCCCACCTTCGCCGGAAAGTCTCTGAAAGTGCCGGAATCTCACTGTGAAAGGGTAAGATATCCTACACTTCATTTAAACCTTGTTTAGATGATTTAATTCTATAAATAATCGAACCACACTGTTAATTGTTTCAACAGTCGGAGCTCAATTCCTGTACCGACAAAACTTTCGCCGGAAATTCTGTGTTTATTTCCAATCGGTAAATCCTGTTCTTTAAACTCTTTTCGTTCCTTACTATTGAATTACTGATAGTGTTTAAGAACTTTGAGAGTCGCAAAATCAATCTTAACCAGTTGAAATACGCTGACAGTTTAACCCGATGAAGAAGATGAACCTATTGCTGAACATAAGAGTAATTAAAATTCGGATAATTAACGGGTTAGACACACAGTCCAGCGGTGGACTGTGTGCAAAGTTAACATACACGTCCCGAGTTCGATCCTTACTACACACACACTCTGCGTAATAACATTCCTTTTATTTATGAACTAACCGGGTTAGAGTGGGTAGTTGTTAAGTATAATATAAATCAAGAATATAACCGGGTTAGACACACAGTCCAGCGGTGGACTGTGTGCAAATCAAACTTCACGTCACGCGATCGAGTCCCGTCACAAACACCGGTTCAATGAGATTAAAACGTTTTGCAAAATGAAGGAATTTTCGGTAAATTCGAATAAGTGTATAAATATAATTAAAACTGGATTTCTAACGGGTTAGTCACGTAGCTCAGTTGGTAGAGCTACGTGCGCGTGAACGGAAGGTCACCGGTTCGAATCCCGCTTGGCGCAAGTATTACCGCTGACCGAACCGGTCAACGGTCAACGGTCAACGGTCAAACAGTAAAAAAAATATTATTTTTTTTAAATATTTATTTGTTTAATTTAAATTAAAAATCAATTAAAAATACTTAAAAATAACATTTTTTAAGGATAGAAAATAGCCATAAACTCACAAAAAAAATATATCTAAAAATCCCATTAAAATCTTTAATAAAATCCATCCATTTAATATATTTTTCCCATTATTATTTAGGTTAGTGATTCCTCGTTGACTCGCTTCGTCTAAATCGTGCGCATCTCACCAACTCAAATCCAACGCACCCAATGTGAGTGAACCCTTCAAATTCCCCGTTTTAATCACGTTTTTGGGGTGTATCATGTGTCTTGTTCATTTATATATTATAACCAAGTTATTGTGCATATATCATATCATGACATGTGTATTAGTTTGTTGCTGTTAAGTAGTTATTATTGTTTGCAAATTATTATTTCAGTACATGCAATTGCCGAGGCCGTAGCTCCCCACCCATCGAGGTTGAGTTTGATCCCCATTTTAATATGCGGTTGATCAGGGCGTGCCCGCACGATCGGCTCCATTTGATTGAGCCTTGATCGGTCATTTTATTTTACGTTTCTATACATGCAATACGCTCGGCTCCGTTTGATTGAGCCTTGAGCGCACAGTTCAATTTACATTTCCAGTTCATGCAATACGATCGGCTCCGTTTGATTGAGCCTTGATCGCACAGTTCATTTATGTTAATTATTATGTGATGTTGGTATGTTCATATATGCTATCGATTGTTAATGTATGTTATAATTGTACTGATGTTTGCCAATGTTTGATTTCATACATGTGCTCTTTTATGATTATGCACAATATTTTATTGATAAACTAACCAAACAATTATTATCAAATGTTTATCTATAAGGTTCGCTCGCCAACTTATGTTGACCCAAAAAACCCCCTATTTTACACATGATACAGGTGAACCAGCAGCAGCTAGGAACACTTAGGACCTGGATTAGAAGAAATAAAACGTTTTAGTATTTAGATTATTATGTTTGGTTATTTTCCTTTGTAATGAATGAACATGTTTAGGATGTTTGAGAAATGTAACTTTGACTTCATTTAATTATGAAACATAATAGTAAATGTCATGTGCTTTGGTGATAACCCAATTAATGCCCCGACTCTTATTTTCGCTGCGGGTCGGGGTGTTACACAGCGCGCCCAAATCACTCTCGCCGGAAATCCCGACGAATTCATCAAACATTGACGTTTTCTTTTGTCATAACGGATGCATTTACATCATCGCCAGTTATAACTGAAAAACGTTAATGTCACTCATTCAAATCACCAAACCATAACCGAAAGATTTTGGAATTTCGAAACCGAAAATGTAATTCAATCTGAGTTATACATCATTCATCAGTTGAGCGCGACTTTATCAAAATTACACTCTCCATTTCGCTCAGAAAACCTCGCCGCAGTCGCCGGAATCCTCTGCAAATTAACCGGAAATTTATCGCTGGAAAACCGAATTCATTCCATCCTTTCTGCTTACTCTAAAATAAGATTTTTAGAGCTCATACCGACATCACCCACACTCACCTTAAACTCCCTGAAGAATCTCTGTCGCAAGAAATACATCGCCGGAATTCTCTGCAAGTCACCGAAAAACCGAGACTCACTCAAAACGGTAAATACCTCGACTTTTTCTGTTTCAATCCATTGTTAGACCATTACTAACATCACTCCATCACCCAGAATCAACCCCAGACGACGTTGCCGGATTTTCTGTTTTCGCCGGAAAACTTCTGGAATTTCCAGAATCTCGCTGTTAATCGGTATGATCACCTAAACATCCTGATAATCGTTGCTCAGTAATTCAATTTTATATCTAATCAATCAAAACTGTTATTTGACCCGAACAGAGGAAGCTCACAAAACAGAGCCGGCGATCCTTGCCGGAGTTCTGAAAAAGACGACCTGTTCCGGTACTTTCTTTCCCCAAACCCTTTCTGTTCAATACCTTTCAGTTGCTCATAATATTCGTTAATCGAATTAAACAAGAAACAGTTGGTTTAACCGTTGTCTGTGTTTTGAACGAAGAAGATGAAGACTATTATGATTATAAGATTAATTAAAATCGGTATTATAAACGGGTTAGACACACAGTCCAGCGGTGGACTGTGTGCAAACAATACGCATACGTCCCGAGTTCGATCCTTGACACACGCACATTCTCGGTAATAAAAATGTTCCTTTTTAAACTAAACCGGATCAACTCACAGAATCATGTTAAGTATAATAAAAACCGGATTATTAACCAGGTTAGACACACAGTCCAGCGGTGGACTGTGTGCAACACTAACTCATACGTCCCGGGTTCGAGACTGGTTGACGGCACCGGTTCAAAGCAATTAAAATCCTTTTTAAAAATAAATGATTTTCGGATTAAGTTAAATAGTATATAAATATAATTAAAAACAGAAATATTTCGGGTTAGATACGTAGCTCAGTTGGTAGAGCTGCGTGCACGCGTACGGGAGGTCACGGGTTCGAGTCTCACTCAGTGCAATAATATTCACAGCCGAACCGGTCAACGGTCAACAGTTATGGTCAAAAGTCAACAATTTTTTTATTATTTTTATTTATTTATTTAATTTAAAAATCAATTAAAAATACTTAAAAATAACGTTTTTAAAGTTAGAAAATAGCCTTAAACTCACAAAAATATATCCAAAAATCCTATTAAAAATTGTTAATAAAATCCATTTATTTACCTTACTTTTTCGTTATTAATTAGGTTAGTCATTCCTCGTCAATCAATCCTCTAAACTCGTGCGCATTCAACATCATCCACCGAACGCACCCAATGTGAGTGAATCTCTACAAATTCCCCGTTTTAATCACGTTTTTGGGGTGTATCATGTGTCTTATTATTTATTATATTTAAACTACTGTGCATCCAACATATCCATGAACAAATGTGTATTCAACATGTATCAACTGTTTGTGGGGTTATTGTTTAGATTAAATTTATCATTTTCAGTACATACATTATCATAGGCCGCCGCTCCCCATTACATTATGAGCGTTGAGCTGTTCCCCATTACATTATGAGCGTGAACCAGGCGTTGCCAACATACGATCGGCTCCGTTTGATTGAGCCTTGATCGCACATACATTATCATAGGCCGCCGCTCCCCATTACATTATGAGCGTTGGGCTGTTCCCCATTACATTATGAGCGTGAACCAGGCGTTGCCAACATACGATCGGCTCCGTTTGATTGAGCCTTGATCGCACAGACATTTATCATAGGCCGTCCGTTCCCCATTACATTATGAGCGTGAACGTGACGTTGCCAACATATACAGTTACATTCATGTTATATATTCATGCAAGTTGGTTTGTTATTGTATGTTATGTTTTGTTATTGTATGTTGTTGTTTGTTATTGTATGCTATTGGTTTGTTATTGTGTGCTATTTGTTTGATATTGTATGTTTATTTACGTTTGTTCATATATGAATATTGCACAATTTTCCATATTAAATACAACAAGAAATAAATAATAAATGTTTTCTAACAAGGTTCACTCGCCAACTTTTGTTGATCCAAAAACCATTTTTACACATGATACAGGTGAACAGGATGAAGCAAGGAACACATAGGAAAGTGCCTTAGAAGAAAAATAATGAAGTTTAGATAGATGTATAGAACATGTGGTATTTGTATGATTTAATTGTATGGTCTCCTTTAAATTGGAATAATAAATATGAAACATTATAATAAATGTCATGAGCTTTGATGAAAACCCAATCATACCCCGATCACCTTTTCCGCTGCGGGTCGGGGTGTGACGGTTTTTGGGTCAACAAAAAGTTGGCGAGTGAATCCTATGAAAACATTTAAACGTGTTTATTGAATCAATTATAAAATAAAGTGCATAACCACATACGAGTAAATGTAGATGTAAATTTATTCACAAAACACATAATATTAAATATTGCGCACACATACACCAAATGATTGTTTTTGAGGCACGCGTTGTTCAACTCGTCTCCCACGAGGAACTGATGGGCCTAATGAATGATTTTGATGCACACGTTGTTCAACGAACTGATGGGCCTAATGAATGTTTTGAGGCACGCGTTGTTCAACTCGTCTCCCACGAGGAACTAATGGGCCTAATGAATAATTTGCACACAACTTGACAATATGTAATACATCACAACAAACAATATTTACATTCTAAGTTTAGATCATATAATGGTATAGCACGAGTTTGAATAAGCGAATTAATTTAAGCGACACATGATACACCCCAAAACATGAATAAAAAGGGGAATTTATATGAATTCACTCACAGTGGTTGCGTTTCTTGGATTGATGATGAATGCGCACGATTTTGGATTTAACCACGAGAGAAACTAACCTAAATAATAACATAATGGTTCGGTAAATAAATGGATTTTATTTGAGATTAATAATTTTAATTCATAACCTTAATAGGATTTCTAGATTTATTTTTGTGAGTTTAAGGACATTTTCTAACTTTAAAAATATTATTTTTAAGTATTTTTAAATAATTTTCTGATTAAATGAATTAAAAAAATGTTGACCGTTGACTTTGACCGTTGACTTTGACTGTTGACCGGTCTGATTGTGTTTATTATGTGCGCTGAGTGAGGTTCGAACTCGTGACCTCCCGTACGCGTGCACGCAGCTCTACCAACTGAGCTACGTGTCTAACCCGAAATAAATCTGATTTTAATTATACTTATATACTTACTGATTTGATCCAGAATTTATTTTAATTAAAAAGGTTTGAAATTTGGTCGAACCGGTGAGGGAAAAATCCGACTCGAACCTGCGCACAAGCGACGTTTTGCACCCGGCCCAACCAACTGGGCTGGGTGTCTAACCCGTCTATAATAGAAATTTAAGTATACTTAAACACTTCTTATAGTTCATCTTCTACATTATTTTGATTAAATTTAGAACTGAACTCGACACATATATATAACAATTTTTGTTTTCTCCGATTACGGCTAGATACAAGAAACATGAACGTAGGAGGTTTAAGATTCTTACCACAGGAAATAAAATAGGGTGCCCGGTTGCCGATGACTGATTCCGGCGAAGGCAGGTGTGTTTTCCGGCAAAACAGAGAAGTTGATTAGAGAGCTTAGAGTGTAGTTATGGAGAAATGTGCGAGGTGTTTGTGTGGTGATTCAGTGCTATTTATAGGGTGATTTCCTGTTTTCGGTTATAACTAAACATCTCTCGGTCAATCATAAATCTGGGCGGTTTTCATCAATTTAAGTTTAAATTCATCAGTTATAACTGTCATTGGTTATGCTAATTACAAGGAATCAACGGTAATTGCCTTGATTTGTAAAAATTACGCATCGTGACCGTTACTGGTTTCCGCCCTTTTTGAATAGCAGGTTTGACCTTTGTTTGTATATATCAATTAAATTGTTTGAATAAAAACCAATCAATGTGTGTAGCTCAGTGGTGAAAACCGAGTGTGTAGGTATGGGGACCCGGGTTCGACTCCCGGTTACCCCGTTTTTGTGATGATTTATTTATTTATTTATATATCTTATTTTATAATCTTTTATTGATTTTGAATATTTTTTTATTGGTTATCTTTTTAAATTATGAGTTATTTATGGATATTTATAAAATAACAAACACAATAAATACGCAACGAACTTTTAACTGGATATTTGATTGATAAACGAATCGGGTTTTTGAAAACCCGATTTTCACGAATGTTACATTAATGTGGGTTGGGGGGGGGGGTTCCTTATGGGAATGGTCTCGTCAAAAAGGTTAATACTTATCTTAACTCAATTAATGGCTTGAAGTATAATCTGCATAAACAATACACCGTGAGACTCATTACAAGGACGAGATGCGGGGAGTTCTCCTTGTAACCACCATACAACGTGAGAATAAGTATTGTTTAAGAACAATAAACGAATGTGTGTTAAGAGTGAGAGAGCCGGTCCTTAAACCAGTGGTTGAAGGTTGATATTTATAGCCGAAGAGGGTGAAGAAGGAGATGGGTTGGCCATCAAGGAATATCAGATTTGTCTCATCTGACCCGACCGTTAGTGTTTGCAGAGGATTAAGACGTTGGCGCAAGGTGGTTCGAGCCACGTGGCTTGACAGTTGTCCTTGTTGTCGAGTTTGTCACCAATTGTGAGTGGAAATCATAGAGCAGTGAACAGCGCAACCTGATTGGTTACACGTCACTGTCCTTGTACTTCTTATCTCCTGCACGGTTGATCATCATGGGAGTCGTCTGGGCAGAGCCTGACGCATGCTGATTGGCTATAGCACCTACCATTTGTACTATTGTACTTGTATTAGCTCTTACTGCGTTGCGTGCGCTGATGAGAGCTTGCGTGCATGCTTTGGTGATAGCTGACTGTTGTTTTGTTACTTTGGGTATAGCCCTTCGCATGCATATCTTGTAATATCTTGTGTGGAATTTAGGACCATACCTCTTCAGAAAGATAAAAAAATGTTTACATCGGATGAAAGTATGGTAAATTTGTTTTTTTGTACATTGTATCAAAGTACAGTAAAAAAAATCGAACATAACCCTCACAGTTAAAGGATTAAAAAGTAAAAAAAATGTTTAAATGACACACTTCTATTGTATATGAACTCTAGTGTGGGCGTTTAAGCGTTTTATATTATTTCCACCCTCATCCTTATGGAGTTTTCTGTACACTTACAATATTTTTTAGGGAAAAAATGATAAAAGGAGATACACAAGGAGTCTTGTTGACCATAATGAGGATTGATAATCCAGTCTAGCAAACTTTATTTTTCTTGTCTTGTCCAAAGATAAGATAGTTTTTGAACTTAGTCGGTTTAATTGGTCTTTGTTAAATTCAAAGCTGTTTCATTTCTATTGTGATGACATTGCATAGACCTTTAGCAATGTTGCATTGTGTGAAAGGGGTTGTGCATTAATGACATTGCATAGACCTTTAATATAATTTTGCCATTTATGAGGAGTTTTTGGTTGCACAAGAGATCTAGAAAAAGGAAGTGATATTCACATAAAACTTTGAAGCTCAAACAAATTTACATTGATGATCATTAACTTCAGTGAAGAAAATACAAATATATGTTGAAAATTCTATTTAGAACACATTTTTGCAAGATCAACACCCATACATATATATATTTTTTATTTTTCTAAATCAAAATGAGAAGGTATATACATATATCTCATCATGCAGTGACTTCAATGATGTGATTTGGCACATTTGGGTGAGCTTGAGTTTCAACGGCTACATGACCCGCTTCATGTCCATTTTCTTTGAGTTTGGTCACAACCGGAAGAATATCAGAAGAAATCAAAGCGGTTAGCTTCACATCTATTGTTTTGTGTTCTAATGTATCTTGGAACCTTTTCTCCTCCATTTCACCAACAGGGTATTTTTTGGCTTCAAACTCGGACACTTTTTCGTCGGGAATGGGCTTCTTGTTCTTGTACATGTAGTATAGTATCATTTGAATAATACCGAAGGTAAATCCAAGCACATTTGGAATCTGTAAAAATTAAGTCATTAATTTACAAACCACGACCTCTATACGAAAATAATTGAGAGTTGGAGATAAATTCGTACTGCAATATTGAAATCACCAAGAAGACCATAAAAGAACCACATAACTGCACTGAGGGTAAGTGCTACCGATAATAGAATTGGCATGTACTCTACACTTTTTGTTTTAACCACTTGTCGCTGCAAGATATTGTAAACGAGTATTAAAATATGGTGCGTATGTATTTCGAGTAGTAAGACTTGGGAATGCAAATATATTTTTCTTGTTTCAAAAGGTTAATAACTACTTTCTATGCATGTATACTTGCCATAACTCCCAAAGGTGCTACAAAAACACATAAAGAGAACACAAGGCAAATCCATCCAACTATCATGCCGCGAGTGACTCCACTTGCAAAAAATTGCGTCAAGCCAACAATCAATCCGAACCCAACGACTATTAGTAAGATGATTAACTTCAGACTTTCCATCTGCGTAACCAAGTATTTATTTCGGTTACTTCCATGCACATTCTCATTAATAACTATGATCATTGTATGATTTCCTTGTAAAATAATTATTAGTACATACCCTAGCTTTCTTTGGTGCCTAGAACAGAAAGAAACAGATATACAAGGTTTCGATGAAGCAACCGACCGAGTTAATGGTAATGAGAAGCATGACATTGGTCTTTAGCAATGCATAATATATCCAAAGCATGGCACTAAATAAGCCCACCACATAAGGTGCTGACTGAAACCCTGCAGTTGATTTATTTTTGTACACTTTATAAAATGTTGGTCTGCATTGTTACAAATATTAAGGTTTGATACATTATAGTACATCATGAAAAGAATGATGAAATAGCAACCAGAAGAAAAACAAGACTTACATTGGTGCAAGAAATACCATAAATGAGACAATATTGCCTGAAAACATTACCAGAATGCATTTTTGATGAATTTATGCAGTTAAAAAATTCATACATAAAAGTATATAGACAAAAAGTGAAGGAAGTTTATACCAAGAAGGCCGAATGCCAGAGTGAGGTGAGCCAGGCTCCCAGTCATTTTTCTTTACTGATTACTAATACAACTCTATCACAAATGGAGTGTTCTTTAATAAAATGTTACTTCTCTCTATATATCTCTCTTATTAGTCCTGATGAGTGGTGCAAAACTGATGGTAGAGTGACCCTTTATATAGATAGAAAAGAAGGGTCGTCTGTGGTGGGCCCCAAAATACATGAACATAGAAAATAATTTTCCTTGTATCAATTTAAATTTGAGTTTTAATTTAATACAATGTTGAAGGAAGCAATTTTTGTAAAATTTAATATTCTTTAGACTTGATATATGATCTCATGAAAAGAGTTGATAAAAAATTTGTAAACCAAAGTCTAAGTTACTAGTATTATATAATGATAGCGCATGTGTTAAAAAATAAACTTGAATGAAAAATGATGCATGTTTGTTTATGGAGCATGACTACTAGAAAACTGACTATCAATGGCAAAAGAAACACCAAGGATAATTATGTAGGTGACTGCTGACAAGCAAAAGCTCAATCAAATTTCAAAACATGAAAACAAAAATAAAATTTAGCCTAAGGTCTGAGTTCGAGTTGCATTATCTATTTTTTCTGATTTTTTTGTCTTTTTTTTGTTTAACTAAAAAATGAATTAGGGTTTATAGATTCACGGATTCATGCCTTTCGCCCTTCACATAGCTCACCATCTTGGTTCTAAGAAGTATAATTGGATATTGTAGGATGTTTTACTTTTTTTTTTTCCGAGTCAAGGGGCCGCAAAACAGATCCTGCTGTGATTTGATTGACTAGAGGGCCAGGATGCAGCAGTGAGCTTGCACTTTTTAAAGAAAATGGTCCCTTCAAAATTGCAAAGAACTCTTCTCTTGTCTGGAATGAGTATGGATAAGACCAGGTAACATTGTTATATCACTAGATTTTTTATGTGTATAGTTAAGGGAGAAGATAGGATCAATGCACAGTAAGGTGAAATGGATCTCTAGTATTTTCCGTTTTTCACTATAACTTACCGAGATGTGACATGTTATATGTGCTTGTATTGGTTTATTGGGTTGTTGTGAGCATAAAGAAATTGACTTTAATCTGGACTACTTCTATCATACCGCTGCATCATAATGATGTTTAATGATAACTCAATCTGCATATTCAAATAGTATGTGATACAAGTATACAACATTTGGTATTCAGACATCCAACCTATTGTTTGTTGACGAACCTACTGGAACAGGCTTAAGTTACAACTCGGACAAAAGAGATATTCGCCACAATGAACAGGGCGTGAGTGACGACTTGTATGACTTGTTAATGGTTTGTTCTCTGTCTTGTTGTTAATTATATGTAATTATGCAACTACACAATTTTATTAAAAAGCGTGCTTTTTAATATCCACTTGTATACATAATACCTGCTTGGTTAATTTTTTAAACATAATTGTGAATTAGTGATTCTGTTATGATTCAGGCCTTCTTCAAAGAGCGTCTTTTTTTTTTGCTTAATGCTTTTATTACAGACTAACTAATATTATTTGGTTAGCACCGTTAAGTTAAGCCTAGCTAGGGCTTAAGGTTTTGCTTTGTATATTTGTGTACATTGGTTCATTGGAGGGTTAGAGAAAATATCTAGGTATGGCTTTTTATTCAAAAAGACCATCTTATTTATATTACATGTTTTTAATTTATCATGACGATTTTTTTCATTATTTTTATCGTATTTTATTATGTGATGAGCCTTATTCGACCGATTCTTTTTACGCTCGAATATATGGAATTGGAACCATTAAAAAAGTGAACCCCGAAAAAAGTTTCTGGATCCACCACTACACTAAGTAAACGTATACTTCTTTTGTTCTACTTGTCTTCTTAACAATATATTCTAGTAGAAGTAGCATATGGCAAATGACAAGCTAGTTTCATTTTATGTAACACCCCGACCACGTAAAACGACGAACCGCGGCGGAAATGTCGGGGAGTCATGTCACAGAACTATTGTTTCACAACTAATGGAATTCAAAATTATGTTTGATTAAGTTAAATGTTTACATTGTCTTGGGATAAACAGAAACAACACATAAATAAATTGTCTTTCATGTTTTAAGTCACTAAGGCCCGCGTTCATTCCTACGTGAAGCATGCATCATATTATCAAGTATTGATTCTTAAAACATATGTGAAAAGAGAGTCAACATAAAAATGCCGGCAAGTACATAGGTTTTGTGAGTGTGTCAAATCCATGGCCTTGTATACATATTGCAACACCTCGTCCGACTAAAAGAGTCGTTAAGTGAAAACCTCGTATCAAAAGTATTTGATATTGCAATACAATTAACCAACTAAAACAAGTTGGTTTGTGAAAACCTTGTATCCATGAATCTTAACAAAAACATTTATTTTGTAAAAACCTTGTAATAGATTGATTCAAAAGAAAACTTCCTATGGTTTATATCTTTAAGTGAAAATCATTGCGTGACATTGTTCAAAACAATTTGTCCGTGTTATAAACCATTTGTCCGTGTAATAGATCAATCGTGCGTGTCAAAAACCAATTGTCCATGTCATAAACAAATCGTCCGTGTTTTTAATTGTGAAAACTTTTGATCGTTCTTTAATAAATACATTCAAACCTTTGTTGACTATACCACCAAAGGGTATCTTTAATAGACTACCAAAGGGTCTCTTTAACTAGACTAACAAATCAACAATTGATTTGTTAATCAGAAACAATTTATGTCATTACCTAAACTTCCACCAAATCCAGTGAACAGTCCGATAATGGAATTGTCAGTCATATGGTACCATAACATACTACTGGTTGGCTTGGCCAAAGCTAATGAATGCCATTCGTGTTATGGATAACGCATCAACAAGTTGTTCACATTATTGAAATTGTATTGTTTAATATATAAACCATAGACATTGTTTTTGAAAACTTGAAAATGATTTTGCACATATGAGTCACCCCAAAACATTTGAAAAACATAAAAGAGGGGAACTAAGTACTTACTTTGAAAATCATTTTGTATACATAAACCATGTATATTGTTTTGAAACTTTGAAAATAATTATAGGCACATATGAATCACCCTAAAACATTTGAAAATGTAAAAGATGGGGGAGGGCTATGTACTCACTTTGAAAATCATTTATATACATAAACCATGTATATTGTTTTGAAATCTTGAAAATAATTATATGTACATATGAATCACCCCAAAACATTTAGAAAATGTAAAAGAGGGGAACTATGTACTCACTTTGAAAATCCTTTTGTATTTATAAACCATGTATATTGTTTTAAAATCTTGAAAATAATTATAGGCACATAGAATCACCCCAAAACATTTGAAAATGTAAAAGAGAGAGGGAAGGGGGGCTATGTACTCACTTTCAAAATCCTTTTGTATATATAAACCATGTATATTGTTTTGAAATCTTGAAAACAATTATAGGTACATAAGAATCACCCCAAAACATTTGAAAACATAAAAGAGGGGCTATGTACTCACTTGGGATTGTGAAAGTGTTCTTAATCAACAAAATAACAAAGCTCAAACGTGTCCTAATGTGCCAGATAAATATGTTAGCGTGTCGGGACTACAAACGGGAGATCGGATAGAATGAAGTCTTATAAACCAAAGTGTTGGAACTCATGTGATATGGTTTAACAAACTTAACATTCTGATTTGGAAAGGATCCTAAGTGCTTTTGACCCATTATGACTCGTTAAGGTAGTTTATGCTACTTTAACGGGTCATTAGCGTAAACGTGTGATCGGATGGTTAAACATGTCCTATGATAAGTCTTAAATGCCCAAGCATGTTTGAAAATGTTAAAACATCAGTTTATATGTCAAAAATTTTGGTTACATGTGTTTAAAATGGATTTATGCGCAAAAGGGCATTTTGGTCATATTTTTTTAGAACATAGAAGTAACTTATCATAACACTAACCAAACGATGTGACCATAAGGTATAATCTCAGTAGGTTATTCCCTATGTAACTATTGTCACAAATATGTGTTTGGTAGGATCCTAAGATCTACCAAACGGGTCGGATTCGAAAGTCAAAGCGATGGTCAAGATCGCTTGACTTACGACCCTAAATAAGCACTAAACTAGAAGTGACAAGTTAGACATGTCAAAATATGTCTAACTAAGTTTATAAAACTGATTTCGTATCAAAACTTGGTGTTTTGATACCTGAAAATAGTTTCGCTGTAAAATGCACATCATGCGCATTTTTGACCGAAACTTTGACTCGTCACTTTGACTAGTAAATGTGGTAATCAGAAGGTGAAATCGTTAAGGATTATAACCTTTGTGATTACATCACGTTTCAAAGTTCAATTGAACTTTGACTTGACCAAATATGGTCAAAACCAAAAGTCAATCAGGTTGCCAAACTGTTCGACTTTTAGCTCAAAATAGCTAAAAAAAGAAAATTAAAGAACTAGGAAGAGTACTTACTCGTGTTGAAGAACACTTTTGGAACTCAAGATAGGAGGCTTCCAAAGGTTGGAAACAAGCTCCAAGAAGGATAGAAAGAAAAACTTCACACTTTGCTTTGAAGTGTTTTGAAGTGGTGTGAAAAAAATGGAAGAATCATGGGGTATTTATAGTATTTTAGGATTAAGAAAGTGATGACAAGTGTCCTCAAGTGTGGATTAGTGTCCTAACATGTGTCAACACTGTCACACCCCGACCCGCAGCGGAAAAGGTGATCGGGGCATGATTGGGTTATCATCAAAGCTCATGACATTTATTATGCGTTTCATATTCATTAATACAATTTAATGGAAATTTACAATAAAGATTACAACATGTTCTAGCTATCAATCTAGGCATCTTTGTTCTCTTCTAAGGCATTTCCTATGTTTTCTTTGCTTCAACCTGTTCATCTGTATCATGTGTAAAAAGGTTTTGGATCAACATAATGTTGGCGAGTGAATCCTATGGAAAACATTTGAACAAATTTATTTAAATTGATTATGAAATATGTGCACAACCAAACATGAGTAAAAATAGATGTAAACTTATTCAACAATCATAAGATATTAAATGAAACACGCATGAACAATAATGGAACATTTAGAGGCACGCGATGCTCAACTCGTCTCTCACGAGGAACTGAGGGGCCTAATGAATGAATTGCATAAACATGATAATATGAATAACACAACTACAAACAATATAAACTCAATGATACACACATAAACAATAATGAATTTGATTTGTGGCACTCGTTGTTCAACTCGTCTCCCACGAGGAACTGATGGGCTTAATGATTGGGTTTCATATAATTTGACAAAAAGGAAATAAGTAATCACAACAATATAAACAATCTAAGTTTAGGTCATGATGTGGTATGGCACAAGTTTAAATAAATAAGTTAATTATTTTCATAACACATGACACACCCCAAAACGTGTAATTTAAAAGGGGGAGTTGTAAGATTCACTCACAGTGGGTGCGTTCGGTTGATGAGGTTGAATGCACGCGAAGTGGTTTTAACCACGAGTGAGATTTAACCTAGATAAATCGCATTATGGTTTGGTAAGTAAACGGATTTTATTAATCTATTTTAGTAGGATTGTTGGGTGTATTTTTGTGAGTTTGAGGCTATTTTCTAACCTTAAAAATGTTATTTATAAGTATTTTTAATTAAAATAATTAAATAAAAATAATAAAAAAATTGATTTTTTTCTGACCGTTGACCTGACCGTTGACCGTTGACTGACCGTTGACCGGTTCGAGTGCGGAATATAAGTGCGCTGGGTGAGGCTCGAACCCGAGACCTCCCGTACGCGTGCACGCAGCTCTACCAACTGAGCTACGTGTCTAACCCGTCATATATCTGATTTTAATTATCCTTATACATTAATTAGTTTAAACCGAAAATCATTTTATTTTAAAAACAGTTTAAGCGAATCGGACGTGCACTCCACAGGTCTCGAACCCGGGACCTGTGGCTTAAACTAACGCACAGTCCACCGCTGGACTGTGTGTGCAACTTGTTAACTTTACTGATTTTTATTATACTTAAACACAATTTAGTTATTTCCTTTTCTGTCTTATTTAAAAAAGAATAGATAATTGTCCGAGTCAGTGCAGTAGTCCGGACTCGAACTCGTGACCTGTGATATAAACATACACACAGTCCACCGCTGGACTGTGTGTCTAACTTGGTTATTATTCCGGTTATTAATATACTTAACATATATCAGTATGACTCCGGTTCGGTTAATCAAAAAAATCATTTTTATTAAGGCAGCGTGTGTGAAACCGGATTCGAACTCGAGACGTTTGTATGTTTAATGTGCACACAGTCCACCGCTGGACTGTGTGTCTAACCCGAGTAATATCCTGATTTTAATTATACATATACGTTCCGAAACATCGTCTTCCTCGTTGAGTTTTAACCAGAATCGGTAACAGACTGGTTCGAAGTTTTAATCGGTTTCTTAGCGTCTTACAGTTCATTAAGGTGAGATATGAGTATAAAGAAAAGAAAAATAAGCGTGAGGTATACCGACTCGTTTTCCTCTGTTTTCCGGCAGAACTCCGGCGACAGAAATTAACTCCGGCGTCAGGTATCTTGCAGCAGGGAAACTTCAGAAAACTTACAAAGGGTGTGGGTGACTTCGGTATAAGCTTAGGAGGTTCAATAAGGCTCGGAAATGGAGAAACCGGTTTTCCGGCGACGAACAGATTAATTCCGGCGAGTGGAATTACGTCCGGTAAAGGTGTGGTTTTGAGCGAAAAAGTTTGCGGTGGGTTGTGGGTGAATTTATAGAACAAATCGTCAATGTATTTGGCCCGATTTCCGACTGGATTCGTAAATTATAAAAACTCCGGCGGTTATAACTTTGGTCGCGGACTCAGACGTCGGTTATAACCGATGTCTTAGTAATGGTTTACGTTATAACGTAAGTTGTCGTTAAGACTCGCGAGATTTCCGACGACTGAACTATTGCGCGCCGGTTTTGAATTCGTAACGTCACTTTATAATATAAATGATTCCAATATTTAACAAACAATACAAGTGGCACAGTGGTTTGTGTGTTAAGTGATAAGTCGCTGAACCGACTTGGCGACTGACCCGGGTTCGAAACCCGGCAGGAACAAAACATTTTTATTTTGCGTTTTTTAACAGTTTTTCAAAAACTAATTATATATTCCCGTATAATAATTGATTATGTATCGTTTAAAATTATTTTGGGCATTTAATTCGCAACGAAATTTTTGACTGACTGTTCGGTTGATAAACGGAGCGGGTTTGGTAAATCCGTTTTTGACGGATGTTACAGTATCCCCTGCTTTTTAGAAAGTTCGTCCCGAAATTTAAATAATGATATATTTTGACTAAAAAGGATGATGATGTTTAGTTTGACAGTTGTATGCTTAGAAAAATAAGGGTTTAAGTTTTTGTTCGAGGCGGTAACGTTCCTTGTAAGGGTTAAGTACCCTATTCAGGAATCGCTTTTTGTTGCCTACTGTATAAGTATTGATAAGCAGAAATGATTTGCTAAAAATGATATCATGCATAAGAGTTTAGATACGTTTGGGAAAGTATGGTTATATCCTAAGGCAAAACTTCTAACACTACAACCTACATGGAACATAAATAAAAACACAACAGCTGATATTCGAACATGAATAAACACAACAGCAAATATTTGAATCCACATTCTGATAGCATATATGTTTGAATGGTGGAAGTTCCTCTCTCGTTTGTTATGATGGAGAGGTTAGTTTATGTAGAAATGGAACACAATCCAATCTCTTTAAATAGCATGATGATATAAATGTAACACAAATTCCAACCAAGGCAATACTAAATCCTACATGGAACTTCTCATAACCGCCTGATAATGCCTCTGATCCTTTGGCAAGAATACTTATATATAGGAAGTACCAGCGGCGTATCCACCATATTCTTGCCAAATTTTCATTAGTTTTATCCACAAGTTATGATTAGTTACCAAGAAACTAATAAATCCTACATAGAACTTCTCATAACCGTCCGATAATGCCTCTGATCCTTTGACAAGAATACTTATATTATAGGAAGTACCAGCGGCGTATCCACCATATTCTTGTCAAATTTTCATTGGTTTTATTAGTGAATTATGATTAGTCCTATAACTCTACAACCAATACAACAAATATAAATTACTGAAATGAAATATATCTATGCGATCAAGGCTCAATCAAACGGAGCCGATCGTATTGCATGTACTGAAAATGAAATGTCTGTGCGCTCAAGGCTCAATCAAACGGAGCCGAACGTAGTGAATGTACTGAAATTGAAATTGTCTGTGTGCTCAAGGCTCAATCAAACGGAGCCGAGCGTATTTCATGTACTGAAAATGAACAACTTAATCTAAACAACAATCACACAAACAGCCTATGCATGGAACCTCTCACAACCGCCTGATAATGCCTCCGATCATTTAACAAGAATACTTATATATAGGAAGTACCAGCGGCGTATCCACCATATTCTTGTCAAATTTTCATTGACTTTATCCGTTAGTTATGATTAGTTCTAAGCGACTCTACAACAAACACAACAACCACAAGATACTGATAATGAAATTGTCTGTGCGCTCAAGGCTCAATCAAACGGAGCCGAACGTATTGCATGTACTGGAAATGTAAATTGAACTGTGCGCTCAAGGCTCAATCAAACGGAGCCGAACGTATTGCATGTACTGAAAATGAACCACTTGATCTAAACAACAATCACACAAACAGCCTATGCATGGAACCTCTCATAACCGCCTGATAATGTCTCCGATCATTTGACAAGAATACTTATATATAGGAAGTACCAGCGGCGTATCCACCATATTCTTGTCAAATTTTCATTGACTTTATCCGCAAGTTATGATTAGTTCTATGCGACTCTACTACAAACACCACAACACACAGATACTGATAATGAAAATGTATGTGCGCTCAAGGCTCAATCAAACGGAGCCGAACGTATTGCATGTACTGGAAATGTAAATTGAACTGTGCGCTCAAGGCTCAATCAAACGGAGCCGAGCGTATTGCATGTATTGAAATGTAAAATGAAATAACCGATCAAGGCTCAATCAAACGGAGCCGATCGTGCGGGCACGCCAAAATCAACCGCATAATAAAATGGGGATCAAGCTCAACCTCGATGGATGGGGAGCTGCGGCCTCGGCAAAAGCATATACTGAAAACAATATATAATATATAATATACAATAATTACGCTAACAGTCGTTTGATGTGATAAAGAAAAAAAACATAAAACTAAACGATAGGAGTTTAATCTGGATCTTCGGCGAAGAGGACTAGTTGGGTATCTTCGTTTGGGCCGTCATTATCTTCGACACGATTGACGTTGATATTGAAGACTCTTCCTCTTGCTGGTGGCCTAGTGTTTGGGTTTTCTTGGTTTACTTGGTTAACTGGGTTTGATTGGGCTTGAGTGTTGATGACGTTAACCAATTGAGGGCATGTGTTTCTAAAGTGGGTGGGGTCGCCACAATTGAAACAAGCTCGAGCATATGGGAACATGGGGTATTGGGGTTGTTGATAGGTTTGGTTTATGGGTTGAGTAGGGGAAAAGGTTTGGTCTTGAAAGGTGCGACAAACATTGCTCAAATGACCATAGCGTCCACAAGTTGCACATAGACGACAAGGTAGGGTATGAGGATGGTGATAAAAACAGTTGTTGCATCGAGGGTGAGGTCCAAGATATGGTTTCTTATTTGGGTAAGCTGAGTCAGGTGCCACTTGGGTGATTGGGATAGCTCGGATGGGTATAGCGTGTAAAAACTGGTTGATTTCGTTGGGTAGCAGCGAAAAGTTGCCCGTCTCTTCTTCTCTTAGGATTGGGTTGAGAAGGGGATTCGGTTTGAGTGGAATCGGAGGTTTCAGTCGTTTCTTTATCCTTCTTCTTCTCCTCCTTGAAGTCTTTGTTTCGGATTCGGTTCTCGGTGAGCTCTGTTGCTAGCTCCATTGCTGCTTCCAAAGTTGCAGGTTTGGCACTTATTACAGGGTCTTGAATCTTTGACGGAAGACCACGAATGTAGTGCTCGATCAAACGGTAGAGGGGAGTGAACATGTTGGGAACCATTTGATGTAACTCGAGGAATCTTTTGTTGTAGGTGATGTGGTCTCCTTCCATTTGCTTTAATGAGTAAAATTCATCTTCTAATTTCTTGATTTCGCTCCTTGGGCAAAATCGTTCCGGTCATGATTTCCTTCAATTCGTTCCAAGTTAAGGACATAGCATCGTCGACGCCTCGTTTGGCCTTCTCTGTATTCCACCAAGTAAGTGCTATCCCATATAATCGACCGGTAGCATATCGCACTTTGCGATCGTCAGGGCAATCGCAATTTAGGAAAGTGTTCTCCATCTCTTCAAACCAATGGAGGAGTGCGGTGACGCCTTCAGTTCCTTTGTATTTCGGAGGGTCGCATGATTTGAAATGCTTGTAGGTGCATTTAGTGGTATTTGGGGGAGAGTTGATAATGTTTTGGTTTGCTTGATTGACAGGATTAGCGGTAAGTGCTTGTTGAACTTGGATTACAATGTTGGGTATTACGGTAGCCATTTGTTGAGGGATTAAGGCAGCCATGCGTTCGCGGGCTTTTCTTGCTCTCGTCTTCCTACGGGCGAGGTTAGAAGACATCTACAAGGAATACATGACAAGAGTATGAGTTGGATGCTTTTGGGTTCATGGGTCGCATTTGGAATGAACATTCATAAAATAATTATAAATAAATAAATCTACTACATCCATAGGATGTCTTGGGTTTTGCTCGCTGTTAGGCCCTACATGCCGCCATACTTTACCTGTGTAATCATGTGGGCCCCCATGAATACCGGTTTTTCATATGGTTCGCACGGGTTTGCCAGGTTGCGTACACAAAAACCCGGAGAAAATCGAGAAATATGTATACAACGTGTGATATTCGGAATGTGTCCAGGTGTAGACACGGTGACAACTCAAAGTAGGGTTAGTTCGAACGACGTTTGGTGTGGCATGCTTTGGCCTAATAGGTCCTTCGTACTCTCATCGTTGGTCCCCAGATAGGCAAACTGGTCCGTTATATTGGATTTATACGAATGCCAGCCTAGACAGGACGTTCCGACTACCGGTACTTGTACCCTTCCAGTTACTACATGCCCGTCGCAGAACTTACTTTGATGAGATTTGAAAATTGCACAAAATCTTTGGATAATGAGAGTATGAAAATAAATTGAATACATGAACATCGATATATGTATAATGAATATGTATATAAGCATGTATGTTCGACTGTAAATGTAAACATATATGAAACAAATAAATATCACAAGTTTGTATGTAACCACCTAATCAATTAAAATTTAGGCAGACTATAGTATAGGCTCTAAGGGTCAAATAACCTATCCTATATCCCTATAGTCATGGCTCTGATACCAATCTGTTACACCCCGACCCGCAGCGGAAAAGGTGATCGGGGCATGATTGGGTTATCATCAAAGCTCATGACATTTATTATGCGTTTCATATTCATTAATACAATTTAATGGAAATTTACAATAAAGATTACAACATGTTCTAGCTATCAATCTAGGCATCTTTGTTCTCTTCTAAGGCATTTCCTATGTTTTCTTTGCTTCAACCTGTTCATCTGTATCATGTGTAAAAAGGTTTTGGATCAACATAATGTTGGCGAGTGAATCCTATGGAAAACATTTGAACAAATTTATTTAAATTGATTATGAAATATGTGCACAACCAAACATGAGTAAAAATAGATGTAAACTTATTCAACAATCATAAGATATTAAATGAAACACGCATGAACAATAATGGAACATTTAGAGGCACGCGATGCTCAACTCGTCTCTCACGAGGAACTGAGGGGCCTAATGAATGAATTGCATAAACATGATAATATGAATAACACAACTACAAACAATATAAACTCAATGATACACACATAAACAATAATGAATTTGATTTGTGGCACGCGTTGTTCAACTCATCTCCCACGAGGAACTGATGGGCTTAATGATTGGGTTTCATATAATTTGACAAAAAGGAAATAAGTAATCACAACAATATAAACAATCTAAGTTTAGGTCATGATGTGGTATGGCACAAGTTTAAATAAATAAGTTAATTATTTTCATAACACATGACACACCCCAAAACGTGTAATTTAAAAGGGGGAGTTGTAAGATTCACTCACAGTGGGTGCGTTCGGTTGATGAGGTTGAATGCACGCGAAGTGGTTTTAACCACGAGTGAGATTTAACCTAGATAAATCGCATTATGGTTTGGTAAGTAAAAGGATTTTATTAATCTATTTTAGTAGGATTGTTGGGTGTATTTTTGTGAGTTTGAGGCTATTTTCTAACCTTAAAAATGTTATTTATAAGTATTTTTAATTAAAATAATTAAATAAAAATAATAAAAAAATTGATTTTTTTCTGACCGTTGACCGTTGACTGACCGTTGACCGGTTCGAGTGCGGAATATAAGTGCGCTGGGTGAGGCTCGAACCCGAGACCTCCCGTACGCGTGCACGCAGCTCTACCAACTGAGCTACGTGTCTAACCCGTCATATATCTGATTTTAATTATCCTTATACATTAATTAGTTTAAACCGAAAATCATTTTATTTTAAAAACAGTTTAAGCGAATCGGACGTGCACTCCACAGGTCTCGAACCCGGGACCTGTGGCTTAAACTAACACACAGTCCACCGCTAGACTGTGTGTGCAACTTGTTAACTTTACTGATTTTTATTATACTTAAACACAATTTAGTTATTTCCTTTTCTGTCTTATTTAAAAAAGAATAGATAATTGTCCGAGTCAGTGCAGTAGTCCGGACTCGAACTCGTGACCTGTGATATAAACATACACACAGTCCACCGCTGGACTGTGTGTCTAACTTGGTTATTATTCCGGTTATTAATATACTTAACATATATCAGTATGACTCCGGTTCGGTTAATCAAAAAAATCATTTTTATTAAGGCAGCGTGTGTGAAACCGGATTCGAACTCGAGACGTTTGTATGTTTAATGTGCACACAGTCCACCGCTGGACTGTGTGTCTAACCCGAGTAATATCCTGATTTTAATTATACATATACGTTCCGAAACATCGTCTTCCTCGTTGAGTTTTAACCAGAATCGGTAACAGACTGGTTCGAAGTTTTAATCGGTTTCTTAGCGTCTTACAGTTCATTAAGGTGAGATATGAGTATAAAGAAAAGAAAAATAAGCGTGAGGTATACCGACTCGTTTTCCTCTGTTTTCCGGCAGAACTCCGGCGACAGAAATTAACTCCGGCGTCAGGTATCTTGCAGCAGGGAAACTTCAGAAAACTTACAAAGGGTGTGGGTGACTTCGGTATAAGCTTAGGAGGTTCAATAAGGCTCGGAAATGGAGAAACCGGTTTTCCGGCGACGAACAGATTAATTCCGGCGAGTGGAATTACGTCCGGTAAAGGTGTGGTTTTGAGCGAAAAAGTTTGCGGTGGGTTGTGGGTGAATTTATAGAACAAATCGTCAATGTATTTGGCCCGATTTCCGACTGGATTCGTAAATTATAAAAACTCCGGCGGTTATAACTTTGGTCGCGGACTCAGACGTCGGTTATAACCGATGTCTTAGTAATGGTTTACGTTATAACGTAAGTTGTCGTTAAGACTCGCGAGATTTCTGGGATTTCCGACGACTGAACTATTGGGCGCCGGTTTTGAATTCGTAACGTCACTTTATAATATAAATGATTCCAATATTTAACAAACAATACAAGTGGCGCAGTGGTTTGTGTGTTAAGTGATAAGTCGCTGAACCGACTCGGCGACTGACCCGGGTTCGAAACCCGGCGGGAACAAAACATTTTTATTTTGCGTTTTTTAACAGTTTTTCAAAAACTAATTATATATTCCCGTATATTAATTGATTATGTATCGTTTAAAATTATTTTGGGCATTTAATTCGCAACGAAATTTTTGACTGACTGTTCGGTTGATAAACGGAGCGGGTTTGGTAAATCCGTTTTTGACGGATGTTACAAACACCATATTAAGTGTGGCAAAATGAGTGTTAGGTGTCAAAAATTGGAGATAGGTGGCAAACTTGGTGAATAAGCAAAAATATTTATTATTTTTTTTTGACATTTTTGGCCCTTGGACTTGTATTTTCACTTGTTTGCCATTTTTAACCCCTTTAACCTAATATTTAGGTAATATAAAGGTGTTAAGACATGTGTAACCTGTATTACGCGTTTTGCAAAATGCGTAAAACGCTTTAACGAACACGAAAATGATCGAAATTGTGCAACGATTGATATTTTTGCATTCTCATCAATAAAATACAAGATTTTATTGAATACAAAAATATTTGGAAATAAAACACAGGGTTTTATTGAATACGAAATTGTTTGTAATTGTGCAATGATTGAAAAGGCACAAATGTCACATTTTAAACTTGGATAGCTTAAAAAATCTAACCACTTATAAGTAGTATCTTTGCAAACCAAAAGTTTATACTATATATCTTGGTTTAAAACAACAAGATTAATTAATTTGCTAGCCAGAACACCAACATTAATATAACTCACCTGATCTAAAATTGTTGTGCGTTATTTTTTTATCTTGTTAGAGCATCGACATGCCGCGGTGTCACGAAGTGATTGGGCGATGAGATCAATTGAGATCACATTCCTAGTGGTACCAAGGTGAGATGGAATTGTGAAAATGTGTTTTTTTTTTCTCACAAGGTTAAAGATTCAAGTCTTATTGTGGGTAAACGTGTAGATTTAGAAATGAAATCGATAATACTAGTAGACCACATGAAGTCATGAGGGCAAGGTAAAAACCCCCACCCTTCCATGTAGACGCCAAATAAACTATGTGGGCTTTTCCTCCACATCACAAAAAAACATAGGGTGATCAAGAGCAAGGGCAAAGGTCCATATTTTTTTTAATTAAATCAATAACTCGTATTATTTTTTTACAACAAACCAATTAAATAAATAAAAGCATTTCTATAAGTTATAACATAAAAAGACAATAACATTTTAAGAAATAATATATGACGTAAAATTAACAAAATTACATAAATAAAAAGAAAGCCGAATTACATAGTTTAATTAGCATCATCGTCGTTGTTTCGTTGAATAAGCCAAGTGTGTTCAACCAAATTCACTCGAAGGTTGTTATGCATCTGTTTGTTAAAAATTTAACGTCGGTTTACTCGTCTCACTTCTTCACCGATGTCTACAAATATTTGGTTGCGTATCCTGTTCCTAGTTTTGGAAAATTGTGCCCTTCTTCCTCCAAAATTATGTTGTGTAAAATAATGTACGCTTATATCACATTTCTAATTCTATATTTTTCCATAATCCTACACGGGATGTGCACAATGTGCCATCATTTATGCAAAACATCAAAAACTCATTCAATGTCTTTCTTGCTGCCATTTGAGCTTTGTTAAACTTTGTTCTCTTTTCATCTAACGCTTATCTCATGTAAACGTTTTACAAACATAGAATATTCATGGTAAATACCATCTGCTAGATAATGCTCGTGTTTGTACTCCACGTCGTTTACTAAATAAAGGACATTGGTCCAACTAGGTTTATGTAGTTGTTGCAAATGGGTGTTTGATCGACAACATTTATATCGTTATTTGAAGCGGCTATACCAAAGAATGCATGCCAATGCCAAAGATCTTGTGATACAGCTACTTTGAACATCAAAGCCGGTTTTATGATGTTCACTTGTGTGTTGGCCGCGCCATGCATTTGGACAAAGTTTCCACTCCCATTTCATACAATCGATACTACCGACCATTCCCGAGAAATTATGTCTATCATCATGAAACTCCAAAATTTGCTGTATGTCACTAAATGTAAGTTTTCTCAAATACATTATTGCGTAGATTTCAATAACGTACTAATAAAAGTAATGAAGACATTCCCTCGCCACTCTTTTCGACATTTTTAAATATTCATCCATTATGTCGAAACTAGTTCTATTAGCTAATTGTCTAATAACGGTCGTAACTTTTTTGCAGTAGGCTAAAACCAATATCAACATATGCATCGCGTTCTTGTTGAAATATTCATATATATATTTTTTTCTAAATCATTTGCTCTTCTTAGAAAAATTTGTTGGCTCATACAAAAATGTCACCTAAAAGTATTATGATCGTATAGGGGGTTGGGTGAAAAATAATTACGTACCTCTAGTTCATGTGCGTCGACACGATTGCGTACAATTCATTTTCTGCTTTTGGGTTGTGAACTTCCGACATCTTCAACAATACTCTGAGTAACTCTTTGAACCCATGATGTTATTGACTCACTCTCTCATCAGATGAAGATGATAAAACGAATTCGTCAAATGAAGATGATGATCATGAACTTGATGATGGTTTTTCTTTGTCTTCTTTTTTTAAGAAAAGAGGAACTTTATGATGATAGAAGTCGGTGTTGTTTGTGTCGAAATATAGGTTACAGGTGATAGAAATTGGTTTATATAATAAAGTGATTTAATTTTTTTTATAGAATCAACCGTTGAGAACGCCCCGTTTTTTTAAACAAAAAAATTAGTCAAATGTTTGGTCAAAGCAACTAACTTCCGTGGAGAATCCCAAGAAGGGGCACACCCAAGGAAATGGAGCCGGATGGCGTGGAGGTACTTTGCCCTTATCTCTTTATCAGTGGCGGATCTAGAATTTCGTAGGGGAAACGTTTTATAAAAAAAGGTCACGAAATCGAAAAAAAACGTCAAATTTTTCTAAAATTTACACTACCGCTGGAGCGCCAAGGGGTTGCGAAGGCTACCCCTTCCCTTAAGGTAGGTCTACCCCAGCTCTTCACATCCCATTCTATCCTCCGATCTAAATGTATGAGGTAGTTAGTAAAAAAATATATAGAAACAGTAAATAAACTATACTATGCAGTGAGCCCCATCTACCTGCTTTTATTGATAACATAAAAAGCTTGTTACGAACTATTAAACTAAAAGTTCCGAATATAAATTTTGTTGAAAGTTTCTAATTACGTTTATTTAAACATTAATATAATAAATGAAATTGAATTGGGACAAATTCAAACGTATTACATTCTTATACAATTTTATAGTTATGCAGTCTTAACTGTTACTTTCATTACATTTTATTTTATTAATCTTCAAAACAAAGTTATATACATTATAGTGTTGAATGGAATATTTTCGTCTCACCTACTACAAAATGCTCTTAAAATATAAAATAAAATGCAATGAAAATAATTGTGGTGACGTCGAGCATTTGGCCATATCATCACGAACTGCATGGTGTGGGTCATTACAGAAAATGGGTGGCCGTTCAGGGGCGTGAGTGGGCTATTAAACAAGATTTGCATATAACAATGAATCACATACATTTTCTAATGCCTTTGTTTTTTTTCAAATATAAACGAATTTCTTTGAATTATGTTCAGAATTTACGAAAAAAGAAAAATTCTACGCTTTGAGGTAAATAAAGTGTGCTTCCTTCTTTTTCTCTAGAGTTTCTCTTGTTATTGTTCAAGATATGGTACTTATTATATGGTTTAGTTAATCAACACGTTCCTTATTTATATATATTATAACTAGTTTAAGAACCCGTAAATTTTACGGGTTATTCAAAGTAAATTTTATTATTTGACTGTGTTGACATAAACCTTGAAATGAAAAAAACGTTCTATCACTTACATAAAATTACAAAGTAATACAAAACCTTCTTGTGCCTTATGTAAAACGAATCCCTCCAAAATGTTTTCTCCATGATTCCCACAAAATCTCTTTCCATCTTCTCCTTTGTTTGATGAATCAGAAAACAAGTTCGATTATTTCCTCAACCAGCCTATGACTCCCGGTTTTTGCAGTCTTGAAAATCCTATCATTTCACCCCAACCCAACCAAACCTTCGAAATGTAAGTATGGCCACTGCATTAATAACTTTTTTATTCGGCTTAGGCAGAGTTAACTTTGACGCGTGTTCCAGTGTTCTATTTACACTTTCATATTGATCTGGTACCGTTGTTTGTAGCCAGACCCAAATCTGCCACCATATCAATCTCGCCATTAAACATGATAAGGGCACTTGAAGCTCATTACTTAAACTGAACTTTAATGGCCAATTAAGGCCACGACATCCGTCTCCTTAGCTTGTAAAGTTGTTAATTTCACAAAAAAAAAATCGAAAGTCACGTGATTTTATTATAAACTATCCGCGTTTCTAAATCACGCACAAACAAAAATTAAATTACAAAACAAAGATAATGTCTAAGAATTACATGTCCTCATGCTCATACATCCATTAATTAAGTAAAGTGTAGATTCTTGGCCACCTAAAAAGGTCTTGAGTTAACGTAAAGCCAAATACATTATTGGTTAATATCATTACCATTACTGATATTAAACCGGATGCTTCTATGGAGATCGTACACGTAAAGCCATCTTCTTAACTTTGTTCATGGCTGAGAAGTGCTTGAGGCGTGATATAACCGACTCTGCAGAGTCTAGAGGCTTGTCTGGAGCAACCCTATCATCTACAATCCATGGATGACCTGGTAAAAGTATGAACTAGATCTTACATAAAATGGGCAAAGAAATTAACAAAATCTATTGTGAACTTGCAACTCAAGCAGGACTTGATGGACAATAATTCTTTGTTTTGGTCTACTCTCAAAGTTGCAAGCATCTTTTCAATCAAATCTTTTGCACTTTTTGATATTTGCGGCCATGATTCTAAATCAAAATCAAGTTTTACCCTCAAAATCCGACTAAAAATACTTCGATCAAATTTCTGAAATAAAAAGTGCATAAGGCAAGTTATCATGACGGATGTAACACACACAATTTTTTTAAGAAGATATATTACCTGTAGTAATGCTTGGCATTATGTACTTTCCACTTTTAGAAAATTTGTATTCACTTTTAATCTTTAGTAACTTTGTAATCGTAGTTCATTCCAATCTTGTAAATCCGAGACATCGATCATAATGGAAAACCACATTTATATAAATTGTATCTTAATTCATGCTTGTGTTATGTGAAATCAATCATCAAATACGTATACATTTATACTTATTTTATATGCAATAAATCAAGACTTTAAACTTCTTTGGAATGTTATTTATACATGTTTACTCATTATGCATACTTACATATCTTTAAACCCTGAAAAATATTAATATTAATAAAAATGGGATTCAAATATTTTTGAAATTTCCCTCCTCCAATCTCACAACCACTTCATTTATTACCAAACCCTAATACTCACTTATAAATACAAGCCTCCACCACCTCCTAAACACTTTTCACACTCTCAATTCACTCTCAAACTCCCTCAAGACTCTAATCTTTGTAACTTTCAGACATAATATTTCTTGCTCAAAAAGTGAGTTTTTAACTCACTTCTTCATCTTTTCTTCTTATTTTCTTGTTTCTCTTTCCTTGGATAACCTCTAGGATTGTTACCTCATGTTTACCAAGGTAAACAAAGGTGGAACATCACCATATTTGAGGTTCAAAGTTGAACAAAATTCTTCATTGATTAAAATTTTTACAATCTCGTTTTTATTTACTTTTTTTGCTTGAATCTTGTACCTACTTGTTCTTGAACCTACCTAAGGTTAGGAGACTTGTTAGAAGTTGATCCTTATGAGTTTAACATGTACAAACACCTCTAAACTTTCTATTTTGTAAGGACTTAGACAACCCACAAGTGATGAAACCATCCAAGTTCACCATAGTTCTTATAGCAAGACTTGCATTTTAGTAAAAGTGTAAATCTTGGAAGCCTTGGCTATATTAACATATTTCCACTACCTCACTTGATGTTTTTATGATTAGGTTAGTTTTTCATTCTTGTTATTCATGACCAATCGTGTTTACCAACTAAGTTGGTAAACTTTGTGCTTTGGTGAATCATATAAAGAGGTATTCGTACCTCCATACTTGACTTCCATGAGTTATATGACAATCTATGATGGACATGTATAAAGTATCCTATATATATACACACACACACACACACATAACCGAACTCATGATGTTAACCGAATCATGGTTACATGTCATGAATATAAGTTATATTATCTAAGTTTTAAACTTCTCGTCACGATTCTAATTGGCAAGTTTGACCCATGAAATCACATGAAAACTTAATAGTGTCAAAAACGAGTTGTTTAAGACTAAATAATTATTTTCATATACATACTTTGCTACATTTTAATTCCGAATCCAAACTCTCTACCAAATCCGAATACTTATACACCTTCATTTCCCCATGTAGGGTAACTTCAGTATTCCATCCTCCAAACTTAACGACTCGCGGATTGCTAGGAACGCTTTGCAAAACCGTGAGTATACTCGATCCCGTTTTCCATTTAATTCACTTTGGGTGCAACATGTACACTTATACAAAAATCACGAATCATGTTAAACTTGTTATAATCACACTCTATCCATTTAAAACATGATACCTGTCTTATTCTTATTAACGCATGCTATACTTATTAAACATAATATAATTAGCAATCTTAAAAATCACCAATTTCCCTAGATTTAACTATCTAATCTCGTAGTGCAACACCATCGCGACAAGCCTTGTGACCATCGAACTTTACAATCACTACACTCACTCAATCCAAATTGATTACATATATGAACAATCGAACAACATCAAAGAATATTACATATCCGGTAACGACAACATGACGAATCAGATATGGTAAATACGGTGACAAAATTAGGGCAAAAAGGACGAATGAAAGTACCAGTGTGAGTTACAACTATCAGAGATGGATTCCATTCGCTTGATACGGTGCATGAACATCCCCGTCGTTAATCAGCCTTAGATAAAAAAAAACCTAGGATTTGAAAAATTCTGAGATGCTTAGAGAGATACAGAGAGAAAAAGAGGCGTAGATAAAGGAATGAAAAATTAGGGTTTCATAATTAAGGAAATAGGATTTAGAATGATTTTAGAGAACGCGTAAGGGGGAAAATTATTGCTGCCCAAAGTTTATTTCTCTTGATAGAGTAAGAGTGTCCAAGTCAGCTTTTTTGAGGCCTTAAATGTGGCTAAGATGTATTCTTTTAGTATAGTAGATAGATTTATACGAGGGAGAAAATGTCTGGCAGCTTCTTGACACTTCCCTATTGGTCCAGCGAAATTACAATTTTACCTCATTTAAATTTACAGTTTTGGATTTTTTTCTCTCAACCAGATTACGATTTTGTCCTCAATTGAAATTTACAGTTTGCCACCGTTTTTGTTTTTTTTTTTTCTATCAAATTACGACTTTGCCTACAGTGTAAAATTACAATCATACAGCTGTCTGGCACACGCTCATTTGTCTTGAAAAATTACAGTATTGCCCCCAATTTAAAATTATAGGTTTTTCATCGTTTTAGTCCTTTTTTTTTCTAAAAGAATGGTAATATTTTGTTTTAACTGTTGACTCAATGTATTTTTTTTTGGATCGTGTTATAAGTATTATGTAGAAGTAATCAAAATACATACGTATACATTATGAGAGAGAAATATTCGGTTTAGTGCCCCACAATATGGGTGGGTCAAAACTAATTTGTTACATTGTATGTTATGGAGTTTAGGTTAGTTTAAAGATTGGTAATTAAAAGAAGTGGGAGGTTTCAACATTTGTTAATTAATTTGAAAACGTTTTGAGCATTTACCATTTTTTTTCTGAAAGCCTCTAGATGCAAGAATGCAAGTAAGAAAACACAAGTAAAATTACATTTGACGGATGTGACACGCACAATTTTTTTAAGAAGATATATTACCTGTAGTAATGCTTCGCATTATGTACTTTCCATTTTTAGAAAATTTGTATTCACTTTTAATCTTTAGTAACTTTGTAATCGTAGTTCATTCCAATCTTGTAAATCCGAGACATCGATCATAATGGAAAACCACATTTATATAAATTGTATCTTAATTCATGCTTGTGTTATGTGAAATCAATCATCAAATACGTATACATTTATACTTATTTTATATGCAATAAATCAAGACTTTAAACTTCTTTGGAATGTTATTTATACATGTTTACTCATTATGCATACTTACATATCTTTAAACCCTGAAAAATATTAATATTAATAAAAATGGGATTCAAATATTTTTGAAATTTCCCTCCTCCAATCTCCCAACCACTTCATTTATTACCAAACCCTAATACTCACTTATAAATACAAGCCTCCACCACCTCCTAAACACTTTTCACACTCTCAATTCGCTCTCAAACTCCTTCAAGACTCCAATCTTTGTAACTTTCAGACATAATATTTCTTGCTCAAAAAGTGAGTTTTTAACTCACTTCTTCATCTTTTCTTCTAATTTTCTTGTTTCTCTTTCCTTGGATAACCTCTAGGATTGTTACCCCATGTTTACCAAGGTAAACAAAGGTGGAACATCACCATATTTGAGGTTCAAAGTTGAACAAAATTCTTCATTGATTAAAATTTTTACAATCTCGTTTTATTTACTTTTTTTGCTTGAATCTTGTACCTACTTGTTCTTGAACCTACCTAAGGCTAGGAGACTTGTTAGAAGTTGATCCTTATGAGTTTAACAGGTACAAAACCTCTAAACTTTCTATTTTATAAGGACTTAGACAACCCACAAGTGATGAAACCTTCCAAGTTCACCATAGTTCTTATGGCAAGACTTGCATTTTAGTAAAAGTGTAAATCTTAGAAGCCTTGGCTATATTAACATATTTTCACTACCTCACTTGATGTTTTTATGATTAGGTTAGTTTTTCATTCTTGTTATTCATGACCAATCGTGTTTACCAACTAAGTTGGTAAACTTTGTGCTTTGGTGAATCATATAAAGAGGTATTCGTACCTCCATACTTGACTTCCATGAGTTATATGACAATCTATGATGGACATGTATAAAGTATCCTATATATACACACACACACACACACACACACACATAACCGAACTCATGATGTTAACCGAATCATGGTTACATGTCATGAATATAAGTTATATTATCTAAGTTTTAAACTTCTCGTTACGATTCTAATGGGCAAGTTTGACCCATGAAATCACATGAAAACTTAATAGTGTCAAAAACAAGTGTTTAAGACTAAATAATTATTTTCATATACATACTTTGCTACATTTTAATTCCGAATCCAAACTCTCTACTAAATCTGAATACTTACACACCTTCATTTCCCCATGTAGGGTAACTTCAGTGTTCCATCCTCCAAACTTAACGACTCGCGGATTGCTAGGAACGCTTTGCAAAACCGTGAGTATACTCGATCTCATTTTCCGTTTAATTCACTTTGGGTGCAACATGTACACTTATACAAAATTTTCACGAATCATGTTAAACTTGTTATAATCACACTCTATCCATTTAAAACATGATACCTGTCTTATTCTTATTAACGCATGCTATACTTATTAAACATAATATAATTAGCAATCTTAAAAATCACCAATTTCCCTAGATTTAACTATCTAATCTCGTAGTGCAACACCATCGGGACAAGCCTTGTGACCATCGAACTTTACAATCACTACACTCACTCAATCCAAATTGATTACATATATGAACAATCGAATAACATCAAAGAATATTACATATTCGGTAACGACAACATGACGAATCAGATCTGGTTAATACGGTGACAAAATTAGGGCAAAAAGGACGAATGAAAGTACCTGTGTGAGTTACAACTATCAGAGATGGATTCCATTCGCTTGATACGGTGCACGAACATCCCCGTCGTCAATCAGCCTTAGATAAAAAAAAACCTAGGATTTTAAAAATTCTGAGATGCTTAGAGAGATACAGAGAGAAAAAGAGGCGAAGACAAAGGAATGAAATTAGGGTTTCATAATTAAGGAAATAGGATTTAGAATGATTTTAGAGAACGCGTGAGGGGAAAAATTATTGCTGCCCAAAGTTTATTTCTCTTGATAGAGAAAGAGTGTCCAAGTCAGCTTTTTTGAGGCCTAAAATGCGGCTAAGATGTATTCTTTTAGTATAGTAGATAGATTTATACGAGAGAGAAAATGTCAGGCAGCTTCTTGACACTTCCCTATTGGTCCAGCGAATTACAATTTTACCTCATTTAAATTTACAGTTTTGGATTTTTTTCTCCCCGCCAGATTACGATTTTGTCCTCAATTGAAATTTACAGTTTGCCACCGTTTTTTTTTTTTTTTTCTATCAAATTACGACTTTGCCTACAGTGTAAAATTACAATCATGCAGCTGTCTGGCACACGCTCATTTGTCTTGAAAAATTAAAGTATTGCCCCCAATTTAAAATTATAGGTTTTTCATCGTTTTAGTCCTTTTTTTCTAAAAGCATGGTAATATTTTGTTTTAATTGTTGACTCAATGTATTTTTTTTTTTTAGATCGTGTTATAAATATTATGTACAAGTAATCAAAATACATACGTATATATTATGAGAGAGAAATATTCTGTTTAGTGCCCCACAATATGGGTGGGTCAAAACTAATTTGTTACATTGTATGTTATGGAGTTTAGGTTAGTTTAAAGATTGGTAATTAAAAGAAGTGGGAGGTTTCAACATTTTTTAATTAATTTGAAAACGTTTTTGAGCATTTAACTTTTTTTTTTTTTTTTTGAAAGCCTCTAGATGCAAGACTGCAAGTAAGAAAACACAAGTAAAATTACATTTGCATAAAAAGTATGTGTTCCGCATAGTTACCTAACTTGAAAGCAATTTTTCTAATCAAGTAAGAATTTCAGTTGATAAGCAAGGTGGAGGCAGGCAAATTAGCTAAGCACAAAAAAACTTGCATCAAGAATCAATACGTTTTCGTCCCGTTTGCTTTGGATACCTTTGATGCTCTTGCCCCTGACGCAGTGCGGTTTCTCAAGCGGGTTCAGCAGGTGGTAAGTAGTAGCACCCGCATGTTAAGGGGCATAATTTTGTGTTTAGCAGGGTAGGGATTGCTATTCAGAAGAGGGGGTAGCGTCGCAGCTTGTTGCCCCTGTACCTGTCCTTAGTCTGTAATCGTCTCTGTTAGCGGTATATAAATATTTAAACTTTAACGAATAAGTTTTAAATTATTGTTCTTACTGAGCTAATTAAAAAATAAATAGCTAGTTTAAGACGATAAATCTTTCATATATAAATAAATCACCCACACAACTTTGGCACAATTAATAGTTATTTTTGGTACAATATACTAAAAAAAAGATGAAAATGGATCGAAGATGCACTAGTAAGGCGACAATTATAAAACAAGTAGGGAATACATAAATCAGAAAAGTGTAAAGAAATGGTACGTCGGGATATGAAAACCTTATTAATGAACAAATTAAGTGGAGCTCGGGTCTACCCTTAAAAGGCAGGGAATCAATCTGCACTTTTCTAGATCAACTTTCATGTAATCTTTACAAATAGTAAGCGGCTGCACTGATGGGGATCACTTACTTAAATCTTCTACTCGTATTTGGATTGATGAGAATCTAAAAAAACAAGAGTGATCAAACAAGTCGATCACTTAAAATAATATAAAATAACCACCATAACTTCTCTTTTAAATATTTGGATTTTTTTTAACATAACGCAACGTGCGTGTGTGGTTCAATGTTTTTATGTCGTCTTATTTTTTCCTGTTTGATAGGTTAATCGTAAAGCGCGGGTCCTAAATCGACTTAGTTTTTATTTTCTATGTTTCGGTTTTAATTTCTCCACGTTGACACACCGCAACTTCAGTGTTGGTGGTCGTTAACAGTGCTATCGCATTGGTTCTATATGTCACGGTTTTACGCCCCCACTGCAATGCGATGGTGCTTAATACTAGTTACTTATATTTTTTAACTGAAAATTATATTACTTATATTAACTATTCCTAGAATCGTGTTTATGTTTACCGAAACCAATAATTTTATTTCAGTATTTAGTTAATATGTATGGTATACTTTAACCAAATTTCAGTTTTCTTGTTGATCACACATAATTACCACATAATCTCGTGGGGTGGGGGGAGGGGGTCACAAGGTCATGGATTAATAATTCTGTTTTGAGTATAGCCTAAAACAAAGATTCAATTGTAAAGCTTTACAAAAAACGACATTTGATATGATAACAAAGTTTATCCCATTTGGAATTTATATAAACGCTTGCTAGAACGTATACAATCTTCTCTCTTCCGTCCTTTGCCATGCACCAAATGAGTTGTGCACACCATAGCACTGAATACTTGTAGCCTAGAACTATAGCCCATTGATAATTTGAAGGTGGTGACACATCTAGAAAACGATCAAAGGAAAATTAGATTGTATCGTACAGGCAGGCCTTAGCATTCGATTTTAATCTTCGCAAGGTTGGCTCTCTTTGATCATCAGCCATTAGTTGGCATACATACATAACCAGCCAAGATTCAATAATCATCCAATCTAGAGTATGTGGATGCCTATGTTAAAAGTTAGATGCTATCATGAACAAATCTCATCCATAATTTGGCATACGGAAAAGGATAAAGAACTCGCAATTAACCAAAAAGCCAGTGGTCATGACGTTATTGATATCATCCACTAAATTTTGTTGACCCCCCTACGAGTTGATGGAACAAGCTAAAATTAATGCTTTGAAACATCCCACTCTAATTTTTCTGTTGTTTTAGTGGGTTCAAAAGTATTGCTTTTGTCTTTCCTCCCTACCAGAGATGGCAGATCTGTGCAATCTATCTGTCACCTTAAAGAATATCTGTAAATCACATGTTATGTCGCTCTTAATTAACCATATTATCTAACAACATTAATTATAATCCCTGTTATTTAGGCCTTTGGGTATACTTTAACCTATCTTAACTCCACCTAAGTGTTACCTTAAACTTTTTTCCCCATTTTACTTTGCCTCATTCTAAGGAAATGGTTTAATTCCATTAACTTCATCTAACCCTATTTTTAGTAGTTTTTTGGTCTAAAAAATAAAAGAAAAATTAATTTAATCTCTTAACGTTTGGTTAACATGTTAGCACATAACCCGTTTAATGTCCTTTAACACAAGGAGGGAGTGGTTTGCAATGTCAATTAACATATTATGTAATTGTTAACACTCTAAATGTTAGAGTACACCCTATGTCCTTAGCTCAATAAGATAGTAAATCTATATTCTCTGTATTGAATAAGTGGATACAAGATACAATATAAATATATATATATATGGGTTTCCGTTTCTATATCAACGCTTCACGCGATGTATTTTTATCTACGTTTCGACGTAATTTTGTAACATTGTTTTTAAATCGACAGGTTGCCTTAAACTTTTTTTAAGCGTTCATTTTTTAAACCGGTCAGCACTCATCTCTAAAACACCATTACGATGTAATTTTAAACCGACTCGATGTAATGTGTGGCTATCGTGATTATCTTTTATAGTTTTAGCATAAATTTTGTTCGAATAACTTGGTTTTCGTATACAATGACAAAACTTTTCCGTAACGTTTGAATATCGTGTTGTCTCGTGGTTATTTTATCTACGTTTTGAATCGACTTCGACTGTGAGTGGTAACCCACTATTTTAAAATAAAGGAGGTTAATAAATAATAACAATGATTCAAGCCTGGCCTTTATTTCTTTTAACTCCAAAAGAATTTTACAAATTTTCTTTTCCTCAACTTATTATCTGTTCGTAAAGTTATATAAAAGTGGGATTGGGATTATTTATTCATAAAGTTTACTTAATTTAGTTGATTTAAGGCAATATAAAATTATTAAAGGTAAATAAACTTATATTAATAATCCATTCATATCTTCTAGTTATGGCGTACATAACTATAGAGTGAAACATGTTAGAGAAATAATAAAGAATCGAACACATATAGTTATACCGCAATTATATTTTTCGGGTTTGCTCTTTAGTTTATTATAGTGAGTGCATCGAAATCAGCTAAGTTTCATCCATGTACAAGTCTCATTTGCTAGTTATCATTTAATTTTATTTCATAAGTAACTGCTTAAAAATAATTAATATTAATTGTTTTGATTTAATTAGTGAATTTTATTTTAGTTTTTTTTTTAATTCAAATCTATTGTCACAAGGTATAACTCGTGGTAAGTGGTCACACAATGTTCGAGATAGACTTTTACCATTTTATTGTAATTTGTTTTAAGTTCAAATAAAAATCATTGATTTCATCATATTTCAAATTGTGATTCTTTAAGTGTCAATTCTGGCATTCATTTTCAACATACACAAAAGTAATTGAAGAACTAAATCCAATATGACGTCTAACACAAACAAGATGAATTACGTGTATAAATTCAAGATTGTTTGATGCATGTAGGTATGTCAATCAATCAACCAGCAAATGTTGTGATCAAACTTTACTTTTAACACATGGTCTATCAAACCACGTATATGGACGCCTTCTTCCTTTTATGTTACCTTAGATTTCTTCGATTGACCCGTGAAAGGTGAACGAATGCGGTGTCATTTTCCGAGTAATGATCTCCTAAATTTATAAGAATGTTTTTTGCAAAAGGTTTGTTTTTAAAAGCTCATGAATGCATTTTTTTCTTTTCAAAAGTAGCTATTTTCCATTTTAAAACTGACTTTAATTATTTGTTAACTTCTCTACAGATTATGTTCTCATTTGCATGAATCAATAAAGGCGAGCGACGTGGTTTGTTGCTTATTTGCCTTCTATTCTATTTTGATGTATTAGACAAAAATTTTTGTGATTAGTGGCCATTGAAATAAGAAGATAGAATACCATTTTCTGATTCTAAAATCTATGATACCAAGAGCAATATTGCTTATTCTGGGTTGTAATTGAAGCCTGGTTTTCATCTTTATCACTTGGTCTACCACCATGTTAACAAGCAATAATGTTCCTCTCTTTTCCTTTCAAAATAATGCTTGATCGTCGTGTTTCACGCTTGTGTGATTATGCATTACCTCGCGATTTATAAAAATGTGCCCCGATGGGGCATAATATTATCTCCTTTTGTTCACATGCAAAAGCTGAACTTAAATGTGCACAAAACTGAAGAGCAAAATTGCGTTACGAAAAGCCTCCCCAAAAGGCAATTCTCTATAAGGTCATTTCCAATAATTGTAAAGTGCATACCCCCCAAGATAGGTTTCCTTTATAATTTTCTACATTATCATAGATTTGAATTAGTGTTTTGACAATATATAGTTCAAGGATAAGGCACAACTGCACAGATGAACTAAAGTTATTAGCTACATTATCTGATTATATATATACACACACACGTATGCTACTTGCGCACTCGTCTTATTTACTTGTTCCGGATTTTACACTGTCTCAATAATTTTTATGCGATTTTGGTACGTTGTTATGGAGTATGGAAAGCAAATGGTTGGCATATTTTCATGATTGCAAATGAAGTTGATTACACCATAATAACGAGTGTTTTTTTTATCTTTAACATGATTACCATATTAATATACTTATGCAGAGAAAAAAATTACGTCTCGCTTGGGTGTTTTAGTCCATGGTGTTTTTTCTATGTTCATACAATGGTGTTTTAATTATAGAGTTTTATTTCTGTTATATTTTTGTTCTTCGTAAGATGTATGCCTTCAATATACATGATGTGGTGTTTTTATGAGTTATAGTGTTATTCCTGTTATATTTAATGTGAGGACAAAGGTCCTTGCATTGCTGTGGTTTCTGGTATCTACAGTAGTTTCTTTTGCCTTCAAAGAGTTAATGTGGTATTTCTTTTTTTATATATTTAGGGTGTTCTTTCTGTTTTGATTCTGATTAAAGTTTTGACTGGTGTTATATTAGGGTGTTATTTCTGTTATGTTCAATGTTAGGATGTTCTTTATAAGATGTGTGCCTTTAATATAACTGTTGTGGTGTTTTTATAAGTTATGGTGTTATTTTTGTTATATTTTTGTTCTTTATAAGATGTATGTCTTCAATATATATGCTGTGGTGTTTTTATGAGTTAGGGTGTTATTTCAAATTCGAAAATCCTTACAATGATTGCCAAAAATCGGTTGCATATATTCATTCCATTATTAGATTTTATTAGTTAAATTACAATTATACCCTTAAACTACTAAAATAAAAAGAGACACATGTCACCTCCATAATCTTTCTTATCCTTCTCACACTTTTAAATTTTCTCACATGAACCTATATATATATATATTGAAGAGTTAAAATGAGAAGAAATTTTTTTTACGAATAAAAAGTATAACTTTTAAACCAGTAGAAATTCTCTATTTACTTCATTTAATGTGTGTATTTAATATTATGAAAAAAGGCATATAGGTAAATCTATAATTGTCATTAATTATCTAATTAATTAAACTTGTAACTCATTTATATACTTTTTCAAGATAAATAATTTATAGTGAAGGACAATTTTCGACATGTGTAGGATAAATTTTAGTATGTGTATGATAAATTTTGAAATGTGTAGGGTGTTTTTACATCTGTGTAAGGTAAATTCCGATAAGTATAAGATATATGTAGGATAAATTTTGAAATGTGTAGGATATAGTGTTTTTGTTTTAATTAATGAGAGATAACATAATTAATGAGAGGAGTTATAAATTATTTAATGTTTTACTATTATGCTCTTTCTTTTTTTTCTTCTCACATTAAATTTCTTCTTAAATGAACATTCCCATATATATATATATATATAATTAATAATTAGTAGTTAATTTTTTCATGAGAAGCAACAAAAGCATTTTTGTTCAATAACTTATAACCTTACAAATCAGATGAAAAAGTGAGAAGCATTTTGTTTCATTTTAGCTCAATAATTTAACTTTCCATTTAATTAACTTAATTTGGAACATCTTTGTACATCTTTTTTGAAGGTTAATTTTCATTAAAACAAGGTGAGCCAAAACCAAGCCTACCACACATCAATTATATTATATACAAAGGATTTTTACACTAATCATTCCAAATAAGGGTCGTCTACGATAAACGTTTTTATTGGGTTGGGTTGCCCAATATTGCTAACAAACATGTTTTGAGCCTTTGTTGGTTTGTGGGCTTTGTTACCGTACGGCCTAGCATAACCTTCATTGTTATCTTCTCTATTGGCCTCACGAAATACATATGCCTGTGTTTGGGGGCCGGAATCTCCCCACCCTCCAAGAAATCTGCTTCTAAACATTCTTTCTAGGAATCCCATTAGTCGCATCCTTCATTAATGTGTCCCCATGATTACCTCATTTTCGGTGTCTACCTCCCTACTTTCCAGCAGTTCTTTAGAATTGTCAATTGGCCTTACCTCGTTCCCCTTCGTCTTCTTCGACAAACACACGTTGTTATGATCATGTTCTTCCCACGCCTCGCCCACATGATCTACACAGTCTGGGATCCAATCTCTACCTTCTTTCAAACACACACCCTAATTTTCCTACCCTCCCATTCTAGGGTGCGTTTTCACTAATCTTTTTGCCATTTCCAACAACAACTCCGACCACATCGAAATTAAGATCGTTATCTTCCACCACAGTTACGTCCGGTGGACGACTTTGCCGAAACATCTTCAAATAGAATTAAATACTTCGTTATCCATCAAGTGCAAAGGCACACCATAGATCTTAACCAGGCAATGTGTTCATATGGTAATGGTTGTCCCTTCCATGTCTCTAACCCTATGAACCATTTGTTCTCCTTCGCCACGTAATCCTTGAAGTGTGACATAACCCCATGATTATCGAAAATAAGGACATTCACCCCCCCCCCCCATGTATTACGATAGTACCCCATGTGCAGTGGCACGACTTTATATAGGCCTGGGGTGTCTCGGCCCACACCAATTTTTTCGCTCGTAATGTTAGTTTTATCGAATCTTTTTGTGGTATAAAATATTGGATTTTTAAGAGTCCGACCCCCACTGATTTGGATTTTGAGAGTGCGACCTCCACTGAGTTTTCGTTCAAACTCCGCCAGTGCCCATATGGTATTGCCAATTTCTTATCATAATTTACTAAGAGGTTGAAAAAAAATTGTACTGATAAGATATTATTTATTATTTATAGTATTCTAGTTGAAAAGGTTGAATACAAGGAAATAATGATATGATTGAACAAAAAGTAACACCAATGATATGATATATATTATACACATATAACACACGACTCAAAGTTGGATAAGCTTACAAAAGCATGCACTATGTACATGATCTTGATTTTTATGTTTGATTAAAGGCACCTCTTATTATGGCTCATACGTTAGGAATAATCTATAACTAGAGAAGAGATGGACAGATGGCTATATGCCAGTGGTCCAGCACATTGTTCCGGATTGGTATACATATATTATTGAATAAGTGAAATACTTTTTCCTAGGATAGAAAGTAAAAAGGTGCAAACATAAGGAGCAATTCGGAAAAAAAATGGCATGTATACGTGCCTTATTCTCAGATAGTCGGTGGGTCGTTGGGAAAAAGTTAGATCAAGAAACACCCAGGGTAATGATAACAAGGCTGATGATAAAATGTAAATATAATTAAGAATACACGAATATAATGTGGTTCACCTGCTCAATGTGATTGAGTTACATCTACGAATGAACTAAAGATAGCATGTTGCATATGTTGTAAGCCATGATGTAAGATAGCGAGATCATGTTCCATTTGATCAGTCGATTAACGACACGTGTTAGCTTGAAAATTTTCCAGTAGTTTAATTGGGTTGCTAACCAATGCTAACATGTTCATGACCCTTTTCACTTCCGTAAAGGGGTACACACCTCATATGCATCCTAGCTTCTTGCTCATTTGCGAAATATATATAAAAGTGTGTCGGTATAATAAAAATAATCGTGTTAAATAAACTCCAACTATTTATGAGTTAAAGCATGCCCTGTTAAAAGAGAAATATATATAAAAGTGTGGTGGTGTAATAAAAATAATCGCGTTAAATAAACTCCGACTATTTATGAGTTAAAGCATGGCCTGTTAAAAAGAGAAGTACTAAAATTCTCCTAACTCATTTGCAAAATTCATACACCTTGAAAATAACAAACTTGTCTATTAAGAAGATGTTAGGCCTATGAGTTAAAAGAAGATATTTTTTTTTGTTTTTAAAGAAACTTATCATTGAAATAATGTAGGAACAAAAAGGAGAGAAGCGATAAAGGGAAGTCCTAAAACATTACTAGTGCCCAATGATTTAAGTTATCATTTCTCCTAAAAATTGACTCAAGCACTTTTCCTCCTATAAATAGGCACTAAATTGCCCTCAACCATTTTCATCTCAGAACTAATTAAGAAGTAAAGACATAGAGTTAAGGAAGTGCCCCCCCCCCCCCCCCCCAAAAAAAAAAAAGCACCCAATTCTTAGTTAATAAAAGAGGAAATACATATAGTTTGCGTTAACTACTAATCAAAGAAGATGACTGGGAATGCGGCTCACCTCACTCTTGCATTTGGTCTTCTTGGTATATAACTCTCTCTCTCTCTCTCTCTCTCCATGCACATAAAAAGTTATGCATGTTAAGTTTATAAGTTATAACATTTTGCTTTGACATTTGTAGGCAATGTGGTTTCATTTATGGTATTTCTTGCACCAATGTAAGCCCCCTCATTCAAATCATTTGTATCTTTCGGTTTCATGGTTATCACGTTTAGCTAAATTCTGAATCCAATTTTATAAAATATCGCAGAACGACATTCTACAAGGTCTATAAAAAGAAATCAACAGAAGGGTTTCAGTCAGCACCTTATGTGGTGGGCTTATTTAGTGCCATGCTTTGGATATATTATGCATTGCTAAAGACCAATGTCATGCTTCTCATTACCATTAACTCAGTCGGTTGCTTCATTGAGACCTTGTACATTTGTTTCTTTCTCTTCTATGCACCAAAGAAGGCCAGGGTATGTAGCAATCATAATTATTTATTTCAATTAAATTCAGACATCATAATTATCATAAAAAATGTCTAATTAAACTTGGTTATGTAGATGGAGAGTTTGAAGCTGATCGTATTACTGATAGTTGTCGGGTTCGGATTGATTGTCGTCCTCACTCAGTTCCTTGCAAGCGGAGTTACCCGTGGAGTGATTGTTGGATGGATATGTCTTGTGTTTTCACTATGTGTTTTTGTGGCGCCTTTGGGTGTGGTGGTAAGTGCATGGATACAATATATACTAATGTTGAAAAACAAGAAAATAATATTTGGTGTTTTTGTAGTATTAATGTATTGTGTAACATTGAAGTTAATATTCATTATGTTTTCTTCCAGAGGCAAGTGATCAAAACAAAAAGTGTGGAGTATATGCCAGTTCTACTATCTGTGGCACTCACCCTCAGTGCGGTTATGTGGTTCTTTTATGGTCTACTCCTTGGTGACTTCAATATTGCGGTATAGTAAATATATATATATATATGATTAGATTTGCTTGTATAATCATAATGTTTCTTTTTCAATGTATCTACTTTTCCTTTGTACTGAATCTTGTTACAACTTGTTCACCAGATTCCAAATGTACTTGGATTCACCTTTGGAGTTCTTCAAATGATACTATACTACATGTACAAGAACAAGAAGCCGGTTGCGGATGCAAAGATAACGACTTCTGAAGCTAAAAACAGTGAAATGGAGCAAAAGATCCCAGAACTCAAAGACCAGAAGATCATCGATGTTGTGAAGCTGGAAACCCTAATGAACTCTGATATTCTTCCACCAAAACTACACAAAAATGGATATGATGCTGGTCATGAAGATGATAAACCTAAAGACCCATCCAATGTACCAAATCACACCATTGAAGTCAAAGCATGAGATTGATGCCTTTGGTTGTGCCTTGAAGCATAGTAGACGGTTGTATCTTTTTTCTATCAGATCACTGTATGTTGTTTTTAACTAGTTTTGGATATGTTTTTCATAATTTGCTTGATGCAAAAGTTTCCTTAGCTAACACCTTTTCCTCCCCGAAATAATAACCAATGTATAAGAGTTAGAGGTTAATTAATGATTTAATTCCTTTATCATACCATATGTTAATGTTGTTGGGCACTTGATAAACTAGTAATGGTTGTGCCGATTTTTTTCTTCTATTATTAAAACAATCAATCTAGAAATACGCTCGAGTGAATTTGGATTCAACTAGTAAAGGTTTTGCCAACTGCCAAGGCTCTTCTTTTTAAATTAAATCAATCTAGAATTAATGATTTAATTCCTTTGTTCTTTGAATTTATTTGTTTATTAAGGTTTTGTTTCGTTTCTACATTGCCAGTTTTATCTAGGGTGGTAATCAAGTCGGTTTAGCCGGTCGACGACATAACGAGGTTCTTTTAATAAACATGTTAAACAAGTGCATCAAGCACAACCTGTTTTATCAACGGGCTAGATATGATAACCCAAAACCTAATTATGTAATTCCACTACAAGAAAAGAAATCACAACATTAGCGACCGCAAGCAGTAGCGGTGATGGCAACATGGGTCGCCACTAATGCTTGCAGTCGTTGCTGCTAATATTGCGAATATGTGTGAGCCAGCAAGAGCTACTCCTGAACTTTGATTAAAAGGTGATCCAAGGGTGTACATCTCCCATCCTCTTTTTCTCCTTCTAAACCAAACACACCTCTTCTTCTCCTTCTCCCAATCTTCTTTTCAACTATACACCACCATCAACCTCCAACCATCATCATCAAGTTCCGTTATCACCGTCAAACCTCTGACACTAGTTTCTATTTCAGTAATTTTAGGTAGAAATTATTAGTGTTTATTTGTAGAAATCATGTATAGAATTTTAATGAGAATTAAGCGAGTTTTGTTTCATCTTCGAGCTCAACCAAACTCTCTGGCATAGAAATCGTGTTTTGTTGGTTTTAAGCTTGTCTCCGGCGAACTTCCGGCAAATTCTTCACCATAGGCATTAGCGTCAACAACATTTGGGCATTAGCGACGTTATTGAGCGCCAGCGACCAAGTATTGGCGACGACTTCATTAGCGGCCACATGTCACTGCCAGTGGCGAATCTAGAAGAGAAGTTGAGGGGTAGCGTGAGCTTAAAAAATTTGTTTTGCGGTAGCCGATGCATAAAACAAAGAAGAAATAAAAGAAAGGTTACTCTAAAAATGTAATTCACCAAAAAGTTGAGAGGTAGCACGGGCTACCCTTCAGGATATATGCTAGATCCACCCCTGATCACCGCTAATGCCTTTTAGCGGCGAGAAAGCAGGTCTTTAGCGGCGACATATGCGGCCGCTATTGCATGGATTTCTTGTGTACTGACATCACCATAGTTGATCATCCTTGATTGCTAAATGATGAAGATGATGCTAATTAAAGCCAAAACACTTGTATTTAGATAGACTGAAACATGCAATTGAAGTAGAAAATTTTACATTGATAGAATCACTTTTTCATAGATTGAGTTAATAGTCTATGTATTCAATAGTATGTCAATTTTCTAGTAGAATTTTCTCTTTACTATTTGTTCTTTCATTCTGCGCCATATGATTGAGTTAATAGTCTATGTATTCAATATCAATTTTCTAACAAGAGTTTTCTCTTTACTATTTCTTTCTTCGCCATATGGATTGAGTACTAACTTATCAATTTTCTAATGGAGTCTATGTTGCCAAAACTGATTAGCTACCAACTCATGATTAGACATAGTGTTTGAAATAACCATGTGGACCATACATGACACCAAACTGGGGACGGTAAAAATACCTAAGTCCGACAAGTATGCCAGAAACCCGGAGTATTTAGAACATTTATACCTGATACCCGCCGGGTATTGGGTCGGGTATGGATATGAACAAATACATTTTACGGGTATGAGATTAGATAATACCCGGCCCGATTACCCGAAACTCTCTTCCCGTTTACTTGTAATATATACCGAAAATTTTTAAGTAGTCAAATTTGTTAGCAATGTTTCGTTCTTATAGTTTTATTATTTAAAATATAAAATTTTACTTGAAATATATATTTTGAGTACATTATTCATATACGAAATGTAAAATTATTTTTTAGATTAATTATATATATATATATATATATATATATATATATATATATATATATATATATATTTAGACATATCAAATATTAATGATGATGATATGCATGTTATTTATTATAATTAATAAACTATGTTGATTTTTAAAATATAAATTATAAGGAAAGCAAAAATCATATATACATGAAAATTCCAACGGGTAAAGTTGAACAAAATTCTTCATTGATTAAAATTTTTACATTGATTAAAATTTTTACAATCTCGTTTTTATTTACTTTTTTTGCTTGAATCTTGTACCTACTTGTTCTTGAACCTACCTAAGGCTAGGAGACTTGTTAGAAGTTGATCCTTATGAGTTTAACAGGTAGAAACACCTCTATACTTTCTATTTTGTAAGGACTTAGACAACCCACAAGTGATGAAACCATCCAAGTTCACCATAGTTCTTATGGCAAGAGTTGCATTTTAGTAAAAGTGTAAATCTTGGAAGCCTTGGCTATATTAACATATTTCCACTACCTCACTTGATGTTTTTATGATTAGGTTAGTTTTTCATTCTTGTTATTCATGACCAATCGTGTTTACCAACTAAGTTGGTAAACTTTGTGCTTTGGTGAATCATATAAAGAGGTATTCGTACCTCCATACTTGACTTCCATGAGTTATATGACAATCTATGATGGACATGTATAAAGTATCCTATATATATACACACACACACACATAACCGAACTCATGATGTTAACCGAATCATGGTTACATGTCGTGAATATAAGTTATATTATCTAAGTTTTAAACTTCTCGTTACGATTCTAATGGGCAAGTTTGACCATGAAATCACATGAAAACTTAATAGCGTCAAAAACGAGTGTTTAAGACTAAATAATTATTTTCATATACATACTTTGCTACATTTTAATTCCGAATCCAAACTCTCTACTAAATCTGAATACTTACACACCTTCATTTCCCCATGTAGGGTAACTTCAGTTTTCTATCCTCCAAACTTAACGACTCGCGGATTGCTAGAAACGCTTTGCAAAACCGTGAGTATACTCAATCTCATTTTCCGTTTAATTCACTTTGGGTGCAACATGTACACTTATACAAAAATCACGAATCATGTTAAACTTGTTATAATCAAACTCTATCCATTTAAAACATGATACCTGTCTTATTCTTATTAACGCATGCTATACTTATTAAACATAATATAATTAGCAATCTTAAAAATCACCAATTTCCCTAGATTTAACTATCTAATCTCGTAGTGCAACACCATCGGGACAAGCCTTGTGACCATCGAACTTTACAATCACTACACTCACTCAATCCAAATTGATTACATATATGAATAACATCAAAGAATATTACATATTCGGTAACGACAACATGACGAATCAGATCTGGTTAATACGGTGACAAAATTAGGGCAAAAAGGACGAATGAAAGTACCTGTGTGAGTTACAACTATCAGAGATGGATTCCATTCGCTTGATACGGTGCACGAACATCCCCGTCGTCAATCAGCCTTAGATAAAAAAAACCTAGGATTTGAAAAATTCTGAGATGCTTAGAGAGATACAGAGAGAAAAAGAGGCGTAGACGAAGGAATGAAATTAAGGTTTCATAATTAAGGAAATAGGATTTAGAATGATTTTAGAGAACGCGTGAGGGGAAAAATTATTGCTGCCCAAAGTTTATTTCTCTTGACAGAGAAAGAGTGTCCAAGTCAGCTTTTTAAGGCCTAAAATGTGGCTAAGATGTATTCTTTTAGTATAGTAGATAGATTTATACGAGGGAGAAAATGTCAGGCAGCTTCTTGACACTTCCCTATTGGCCCAGCGAATTACAATTTTACCTCATTTAAATTTACAGTTTTGGATTTTTTTCTCCCCGCCAGATTACGATTTTGTCCTCAATTGAAATTTACAGTTTGCCACCGTTTTTGTTTTTTTTTTTTTTCTATCAAATTACGACTTTGCCTACAGTTTAAAATTACAATCATGCAGCTGTCTTGCACACGCTCATTTGTCTTGAAAAATTAAAGTATTGCCCCCAATTGAAAATTATAGGTTTTTCATCGTTTTAGTCCTTTTTTTCTAAAAGCATGGTAATATTTTGTTTTAATTGTTAACTTAATGTATTTTTTTTTAGATCGTGTTATAAATATTATGTACAAGTAATCAAAATACATACGTATATATTATGAGAGAGAAATATTCTGTTTAGTGCCCCACAATATGGGTGGGTCAAAACTAATTTGTTACATTGTATGTTATGGAGTTTAGGTTAGTTTAAAGATTGGTAATTAAAAGAAGTGGGAGGTTTCAACATTTGTTAATTAATTTGAAAACGTTTTTGAGCATTTACCTTTTTTTTTTTTTTCTGAAAGCCTCTAGATGCAAGAATGCAAGTAAGAAAACACAAGTAAAATTACATTTGCATAAAAAGTATGTGTTCCGCATAGTTACCTAACTTGAAAGCAATTTTTCTAATCAAGTAAGAATTTCAGTTGATAAGCAAGGTGGAGGCAGGCAAATTAGCTAAGCACAAAAAAACTTGCATCAAGAATCAATACGTTTTCGTCCCGTTTGCTTTGGATACCTTTGATGCTCTTGCCCCTGATGCAGTGCGGTTTCTCAAGCGGGTTCAGCAGGTGGTAAGTAGTAGCACCCGCATGTTAAGGAGCAGAATTTTGTATTTAGCAGAGTAGGGTTTGCTATTCAGAAGAGGGGGTAGCGTCGCAGCTTGTTGCCCGTGTACCTGTCCTTAGTCTGTAATCGTCTCTATTAGCGGTATATAAATATTTAAACTTTAACGAATAAGTTTTAAATTATTGTTATTACTGAGCTAATTAAAAAATAAATAGCTAGTTTAAGACGATAAATCTTTCATATATAAATAAATCACCCACCCAACTTTGGCACAATTAATAGTTATTTTTTGGTACAATATACTAAAAAAAGATGAAAATGGATCGAAGATGCACTAGTAAGGCGACAATTATAAAACAAGTAGGGAATACATAAATCAGAAAAGTGTAAAGAAATGGTACGTCGGGATATGAAAACCTTATTAATGAACAAATTAAGTGGAGCTCGGGTCTACCCTTAAAAGGCAGGGAATCAATCTGCACTTTTCTAGATCAACTTTCATGTAATCTTTACAAATAGTAAGCGGCTGCACTGATGGGGATCACTTACTTAAATCTTCTACTCGTATTTGGATTGATGAGAATCTAAAAAAACAAGAGTGATCAAACAAGTCGATCACTTAAAATAATATAAAATAACCACCATAACATCTCTTTTAAATATTTGGATTTTTTTAACATAACGCAACGTGCTTGTGTGGTTCAATGTTTTTATGTCGTCTTATTTTTTCCTGTTTGATAGGTTAATCGTAACGCGCGGGTCCTAAATCGACTTAGTTTTTATTTTCTATGTTTCGGTTTTAATTTGTCCGCGTTGACACACCGCAACTTCAGGTGTTGGTGGTCGTTAACAGTGCTATCGCATTGGTGCTATATGTCACGGTTTTACGCCCCCACTGCAATGCGAGGGTGCTTAATACTAGTTACTTATATTTTTTAACTGAAAATTATATTACTTATATTAACTATTCCTAGAATCGTGTTTATGTTTACCGAAACCAATAATTTTATTTCAGTATTTAGTTAATATGTATGGTATACTTTAACCAAATTTCAGTTTTCTTGTTGATCACACATAATTACCACATAATCTCGTGGGGTGGGGGGAGGGGGTCACAAGGTCATGGATTAATAATTCTGTCTTGAGTATAGCCTAAAACAAAGATTCAATTGTAAAGCTTTACAAAAAACGACATTTGATATGATAACAAAGTTTATCCCATTTGGAATTTATATAAACGCTTGCTAGAACGTATACAATCTTCTCTCTTCCGTCCTTTGTCATGCACCAAATGAGTTGTGCACACCATTGCACTGAATACTTGTAGCCTAGAACTATAGCCCATTGATAATTTGAAGGTGGTGACACATCTAGAAAACGATCAAAGGAAAATTAGATTGTATCGTACAGGCAGGCCTTAGCATTCGATTTTAATCTTCGCAAGGTTGGCTCTCTTTGATCATCAGCCATTAGTTGGCATACATACATAACCAGCCAAGATTCAATAATCATCCAATCTAGAGTATGTGGATGCCTATGTTAAAAGTTAGATGCTATCATGAACAAATCTCATCCATAATTTGGCATACGGAAAAGGATAAAGAACTCGCAATTAACCAAAAAGCCAGTGGTCATGACGTTATTGATATCATCCACTAAATTTTGTTGACCCCCCTACGAGTTGATGGAACAAGCTAAAATTAATGCTTTGAAACATCCCACTCTAATTTTTCTGTTGTTTTAGTGGGTTCAAAAGTATTGCTTTTGTCTTTCCTCCCTACCAGAGATGGCAGATCTGTGCAATCTATCTGTCACCTTAAAGAATATCTGTAAATCACATGTTATGTCGCTCTTAATTAACCATATTATCTAACAACATTAATTATAATCCCTGTTATTTAGGCCTTTGGGCATACTTAACCTATCTTAACTCCACCTAAGTGTTACATTAAACTTTTTTCCCCATTTTACTTTGCCTCATTCCAAGGAAATGGTTTAATTCCATTAACTTCAACTAACCCTATTTTTAGTGGTTTTTTGGTCTAAAAAATAAAAGAATAATTAATTTAATCTCTTAACGTTTGGTTAACATGTTAGCACATAACCCGTTTAATGTCCTTTAACATAAGGAGGGAGTGGTTTACAATGTCAATTAACATATTATGTAATTGTTAACACTCTAAATGTTAGAGTACACTCTATGTCCTTAGCTCAATAATGTATTGAATAAGTGGATACAAGATACAATATAAATATATATATATAGATAGAAAGAGAGAGAACTAAGTTACACTGAAGGACCTAAAGATTACAAGTATAGACAATATAATATCATAAGTTAATATTATCTAACATTAACGGTGACTGAGTGGGAGAGAGCATATATACACCATAATATTGTTTATTGGGAGATAACGTATATACATTTACTAAGATATACATGCACTACACTGGGTGTTGCTTACCACTTTCTCTAAACGTAGTGAATATTTAAAGGTTAATTAAACGATCTATCACTACTAGAAATAATTTATGATCTTACTAGATTGGAGTATATTGCAATGATTTCTACTTTTTATTGTTTAAGAAATAATTATTGATGCATTACATTTCCACTTTAGAGAGGGGGATGTCGTTATATAATTTGTTGGGCTAGGGTTTATGCCAGGGGCGGAGCTAGTGTGTTAGAAGGGGTAGCACGGGTTATCCCTTAATTCCGTCTTTATACCGTTTTTGTAGTGTAAAAAATACGGTTTTATACAAAAGATACCCTGATCCCTAAAACGAAAAATTGGGATGCCCTTAAATATTTCGGCTAGCTCCGCCACTAATTTATGCTTGCTGTTGTTTCTTAGGAAAATTAGTAAACTTGAGAGGTAGGAGTGAGAATGCAAGGATCAAATTTTAATACACAGAGAAAAGTTTTAGTTTAATGATAGAACCTTTGAGTTTGAAATTGATGTGGTTATAAATGTTTGAAGTGATCAACGGTTTTTTTTTCCTTCTAATGATTGATCTGTAGGTGAAGAAATACTCAATAGTCAATACCGCAAGATTGAACGCATTTCAAAGATTAAAACAAAATATACAATCCACTAAAAATAAACGAGTTTTTTTATTTTATTTTATGTTTAGGTGGGCTTGGGTATTCTGCACGATTTTTAGCAAAATTCCATAAAACATATTTTCAATTTAGCAGTTTGACTAGCGGATGTAATCGTGACATACTTTAATCCATTAACTTAGTGTAGAACGTGATTCTTCTCTAATAACTTGTAATATTTATCTGTTTTTAAAAACACTAAATAAACTGATATCTTACCTTTGTAAGGGACACTCCGATATAAATTTCGTTAAAATTCAAGTTCTTTTTTAAATACTTATATAAAGTTTACCCGACGGATATAGCTTTTTAAATGCCTATACACTTTTGAAAATACTTATATGGATTTTTAAATACACACATATAGTTAAATACCAAGTTCTTTCCCTATATTGTTTTGCTGTGTATTTACATGTATGTAATTTTTCTGCTTCATAATTTTTTGTATGGGTACTAATGCATTAGTCTGTTTTGCCAACTGAAATGGGCTTAGCTTATTCGATACAACCGTGATAATTAGTCTATTTGACACAACTGAAACGAGTTAGCCTATTCGACACAACTGAAATTCGGCACAAATGGAATGAAGTGGTGACGTTCAGTTGTGAGATATGCATATTCGCAAAGTATAAGATGTAAATGATGTTATGAAGATGTATGAGATTATGTTTGAGCCTTTTATATGATGTGATTTACGTGTTAGCTACAATTGTAAGTATTCGCCTTCAATGGTGGATTCTTGTATGGGTGGTTATGAAAGGGGTATAATGTGGTTAGTGATGTTTTTTATATAAAAACGAGTTTGAGTGTTAAAAATGGTTATTCTTGATGTTTGACTTAAACGTTCCAACCTAAACTATTAGTACTCACTAAGCGTAACAGACTTTTGCATATATGCTTGATTGTTTTGCAGGTGCGTAACTCGAGTCGATGTTGCTCTTGGCTAGCGGAAGGAATTACTCACGATAGTGGTGGAAAGGCATTCCTTGCGTTTGAGTCTTGTAAACAAATGTAGTTTTTTTATAATAACATTGTACTGTTTTTAATCGAAAATTTTCACTGCATATTTTGAGAAAAGTCTTAATTTTAATTAATTACTTTGATGCGACCCGACTGTAGGGTGCCTTACACCTACACTTTAGTTTAGTTTTTGTTTACACCCTCTGCAATTTAGTTCAATGATTTGTTTTCCTTTTCCTTTGATCGGTTTACACTACAATCGCTACACTTTAATAAAGTTATCATTTTGAGTATTTAACGAATTTTTGTTACAAAATTATTTATGGGTTTCCGTTTCTATATCAACGCTTCACGCGATGTATTTTTATCTACGTTTCGACGTAATTTTGTAACATTGTTTTTAAATCGACAGGTTGCCTTAAACTTTTTTTAAGCGTTCATTTTTTAAACCGGTCAGCACTCATCTCTAAAACACCATTATGATGTAATTTTAAACCGACTCGATGTAATGTGTGGCTATCGTGATTATCTTTTATATGTTTTAGCATAAATTTTGTTCGAATAACTTGGTTTTCGTATACAATGACAAAACTTTTCCGTAACGTTTGAATATCATGTTGTCTCGTGGTTATTTTATCTACGTTTTGAATCGACTTCGACTGTGAGTTGTAACCCACTATTTTAAAATAAAGGAGGTTAATAAATAATAACAATGATTCAAGCCTGGCCTTTATTTCTTTTAACTCCAAAAGAATTTTACAAATTTTCTTTTCCTCAACTTATTATCTGTTCGTAAAGTTATATAAAAGTGGGATTGGGATTATTTATTCATAAAGTTAACTTAATTTAGTTGATTTAAGGCAATATAAAATTAGTAAAGGTAAATAAACTTATATTAATAATCCATTCATATCTTCTAGTTATGGCGTACATAACTATAGAGTGAAACATGTTAGAGAAATAATAAAGAATCGAACACATATAGTTATACCGCAATTATATTTTTCGGGTTTGCTCTTTAGTTTATTATAGTGAGTGCATCGAAATCAGCTAAGTTTCATCCATGTACAAGTCTCATTTGCTAGTTATCATTTAATTTTATTTCATAAGTAACTGCTTAAAATTAATTAATATTAATTGTTTTGATTTAATTAGTGAATTTTATTATAGTTTTTTTTTAATTCAAATCTATTGTCACAAGGTATAACTCGTGGTAAGTGGTCACACAATGTTCGAGATAGACTTTTACCATTTTATTGTAATTTGTTTTAAGTTCAAATAAAAATCATTGATTTCATCATATTTCAAATTGTGATTCTTTAAGTGTCAATTCTGGCATTCATTTTCAACATACACAAAAGTAATTGAAGAACTAAATCCAATATGACGTCTAACACAAACAAGATGAATTACGTGTATAAATTCAAGATTGTTTGATGCATGTAGGTATGTCAATCAATCAACCAGCAAATGTTGTGATCAAACTTTATATTTAACACATGGTCTATCAAACCACGTATATGGACGCCTTCTTCCTTTTATGTTACCTTAGATTTCTTCGATTGACCCGTGAAAGGTGAACGAATGCGGTGTCATTTTCCGAGTAATGATCTCCTAAATTTATAAGAATGTTTTTTGCAAAAGGTTTGTTTTTAAAAGCTCATGAATGCATTTTTTTCTTTTCAAAAGTAGCTATTTTCCATTTTAAAACTGACTTTAATTATTTGTTAACTTCTCTACAGATTATGTTCTCATTTGCATGAATCAATAAAGGCGAGCGACGTGGTTTGTTGCTTGTTTGCCTTCTATTTTGATGTATTAGACAAAAATTTTTGTGATTAGTGGCCATTGAAATAAGAAGATAGAATACCATTTTCTGATTCTAAAATCTATGATACCAAGAGCAATATTGCTTATTCTGGGTTGTAATTGAAGCCTGGTTTTCATCTTTATCACTTGGTCTACCACCATGTTAACAAGCAATAATGTTCCTCTCTTTTCCTTTCAAAATAATGCTTGATCGTCGTGTTTCACGCTTGTGTGATTATGCATTACCTCGCGATTTATAAAAATGTGCCCCGATGGAGCATAATATTATCTCCTTTTGTTCACATGCAAAAGCTGAACTTAAATGTGCACAAAACTGAGGAGCAAAATTGCGTTACGAAAAGCCTCCCCAAAAGGCAATTCTCTATAAGGTCATTTCCAATAATTGTAAAGTGCATACCCCCCAAGATAGGTTTCCTTTATAATTTTCTACATTATCATAGATTTGAATTAGTGTTTTGACAATATATAGTTCAAGGATAAGGCACAACTGCACAGATGAACTAAAGTTATTAGCTACACTATCTGATTATATATATACACACACACGTATGCTACTTGCGCACTCGTCTTATTTACTTGTTCCGGATTTTACACTGTCTCAATAATTTTTATGCGATTTTGGTACGTTGTTATGGAGTATGGAAAGCAAATGGTTGGCATATTTTCATGATTGCGAATGAAGTTGATTTTTACTCTCACTTTCGGTATTGTTATGTGAATTAAATTGGCTACAAAAGGTTGAGCTATTATAGTTGGTTATGGTTTGTTGGAAACTGAGATAAATGTTAAGGAGAGATGTACGTTGTGTTGATGAGGAAAAAATAGAAATAAAACTTTTGAAGCAAATTGAAATTACAAGTGGAAAAGAATGGAATAAGGGAAAAAGATAAAGCGCAATAGCTATCGTTTCGTCGCTTAAGCTAGTGGACGACGTAATCAACATGTCGAGAGGCTTTTCAGCCAATAATAAGCCACTAATTTTGTGGAATGCTTAAACTAACCATAATATATATATATATATATGGTAAGGTTATTGTGAGAAAATTTAAAAGTATGACAAGGATAAGAAATAATCTAAAACATTAGATATTTAATTTAATAGTTGAGATCATAGTGACAATTCTGTAAATAATGTTGACTATTAAACTAACTAATTTTCTAGATTAAGGATATAAAGGTAAATTTAATATTTTTAAATTACGAAACTAACATTAATGCACATACAAAATCCCCCTCTTCTTTTTTAAATATCAATAACTTTTTATACGTAACTCTTTTTTTTTTAAATTACACCATAATAACGAGTGTTTTTTTATCTTTAACATGATTACCATATCGGTATACTTATGCAGAGAAAAAAAATTACGTCTCGCTTGGATGTTTTAGTCCATGGTGTTTTTTCTATGTTCATACAATTGTGTTTTAATTGTAGGGTGTTATTTCTGTTATATTTTTGTTCTTCGTAAGATGTATGCCTTCAATATGCATGATGTGGTGTTTTTATGAGTTATGGTGTTATTCCTGTTATATTTAATGTGAGGACAAAGGTCCTTGCATTGCTGTGGTTTCTGGTATCTTCAGTAGTTTCTGTTGCCTTCAAAGAGTTAAGGTGTTATTTCTTTTTTTTATATATTTAGGGTGTTCTTTCTGTTTTGATTCTGATTAAAGTGTTGACTGGTGTTATATTAGGGTGTTATTTCTGTTATGTTCAATGTTAGGGTGTTCTTTATAAGATGTGTGCCTTGAATATAACTGTTGTGTGGGTGTTTTTATGAATTATGGTGTTATTTTTGTTATATTTTTGTTCTTTATAAGATGTATGCCTTCAATATACATGTTGTGGTGTTTTTATGAGTTATGGTGTTATTTCAAATTCGAAAATCCCTACAATAATTGCCAAAAATCGGTTGCATATATTCATTCCATAATTAGATTTTATTAGTTAAATTACATTTATACCCTTAAACTACCAAAATAAAAAGGGACACATGTCACCTCCATAATCTTTCTTATCCTTCTCACACTTTTAAATTTTCTCACATGAACCTCTCTCTCTCTCTGTCTCTCTCTCTCTCTCTCTCTCTATATATATATATATATATATATATATTGGAGAGTTAAAATGAGAAGAAATTTTTTTACGAATAAAAAGTACAACTTTTAAACCAATAGAAATTCTCCATTTACTTCATTTAATGTGTGTATTTAATATTATAAAAAATGCATATAGGTAAATCTATAATTGTCATTAATTATCTAACTAATTAAACTTGTAACTCATTTTTTATATATTTTTTCAAGATAAATAATTTATGGTGAAAGACAATTTTCGACATGTGTAGGATAAATTTTGAAATGTATAGGGTATTTTTACATCTGTGTAGGATAAATTCCGATAAGTATAAGATATATGTAGGATAAATTTTGAAATGTGTAGGATATAGTGTTTTTGTTTTAATTAATGAGAGATAACATAATTAATAAGAGGAGTTATAAATTATTTAATGTTTTACCATTATGCCCTTTCTTTTTTTTCTTCTCACATTAAATTTCTTCTCAAATGAACCTTCCCATATATATATATATATATATATATATATAATTAGTAGTTAATTTTTTCATGAGAAGCAACAAAAGCATTTTTGTTCAATAACTTATAACCTTACAAATCAGATAAAAAGTGAGAAGCATTTTGTTTCATTTTAGCTCAATAATTTAACTTTCCATTTAATTAACTTAATTTGGAACATCTTTGTACATCTTTTTTGAAGGTTAATTTTCATTAAAACAAGGCGAGCCAAAACCAAGCATACCACACATCAATTATATTATATACAAAGGATTTTTACGCTAATCATTCCAAATAAGGGTCGTCTACGATAAACGTTTTTATTGGGTTGGGTTGCCCAATATTGCTAACAAACATGTTTTGAGCCTTTGTTGGTTTGTGGGCTTTGTTACCGTAGGGCCTCGCATAATCTTCATTGTTATCTTCTCTATTGGCCTCACCAAATACCTATGCTTGTGTTTGGGGGCCAGAATCTCCCCACCCTCCAATAAATCTGCTTCTAAACATTCTTTCTAGGAATCCCATTAGTCGCATCCTTCATTAATGTGTCCCCATGATTACCTCATTTTCGGTGTCTACCTCCCACTTTCCAGCAGTTCTCTAGAATTGTCAATTGGCCTTACCTCGTTCCCCTTCGTCTTCTTCGACAAACACACGTTGTTATGATCATGTTCTTCCCACGGCTCGCCCACATGATCTACACAGTCTGGGATCCAATCTCTACCTTCTTTCAAACACACACCCTAATTTTCCTACCCTCCCATTCTAGGGTTGCGTTTTCACTAATCTTTTTGCCATTTCCAACAACAACTCCGACCACATCGAAATTAAGATCGTTATCCTCCACCACAGTTACGTCCGGTGGACGACTTTGCCGAAACATCTTCAAATAGAATTAAATACTTCGTTATCCATCAAGTGCAAAGGCACACCATAGATCTTAACCAGGCAATGTGTTCATATGGTAATGGTTGTCCCTTCCATGTCTCTAACCCTATGAACCATTTGTTCTCCTTCGCCACGTAATCCTTGAAGTGTGAAATAACCCCATGATTATCGAAAATAAGGACATTCACCCCCCCCCCCCATGTATTACGATAGTACCCCATGTGCAGTGGCACAACTTTATATAGGCCTGGGGTGTCTCGGCCCACACCAATTTTTTCGCTCGTAGTGTTAGTTTTATCGAATCTTTTTGTGGTATAAAATATTGGATTTTTAAGAGTCCGACCCCCACTGATTTGGATTTTGAGAGTGCGACCTCCACTGAGTTTTCGTTCAAACTCCGCCACTGCCCATATGGTATTGCCAATTTATTATCATAATTTAGTAAAAGGTTGAAAAAAAATTGTACTGATAAGATATTATTTACTATTTATAGTATTCTAGTTGAAAAGGTTGAATACAAGGAAAGAATGATATGATTGAACAAAAAGTAACACCAATGATATGATATATATTATACACATATAACACACGACTCAAAGTTGGATAAGCTTACAAAAGCATGCACTATGTACATGATCTTGATTTTTATGTTTGATTAAAGGCACCTCTTATTATGGCTCATACGTTAGGAATAATCTATAACTAGAGAAGAGATGGACAGATGGCTATATGCCAGTGGTCCAGCACATTGTTCCGGATTGGTATACATATATTATGGAATAAGTGAAATACTTTTTCCTAGGATAGAAAGTAAAAAGGTTCAAACATAAGGAGCAATTCGGAAAAAAAAAATGGCATGTATACGTGCCTTATTCTCAGATAGTCGGTGGGTCGTTGGGAAAAAGTTAGATCAAGAAACACCCACGATAATGATAACAAGGCTGATGATAAAATGTAAATATAATTAAGAATACACGAATATAATGTGGTTCACCTGCTCAATGTGATTGAGTTACATCTACGAATGAACTAAAGATAGCATGTTGCATATGTTGTAAGCCATGATGTAAGATAGCGAGATCATGTTCCATTTGATCAGTCGATTAACGACACGTGTTAGCTTGATAAGTTTCCAGTAGTTTAATTGGGTTGCTAACCAATGCTAACATGTTCATGACCCTTTTCACTTCCGTAAAGGGGTACACACCTCATATGCATCCTAGCTTCTTGCTAATTTGCGAAATATATATAAAAGTGTGTCGGTATAAAAAAAATAATCGTGTTAAATAAACTCCGACTATTTATGAGTTAAAGCAAGCCCTGTTAAAAGAGAAATATATATAAAAGTGTGGTGGTGTAATAAAAATAATCGCGTTAAATAAACTCCGAGTATTTATGAGTTAAAGCATGCCCTCTTAAAAAGAGAAGTACGAAAATTCTCCTAACTCATTTGCAAAATTCATACACCTTGAAAATAACAAACTTGTCTATTAAGAAGATGTTAGGCCTATGAGTTAAAAGAAGATATATTTTTTTTTGTTTTTAAAGAAACTTATCATTGAAATAATGTAGGAACAAAAAGGAGAGAAGCGATAAAGGGAAGTCCTAAAACATTACTAGTGCCCAATGATTTAAGTTATCATTTCTCCTAGAAATTGGTAATGATGGACCCACCATACTCAAGCACTTTTCCTCCCTATAAATAGGCACTAAATTGCCCTCAACCATTTTCATCTCAGAACTAATTAAGAAGTAAAGACATAGAGTTAAGGAAGTGTCCCCCCCCAAAAAAAAAAGCACCCAATTCTTAGTTAATAAAAGAGGAAATACATATAGTTTGTGTTAACTACTAATCAAAGAAGATGACTGGGAATTTGGCTCACCTCACTCTTGCATTTGGTCTTCTTGGTATATAACTCTCTCTCTCTCTCTCTCTCTCTCTCTCTCTCTCTCTCTCTCTCTCTCTCTCTCCATGCACATAAAAAGTTATGCATGTTAAGTTTATAAGTTACAACATTTTGCTTTGACATTTGTAGGCAATGTGGTTTCATTTATGGTATTTCTTGCACCAATGTAAGCCCCCTCATTCAAATCATTTGTATCTTTCGGTTTCATGGTTATCACGTTTAGCTAAATTCTGAATCCAATTTTATAAAATATCGCAGAACGACATTCTACAAGGTCTATAAAAAGAAATCAACAGAAGGGTTTCAGTCAGCACCTTATGTGGTGGGCTTATTTAGTGCCATGCTTTGGATATATTATGCATTGCTAAAGACCAATGTCATGCTTCTCATTACCATTAACTCAGTCGGTTGCTTCATTGAGACCTTGTACATTTGTTTCTTTCTCTTCTATGCACCAAAGAAGGCCAGGGTATGTAGCAATCATAATTATTTATTTCAATTAAATTCAGACATCATAATTATCATAAAAAATGTCTAATTAAACTTGGTTATGTAGATGGAGAGTTTGAAGCTGATCGTATTACTGATAGTTGTCGGGTTCGGATTGATTGTCGTCCTCACTCAGTTCCTTGCAAGCGGAGTTACCCGTGGAGTGATTGTTGGATGGATATGTCTTGTGTTTTCACTATGTGTTTTTGTGGCGCCTTTGGGTGTGGTGGTAAGTGCATGGATACAATATATACTAATGTTGAAAAACAAGAAAATAATATTTGGTGTTTTTGTAGTATTAATGTATTGTGTAACATTGAAGTTAATATTCATTATGTTTTCTTCCAGAGGCAAGTGATCAAAACAAAAAGTGTGGAGTATATGCCAGTTCTACTATCTGTGGCACTCACCCTCAGTGCGGTTATGTGGTTCTTTTATGGTCTACTCCTTGGTGACTTCAATATTGCGGTATAGTAAATATATATATATATATGATTAGATTTGCTTGTATAATCATAATGTTTCTTTTTCAATGTATCTACTTTTCCTTTGTACTGAATCTTGTTACAACTTGTTCACCAGATTCCAAATGTACTTGGATTCACCTTTGGAGTTCTTCAAATGATACTATACTACATGTACAAGAACAAGAAGCCGGTTGCGGATGCAAAGATAACGACTTCTGAAGCTAAAAACAGTGAAATGGAGCAAAAGATCCCAGAACTCAAAGACCAGAAGATCATCGATGTTGTGAAGCTGGAAACCCTAATGAACTCTGATATTCTTCCACCAAAACTACACAAAAATGGATATGATGCTGGTCATGAAGATGATAAACCTAAAGACCCATCCAATGTACCAAATCACACCATTGAAGTCAAAGCATGAGATTGATGCCTTTGGTTGTGCCTTGAAGCATAGTAGACGGTTGTATCTTTTTTCTATCAGATCACTGTATGTTGTTTTTAACTAGTTTTGGATATGTTTTTCATAATTTGCTTGATGCAAAAGTTTCCTTAGCTAACACCTTTTCCTCCCCGAAATAATAACCAATGTATAAGAGTTAGAGGTTAATTAATGATTTAATTCCTTTATCATACCATATGTTAATGTTGTTGGGCACTTGATAAACTAGTAATGGTTGTGCCGATTTTTTTCTTCTATTATTAAAACAATCAATCTAGAAATACGCTCGAGTGAATTTGGATTCAACTAGTAAAGGTTTTGCCAACTGCCAAGGCTCTTCTTTTTAAATTAAATCAATCTAGAATTAATGATTTAATTCCTTTGTTCTTTGAATTTATTTGTTTATTAAGGTTTTGTTTCGTTTCTACATTGCCAGTTTTATCTAGGGTGGTAATCAAGTCGGTTTAGCCGGTCGACGACATAACGAGGTTCTTTTAATAAACATGTTAAACAAGTGCATCAAGCACAACCTGTTTTATCAACGGGCTAGATATGATAACCCAAAACCTAATTATGTAATTCCACTACAAGAAAAGAAATCACAACATTAGCGACCGCAAGCAGTAGCGGTGATGGCAACATGGGTCGCCACTAATGCTTGCAGTCGTTGCTGCTAATATTGCGAATATGTGTGAGCCAGCAAGAGCTACTCCTGAACTTTGATTAAAAGGTGATCCAAGGGTGTACATCTCCCATCCTCTTTTTCTCCTTCTAAACCAAACACACCTCTTCTTCTCCTTCTCCCAATCTTCTTTTCAACTATACACCACCATCAACCTCCAAGCCATCATCAAGTTCCGTTATCACCGTCAACCTCTGACCACTAGTTTCTATTTCATGTAATTTTAGGTAGAAATTATGTAGTGTTTATTTGTAGAAATCATGTAATACGAATTTTAATGAGAATTCAAGCGAGTTTTGTTTCATCTTCGAGCTCAACCAAACTCTCTGGCATAGAAATCGTGTTTTGTTGGTTTTAAGCTTGTCTCCGGCGAACTTCCGGCAAATTCTTCACCATAGGCATTAGCGTCAACAACATTTGGGCATTAGCGACGTTATTGAGCGCCAGCGACCAAGTATTGGCGACGACTTCATTAGCGGCCACATGTCACTGCCAGTGGCGAATCTAGAAGAGAAGTTGAGGGGTAGCGTGAGCTTAAAAAATTTGTTTTGCGGTAGCCGATGCATAAAACAAAGAAGAAATAAAAGAAAGGTTACTCTAAAAATGTAATTCACCAAAAAGTTGAGAGGTAGCACGGGCTACCCTTCAGGATATATGCTAGATCCACCCCTGATCACCGCTAATGCCTTTTAGCGGCGAGAAAGCAGGTCTTTAGCGGCGACATATGCGGCCGCTATTGCATGGATTTCTTGTGTACTGACATCACCATAGTTGATCATCCTTGATTGCTAAATGATGAAGATGATGCTAATTAAAGCCAAAACACTTGTATTTAGATAGACTGAAACATGCAATTGAAGTAGAAAATTTTACATTGATAGAATCACTTTTTCATAGATTGAGTTAATAGTCTATGTATTCAATAGTATGTCAATTTTCTAGTAGAATTTTCTCTTTACTATTTGTTCTTTCATTCTGCGCTATATGATTGAGTTAATAGTCTATGTATTCAATATCAATTTTCTAACAAGATTTTTCTCTTTACTATTTCTTTCTTCGCCATATGGATCGAGTACTAACTTATCAATTTTCTAATGGAGTCTATGTTGCCAAAACTGATAGCTACCAACTCATGATTAGACAGTGTTTGAAATAACCATGTGGACCATACATGACACCAAACTGGGGACGGTAAAAATACCTAAGTCCGACAAGTATGCCAGAAACCCGAAGTATTTAGAACATTTATACCTGATACCCGCCGGGTTTTGGGTTGGGTATGGATATGAACAAATACATTTTACAGGTATGAGATTAGATAATAACCGGCCCGATTACCCGAAACTCTCTTCCCGTTTACTTGTAATATATACCGAAAATTTTTAAGTATTCAAATTTGTTAGCAATGTTTCGTTCTTATAGCTTTCTTATTTAAAATATAAAATTTTACTTGAAATATATATTTTGAGTACATTATTCATATTTATATGCTACGAAATGTAAATTATTTTTTAGATTAATATATATATATATATATATAGACATATCAAATATTAATGATGATGATATGCATGTTATTTATTATAATTAATAAACTATGTTGATTTTTAAAATATAAATTATAAGGAAAGCAAAAATCAATATACATGAAAATTCCAACGGGTAAATTCCCGTCAAATACTTGACAAGTAATAAGTTAGGTATGAAACAAAATTTTACAACTAGATATGAGTTTGAGATTAGTTATAACAGATTCATACCTAGCACATTGTCACCCCTACAATAAACTGGACCACAAGAAGTAGGAGAATACGTGCAAATGGGTTGGCTGGACATGTAAATAACTTAAGCATAGCATGTACCTCATCTTTTCTTTAGTGCAATTGCCACACATTCCATACTCTTTTCTCATCCACGTCAGCGGCCTCTACTACTTACCAAATCACAAAAAATACATATGTTTTTCATCTCTAAATGACAATCAATTTTTAAATTTAATTAAAAAATAACCTAACTAAACTAGGATTTGTTGATTTGGTATTGGACCCACCTCTCTCTCTCTCACTTTGCGAAATGCCAAGCAAAATCGAAACACCACTTAAAACTTGATAATTGAAAAAACTACTATCATCAAATCAACTTTTTTTTTTAATTTTAATTTCTTTTACTTATAAGGTCAGTATAATAAAAAGAAAAAATAAATAAAATTATATGTGGATTGACAAGTTAGATACATGTAGCTCATACGATATATATATATATATATATATATATATATATATATATATATATATATATATATATATATATATATATATATATATATATATATAGGGTAGGGTTCGTTTTTTATATATATGTAACGAAATTTTAGACACTTGATCAGTAGGTAAAAAGATTACATTGAATTGTCTGTCATCAAATATTTTTTTATGAACAAATTAACTATTTTATTTACCTAGTTGTTGTTTTGTGATGATAAAAAGGCTCGTTAAAAGGGCGCCACAAAACCAAAGATGCCAACCTCAGATGACGAAAACCATATTAATTCCACTTACTTAAAGTATTCATATCTTGTTTGTCTATTTGTACACCCAGAATTTCTTATTTGTGGCTTGTTTTTCATCTAAAAATTTAAATGATTCAACCCTATAAGCTATTAAAGATTATCGTTTAATCGAATTGTACGCTTTGAAATTAAGGGAAAAAGGAATTCTTACGCTATACATAATTATAAATCTGAAACGACTGTTTTTAAACTAAAAGGAAACAATTTTCCTGTTTGTTAGTCTGTTGTTAAACATGTTTGTTTTGGAGCTGATGGTCTTTTTGTTCACATCTTACTCTCTCGAGATCCTACATGTAGTTTTGCTATTTGTGGGACTATTGAGTATGGTTAAGGATGATGAAGAAACAATTTAAAAACTATAAATAGTGAGGTACTAAGTTTATGACATATTGGTTATGAGTTGAATATTTATATATTTTGTGAATGTTTAATTGGTTATACTATTATAGATTAGAAATAATTGTGATTATTGTTTTTATAATATATCTAAATATGATGAGAATGTATAATGTTTTTAGTGTTTCCGTGCTTTAATTGTAGTGGTGATATTATCTGCTAGCACTAGAACAAAAGCGAGCCATAAAGTTAGATAACTTCGTAAAGCACATGCATATCGATATTTTGGTTACTTAAATAACTACCCGTCGACCAAGATTGTAAAATTGGGGCCCACCTTCAATAATTGGTGGTGATATGACAGGGGCTTCTAATCTATTGCTGAATAGGACACATTCTATTTAATACTATAACACAAATAAAAAATAAAAAAAATGTTAGAAAATTAAAATTAAAGACAGAACCAATAAACCGGGTTTGTGTTTGACACAATTCTCTTAAACAGATTTGTCGTATGTTCCCAGGGTACGCCGGTCCGAAGCAGCAACAGCGCACTGCCGGACTTGAACACTTGCCTGAAAAATAACCAGAGATATTGCAGAGAGAAGAGAGCTGTGTGTATAACGAGTTCTTCAATTGACTTCAGTTTTTCAGAACTGCATTCGTGTCCGCAGGAGGTGCGGGCGTACATGAGTTCAACTAAATTTGGCTCAACTTTTGTATCCCCGGAGTTTTAGTAAAACATGGCACACGGTTATATTAGTTAGGTACATCTTTACCTCATAAATTATCTTCCACTTTGTTCCCACATCTATATGGGACAAAGTTCAAGACTTCATTCACATATACTCAAATTTCCAAAAAAAAAATAAGTAGTACAAAATGATCTGCATGTCTTAAGACCCAGTTAATTGGATTAGTGGGTGACTCATGTGAAAGATATAACTTGGGGCCCCACTGTATTAAGTGACATCAACCCTGAATTTTACCAAGTATTGATGCAGTTTTGGTATGATGATGTTCATGATTAATTACCCTAGAAAAGAGTTGGTGTGTTTGTTAGTACTTTACTTTTAACCTTCACAAGGTTTAGAATATACACCTGCATCCGATCTGAGTTTCTAATGGATGAACTTGTTAATACACACACTCGCCATAGTGCCGAGATTTTTTTTTTTTGCATTACTATGTGGTTTAGGAAACCACCAAGTACTTTTAGGTGGTTTCTGCAATAGCTGTGAAAATAGGTAGTCCGCTCAAATAGGAAGCGAAGTCCATGAAATCCTCTAATACATTTGGTTTATCTTCCTTTTTTTCTTGTATTAGCGTATTCTATGGATTTGCTCTTTACCCGGGTGGACTACCAGATTTCACAGTGTGTTTCAGAAACCACTGAGATGTACTGGGCGGTTGTTTCCTAAACAACCTATATACTTGTAAACTACACCTATCTTTAGATCTATACCACTTGTCTCTCCAGAGACTTGAAGCCTCACCAATTGGACTACAATGAACTTTCGCGATCATAGTCTTTAATAGAGAAGATTGATGAAAACTGACCAAAGAAACTTGGTTATGCAGATGGAAAGTTTGAAGCTAATTGTATTGCTAATAGTCGTTGGCTTCGGAATGATTGTTGGCTTGACTCAATTTTTTGCAAGTGGAGTCACTCGTGGTGTGATAGTTGGATGGATTTGCCTTGTGTTCTCTTTATGTGTTTTTGTCGCACCTTTGGGAGTTCTGGTAAGCATACATGCATAAAAAGTGGATATTAACCTTATGAAACAACAAATAATATTTGCATTTTCTAGTCTTATTATTCGAAATATATGCATTCCATATTTTAATATTTATTCGCAATATCTTGCAGCGACAAGTGATAAAAACAAAAAGTGTAGAGTACATGCCAATTCTATTATCAGTAGCACTTACCCTCAGTGCAGTTATGTGGTTCTTTTATGGTCTTCTTCTTGGTGATTTCAATATTGCGGTATGAACAAAACCTCTCATGTTAACAAAGTTTACCTCCAACTCTTTAGCTTATTGCGTCCCGATATTTTTTTTCTTAAAGAGTTTGTGATTTGTAAATGGCATATTTTTACAGATTCCAAATGTGCTTGGATTTACCTTCGGTATTATTCAAATGATACTATACTACTTGTACAAGAACAAGAAGCCCATTCCTGACGAAAAAGTGTCCGAGTTTGAAGCCAAAAATAACCCTGTTGGTGAAATGGAGGAGAAAAGGTTCCAAGATACAGTAGACCACAAAACAATAGATGTGAAGCTAACCGCTTTGATTTCTTCTGATATTCTTCCGGTTGTGACCAAACTCAAAGAAAATGGACATGAAGCGGGTCATGTAGCCGTTGAAACTCAAGCTCACCCAAATGTGCCAAATCACATCATTGAAGTCACTGCATGATGAGATATATGTATATACCTTCTCATTTTGATTTAGAAAAATAAAAAATATATATATGTATGGATGTTGATCTTGCAAAAATATGTTCTAAATAGAATTTTCAACATATATTTGTATTTTCTTCACTGAAGTTAATGATCATCAATGTAAATTTGTTTGAGCTTCAAAGTTTTATGTGAATATCACTTCCTTTTTCTAGATCTCTTGTGCAACCAAAAACTCCTCATAAATGGCAAAATTATATTAAAGGTCTATGTAATGTCATTAATGCACAACCCCTTTCACACAATGCAACATTGCTAAAGGTCTATGCAATGTCATCACAATAGAAATGAAACAGCTTTGAATTTAACAAAGACCAATTAAACCGACTAAGTTCAAATACTATCTTATCTTTGGACAAGACAAGAAAAATTAAGTTTGCTAGACTGGATTATCAATCCTCATTATGGTCAACAAGACTCCTTGTGTATCTCCTTTTATCATTTTTTCCCTAAAAAATATTGTAAGTGTACAGAAAACTCCATAAGGATGAGGGTGGAAATAATATAAAACGCTTAAACGCCCACACTAGAGTTCATATACAATAGAAGTGTGTCATTTAAACATTTTTTTTTACTTTTTAATCCTTTAACTGTGAGGGTTATGTTCGACTTTTTTTACTGTACTTTAATACAATGTACAAAAAACAAATTTACCGTACTTTCATCCGATGTAAACAATTTTTTTTTATCATTCTGAAGAGGTATGGTCCTAAATTCCACACAAGATATTACAAGATATGCATGCGAAGGGCTATACCCAAAGTTAACAAAACAACAGTCAGCTATCACCAAAGCATGCACGCAAGCTTTCATCAGCGCACGCAACGCAGTAAGAGTTAATACAAGTACAATAGTACAAATGGTAGGTGCTGTAGCCAATCAGCGTGCGTCAGGCTCTGCCCAGACGACTCCCACGATGATCAACCGTGCAGGAGATAAGAAGTACAAGGACAGTGACGTGTAACCAATCAAGTTGCGCTGTTCACTGCTCTATGATTTCCACTCACAATCGGTGACAAACTCGACAACAAGGACAACTGTCAAGCCACGTGGCTCGAACCACCTTGCGCCAACGTCTTAATCCTCTGCAAACACTAACGATAGGGTCAGATGAGACAAATCTGATATTCCTTGATGGCCAACCCATCTCCTTCTTCACCTTCTTCGGCTATAAATATCAACCTTCAACCACTGGTTTAAGGACCGGCTCTCTCACTCTTAACACACATCCGTTTATTGTTCTTAAACAATACTTATTCTCACGTTGTATGGTGGTTACAAGGAGAACCCCCCGCATCTCGTCCTTGTAATGAGTCTCACGGTGTATAGTTTATGCAGATTATACTTCAAGCCATTAATTGAGTTAAGATAAGTATTAACCTTTTTGACGAGGACCATTCCCATAAGGAACCCCCCCCTCCAACCCACATTAAGACCCAGGGTTTAAACACAATTCTCGACACCATGAATGTTGGGTTACTCTCTTCCATTTGATAGTGTTCTGAAAATAGTGAACGTAAACAAAAATCACGCGTGAAACAGAGTTATAACAAAGCATGAATCACGAAAACAAGTTTGGTTTTTGTTGCTGATTTGCAAGACGCAAGGACCCCTCTTTTAAACTCGTCCCACATCACCCAAAATACAATTTGTGCTCCCTTTCACACCAATAAATATAGTTGCTTGGTTCCTTACACCTTGCAGTACCTAGTTTAAGTATAACAAGTGGAATAACCAAATTTGATGGTTCCACAAGTGCAATTTCCCTTTAAATGTTGTAACGAAACACACAAATTAATACCGACCAAACAACGCCAAATCGGTATCCATATTGTTAACACTAGTGTTTGTATTCATTTTTGTATTTTTTATCAACGGTTCTTTCTTTTCAAATATCATGTTTTATCTCTTTATTAAAGAGTTGTAGGGTTCAAATCCTACAAGTTATAGGTATAAAAGTAAGTATTAAAAAATTAAAAGTATGTTTTTTCCGTTAAAAATTTAGAATTGAACCTTTAACCTTTTTTTTTTCAATTAGACAAATTCGTTGTCTCATCAAAAAGTTGTAAGGTCCAAATCCTACAATTTATAGGTATAAGAGCATTTACGTTGGAGCGTTTTTCTTCGATTATATATATTAATAAAAAAAGTACATTTTGTTTTTTTAATCAGACGAAGTGGCTATTTTAAATAGCCAGAGGGCTAAAGTTGTAGAGAAACAAACAGCAAACAGAAAAGGGTTTATAGTTGTAGAACAAGAAGGGGGGTTTAGTAGGGTTTCTCACTTTCAGAGATTGTGCACCACCGCCATGGATTCAGACTCAGACTTATGCACCTCAATCCTCACCAAATTCAGCACCTCCACTGACCCACAACACCACCACCTCTGTTCCATCATCGCCGACATCTCTGAAAGCCTCAAAGACCTCCACCACCCGCTTACACCGCTCGCTTACTTTGGCGCTACGTGCACTTCCCTTGACAAACTCTTGTCTTCTGACCCTAACCCACCTTCCCACCATGTCGACGCTCTTATTACTATCCTCTCCATGGTTGTTCCCATCATATCTCCTGCTGTTATCAGGAAGCAGTCAGATTCTGTTTCGGGTTTGGTTAATCGGGTTATTGGGTTACATGATGTGGGTGATGGTGTTGTGGTTTCTGGGTTGAAGTGTGTTTCTCATTTGTTGGTTGTTGGTAACCGGACTAGCTGGTCAGATGTTTCTCATTTGTTTGGTGTTGTTCTCGGGTTTGTTGCTGATTCGCGTGTTAAGGTAGTTTTGTTGTATTTTTTTATTATCTTTTTAGCTGAATTAGTGAGTGTTATTGTTGCAAGATTAGTGTTTGTTTAGAAAGATTTGTATATTAACCTCTAATGCTTTATTTACTGGATGAATGTTATTGCTTACGTTGATGACCGTCGAATACCGACACTAGGACCAAGTCTTGTGAACTTTGAAGATTTTTAGTAACCTCATCATTCATGTGTAGATATGTTGCCATAGGCACAAGGCGAACAGGCCTCACCTGAAGCCTACTCACAAGGGGCAAAAAAAGCAGGGCTTTTCTAAGTGAGACACATAGAATAAAAAATATCATTTTCGGGGTACTAGACTTGTTTAGGTTGTTTTTGGTTGATTCCAGGCTTGTTTAGAGGTTTTGGACATGTTGTCACGTTCAACCTGGTCCAGATGATTTTAGGCTAGAAATACGCCTGAAATTGCGTTCGTCCAGGAGAGGCGCTTTCTCTGCGCGGAGCTTTTGCGCCTAGTGCATTTTTGAGAACGTAGATGTGCGTTTTTGTCTTTTGCCTTTTATATGTGACATACCTTCTTTTCACCAATCAAGTTTGTAGCATTATGGTGCAAATATTTAACATTAAGTGGTAAAAGTGAAACTGCATTATACAGTAATACCACGGAAAACATGATGCCTTCTGGCTGGTGCAGTTAACCCTAATTTAAATGACACAGTCATCCGTTACAGTCGAATTATTTTATTTATAACACTAAAAATAACGTGTCCCAACTTCTAGTTTTTTTATTAATAGTATTTTTTGTTTTTGACTTTCACGTTTATGACCTTTTATTTTGTATTTGATAATTGATATAGGTAAGAAGACATGCACATGTTTGTCTCCACGATGTCATGCAAGGCTTCCAAGATATGCCAGTGCTGACACCTGCTAGTGAAGCCATTGCAAGCACCTTCGAGCGGTTTCTTCTGCTTGCTGGTGGGTCAAACACAAACCCAAACCCTAAAGAAGGCTCTAGAGCTCAGGAGGTCTTATACGTGTTGGATTCACTGAAAGATACTCTCCCACTTATGTCCGTCAAGTTCTCAACAAAGATTCTTAATTACTTCAAATCCCTTTTAGCACTGCACCAATCTGCAGCCACCCGACGGATTACCGACGCTTTGTATCTACTTTGTCTTCAACCAACTGTCGATGTATCTCCTGAAGCATTAGTTGATTTGTTATGCTCGTTAGCTACCTCGGTTTCTTCAAATGAGATGACCGGTGACAACTTGACTTTCACCGCTAGACTCTTAGATTCCGGGATGAAGAAAGTTTTTTCTCTTAACCGTCAAGCATGTGTGGTCAAGCTTCCAGTTGTTTTTAGTGCATTCAAAGGTTTGTTTGTTAAATTTGAGTCATAGAACATTAGAACCCTCCTATCTTGGATTTAACATTTACGTAACTGTGTTTCTGACTATGGGGTGACAGATATCTTAGCTTCTGAACATGAGGAGCCTTTATCGGTTGCAATGGAGGCATTAAAGAGCTTAATACATACATGCATTGACGAGAGCTTGATCAAACAGGGTGTGGATCAGATTACAGCAAGTGGGAGTGTGAGAAAATCCGCACCAACAATTATCGAGAAACTTTGTGCAACTGTTGAAAGTTTACTTGATTATAGCTTTGCTGCCGTTTGGGACATGTCATTTCAAGTTGTGGCCGCAATGTTTGATAAACTCGGTAACTAATTCCAGCTTTGTTCTCGATTTGTATGTAAAAAAGATGCATGCGAGTCAACTAAAGCGTTGACCTTACGTTTTCAGGTGAGTTCAGCTCATGTTTCCTTAAAGGTACCCTTAAGAGCTTGGACGGTATACAAAAGCTCCCAGATGAAGATTTCCTCTACAGGAAACAGGTGAGTTCTGTATGTGAATAATGTTTTCGTTTCGAGTAAACTGCCTTTTTCGTCCCTGAGGTTTGGCCAGTTTTGCGATTTTCGTCCAATGGTTTATTTTTCCGCATCTGGTTCCAAAAGGTTTGAAATTTTGCCATTTTATCCAGCTCGTTAACTCCATCCATTTTCCCCATTAAGTCAGGGGTATTGTCGTCCTTTTGGTTAACTTAAAGGGAAATCGGTCTTTTTCACTTTATGTACAAGCATTTAACATACCCCTGACCGAATCTGTTAGACCTAATTGCCCTTTAAGTTAACAAAAAAAGACAGAAATACCCCTGACCTAACGGAGAAAAATGGATGAAGTTAACGAGCCGGACGAAAATGTCAAGATTTCAAACCTTTTGGATCCAGATGCAGAAAAACAAACTTTTGGACGAAAGTCGCAAAGCTGACCAAACCACAGGGACGAAATAGGCATTCTATTGTTTCTTTTTTTGTTATTATCAGCGCGTTAAGGTACTACCTATTTCTTTGCAGTTGCATGATTGCGTGGGTGTAGCTGTAGTTGCATTAGGGCCCGAAACATTCTTAAAGTTTCTACCTTTGAACATAGAAGCTCAAGATCCCTCTACCGTCAACGTATGGCTCTTCCCTATTTTGAAGCAGAATATAGTCGGTGCTCGTTTAAGCTTTTTTAACGAGTCTTTATTGGACAATATTAAAGTATTGAAGCTGAAATCCGCAAAGGTACAAGTATTTTTGTACTTTTTGGTCTTTTTTTCTATATGACTATATCCAGTGTATTTACATGCTTACTTGTAACAGCATGAGCAAGAAGGGCGTATTCATTCCGCCAGGAGTCTTGATGGACTTGTATATTCTTTATGGTCTTTATTGCCGTCATTTTGCAACTATCCTGTGGATTCTGCTGAGAGTTTTAAGGATCTAGAAAAAGTATTATGCCATACTCTTCGTGAAGATCCTGATTTCCGTGGAATAATATGCTCCAGTCTGCAGATTCTCGTTCAACAAAATAAAAAAATAACGGAAGGCGAATATGAACCTATTGGTAAAGTCAGCATTAGTCAACAGCGAGCAGTTTCCCTTTACACTCCAGAAGTTGCGGCTTGTAATTTGGACGTGTTAAGATCCTCTGCACGTGAGATTTTGTCCACACTATCAGGAGTTTTCGTCAAATCTACCAAAGATGACGGTGGATCTTTGCAGGTACCAAATTTGACCTGCATATATTTGGTTTTTTTATGTCTCCTATTTATAAAATTCGTCTCGTTAGTTCGTTAAAATGTTAAATTTCCATTTTGTAGAGAACAATTGGTGATTTTGCATCTATTGCTGACAAAAGTGTCGTCTCGAGGTTATTTAAGAGCACTATGTCGAAATTACTAAAGGTGACACAGGAAGCTGGCAAAACACAAAATACCAAAGGTTCTAGCTCTATGGAAATCGACAACTCGTCAAATGAACCTTCACTGTCACAAACACGGTAAGCTTCTTTATATAAATGAAAGTTTTAACTTCTAATAATCAATTTGATTTGAATGTTTTTAGCATACGCTTATTTTTCATTTACAGCGCAAAGCTATATGACTTGGGAGTCGCACTTTTACCGGGATTTGGTACAGAGGAGGTTGATCTTTTATATGCTGCGGTTCAACCTGCATTGAAGGTTCGTAATTGACTAATTTCACGAGTCTAGTTGCGAAACGTTTTTCCGTTCAGTTTGATGAGTAAAGTTAACATAAGTGATGTACACATGATTGAAGGATACCGAAAGTTTGATTCAAAAGAAGGCTTACAAAGTTCTCTCAACAATCCTAGAGGTATCTTTTATTTTTGCATTTTATAGTCTTTCTTTTTGGCGATTTTTTTTTTAAATTGGCGTTGTACTCTAATAGGTAAGGGTGTGCATAGTTCGGTTCGGTTTTTGGTTTTTGAAAACCGTTCGGTTTCAGTTTTTTTTAAATTTTAGCAACAGTTCGGTTTGGTTTTTTCGGTTTTTGGAAAAAATTTACGTAAGATTCAAAAATAAAAAGTATAATCCAAGGTTTAAGAATTTTTCTTAGATGTTTACATTTAAGTGTTTATATTTAACCTTTTTAATTAATATTGTTCACATAAATCTAACATTCTAATCTATTTTTATTATTATCCAAAGTTCATATTAAGACATTTTCTTTTATAAATTGAAAATCATTTAGTTTTTAAGTTAAATTTTGAAGGAAATGGATAAATTATTTCAAAGATAAATAAACATGCTAATCTATATGTTATAAATACTTTACATTCAAGAATAAAATTGATAATTCCTAAATCAATATATAACAAATCTTAGAAAAATGATTTTTTAGGTTATTCGGTTTGGATTGTTTTTTCGGTTTTCATAATATGCAAAAATGTGACTGATTGGTCAAGTTTTCTGTGCGGTTCGGTTAAATTGGTATTTTTCGGTTTTAGTTCACATCTACTAATAGGCAGCAAGTTTTGTTTTTATTGAAGCTAAACTACTCAAACCACTGGAATAGTCTTGTCGTTATTATTTACACCTTAGGTTTTTTTGGGACAGCACGATGACAGTTTCATTGCAAGAAAGTTTGAAGAGTTGCTCAAGCTGATGTTTGAAGTGATGCATTCGTGTCATTTTTCAGCCAAGCGGCACAGACTAGACTGTTTATATTATTTGATCGTGCATGTCTCAAAGGTAACAAGTAGCATAAACTTCATATAGTCAAGAGTTCACACTTGTATGCATAAACTAGAGACAAGATGCGATAAAAGACTCATTTTGCAGGATGAATCAGAACATATGAAACGTGAAATCGTTGCTTCTTTCTTGACCGAAATTATACTCGGCCTTAAAGAGGTACTATGCAAGTCATGTTGGATTTTTTTTTGTAATTTTTTTATCATTAAATCTGATCTATGATTTGCAGTCTAACAAGAAAACGAGAAATAGAGCATATGAGATTATCGTCCAAATCGGCCATGCCTGCGTGGATGAAGATAAGGGTGGAAACAAGGAGAACTTGTATAACTTTTTCAACATGGTACAGAAGCGTCCCGTAAAAGACATTTTGGTTGCATTAATTATCGAGAAGTAATATTCAGTTTGCTTGCTATCTTTTTTATAGGTGGCTGGTGGTCTTGCGGGCGAGACACCGCACATGATCAGTGCAGCGGTGAAGGGCATGGCTCGTTTGACATACGAGTTCAACGATCTTTTATCGAATGCGTTTAATGTTCTTCCATCCACATTTCTCCTCCTTCGGAGAAAGAGCAGAGAAATAAATAAAGTAAGTTTTTTTGAATAAATAATTTTATTTTCTCTTCAAGAGTCTAATTTCTTATTGCTGCAGGCAAGTTTAGGTTTTCTAAAGGTGTTGGTTGCCAAGTCACAAGCTGAAGGGTTGCAAACGCATGTGCGGGACATGGTGGAGGTGTTGCTGAGCTGGCAAAGCAGCAACAAGAATCATTTCAAAGCGAAGGTTTGTTCGATATATTTACTGTGTATTACAAGTATTTTGTTTTTGTCAAGTGAAAGCTAATTGTTATCGGAATAACCACCTACAGGTGAAGCAGCTGCTAGAAATGCTTGTAAAAAAATGCGGGCTTGATGCTGTTAAGGAAGCAATGCCTGAAGAACATATGAAGCTGCTCACAAATATACGAAAGGTTTGTTGTTTACGGTTCAATATATATTTTTTTGTTAGTTTAAACTGAATAATATCAGTAATCGGTTACTGTTGGAATGCAGATAAATGAACGAAAAGAGCGAAAACATTCCGCTAACACTGAGGAAACCAAATCTCGTCTAACGAAAGCAACTACCTCAAGGTTCTGTTCGCTTTCGCTTTAACGCATCTTACAAATACTCGACTACATTATCATTAATTAATTTAATTATACTTTTGGCTCTTGATCAGGTTGAGCAGATGGAATCATACGAAAATATTCTCTGATTTCGGTGATGATGATGAAACTGAAGATATGCTCAACTCCAAAAAGTCTTCGATCAAGTTTGTGCTTTGATACAACTATACAAGTATTTATTTAGTATACAGTAGAGAGAGATACACACATTAAAATTTAAATGTATATGTATAATGTGCAGGTCGAAGAGAGCAAGGAAGAGGTTGGCAGAAGACAGTTATGAACAGCTAGATGACGAACCACTTGACCTGCTTGACCGTGAAAAGACAAGATCGTCCCTTAGATCTTCCGACAGTCTGAAAAGGAAGCTTCAGGCTGACGATGAGCCAGAGATAGATGCTGATGGAAGACTGATCATTTCCGAGGAGGACACACGTTTCAAACGAGAGGTTACGACGGAAAACGGGTCAGACACTGATGTGAGGAGTGTAGCAGCATCTCGAAAGACAGAAAAACGGAGGAAAACGGGTCAGTCTGGTTGGGCGTATACGGGTTCAGAGTACTCTAGCAAGAAGGCAGGTGGAGATTTGAAGAGGAAAGGGAAATTTGAGCCGTATGCTTATTGGCCACTGGACCGCAAGATGGTTAGCCGAAGGCCGGAGCACAGGGCGGCTGCTAGGAAGGGCATGTCTAGTGTGGTTAAGAGGATGGAGGGGCAAACTGTGTCAAATGCTTTAGCCATGAAAACGAAAAAAATAAAAAAGAAAAGCCACAAGAAACATGGTTAAGAGGATCATCTCATTTTCTATTTAAATTTTGTATATCATTTTACTTTTGGAGTGGATGTATACTGAAAGTTGGGAGTGCAGCCGGGTGTTTTTTTTTCTTGGTGTTGTGAGATTGGCGATATTTGATTGCATTTCTACTGTAACTCTCCCTATTACTAAAGGATAGGATACTAAAGGATTATTTTTATATATTCTTTACATATATAAATATATTACTAGCAATTTGTTTAATGCAGGGGCATAAATATTTCTTTTTATAAAATAACAAATAAATTCACTAGCAATTAATGTCGAAAGATATAAAAAATAAGGTTCAAACGTTTAGTTTCATTGAGCAAATTTATAACTCATAAGTATACCACATAGATAAAATTAGAGGTTTAAAGAAAAACCATTTTGACCCAAATCAGTTTGGACTCAATCCAACCTGTCAGCTCATAGTCTCGTTCTCTGAAACCAGTTTGGACCTGATACGATGTGAAAACAAGTCAAAAACTGTTTTTTTTTTTTTGTTCCAGACTAGTTTGAACCGGACACCAATCGATTTGATAGGCTCAAACATTTTGCCTCCTAAACCGGTTTATAATATCCCCAAACCCCCGATTTACACCCTTTCCCAAACTAGTTCTCCATCCCGCCGGATCTCATAGACAGGAAAGTAACCCATATGAAAATAATATCCCCATCTAACCTCACCGTTGACTTCGGTAAAACCCTGAAGCCCCACGAGTACATCTCCATGCTCCGCCGCGAAGTACTCGATTCCTACCTCCGATCACGTGCCGAATCGAAAGGGGTCACGCTTGTTAAAGCCCTTGTAACAAACCTTGACGTCCCCTTCCAACCTAACCAACCTTACATCGTCCACTACACCGTCAACAACAGGATGAAATACCTTCCTGTCGACGTGGTTGTTGCCGCGTGGCGAAAGCGATTGGCGCAGGCGTAGTCACCTGCGCCATCGCTTTCCAGGAGAGAATCAAACTCCCTGACGAGAAAATGGAGCATTACAAAAACCTCGCGGAGATGTACGTCGGAAACGACGTCTCCCCGGACTTTTACGCTTGGGTTTTCCCCAAATGCGACCACGTGGCGGTCGGCACGGGGACCGTGTGCTCAAAGCAATACATCAAACAATATCAACAAGGGGTCCAGTCGAGGGTCCACCCGAAGATCGCGGGTGGGAAGGTGATTAAAGTGGAAGCCCATCCGATTCCAGAGCATCCCCGACCGGTTAGAGTCCGAGGTAGGTCGCTCTGGTCGGGGATGCAGCGGGGTACGTGAGGAAATGCTCTGGCGAAGGGATATATTTCGCGGCGAAGAGTGGGAGAATGTGCGGTGAAGCAATTGTGAAAGCGTCGGAGGGTGGTCACAGGATAATCGACGAGAGTGATTTGAAAAGAGAGTATTTGAAACAATGGGATTCGCAATACAAAAAGACATTTAGATTTTTGGATTTGTTGCAGCATGTGTTTTATGGGAGCAATGCTGCAAGAGAGGCATTGGTGGAGCTTTGTGGAGATGAGTATGTACAGAGAATAACATTTGAAAGCTATTTGTATAAGAAATTGGCTAAGGGAAATACATGGGAAGATTTTAAGATGGTTTCGAATACGATTGGGAGTTTGATAAGATGCAAGCTTGTTGGGAAACAAATGGAAGCATTCGACCCAGATGTTCTTGCTAAGGTTGTGTGATAGATTCATGCATTGATTTGTTACTTGTAGCTTATGATTTGAATGAGTATTAGTGGCTGCAACTTGCAAGATTTCATAACTTATGTGCCTTTCTGTTGTTGAATTTTTGGATACTTGGTGTAATTTTGGGAACCATTTAAACAACTGGTGTCTTTGTTTTGTTTGATGTCTAGTGTTTTTCTTAACGGCAACGTGTAAACCGTTTTTTTTTTAACAGCAAAGAATCTCACGTGTAAACCGAATGAAATCCGTTGTTAATGTTATCATCATATGTGTCATTAATAGGTTGTTAAATTGCTTTTTGTAGACCCACTTCATAAAAATCATTGAAAATTTTAAAAACTATCAAGTCTGTGTACCACCCGTGATTACACTACAAGTCTAGAATATGAAGACATTAGTTGTAGGAATGATTTTTCAAAACACAAGATTTTAAAACATCTTCATTGTTTATTTCCAATATGAAAATGAGAATCCATTCAACATATTACTTACATTCTTCTACAAAATAGGGGTGGAGGGGTGTTTTAGCCCAACCTATGCGAACCCGAAATCATTCCTACACCCACATAAGCCCGAATCTTGGAAAGCCCAGAAACCTGTTTCTGATGGACCAATTCATCATCACAAGAATATGATTACGTAAAATAAATTTTCTTTTATTTCCTCTAAATAATACAAGAATTTCTAAGCCATTATCACTTCTCTTGAAATTTGTAGCATTGTAACAAAGTCAACATAAGGAATTTATTTTCAACCCCAAACATGATTATAAATTAATAAACTCTACTTAGTTATGACATATTAATATCTCAATAGTCTCATAATACGGTTTGATGTCATAATGATAAATGCTACCGTAATATGCTAGAAAATATTCCACGTGCGGTTTTTTTTAATTTAGGTTTGCAAATGTAGTTGGTTTCCACAACCCCTTTTCTGACCAAAAGGCTGAATAGACTATTTCTTTTCTACTTTTTTTTGGCTACCCCACCATCATAAAAATCCGGTTGACAAATCCATTTTAGCCTAAAGTCACATTCCAGAAATTCGACTTAACTTTTTCTAGGCCCACTTCATAAAATCATTTGGTTTGCAATTTTCAAAACTACAAAGTCAGGGTACCAACCAAAATAATAGAAATATAAAACTATTAAATAACAGAAATTGAATACACTATTCTTAATTGCTCTTCAAAATGCAACATTTATCAAAAACAAAATTCTATTGTTTCTTTCCAATATGAAAATGTGAACGCATTAAACATATTAATTATATTAGTATATACGTATTCGTGTACAAAAGTTATATGAGCAATCATATATTAAAAAGCAAGATATGCATATATAGTAGTTTCAAAGCAGTTATTCATATGCATTGATTTGATGCATACTATTGCATAATGTACACTAATGGACTCGTGTGGTTTTAAATGGGCTAATTTTGTTGGTGTGTAAACATGACTGTACCCACAACCCAGGACTCTACAAGAGGACCTAGGCCATTCCTGCGAAGCACTGTTAAAAGTCCTTCGGTACACACGCATAAGCCCGAATCATGAAAAGGCCATATTTCAGCGGTTTAAAGGACCGATTCATGACCACAAATAAAAATAAAATCACAATACCAATTCATCAATATAAGAAAGGTTAAATTCCATTAATATGAAATTAGAAAGCTAACAGCTAACTTTACATAACAAGGCACTCTCATCAGTGTTTCTTTCAGCTCTAATAATCCCATTTACATGTGTCTACAAGAAATCAAAAATTGCATTTTCAGCCCTTCTAATCTAAGTCCAGTTTCATCCTGCACTAAACACTAAATCCAACACTTTTTAAAATCTAAATAGCACCAATCCGGCATCTTAAATTATAAATTCTAAGAAACCATATGATGCTTTATGGAAACCGGACTCATAACCGAAGGCGTAAAATGCAATTTCCAAAACAAAAATGACTATTGCAGAAGTGAGCATATCTCTCTTTCTATACGTGGATCAATCGGTGTTCAGATTAGCTATATGATCAGCAGACGACCGAGGAAATGGAAAGAGGGTAAGCGAAGGTGTTGGCATACTGAAAAGATATTGTATGACCGTTAATCAATGGCTTGCCATCATTAACAAGACAGTCATTATAACGAAGACGTTTAAAAAGGCGCGGGTTGATGAGGCGAGCAGAGCTAAACCATCCACAAGACACGTGGATACCGGATATGTCACCGCCAGTTGCGCAAACGTTCATGATCTCCACCGTGTAAGTAGGGATGCCATTCGGCAGAGGCGAAGTGGGGCCCTGGTTGATCACAATGTCGGCTTTTGAACATCTGTCCCCCCAAATTCTGTTCGGCTGCACCATCACTTGTGCAGACGCAGCTGCTGCAGAAAGTGCACAAATGACAAAAACCAATATAAAAACAAAAAGGTCAGAAATTAATCAATTATATATGCCTTTCTAGAGCGGCTTTAACTTAAAATGAAAAACTTTTTGACCTTGAATTGTTTACATTCATATCTTATAATATATTTTCATTAAATTGTATTTGTCGTTTACAGAAAAATGAAAAATACATAATGTTTACGTGTGTGTGGGTAAACGACAAAAAGAAGTGAATGATCCACTAGAATCTAACATACGTGCACCACCAGCACCATACACACAACAGAAGCCGTACCCAATTATACCGGCATATCTGAACGACGCCGTTCTGTTCCGTGGTGGTGCAGCACGGTGGAGACAAATGACAGATATATAATTTTAATTTAAATTTAAATTTACGTTTATTGAAATAATATTTTTACAGAGGTAAAAACTAAAAAGATAGAATTCAAATTACTGTCACGATGAAGAAGAAGCTTGCGGTTGTGAGCAAAAGGTTCAGTGCTTTTGACGATTGTACGCTCTGCATTGACAGTTGCACGTCCAATTTGCGTTACACCTGTAACAAACAATAAACATAATGAAGTTTCCAGAATCGTATAATGCATCAAATATTGGAATCTAACTTATTGATATTGATTATTGAGCAAAATTAGTGATAAGTTCAATGAACAACAAACAAACCTGTAATGAACGCAATCATTAACATCATGAGAATTAATGCAGAAATTGCCGCCATAGCCAATGCAAAAAGCCGAGTGGATGATCGTTCTGACGTCATCTAACTACCAATTACACCAGAGACGACGATTTTCAATAGAAGCTTCCAGAAACTGAAATAGATCTACGTTTAACCGGTGACGTCGATTCTAAACGGCAACATTCACCGTGTAACGTGATTCCTATAAGATGTTAACAGATCTGGAGGATTTGACGGAGTTAGATGATCAATTTTTTACTGTAGGTTGAAACGATAGAGTGCACTCGTGCCGTACGATTGAAATCACTGCATATTGTATAATAATACGAAAGTAAGAAGCATAAACATCAAATCAAATTTCAAATGCTAAAAATCAAAAGCTATACCGCCGAATCTGAGCATAAAACTTGCTGTAGTTTGACTACAACGCTATAAGGTCATTTCTTCTGTTTTCCTAATTATTATTACAAATATGAACATTTTTTTATATGTAAACAGAAATGAAACATGTATCTCAGCTAGAAAACCGAAGCGGATGAAAACGGAAAGTTTTCCGACAACAAAATCACTGCAGTCTCCATGAAAACCGCCGTTTGAGATATTTTTTCATCGAAATGAACATACAGAAAAAGCATTCTGAGTTTGAAACACAGACTGAATCCTTAAGATCTGAATCAGTAAAGAGTAAGCACAAAAAGCATGCAATCACAGTACATTAATAAATGTATAGAGTAACAAATATGGCAGTGTAGATTGCTGAAAGCCAGAAATTAAGGTATATAAAATAAGGAGAATTAAAAGCTGAATGAAACCTGCTGCAAATACTAAGTTGTGAGATTCATGGCACTTTTGAGTTTTCTGGCGATTGTGAGATAATCAGCTCCGGTAAGTGTGCATTTGTATGGAAGTTAGAGAGAGAAACTTTTTTAGAGAGAGAATGTGAAGATTAGGGTTTGAAAATGTTGTGGACGTGGGTGTTATTCTGTGTGTAGAGATAAGAGAATGTGGGAGGGAATGTTAGAGACGCATTTTACAGATGTTACAGGTTTTAAAGCATGATTTTATTTTTTACATTTTTATAAGAGCCGCTAAATAACGATATAGATAAAAAGATAAACAACAAGTCAATAACGATATCTTTTTTAAATGACTAGAATTTAGGATCAACATGGTGCAATGGACGTTCAACTGAAAAAATATACTTAATTACGTTAAACCACACATATGTATTACAACGTGTTTATTCAAAAATTAGATGAAGCGATAAAACATAGAAAAAAACAATTAACTTGACTTAGGATCTACGCATTACTCATACACGCACGTTGCAACATGTAACTCGCAAAATATATACCAAATGTAAAACAATTATAAAAAATAATAACTAAACAGAAACGATAAAAAAACACACTTATAAAATTTTACTCATATAATAATAATAATAATAATAATAATAATAATAATAATAATAGCAAGTATTATTATTATTATTAAAAAAGCGAGTAAATTGCACAAAACGTCCTTTATGTTTTCTGAAACTTGCAGGTTCCAGCCTTAATGTTTAAAACTTGCCAAAAAACAATCTTTACGTTTATTTTTGTTGCCAGTTCAGTCCTTTATTACTAACCAAGTTAATTATCTCAGTTTATTTCCCTCACATGCCTAACATGTGAGGGTATATTCGTCATTTTGTTTCCTCTTCTTATAAAACCCTCAAAAAACACAACATCATCAAAACTAAAAACCCGTTGTTCACCGACCTGTACACAACCTCCTTCGATGACTTATCCCGTAATCTCCGACCACAATGTATTGAACCCATATTTGAACCAACAGCCAAGCAGACCGACCACCATCTTCAACCCAGACAAACCCATCACCATCTGAACCACCAACCAACATGCCACCATCAGAACCCTAGTTGTCGTCGTCATCAAAACAAGCGGCTAGAGGCCACCACCTCCACCTCTGACACCACCTCCTCTGCCACCACCTCCACCTCTGACAAAACCCCCAAAACCCCCAAATAACTCCACCACCATCATCTTCAACTGCTGCCACCACCACCGCCACCTGATACATCACCAGCGTAGAGAGAGAGAGAAAGAAGAGAGAGAGATCGGTGAGAGAGAGAGAGACCGTAGAGAGAGAGGGAGCGGCAGGAGACGACGGCGGTGGTGGGTTTTGATGGCGGTGGTGGGTTTGATGTTCTTCATCTTCAAACAAAACCTCCAAATCGAACGACGACGACGGTGGTGGGTTTGATGTTCTTTATCTCCGCCACCACCTCCACCCCCACATCTCCGCCACCACCTCCACAGACCTGCATAAGAGGGAAAGAAGAGAGAGATCGGCGGTGGTGGGTTTGATGTTCTTCATCTTCAAACAAAACCCCCAAATCGAATGACGAGGTGGTGGTGGGTTTTGATGTTCTTGGCGGTGGTGGAACGACGAAGGCGGTGGTGGTGGTTGCGACGGGGGTGGGTTCTTGGAGTGGGGGCTAGGGTTTGCGGTGGTGCTTGGCTTCGCGGCAGGAGACAGGGGGCAGTGGTGCTTGACGGTGGTTGTTGGTTGTGGTGGTGGCAGGTGGACGGTGGTAGATGAGGTGGTGTGTGGTGGTGGTGGTAGATGAAGGCAGAGAGTGATGAATGGTCTGTGTGTGTTTGTGTGTGAGTAGAGAAGAGAAGGGTTTTTGTAGAAAAAAAAAACAAACCTAAAATGACAAATATACCCTCACATGTTAGGCATGTGAGGGAATTAAACTAGGATAATTAACTTGGTTAGTTAGAAAGGACTGAACCGACAACAAAAATAAACGTAAAGGTTGTTTTTGGCAAGTTTTAAACATTAAGGCTAAAACCTGCAAGTTTGAGGAAACATAAAGAATGTTTTGTGCAATTTACTCTAAAAAAGAAGCACGTAAGAAACTTTTACTTGAATAAATTAAAATAAAAAGTATTAATAAGTTAAAATAAAAGTATCTTCTTTGAATTTTAGGTTTCACTCACAAACTCATACTCTAAAAGCTACATAGAGAGTTGTAAAAAGTTGAATAGTAGAATATAGATACAAAAGAAAATTATAAATTAATAAATTATAAATTAATAGTGGGTTAATATGTCAAGTTAAACTTGGATAATATTATCGTTAATAAATATGAAACTTTTCTTAGTGACAGAATAATAATATAAGGATATAGGTTGTAGTGATGATTCTTATGGCTACCATAGCACTCCATATCAGTGTTATGTCACTCACTTCTAATTCATTATTCAAAACTACTACTCTAAGGGTGTAGTCATGACCGAAACAACTATTCTCTTCCTTTAATTTATTTTTATAAAAAGGAAAATGAAATATTAAAAAAGGAATCTATTAATGGTCATACGTGGCGATTGAGGCCCATATTTGCTATAGTTTAATCTATGCCAACCAAGATAAATGAGGCAAGGAGATGATGTAGCAATCTATTAATGTTCTTACGAGGCGATTGATAACCCAATTCATATCACTCACACCCTTTAACCTAATAAGTTTCATTCAATGGTTAAGTAGCTTAATTTTATTACTTTTCCATGCCAAATAATATGTTTCAAATTATTTTCTAGTTGGCACTTGTCCCCAATCACAAATATCAATATCACATGTCTTTTTTAAAACTTTTGAATCTAGTAAACTTATATAGAAAAGAACTTTGAAATGATCTCAGGTTAGTAATCAAAAGTTGTAGTTATAAATTGAGAACCGAGTTTAAATTTTTCTTTATTTTTTTAAGTTTTTGAATGTGTTGCATGTTTGTATAAATTTAAACACAAGACGAATCCTATTTCTTAACATTTCTTTGTTTGTTTTTTAGTATTTGAATGTGTTTCCATTTTTGTACTTATTTAAATACAAGACTAATCCCGTTTCCCTTTTATACATTGGCGGCTTGTTTTTGTTGTCTATAAACTCATCGGTATTCAATTTAATAAAAGTTCTTTATCATATTCCTTTTTATTGCTTTAGTGATGATTAGAAATATATTAATAACATTAATATGGTTCATAGAACTATAATTTTCATTTCTTAGAATAATTTTACAGATTCATTTTTTAAATATCGTAACAAATTTTCTGTATAAAAATGTACATTCCCTTATTTCTAACATTTTCCATATTAATATCAAGTATATTAGTTTTTTTTTCTTTATGGTACTCTAATATCAAGTGTGCAGTGGCGGATCCAGAAAATCTTCGTAGGGGTAGCGTTTTATAGAAAAGAGGTAACAAAATCAAAAAAATGTCAAATCTTTCAAAAATTTACACTACCGTCGGAGCGTCAATGGGTAGCGGAGGCTACCCCTAACCAATAAGATAGGTCCGCCCTTGCAAGTGTATCTAGTATCACTTCTGTACCTTGCACGAATTTTGAATTATGCCGTCAATTTTTTTCCATACTTTTAACTTTCAATATGTGACATACACTTTTAACTAAATATGAAAGTTATTTTGTTAAAATAGAGGATGTTTGACCTTGGGTTGCGCTATCCTCCGTAGTTTCCTAAATCTAAGAAGAGCATAAAGGCTCAATTAATCGCAAAATATATCACAAGGCTGATCAATATAACACAATGCCGAAAAAAAAGACATAATGACGAAAAAAACATAATTCTAAATAAAAATACACAATGATATGAAACAAAAATCTAAAAGCTAAAACTCCAAAAACAAAATCCTAAAATCTAAGATCGTAGTGTTCGACGAGACGGTTCCAATGCCGCTATAATAAATTCAATCACAGTCTGTTTGACAATTTTTCTACAACTTCCTAGTTTTAGTTTTAGGAGACTATGCATGTATGAAAAAGCGTTGATTGATAAATTGTGTTTTCATATATTTTATTACTCGTCTATGTGAAAAGACGATAGATAATAACTACAATAATAAACGACTCTTTTAAAATGTATGCATATTTTTAATTTATTACCGTTTGTTAAGTTTGGAAATTTGATTGATTGTTCGTTTTTTTACATAACAAAACATGTGGTTTTGAAATTTTTAATAAATCTAAATGTTTGTTTACAAAACGTATTATGGATTAGCAAATCAAATTTTCCCATTAAAGTTTCCTAGGCAATTTTTCAAATGTTTTGGTATCTGAGAACATCCGAAGTAATTGAAATCTATACAAAGAATTGGAGCTTACCAACAAAACTATCATAAAGGCATTTGCCTTGCGGGTGGATACCGCCATTAGCCATTTCTATCGGTGGTTGACACAAGCATCGCTGTCGATGTTGCCGCCACCCTCACCAATGTTGCAACCAACCCCACACCCCATCAGATTGGGACGATGAGAGAGGGTTGATGAAATCTTAATGGGTCGATCTAGTATCGGTTATTATCAAGCTGGATGGCACGATCATCTTTGTTAGGGGTGAGCACTAACCGTCCGAGCTAAAATAACCAGACTGGCCTGACGAAACCTGTATATATGCTATGCGGTTTATTCCACTGTCCAGAAATGCGCTAGTCCGGGTCTAAACCCTACCACATATGGCTGAACAAGAGAAACCCTCTGACAATAAAAGACCTGACTTTTTCTATATATGTGCGGCAGATTACCGCAGTCTGCAGAAGCAAATTGCAGTCAACACCACCTATAATCGGCAATCCCAATCCTACGTAGCAAGGGCCGGCCCAAAGTGGTTGTTTCGTCTGTTCATCGCCAACATTCAAAATGTGATAACCCGGACAGTAGATCGTACTATTCATATTCAATTCTTTGTCGATCATTATGTTCAATTGTATATAATATGATCATTACGTTCAACTGTATGTTGATCATATTATGGTCCGGTCCTCCTGAAGTTGAATTGTACATGATATGATCATTAAGTTCACCTATATGTTAATCATATCGCTAAGTGTGGGATTTACTGGGCACGGTTGTTGTTGTTGTATGTTAATCATATCATCGCATAAACATGATAAAACGGTCCGATCTGAACCAAATGCTTACCGAACCTGCATAACCTGGATGGACCCAATACCAACCCCCTCTCTCCGGATCTGGTCCTCGGGCTCCAGATTTACAGTTATACAGTCCTAGTCCGGGCCAGTGTTGACCCGTTTATCACCCCTAATATTCTTTGTTGTTACAATATCAACAAATAGAGCACGCACCATAACTATGCGAAGAAATCCCATAGATCCATATTTTTGATATAACTGTTTTAACCGTTTCCTTCAAGATGGTCTAAATCTTTAGCGCTTGTCAAATGATCAGTTATCAGCTTCTGAATATAAACAAACTAATTATAGCTATCTACTTATTTAAGGGTAAAATAGGTTGTTTGAAAGTTGTTTATCAAATTGTATACATCAAACACTCAAATAAGTACTTGTTACTTATCTGGTTTATGTTTTTTGTTTCAGTTCGGAGCAAATCTAGACAATCTCTCTGGTTTTAAGTTTCGTTAAAGCTGACCCGAACCCGAATACGAATCGAACTCGAAAATCATGTCATACATAAGAACCCAAACACGACCTGAATATTCGTGGGTTGACCCAAACCCAACCCGTTTAGCTAAAAGGGTTCGCGGGGGTTCAACCTGAATTTGACCCGAACCCGTTTAGACTAAACCCAAACCCGCGAATTTTGTGTTAGGTTCGTGTCGTGTTTCCGGGTCGTTTCAGAAATTCACACCCCTAATGATTATTCATTTTTGCTTCTCTTAAAAAAGCATAATAACTTTAATAACCAAACTTAACATCATAACTTGTATTCAATATAATAAATATTACAAACACTCAGCAAGACATCGTTATTAGCAAGACATAAATGCTAATATAATTCAGATAAATCATGACAAAATATCGTTATTTATCCTCAACAGATACTACAATAACCGTATTACACTTAAAAAAACCACACAGCGGTTTGAAATCAGGGGAAAATGTGCTAAGGACCAACAAACATAAACATAGTAACATACCTGATTAAGCTTAAATCAGGCAACCAACTAACCGACCGAAAAAAAACAAATCTTTAAAGCCGTCGAAGAACCTTTTCAGCAGCATCTATCGTTTGTTGAATATCCTGATCGGTATGTGCCAAGCTGGTAAAACCCGCTTCAAACTGAGAAGGAGCAAAGTAAACACCTTCTTCCAACATTCCTCTATAGAATTTAACGAATTTAACAGTATCGCTCTTTTTAGCATCCTCGAAATTATAAACCGGCCCGTCTGTAAAAAAGAAACCAAACATTCCGCTTATATATCCTCCACTAATAGCATGCCCGGCTTTCTTTCCAACGTTTAAAATTCCGTTAGTAAGTTGGTTTGTAACTTTATCCAAATGTTCATATGTTCCTGATCCTTGAAGCCGTTTAAGCGTATGGATGCCAGCTGTCATAGCAAGCGGGTTTCCACTTAATGTCCCGGCTTGGTACATGGGTCCTGCAGGAGCCACCATCTCCATAATATCTCGTCGTCCACCATAAGCACCCACCGGAAGCCCACCACCGATGATCTTTCCCAACGTGGTCAAGTCTGGAGTTATACCAAAATACTCCTGGGCCCCACCGTAAGCCAGACGGAACCCGGTCATAACTTCATCAAATATCAAAAGGGAATCGTTTTCTTTAGTGATTTCACGGAGGAAACTCAAGAACTCGGGTTTTGGTGTAATGAAACCCGCGTTCCCAACCACGGGCTCGAGTATAACCGCAGCGATTTCTCCTTTATTGGTATTGAATAATTCCTTAATCGTTTCAATGTCGTTATAGGGTGATGTTAACGTGTCTATAGTGGCGGCTTTGGGAACACCAGGGAATCGGGAAGTCCAAGAGTTGCAACACCGCTTCCCGCCTTAACGAGAAACGGATCTGCGTGACCATGGTAACACCCTTCAAACTTTATGATCTTTTGTCTATTGGTGTAAGCACGAGCAAGCCGGAGCACACCCATGAACGCTTCCGTCCCAGAGTTAACAAACCTAACCATTTCTATACTGGGTACAGCCGAGATTACCATCTCAGCTAGCGTATTTTCTAGAAGACACGGTGCACCGAAGCTGGTTCCTTTTTTCATGGTTTCAGCCAAGGCTGCAAGCACCTCATCATCCGCGTGGCCGATGATTGCCGGTCCCCATGAACCGACATAATCTATGTAGTCGTTTCCGTCAATGTCACGCATGTGAGACCCCTTGACTGAATCAATTATAATCGGTTGACCGCCAACCGAATTGAACGCACGTACTGGCGAATTCACACCTCCTGGCATCAACTCCTGGCAACAGAAAAAAGCAAAAGGAAAGTAACTGAAATCAATAAATGTATGTAGATATTTGTAGGATATCAAGAACAGAATAATACTCGTTTGAATATGAACAAACAATAAGACACACATTGTGGTTAAACGAATAATGATTTCGATTAACTTGGTGCCTAATCCGCAGGGGCCTCTATGAGAATTCATGTACCCTGTTCGAGCTCGAAAAAATGTGCCCTTATGCCTTTAACAAAATATATAAAAATTGATTTTTAAATAGGCGAACTTCTAAACCATAAAAATTGTTTTGTAAATGAGCCTATATTGGAATTGGTATGGGTATACTATTTAAATAAAATCACATATATATATATATATAAAGAGAGAGAGAGAGAGAAAGTGTACTGTACAATTAGCCTTAACGTACGATGTGTACGCGATGTGAATTCCGCACGTTATAGGGCTCAAAAACCATAAATCCACGCGTTGGAAACAAGTAAATCCGCATGTTGAAAACCATAAAACCGCATGTTATGAAACTAAATTCCGCATGTTATAAAATCCGCATGTTGTAAACTAAATTCCGCATGTTATATTTTCACATCGTACGCGTCGTACGTTAAGGCAATCTGTACGTTAACTAACCCCTATATATATATATATCGGACTTTTAAAAAAAAACATGTGCCTCTCGAAATCACGGGCCTTGTGCGGTTGTCCTCCCCGCACACCATAAAGGCCGCCCATGCTAATCTGGCAATGGTCAAAGAATATATTTACATGACAGTTTGGCGGTTAACTAACAACCGTGAAATGGCTGTTAACAAATACCAACTGCAACTGTCTTGACCTAACCGTCATTAACTAACTTATTACATACGAAATAGTGTTGGGGAATAAACATAATAACATAATGTTTATAATCTTCAACAATGTTTTCACTCAGTAATCTCAAATATTATTCATAGTTAGTATTCATGGCATTCTAACCAGCAAAAATGATTCATAAATCATTTAACTAGGGTTTCAAAATTGACCTTATCTTGCAGGGCAAAACTGTAATTCGGAACAAGAACATGATTATATCAATCTAACTATACACAATTTGCAATCTATTGCCCCTAAATTGAAAATGAATTCAACATGTACAGCAACTAATTGCAAACATTGGTTTAATTAAAGAACAAAACTAACAATTACGATCCTAAAACAAAGCTATCAAGTGATATTAGATCGTACAAATTTATTAATCAAATAAAGAAGCAAGTAAAAAAATATGTTACCTTGGCGGCGTTAAAAGCGTCTTCAGATTTTTTAAGGGTGAAATTCTTCTTCTTTTCGTCAACGGAAACGGTCATTTTAACGGAGGATGCACAGCAGCGGGTCAGAGAAGCAGCAGATCGGCAAACGGCAGATGCGTTAGTTGGTCTCTCGGTCAACTTTGACGGCCACGATAACCCTATGCCTGCCATTTCGCTTCTACTTCTCTCTGAACGGAAACTTTTAAATGTTATTTGACGTTGAAGATAAGAAAACTGTAGAGGCTGTTGAAGAAATTATATGCTTGTTTGGGTGGCCGGACCGGCGGCGAAACCGGTTTTGTTAGAGGTGGTGGGTTTGCCCATATCTACGACTTTGGTCCACTAGTTTCGTTTTTTTTGCACTTTTGACCCTTATGAAAACTTGTCAGACAAAAATGGAGGGAGTTAAATATTAAGACAAATTCTAAGGTTCGAAGGTACCCGGTTACTTATTAGACTTGTGGGTGTTGACTTGAGGCGAGGAGGCTAGATGGCTGAGGTGGTCGCTCGATACCACATAGGAATGTTGCCCCATCTTTTGTTGTATTACATAATCAATAAACGAGTTGAATATCTTTGTTGTTGGATGATGAAGAGGACAAATAAAAAAGTGAAGAAGTGTGAGGAAACATAATTGATACTGGTGTAGTAGCAGTATCGAGCTCCCCTTTGGTGTGACACCCTCCATCAGAAGCGGAGGTAGTGTATTAGAAGGGGTATAGCACGAGCTACCCCTCAACCCCGTCTATGTATCATTTTCGTAGTGTAAAAAATATATGATTTTATACAAAGGATACCCCTAATCTCAAAAAAAAATTGAGATGCCCCTGAATTCTTCTAACTCCGTCACTACCTTCCACCTTTGTTAGTTGGGCTCGTTAGTTTCGAGATACAATAACCATTTATTACATTATGTGGTTAAAAAGAATGAGGTTTTTAGGATTTTCATCTAAAACATGATTTCAGTTACAATACCTTTGTGAAATGCAAAATAATAAAGTACATTTAACAACTTCATGTTATCTATATGCATGTTCAAATATATTATAGGGGGCGTTTTTTTTTTCTCGCCATGTGCCTAAATTTTTCGAGGATTTTTGGAGACAGCCCTGGCTTAAGGCGTTATATTTTGACTATGTTGGACACCGAGAGACAGTCTTTTGTTTTCGTGCAGACCATGAAACTAGGTTTGAACCTAGATAGACCGTAATAGGAAAAAAAAAACAAGTGCATATCAAACTTGATTTTCTAATATTCTCTCTCTAACTAAGGCCATGGAGCAACGTGTAGCTTGGACCGTAATAGGAAAAATCATTGTGAAGACAGCGGCTTGGTGAACACATTTACATTCTAATCTTCGGTAGAAATAAACTAATCTGAAAGCTCTCGTTGTGCACCATTTTTCCTGGACAAAGTGAAAATCAACTTCTACATGCTTTGTACATGCAAGAAAAACAGGATTCGTTAAATGATACGTAGCACCAAGATTATCACACCTTAATGTAGGGACCGACATAACGGGATCTCAAAGTTCGTGTAGAAGTGTCTTAGGCTAGGTGAGCTAATCGGCTAACGCCTTGTATTTTGAATCTGTTGACGACCAAGAGATCTTTTGTTTTCATGCATGTGACAACTCGTAACTTCCAGGTAAAAATCCATTTGTTTCTCTTTTATAAATCAAATCTTATACTTATTTTATTTGATGAATTGATTATATTCTTATCAAATTGTATTTTATGCATGTCGCGTTGAACCGACCCGAACTGTTGAACTAAAGCACATGTCTTGCTTGTCGATTCGACCCACTCACGTAGCTCGAAACTTATGAGGCCCGAACCTTAGCATGAATATTATACATTTATATTAATTAATTAATTATTCATTTTTATTAGTTAATTAATTATTAATTGTTATTAGTAGATTTTATGTAAAAAATAATAATAATGATAATAATAACAATATCTAATCAACACATCGTGCAACCCACTTTTCCTTTTTTTCCTTTTGAATTTCGGCCCAACATGCTAAGGATTTAGAATTCTTTTTTTGTTCACCGCTAACACTTCCTTTACCCATTCTTATGGCTTGCGACCCAACAACCCACACCCACTTTTTACCTTTAGTTTACACGGCCCAACCCCTTTAATTCCTAATCGTCACTATGAAACCTCCTTTTAATTGTTACGTAATTACATGTGTTTTGATAACTCTCAAAACAAAACCCTAACCTACACAAAACCTATATGCGATCACCTGCTGCCCCACCCTCTCTCGCTACTGTTGACCATAAAAAGAGCACTCAAAGCTTCAACTTGTTTCGGCTCAAGGTTAATCCATACACCCTTCATCACTAGGTATCGTGTTTCGAGTTTTTATGCTTAAATCTTTTTTTGTGCATTAGTTCTTCGTTATAGGCTGCGTCTTCTGCGATGATAATGATGATTTCCGTTTTGACGATTACATGTGGTATATGGGTATTAGAAATCACATGGTTGGGTTATATTTGATCATGAGTTTTATTGGGTCACTAGGGTTTTAAATTATGGGTAGTATCTTGTATCTTGTGTTTTATAGAGTTAGCTTGGGTACGTTTTAGAATTAAATAATGATGTTTGGGTGTTATTGTGGATCACGGGTTTGGGTATGTCTCTCGGGTGTTATTGATGGGCTAAGTAGTGATAAATTAGTTGTTTCATAATCTAGTTTATGGTAGAAACCTGCTATGGTTAATGGTCATATGTTGTTGGATTCATAAATTTGTCGTTTGTGGGGTTCGGGTAACAAAACAGCTTCTGTCCAGAACGTTACAACCGACTTTAATAGGCTGTAACTTGGTCAAAAGTTAATAAAAACTTATGTTTCTTAAGTCTCTGGTAAACTTCCAGGAAATACCTTTCAAACTCAACTGGAATCTCATTTTTTCAATGTTGTTTGGTATTTTAAATGATTTATTTCGTGTCAAAGGTGTAGGCTGCATTTTCTGTCAAAATTTGCAGCCCATTACGAAAGAATAAACGAGGATTTTTAAATAATTTTTGGCATAAATTGTCATCGGACAGTTATAATCAAATCTAGGTGTAAAGAATGGTTTTTAATGCTTTTTCTGTAAAGATTCAGCTTATGAGAAAAATATACTAGTATTCGGGAATTGAATAACATGTGGTGTCAAAATATCATAATTTTATGAGTTCGTTTAGTATTTTAAATAAATTCCGGAAAACTGTCTAAAATCAAACATAAAACCGCAATGAGCTGAAAGTGTTTGTAAACATTTTAAATGTGCATACATGTTATCATAAGGTGTTGTATGATAATATAACATTACTAGGAGACAATGAATGCGTTTATGAAATAATATGATCATATGCCTAAACTTACCTAAACGAGTTACTGCATGACAACATGATTATGTGGCTAAGTGTTAGACTACGTGTAGAAATTCATAAATTGAACTAATTGAAACGGTAAACATATTAGGACGATGTTGACATTCCTGATTATCTTTCAAGTTTAATATCGAGCAAACAAAGGTGAGCTCACAACTCTTTTCTAAAAGCATACGTCCCTGGTTGCAATTGGATCAGAATAGGTCAAGATTAGACCCGACCTGTTTTTTAAAGGTGTATAACCCTTCAAATTAGGTCAAAACCGGTTGCAATTGGATCAGAATAGGTCAAGATTAGACCAAATTGCTCAAGGGAAAGGTGTTCTTACCAGAATTAGAACCAAAATTGGACCAATTTCGAGTCAAAACGAGTGTCCATTGTGCGAAATCAACATCAGCCAAGAGTTTCATGATGTCGCTGTGATTAATGAAGGAGAATTTTGGGGGTTTGATGAACAATGGACAGGGGAGACGGCGTATGAAGAATGATGGTGGGATTAGGTTTAATAATGTTGGATGTTTTAACATTTAACCCCTCTCTATTTTTACTAGTTTACACTTGGTCCCTAAACTTTCAATTTTGTAGATAAAAGGTATAAAATTAATGTTTTTTATATATAAATTTATACATAAAAAACCCAATCCGATTAATCCTGATTAATCCCTAGGCGGTACCCCCACCGCCCGACTAGAGCCTAGCTCCTTCTACAACATTGACCCCACGTATGCCTACCCGGCAATCTAATCAGTAATATGTAGGGACTTTCAAGATAGAGTTTTTGTTTAGTCCCAGTGTACTATTCCACCTCTAGTGGATAATGTTTCAGATATCCGAATTTTTGGAATCGGATAGTAATTTTAAAATTTTCGGATATCCAAAATTTTAATTTTTATTTTTGGATATCCAAAACAATCCAATATATCTGGTTCCGAATATTAAAAAATAATAAAAATAAAATTTAAATAATATATTGGATATTCGGATATCTGATTCACCATCTGATCGGTTGATGCATATGAAACTACTATAGAAGTATATGCACATTATAATATCTTCTCCTACTTTTCATATATACTCGGTATAGATTGACTATTGCCTCTAGATTGACTATTTACTCGTTACATTTATATATAATCATAGTATTATCAATTGCCTCTAGATTGACTATTGACTCGTTACATTTATATAAACATAGCATTATTAAAATACTAATCTTATCACATTTATATATAATCATAGCATTATCAAAATATTAATCATCATATTATATATTATTTGTTGTCTTGGATAAAAGGCGTGTAAAACTTTAGAAAGATTAATTTCAATTTAAATTATAAAAACAAAAAATGAAAAAAGTCAAATTAATAAAGCTTAAATTGTACGAAAGATAAAGTTTTGTTATTTATGTTGAAATATCTTTACATGTTTTAGATATTCCCCCTTATATATAATCATAGGATTATCAAAATATTAATCATCATATTATATATTATTTGTTGTCTTGGATAAAAGGCGTGTAAAACTTTAGAAAGATTAATTTCAACTTAAGTTTTAAAAACGAAAAATGAAAAAAGTCAGATTAATAAAGCTTAAATTGTAAGAAAGATGAAAACTAAGGTTTTGTTATTTATGTTGAAATATCTTTACATGTTTTAGATATTCCCCCTTATAGCATTTACAATCAAAATTCTTACTATATCACTACAATTACACTAAAAATACTACATTTTTTCTCTTATTTTCAATTAATAATATTTTTTATACTTTTATCATTAACTTTTTAACTTTTCTCTCTCCTCTACTCACAATCACTTTAAAAAGATATTAAAAAACTATATAGGCGAACAGTATCATCTCTAAATTTACTGATGAACAGTAACTTTTTCTCTTTTTTCTCTCTCCTTCACTAACAACAATTTACAACCACTTTCACAAATATAAATGCTACACTCACATATTTTTGAAGGTTCCATTGTGAATGCTCTTATGTATTTAATGTACAACTAGTGGCCCTTCTTACGCTTCACAACGGGTTTCCTCAGCAGTATTTTTAGTTTGGTTCATTACGTTATCGGTTTGATTTGCTATAGTATTGCTTTGATACCGTCGCTTGGTATAGTTACAACAAAAAAATATGCCCGACAGGATATCGGTACGTGTTTTATATTGATCGGAAACTATAAAATCGCATACCAGTATTGACACCAATGTTATTTGTCCAGTATTGATTGGACTAGTTACTTACATTATCTGTTTCGTTTGTTACAGTATCGCTTTTATATACAATATCGTAAAACTCGGCCGACTTGGCCTTGGAATCAGAATCGGGGGGTCCTGTATAGCAATTTTCACCAACTCGGTAACAAGGGACTCGGACTCGGTCAAAGTTTGAACTCATGCATGACTTGGTGGAATCAGGAGGACTCGGTCAGACTCGGGTAAGACTCGATCAAACTCGGACAGTACCTCAAAATTGGGATGTAATTTCCCTAACTCAAGGTTAATTATCTTGGAAAAATTAATTGTATTTGTAGATTTCATATGAATTCCAAACATATGAATCCCGATAATTAATGTTTTTTATTATTTACCATCTCGGCTACTCCGTCCTAGGTCGAGTACTCACAACTCCCCAGTCGACCGGTATTGGTTCGATTCGTTACTTACCATTACCATACTAATACTCGCTATAGCTTATATATAGTGTTGTAAAACTCAGCTGACCTGGCCTTGGAATCAATAATCGGGGTCCTCTTTAGCGATTTTTACCAACTCAGTAACTATGAACAAGACTCAGTCAAACTCTACCATGACTCGGTGGAATCAACATGAATCGTCAACTGGATCAAAGTTTGGGCATTACCTCAAGTTAAATGACATTAACCCCAATAATCAAATCAGTCTATTTTTAAGACACACATATTACCAAAATGTCACAAAGTGATGTCAACTATTAAACAAACTTATTCAATGGTCAAGCCCACTTCCTACACTCTGTAGCAAAATCACACTTTGTAAAGGGACCTCACCCTATATATATAATCTATCTTGTTTTCGAATGATAAGTGGGAATGATTTAAGATTTTATGGAACTTGCCTTTTTTATATATGTATATATAATTCGTTTTGTCTTTCAGTTTTATTTACTTAATATTTTTAAATGTATATGGTGTCTTTCTTTTTTTCATTTATTCTTATATTTTCTATTTATATATGTATTGATTCAACTATATTATAGGGGCATTGTTTTTTTACTTGCCTCCCATTTTCTTTCTTTTTTGAGAATTCTTAGGGATAATTGTGGCTTAAAGCCTTGTATTTTGACTCTGTTGATGACCGAGAGATTTACTTTTGTTTTCATGCGGACCATGAAACTAGGTATGAATCTGGATAGATAGCATATTCTAGACCCTTTAATATAAATGCAGACCATGAAACTAGGTATGAACTTGGTAAATTTAATTCCGTTAGCTATAGGGACTCAATATGTAGCGCTTTTCAGAGTACAGGAACTCAAGTTTCCAAAGGTTATATTTGAGGACTCAAGTTGATGCCGCCCTAAATCACAGTAACACAAATTGCACTTTATTAAAAAAACTCATTTGTTCGGGATTACCTCCTGAGCTCCAATAATTTCAAATCTGATTTGGTTGGCAAAACTTCAAGGTGAACTCCTAATTTTCGACCAAACTAAACCGTATATTGAACATACAGGTGGGCACTAGAAGCGACTAACCAGCGTCCCACAACCAGTAGCAGGCTTCCGGGATGCCGATACTTGTGTAAAATCGAAACCCCCCTCCTTGACAAGTCTTAATGTAGATTTGAGTTTTTGGACTCTCATTCTCGATCTAGTGCTCTTAGAGGGATTTTGAGGTATTTTTAGGGTTCTAAACCATCCAATAGAGGATCCCAAACAAGTTTGTCAAGATACAATCAAGGTTTTGGAAGATCACTCATCAACAATGAATGGCTAATGCTTTAAAGATCATCCTTGAGTGTAGGGTTGTAAGTTTTACGGTTTTATTTCTTGCACAGTTGGTGTGAAACAATAATCATTATACTCTTTTGGTTGAAACTACATGTTATGAACTCATGAAAGTTAAGATTTTCTTGCATCATTGACATTGTGAGATGATAACTAATATTAGTCTTGATTCATGCTAGGATTTGTTAGTTGTTCTTGATTCATAGAACATACATTTTTTCGGGATTCATATCCTAAAAGTTTTCTTGCACCATTTACATATGATAGACGAATGTATATCTCTCCAATTAGGTTTTCAAATTAATAAATTCAAGAAGTCGATTGTGTTTCATAAAAATCAAACTTTTTGTGTAAATTTTCCCTAATTGTTTGCTTGTAAACTGAAACCTGGGTGTGATCATTTCTTTTACATACTTGTTTATAACTAATCAATTTTTCGTTAACAACGTTCTTAACCAAAATCAATCAAAGATTATAGCAAACTTCATAATTGTTCTTTTTATTGTTTCTTAAATAGTATAGATAATCAAACAACTCTTGTAATACTGACCAAATGCTTTTTGTAGATACGATACCCCATGAACTGACTGATGTCAAAGTGTCAATCAAAAATTAAGAATAAACTCGATATTGGTCACCTTAATAGATAGGCAACTTGAGTGCCAAACCACAAGGAGTATAATATTCGTGAATTTTGAGTATTTAGTTGTTAATCATTTTTGGTAATTGTGACTCTTACCGCATGTGATTCATTATTTAATGCAAGTATCATTATTCATTAAGATTGTTGATGAATTCATTATGTCACTTTACGTTATTAGTTATTTATGTTATGCAGACAAATTAAGATCTAATTTAATTAATTAGTTAATAAATTCGATTAAATCAAGTTTTTAAATTAATGCATACTTTTTGGATTTTTGCAATTTAAACCTTGAAACATTAAAACTTGATCTACAAATTTAACAATTTTAATTTACTAGCATCTAATTTATGGTTTTGTTATGAATAAACAATATAATAGAGACTTTTACTTAATTAACTCAGGGATCTCATTGACAAAACCTCGTGGTTGAGAAACTATGTTGACTGGTTATATTACATATATTTTCATGTTATTTGTATTAGCTTCAAAATGTCACATCCATCCAATCATAAAATCATAATCATAACTAAGAGATAATTAATATATCCCATTTAATGTGATCATCCAATCATACTTAACTGATAGACGTCGAAGTACTAAAAAAACATCTCGTTAATGTATAATCTAAAGGGTGGTAGGGGTGTAATCGGTGAGTGGGGTGTTTGAGTGGGTTCATCAATTGGTGACATCGTCGCCACCCCTCTTTCGGTGAGTGGTAACTCAAACAAAGGTGTTGAAATCGGTGGGTATTCACCGCACAAGAAGAGAAGAGATGGAGGGGGAGAGAGGGTTAGTGGTGGGCTCCACCCCTTTTTCAACAAATTATAAATTTTTTATTTATTAATATTTTTTTAAATGTTTACCACTTTTCATGTGTTTGAGTACCCTAGTGTTTGAGTGCAAATTGAGTAGTGAATGGAGAAGTTGATATGGCATGATTTTATTGGTTAAAAAAAAAGTTTACTACTCCCCATTTGGGGAGTGTCCCTTCCACCCTAAGTACTACATTTAATAAGATAAGAAGTAAGGGATCTGTTAGGCTACTCGGTGTGGGTGACGGGCCTCCCTGGAGGACGACCCATCACGTCAGCATCCACGTCAGAGTCCTTGGAGGACGCCCCTCCAAGGATGGAACCAAGGAAATGGGTGACGACCCAACCCACCTAGTTTTGTTTAATATTATAGCCGTCCACCACACCACCACCATCAGCTCCACCTCCGGCCACCACTCTCACCATCGTCTTCATCTCCTGTAACCGTCATAATCACCAAACACCACCACCAGCTCCACCTCCGGACACCACTCTCACCAACGTCTTCATCTCCGGTAACCGTCATAATCACCAAACACCACGATCAGCTCCACCTCCGGTTCACCGTCAACCTTCATCTCCGTCGAGTTTTCGACGGAAACCGTTGTCGGCGTCTCTATTGTGAACCACAACTACCAGAAAGATTTGTTTGGTGTGGTGGCTGTGGAGGTGGTAGCGAGTGGTGATGTTCACGGTGGAGGTGGGTGGTGATTTTGACGGTGGTGGTTGATGTTCACGGTGAAGGCCACAATGGAGATGGATGTTAATATGAGTCCCGTCTTCAACGTCTCCTAGGAGACTTCCGCGACGACGCCTGACCACCCGGGGTGGTGTTTGGGGGCGTCGCCAGGCCAGGCCGGGCCTGGACGACCCCACACCGAGTGGCCTTAAAGTAAAACTACATAGTACAAACAATAATATCCTAGAGGAGGAGCATTTGTTGATGATATCAATCGGGCGGGCATTACCCGGTTCAGCTCTCAACCCACTTCAACACTATAAAACCTTCACCATTTTCAGTCTTCTCACACCCCACACAATTTCCATTTATCATTCACCTCATTAGTAATAGATGGAATCCAGCCTTGGAAAAGATAGCTTTCTTGCCAAGACATGGAAGCGTTGTCGATCCATCCCGCTCAGCCGCAGCCGCGTTGGGGGCTTGTCAAAGAGCAAAGCATGGAACCGCGAGAAGAAAATGACACCCGAAGGGTTTATTCCGATGTATGTGGGACCGGATAACCAAAGATTCGCGGTGAAGACCAAGTACGTGAATCATCCATTGTTTACTATGCTTTTAGAAGATGCGGCAACCGAATGCGGTTACAAGCCTGATGGCCCTATAGTGCTTCCGTGTGATGTGGATTTGTTCTACAAGGTGTCGTCCGAAATGCACGTGAATGATCGAGTGCAGCCATTTGGATGGAGTTGTGTGTTTGGATTGTGTAGTGCGTTTAATCCAAGTACAAGTCGTCAATTGGGGATCAACGGTGCAGATCGGATGGGTAAAGGGTATGGTTCTTTCGAAGCGTTAACACCTTCGAGATTGATTAAGATGAATTAACTTGGTTTATCATAACTTGTCTAAGCTAACATATCGTGTTCATGTATGATGTTTAAAGATTGTTTGGTACAAAACCAATTTTAACCACAATTATATGTTACATACTTCTATATTTTTGTCTCTTCACATGTGTAAAATAACTTTTTATCTTTACTTTATATTGTCTCTAAATACACATCAAGTAATATGTTACATAGTTTCAAAAGTGTATATGTAAGGGTCAGTTTTGTAGCATTATGACGGAATGGGTACCAGGCATCTTGTTGTGGTCACCGATACCGATGTCGGGAAATGGTGTTCCCGCTTCTCGTCATTCTTCTACATCCTTCTCCATCCCGCCTAATTCATTTCCTTCTACGTGTCCACTCCAGTTCAGAAGAAAACTTTGCTTGCTTTCTCTGGTACAAGGTCTTCTGCAGGCCCCCTCTCACTTACAGGAGGGCCCACATAAGCAACCCCATCATCCCGTTCCCACTCCTTGCCACTTTCACTCTTTAAATTATGAAATCAGGCTACATTAACGATCTGGTCTCGATTTACTCGGTTTACCTTTTTGACTTGAAAAACAATTGAAACCAAACCATAAACACCCACACCATGAATTTTCTTAAAAACTGTTTGTGACAATAACATCTCGTTTGGTAAATGTTCATGTACCGTTCATAAACACGTTTCTTTCCTTAATAAACCACTAAGAACAAAGTCTTATTCGTGTTCGTTCGATTCATTATGCCCTAGTTGTATAGGCAAGTGGGATACAGACATCGGTAGGGAGAGTTATATAAAAATAGGGGACATCAATGTGCTAGCCTAATATTCTAAAAGGGGGAGGATCTAAAAGAAAATTTAATTAAGAAAAGAAAAAGAATAAAATATGTAATTATAAAATATTAAATAGTTTTTTTCTTTATTTCATTTGTTATTATCTTTGACTAATTAATTAGTCATAAAGACTATCATCGATCCTCCACACTAAATGTTTTTGTCAACACAAATAAAAATTTATCTTACACATTTCGAAATTTACCTTACACGTATTAAAATTTATCATACACTTTATCTTACACGCGTCGTAATTTATCTTACATTCTAGATTATTAAATACTTTTTTTGAAAAAAGAATATATATATTGAAAATAAGTTATAAATTTAACGTAGTTAGTTATTAAAGAGGAAGATTCCAAAATAATGATCTATGTAAGTTTACCAATATACATTTACAATAATATTAAGAGTAAACTGTAATTTTACCCCCTGTGGTTAGAGGTACTGACATCCTTACCCCCTATTTCCAAAAAATGTTGTCTTACCCTTTGACGTTTTGTAATTGTATCAGTGTAATTTAAGAGAAAGATTACAAATTTAATGTAGTTAGTTAGAAAAAGACATCAATTTTTTAGAGATAGGAAGCAAAGGTGTAAGTCACTCCTAACCATAAAAGCTAAATTACAGTTTACTTTTTTTATATTAACTTGAACCCTAGACAATCCATATAAGAAGAGGTCACACGCTTAACCAATTCGGCTAGGTACTAAGCATGGGGTGGGGGATGGGGGAAAACGAAAGATGTTCTTTTTTAATTTTTTTTAAAAGGATATTAATGGAAAAAAATATTTATTGAAATAAGCAATTTCAAAAATATTATCAGAATAAGTGTTTTACTATATTTCCTTGTTTTAACTAATTTGCTATAATTCGTGTCTTTTTAGTTTTTATAAATCAATCTAGTATCACTTTTATATTTTTTTTCTTCAATCAATATATATATATATATATATATATTGGAGAGTTCAAATGAGAAGAAAAATTTTGTAAGAATAAAAAGAACTTTTAAACCGATAGAAATTCTACATTTTACTTCATTAATGTGTGTATTTAATGTTATAAAAAAGGGCATATAGGTAAATCTATAATTTTCATTAATTAGCTAATTAATTAAACTTGTAACTCATTTTTTTTCATATACTCTTTAAAGATAAAATAATTTATGGTGTAGGACAATTTTCGACATGTGTATGATAAATTTTAGTGTGTGTAGGATAAATTTTGAAATGTGTAGAGTAAATTTATATGTGTGTAGGGTAAATTCCGGTAAATGTAAGACATATGTAGGATAAAGTTTGAAATTTGTAGGATAAAATGTTTTTACTTTATTAATGAGAAATAACATAATTAATGAGATAAGTTATAAACTATTTAATGTTTTACCATTATGCTCTTTCTTGTTTTTCTTCTCACATTAAATTTCTTCTCAAATGAAACTTCCCTATATATATATATATATATATGAGAATTATAGAGATAAAACTCATTTAAGTAAAAAAAAACTCAAGAAAACCTTATGTGATATTTTTTTTGTAAAAAAATTAGGAACTGTAAGTTATATGTTAATGAACGTTTTGTAACAAAACAAAAAACAAAAAACGCCGAAGGGTTTTTTTATAAAATTTTTAAAATTCAGTGTTTTTATATATATGCTAAAAATCGAATTTTTAAAATTTTTTATAAAAAAAATCCACTCGGCGCTTTTTGTTTTTTTTTTGTTTTGTGTTACAAAACGTTCATTAACATATAACTTACATCCCCTAATTTTTTTACAAAAAAATTGTTAAATAAGGTTTTCTTAACTTATTATATAATTTTTAATTATTTTATAATCAAACCATTTATATATATAATTTTGTCACATTGTAATGAATAACACTGTTGTGCATTGTGCTTTATTATTTGTGTGTGGATATTTGTTTTGTACCTTTAGTTATTTTGGTGTCTTGGTTATTTAGTTAACATGTTACATTATGATTACACCTCATTACATGTTTCGGTATTTAGGGGTTTGAAAACCCTTTTGGATTTCTTGGTAGACGGTTGTTTTCTCTCTCTTGCATCTTTTCATATTCTAGTGTTTTATTAGTTTCAGGTGCTTTTGACGTTGTCGTTGACAGCGCTGTGCGTTTTACTTTCGACTGGTTTTACGTTGTTACTAATTGTTTTGTTGCTTTGTGTTGTTTACAAAACATCGATATTATTCATGGTGTTCTTAGCCACTGATGTGGTTTTGGTTTTATTACTGTCGTAAACCTTTTGATTTTTTGTTTTTGTGTTGTTTTCTTAGGGCAATGACAGTTATTTCCTTATTTCCTTTTTGGACGGAGCAATGAATAAATTTTGGATGACGTTTATGCGGTGATGGTTGTTTCTTTTACATCTCAAAACAAAAGCTTTTAGTCGGTGATTGTTGTTTGTCGACCTACGATTCAATTTGTGTTTTATGTGATGATGGTTGTTCTTTAGAACTTGAGCTTTGAACAAATTGGTGTTGTCGTTGACTGTTGTGTTCCGAACACCAAATTGGTGATTGAGTAGCAACCAGTATTCCGAGCCTTTAAATGTTATTTATTTACAATAGATAAATTTGTAACGTTGATATGCATAACATTGTTTTGAATTGTGATTTATTTGTTGTTTCAGCAGCTTTGTGGTGTATCTTTAGGCATTGTGGTTATATTTGATTATTTGGGTGACACACTTACATTTTTGGTCTGTTATTAAAAGGTTTTATATCCGTTTACTCATGGACTGTTTTGTTCTTTCGGGTAACCAGGTTGCTTCACATAAGCCTTTGATTGCAGCCATGATTCTTCTGAGCCAACTAAACAACAATTTATTTGTCCTTTAATTAGGTTGACATCTAATTTTTGGTATATTGTTTTAGTTTGTAAGAAAATGTCGTCAACAAATGAAGACTTTCATATCACCTTCAGTTTTAATGCATTTTATTGGCCGTAATTATTCAACATATTGATGTACATGATTATCAATTAAAAACTCATATTCCTAAAGTTACTTTAATTTTATTGATAACCATAGGGCAAAAACTGTAAACAGAATAAATACTATTCATGATTGTTAGTAATAGATAAAGATAATAGATAATAAATTTTAATAATAATTTCAACTATATTTTTATTTTCTTTCACTTTTATGTCTCATATTTTACAATTTCAATTTATATATCTTATAGATCCCGTCATCAGAAAATTCACGAAACCTACTGATACTAGAGGTTGATGCATGCATTATTTTATTACTAGAACATGATCTAAGAAAAACAAAATAATAATCATATTAGTTAAAGAAATCAATGAGAATTGAGAACTATTTCTATGCTCACAATATTTTGTGTTTCATTCATATGTAATTATAATAGAAGTATATACATAGTGTATTATCATCTCTTACTTTTCTTATATACTCGGTCTAAATGACAACTATCTCGGTACATTTTATATATAATACATTGGATGATCACGATTAAACATCATACTACTTGACGCCTTGAATAAAAAGGTGTGTTAAACTTTAAAAGCCTTAACTTCAACTTAAGTTTTAAGGATTGTACGGATTGAAAGATTAACATATCTAAAGATTAAGATGTCATAAGTCATAAGTCGTAAATATATGATTATATAGTTAGTTTAATAAAAAAGTCAAATTAATAAAGCCTAAAGTTGTATGAAAGATGAAAACAAAGGTTTTGCTATTTATGTTGAAATTTTGGATATTTTATCCCTTGTGTATTTAATGAACGACTCAAGCTTTGTACTACTTCAATTTTCAATATAAAATATACATATATTGTGGTTATACTTAAAAAAGTTATAAAAATTGTAGGTAGCTGATAGGACGTGCTACAATTATATATTATCAATTAGCAATATTTGGATGATTTGATATGTTGTAGCTAAAGCTTTGTTTCTTTTTTGTGTATATATGACTTGTATCTTTGGTATTTATGTGTACCCTCTAGTGGTATATAAGTTGACCTTTTGTGTGTTAGTGCTTCATTTGCATGCTTGGAGTTTTACCTCTCCATCTTTTGGAAGGTGATAAACCCAAAAAGAGACAAGAAAAACAATTTCTAGATCTGAAGTCAATAAGTTAACTCATACAACATCACACATGGTGAAAAGATGATAACATGAAATTTATGTTCAAAAACACCAAGTCGGTCAACAAATCATAACATGTGGATCTTAAAATGCAATATAATCATCATTTGGGTTTTAAATCATAACACAACCAATAAAGTTCCAATCTTTAACACAAACAATGAGTAACAAATCCCAAAAAAGCCATCAACTTTATTCAATAATCATCCATATTCTAATCAATCACATAAAACAAAACTAGCCAACCATCATCAGTAAACGAGTCATGAAATCAGATCTAGAATAAAACATCATCACCACAAGTTTACAAATTCGACATCTAGTCTAAAATGAGGAAAAAAACAATGACCAAAACCAACGTATACTCACCGGTCTTCACCTGCACTCCCAAGCTCTGAAGCACAGAAACGTCCTGGAGCAGCCGTCTCCCGTCCCGGGGACTGCAAGGGGACGGAAACGCGACGGGTACGGCCGGGAAACGTCCCCGGCGGTTAGGAAACGTGGAGGAAACGGGCAGGCGAAGGGGACGGCGAAGAAACGTCCAACCGAAACGTTTCCTGCGTGTTTGTGGTGAAAATCGACAACCCCAATGGCGATCCCCAAACTCTCAAGAACCAAACCCAAATCCAGATCCCCAATTTGGCTCCTTACAGTCACCATCTCCGCAATCGCACTCCTCTACCTCTTCTCATCTCTACTCTCAACCACCGGATCAAACCCACTTCAAACCCCCATTTTACAGTTCAACAATCACAATAATCGCATTCATCACAGTGATTCAGAGAAGTTTTTGTATTGGGGAAACCGAATTGACTGTCCCGGAAAACACTGTGAGTCGTGCGAAGGTCTCGGTCATCAGGAGTCCAGCCTCCGTTGTGCTCTTGAAGAAGCAATTGTGTTAAAAAGGTTTGATTTTTAAGTTAATTTTTTGAGTTTAAGTGCACATTGTTGGAATATTTCACTTGATTTTGTGAAAATTGAATTGGGTTGTTGAGATTAGGATTGGTAGAACAAGATCCAGATTTTTTTTTTTTTTTTAATAATTCAAGTGCAAAGTTTGTGGTGAAAATCGACAAGGATCGTATTCAAGAGTTAGAGCACACTTGCTCGGTATAAAAGGTACGAAAATATGAAACCGTAGGACACTGAAAGGTTTATCAGGTTTGGGTCGGGTTGCTGATCAAAGTTATAATACCCCTGCTCTTTCAAATTTATAATTTTTCTGTGTGTTGGGTATTTCAAGTTTATCATTTATTCAATAAAATGATAATAACTAATTTGAGTTTTTGTGTTACATTATCTTTGATATATATTTATTTTTTTATATGTTTTTATTCCCGTACCCGTCCCGTCCCCGCTTCAATTTTTTAGTTTTGCCGTTTCCCGTTGTAACATCCGTAAAAAACGGATTTACCAAACCCGCTCCGTTTATCAACCGAACAGTCGGTCAAAATTTTCGTTGCGAATTAAATGCCCAAAATAGTTTTTAAACGATCCGTAATCAATTATTATACGGGAATATATATTTAGTTTTCGAAAAACTGTCAAAAATCGCAAAATAAAAATGATTTGCATCTGCCGGGTTTCGAACCCGGGTCTGTACCGAATCAGCAGTGACTTATCTCTCAACACATAAACCACTGCGCCGCGGACTTTGTTTGTGATATAATAGAATCATTTAATTGTTAAAGTGTCGTTACGAATTCAAAACCGGCGCCCAATCAGTTCAGTCGTCGGAATCCCGGTAAACTCGCGAGTCTTAACTACGATTTACGTTATAACGTAAACCATTAACCACACATCGGTTATAACCGATGTTTGAAGTCCGCGACACTTTTCAAAACCGCCGGAAAACTTAAACTGATGAATACAGTCGGAAATCAGACCAAATGCATTTCCATTTTCCCCTATAAATTCACCCTCAAACCATTGAAGACCTTTCGCTCAAAATCACATCTTTTCACGGCGTAATTCCACTCGCCGGAATAAACCTGTTCGTCGCCGGAAAACCGGTTTCCCCATTGCCGAGCTTTTCTGAACCTCTGAAGCTTATACCGGAGATACCCATACTCTTTACAAGCTTTTCGGAGACTTGCTGCTGCAAGACACCTGACGCCGGAGTTGAATCCTGTCGCCGGAGTTCTGCCGGAAAACAGAGAGTCCTGTCGGTATACTTTCTCCGCCCAATTTCTTTTCCTTTTTCACATTTATCTCACCGTAATGAACTGTAAAACACTATCAAACCGATGAAAACTTTGAACAGTCGATTTCCGAATTCTGGTTCAACCTTGATGAAGAAGACGATGTATCTCGTTATATTATAAGTATAATTAAAATCATGAAATTAATCGGGTTAGACACACAGTCCAGCGGTGGACTGTGTGCACATAAAACGTTAATAATACAAAGGTCTCGAGTTCGATTCCCGTCTCACACACGCTGCTTTAATAAAAACCATTGTTTTTGTTTACTGAACCGGAGCCGCCTTAGATATATGTCAAGTATATTGATAACCGGAATAATAACCAAGTTAGACACACAGTCCAGCGGTGGACTGTGTGTTTGTTTATATCGCTGGTCACGAGTTCGAGTCCGGTCTTCAGTACCGACTCGGACAATTATCTCTTCTTTTTAATTAAGGCAGAAAAGGAAATAAATAATTAGTATTTAAGTATAATAAAAATCGAATGATATAACATGTTGAACACACAGTCCAGCGGTGGACTGTGTGTTGGATTAAACCACAGGTCCCGGGTTCGAGACCTGTGGAGCGCACCGCCGAATCGCTTAAAACTATTTTTAAAATAAAATGATTTTCAGTTTAAACTAATTAGTATATATATATAATTAAAATCAGATATACAATGGGTTAGACACGTAGCTCAGTTGGTAGAGCTGCGTGCACGCGTACGGGAGGTCTCGGGTTCGAGCCTCACCCAGCGCACAACAATATGCCTCGAACCGGTCAACGCCAGTCAAAGTCAACAGGTCAAAGTCACTGTAGCAAAAATAAAATAATTTTTTTTAATTATTTTTATTTAATTATTTTAATTAAAAATCAATTATAAATACTTAAAAATAACATTTTTAAGGTTAGAAAATAGCCTCAAACTCACAAAAATACACCCAACAATCCTACTAAAATAGTTTAATAAAATCCGTTTACTTACCAAACCATAATGCGATTTATCTAGGTTAAATCTCACTCGTGGTTAAAACCACTTCGCGTGCATTCAACGTCATCAACCGAACGCACCCACTGTGAGTGAATCTTACAATTCCCCCTTTTTAAATTACACGTTTTGGGGTGTGTCATGTGTTATGAAATTAATTAATTTATTTATTTAAACTTGTGCCATACCACATCATGACTTAAACTTAGATTGTTTCTATTGTTATGATTTACTTATATTCCTTTTGTCAAATTACATGAAACTCATACATTAAGCCCATCAGTTCCTCGTGGGAGACGAGTAGAACATCGCGTGCTTCACATCAAATTCATTATTGTTCATGTGTGTATCATTGAGTTTATATTGTTTGTAGTTGTGTTATTCATATTATCATGTTTATGCAAGTCATTCATTAGGCCCCTCAGTTCCTCGTGAGAGACGAGTTGAGCATCGCGTGCCTTTAATTGTACCATTATTGTTCATGAGTGTTTCATTTAACATCTTATGATTGTTGATCAAGTTACATCTAATTTTACTCATGTTTGGTTGTGCACATATTTCATAATCAATGTAAATAAATTGTTCAAATGTTTTCCATAGGATTCACTCGCCAACATTATGTTGATCCAAAAACCTTTTTACACATGATACAGGTGAACAGGTTGAAGCAAGGAAAACATAGGATATGCCTTAGAAGAGAACAAAGAAGCTAGATTGTTAGTTAGATCATGTTGTAGCAATCATTGTAAATTTCCATTTAATTTGTATTAATGAATATGAAACGCTTAATAAATGTCATGAGCTTTGATGATAACCCAATCATGCCCCGATCACCTTTTCCGCTGCGGGTCGGGGTGTGACAGATTGGTATCAGAGCCATGACTATAGGGATATAGGATAGGTTATTAGACCCTTAGAGCCTATACTATAGTCTGCCTAAATTTTAAATTGATTAGGTGGTTACATACAAACTTGTGATATTTATTTGTTTCATATTTGTTTACATTTCAGTCAAACATACATGCTCATATACATATTCATTATACATATATACATATTCATTATACATATATCGATGTTCATGAATTCAATTTATTTTCATATTCTCATTATCCAAAGATTTTGTGCAATTTTCAAATCTCATCAAAGTAAGTTCTGCGACGGGCATGTAGTAACTGGAAGGGTACGAGTACCGGTAGTCGGAACGTCCTGTCTAGGCTGGCATTCGTATAAATCCAATATAACGGACCAGTTTGCCTACCTGGGGACCAACGATGAGAGTACGAAGGACCTATTAGGCCAAAGCATGCCACACCAAACGTCGTTCGAACTAACCCTACTTTGAGGTGTCACCGTGTCTACACCTGGACACATTCCGAACATCACACGTTGTATACATATTTCTCGATTTTCTCCGGGTTTTTGTGTACGCAACCAGGCAGAAACCGTGCGAACCATATGAAAAAAACCGGTATTCATGGGGGCCCACATGATTACACAGGTAAAGTATGGCGGCATGACGGGCCTAACAGCTTGCAAAGCCCAAGACATCCTATGGATGTAGTATTTTTGTATAATTATTTTATAAATGATCATTCTTGAATACGACCCATGATCCCAAAAGCATCCAACTCATACTCTTGTCATGTATTCATTGTAGATGTCTTCTAACCTCGCCCGTAGGAAGACGAGAGCAAGAAAAGCTCGCGAACGCATGGCTACCTTAATCGCTCAACAAATGGCTGCCGTAATACCCAACATTGTAATCCAAGTTCAACAAGCACTCACCGATAATCCCGTCAATCAAGCAAACCAAAACATTTTCAACTCTCCCCCAAATACCACTAAATGCACCTACAAGCACTTCAAATCATGCGACCCTCCGAAATACAAAGGGACTGAAGGTGTCACCGCACTCCTCCATTGGTTTGAAGAAATGGAGAATACTTTTCTAAATTGCGATTGCCCTGATGATCGCAAAGTGCGTTATGCTACCGGTCGACTATATGGGATAGCACTTACTTGGTGGAATACAGAGAAGGCAAAGCGAGGTGTTGAAGATGCTATGACCCTAACTTGGAACGAATTGAAGGAAATCATGACCAGACGATTTTGCCCAAGGAGCGAAATCAAGAAGCTAGAAGATGAATTTTATTCATTGAAGCAAATGGAAGGAGACCACATCACCTACAACAAAAGATTCCTCGAATTACATCAAATGTTTCCCAACATGTTTACTCCCCTCTACCGTTTGATCGAGCACTACATTCGTGGTCTTCCGTCAAAGATTCAAGACCCTGTGATAAGTACCAAGCCTGCAACTTTGGAAGCAGCAATGGAGCTAGCAACAGAGCTCACCGAGAACCGAATCCGAAACAAAGACTTCAAGGAGGTGAAGAAGAAGGATAAAGAATCGACTGAAACCTCCGACTCCACTCAAACCGAATCCCCTTGTCAATCCAATCCTAAGAGAAGAAGAGTTGGGCGACTTTTCGCTGCTACTCAACGAAATCAACCAGTTTTTCATGCCATACCCATCCGAGCTATCCCAATCACCCAAGTGGCACCCAACTCAGCTTACCCAAATAAGAAACCATATCTTGGACCTCACCCTCGATGCAACAACTGTTTTTATCACCATCCCCTTACTTTACCTTGCCGGCTATGTACAACTTGTGGACGCTATGGTCATTTGAGCAATGTTTGTCGCACCTTTCAAGACCAAACCTTTTCCCCTACTCAAAACATGGCCCAAACTTATCACCAACCCCAACACCCCATGTTCCCATATGCTCGAGCTTGTTTCATTTGTGGCGACCCTACCCACTTTAGAAACACATGCCCTCAATTGGTTAATGTTATCAACACTCAAGCCCAATCAAACCCAGTTAACCAAGTAAACCAAGAAAACCCAACCACTATGCCACCAACAAGAGAAAGAGTCTTCAATATCAACGCCAATCCTGTCGAAGATAATGACGGCCTAAACGAAGATACTCAGCTAGTCCTCTTCGCCGAAGATCCAGATTCAACTCCTATTGTTTAGTCTTATGTTTTTCTTTATCACATGTGTAGACTGTTAGAGTAATTATGGTATATTATATATTATATATTGTTTTCAGTATATGCTTTTGCTGAGGCCGCAGCTCCCCATCCATCGAGGTTGAGTTTGATCCCCATTTTATTATGCGGTTGATCAGGGCAGGCCCGCACGATCGGCTCCGTTTGTTTGAGCCTTGATCGGTTATTTCATTTTACATTTCAATACATGCAATACGTTCGGCTCCGTTTGATTGAGCCTTGAGCGCACATTTCAATTTACATTTCCAGTTCATGCAATACGTTCGGCTCCGTTTGATTGAGCCTTGAGCGCACAGACAATTTCATTATCAGTATCTTGTGGTTGTGGTGTTTGTAGTAGAGTCGCATTGAACTAACCATAACTTGCGGATAAAGTCAATGAAAATTTGACAAGGATATGGTGGATACGCCGATGGTACTTCCTATATATAAGTATTCTTGTCAAATGATCGGAGGCATTATCAGGCGGTTATGAGAGGTTCCATGCATAGGCTGATTGTGTGATGGTTGTTTAGATTAAGTTGTTCAATTTCAGTACATTCAATACGTTCGGCTCCGTTTGATTGAGCCTTGAGCGCACATACAATTTCATTCAATACGTTCGGCTCCGTTTGATTGAGCCTTGAGCGCACAGACAATTTCATTATCAGTATCTTGTGGTTGTGGTGTTTGTAGTAGAGTCGCATCGAACTAACCATAACTTGCGGATAAAGTCAACGAAAATTTGACAAGGATATGGTGGATACGCCGCTGGTACTTCCTATATATAAGTATTCTTGTCAAATGATCGGAGGCATTATCAGGCGGTTATGAGAGGTTCCATGCATAGGCTGTTTGTGTGGTTAAGTTATTCATATTCAGTACATGCAATACGCTCGGCTCCGTTTGATTGAGCCTTGAGCACACAATTTCAATTTCAGTACATTCAATACGTTCGGCTCCGTTTGATTGAGCCTTGAGCGCACATCCATTTCATTTTCAGTACATGCAATACGATCGGCTCCGTTCGATTGAGCCTTGATCGCACAGATATATTTCATTTCAGTAATTTATGTTTGTTGTATTGATTGTAGAGTTATAGGACTAATCATAATTCACTGATAAAACCAATGAAAATTTGACAAGAATATGGTGGATACGCCGCTGGTACTTCCTATATATAAGTATTCTTGTCAAAGGATCAGAGGCATTATCGGACGGTTATGAGAAGTTCTATGTAGGATTTATTAGTTTCTTGGTAACCAATCATAACTTGTGGATAAAACTAATGAAAATTTGGCAAGAATATGGTGGATACGCCGCTGGTACTTCCTATATATAAGTATTCTTGCCAAAGGATCAGAGGTATTATCAGGCGGTTATGAGAAGTTCCATGTAGGATTTAGTATTGCCTTGGTTGGAATTTGTGTTACATCTATATCATCATGTTATTTAAAGAAATTGGATTGTGATCCATTTCTACATAAACTAACCTCTCCATCATAACAAACGAGAGAGGAACTTCCATCATTCAAACATATAGGCTATCGGAATGTGGATTCAAATATTCGCTGATGTGTCTATTCATGTTCGAATATTTGCTGTTGTGTTTATTCATGTTCAAATATCTGCTGTTGTGTTTATTCATGATCAAATATTCGCTGATGTGTCTATTCATGTTCGAATATTTGCTGTTGTGTTTATTCATGTTCAAATATCTGCTGTTGTGTTTATTCATGATCAAATATTTGCTGATGTGTTTATTCATGTTCAAATATTTGCTGATGTGTTCATTCATGTTTGAATATTAGCTGTCGTGCTTACTTATGTTCAAATATCAGATGTTGAGTTTTTATTTATGTTCCATGTAGATTGTACTGTTAGAAGTTTTGCCTTAGGATATAACCATATTTTCCCAAACGTACCTAAACTCTTATGCATGATATCATTTTTAGCGAATCATTCCTGTTTATCAATATTCATACAGTAGGCAACAAAAAGCGATTCCTGAATAGGGTACTTAACCCTTACAAGGAACGTTACCGCCTCAAAAAAAAAAAAAACTTAAGCCCTTATTTTGCTAAGCATACAACTGTCAAACAAAACATCACCATCCTTTTAGTCAAAATATATCATTATTTAAATTTCGGGACGAAATTTCTAAAAAGCAGGGGATACTGTAACATCCGTCAAAAACGGATTTACCAAACCCGCTCCGTTTATCAACCGAACAGTCAGTCAAAATTTTCGTTGCGAATTAAATGCCCAAAATATTTTTAAACGATCCGTAATCAATTATTATACGGGAATATATATTTAGTTTTCGAAAAACTGTCAAAAATCGCAAAATAAAAATGATTTGCATCTGCCGGGTTTCGAACCCGGGTCTGTACCGAATCAGCAGTGACTTATCTCTCAACACATAAACCACTGCGCCGCGGACTTTGTTTGTGATATAATAGAATCATTTAATTGTTAAAGTGTCGTTACGAATTCAAAACCGGCGCCCAATCAGTTCAGTCGTCGGAATCCCGGTAAACTCGCGAGTCTTAACTACGATTTACGTTATAACGTAAACCATTAACCACACATCGGTTATAACCGATGTTTGAAGTCCGCGACACTTTTCAAAACCGCCGGAAAACTTAAACTGATGAATACAGTCGGAAATCAGACCAAATGCATTTCCATTTTCCCCTATAAATTCACCCTCAAACCATTGAAGACCTTTCGCTCAAAATCACATCTTTTCACGGCGTAATTCCACTCGCCGGAATAAACCTGTTCGTCGCCGGAAAACCGGTTTCCCCATTGCCGAGCTTTTCTGAACCTCTGAAGCTTATACCGGAGATACCCATACTCTTTACAAGCTTTTCGGAGACTTGCTGCTGCAAGACACCTGACGCCGGAGTTGAATCCTGTCGCCGGAGTTCTGCCGGAAAACAGAGAGTCCTGTCGGTATACTTTCTCCGCCCAATTTCTTTTCCTTTTTCACATTTATCTCACCGTAATGAACTGTAAAACACTATCAAACCGATGAAAACTTTGAACAGTCGATTTCCGAATTCTGGTTCAACCTTGATGAAGAAGACGATGTATCTCGTTATATTATAAGTATAATTAAAATCATGAAATTAATCGGGTTAGACACACAGTCCAGCGGTGGACTGTGTGCACATAAAACGTTAATAATACAAAGGTCTCGAGTTCGATTCCCGTCTCACACACGCTGCTTTAATAAAAACCATTGTTTTTGTTTACTGAACCGGAGCCGCCTTAGATATATGTCAAGTATATTGATAACCGGAATAATAACCAAGTTAGACACACAGTCCAGCGGTGGACTGTGTGTTTGTTTATATCGCTGGTCACGAGTTCGAGTCCGGTCTTCAGTACCGACTCGGACAATTATCTCTTCTTTTTAATTAAGGCAGAAAAGGAAATAAATAATTAGTATTTAAGTATAATAAAAATCGAATGATATAACATGTTGAACACACAGTCCAGCGGTGGACTGTGTGTTGGATTAAACCACAGGTCCCGGGTTCGAGACCTGTGGAGCGCACCGCCGAATCGCTTAAAACTATTTTTAAAATAAAATGATTTTCAGTTTAAACTAATTAGTATATATATATAATTAAAATCAGATATACAATGGGTTAGACACGTAGCTCAGTTGGTAGAGCTGCGTGCACGCGTACGGGAGGTCTCGGGTTCGAGCCTCACCCAGCGCACAACAATATGCCTCGAACCGGTCAACGCCAGTCAAAGTCAACAGGTCAAAGTCACTGTAGCAAAAATAAAATAATTTTTTTTAATTATTTTTATTTAATTATTTTAATTAAAAATCAATTATAAATACTTAAAAATAACATTTTTAAGGTTAGAAAATAGCCTCAAACTCACAAAAATACACCCAACAATCCTACTAAAATAGTTTAATAAAATCCGTTTACTTACCAAACCATAATGCGATTTATCTAGGTTAAATCTCACTCGTGGTTAAAACCACTTCGCGTGCATTCAACGTCATCAACCGAACGCACCCACTGTGAGTGAATCTTACAATTCCCCCTTTTTAAATTACACGTTTTGGGGTGTGTCATGTGTTATGAAATTAATTAATTTATTTATTTAAACTTGTGCCATACCACATCATGACTTAAACTTAGATTGTTTCTATTGTTATGATTTACTTATATTCCTTTTGTCAAATTACATGAAACTCATACATTAAGCCCATCAGTTCCTCGTGGGAGACGAGTAGAACATCGCGTGCTTCACATCAAATTCATTATTGTTCATGTGTGTATCATTGAGTTTATATTGTTTGTAGTTGTGTTATTCATATTATCATGTTTATGCAAGTCATTCATTAGGCCCCTCAGTTCCTCGTGAGAGACGAGTTGAGCATCGCGTGCCTTTAATTGTACCATTATTGTTCATGAGTGTTTCATTTAACATCTTATGATTGTTGATCAAGTTACATCTAATTTTACTCATGTTTGGTTGTGCACATATTTCATAATCAATGTAAATAAATTGTTCAAATGTTTTCCATAGGATTCACTCGCCAACATTATGTTGATCCAAAAACCTTTTTACACATGATACAGGTGAACAGGTTGAAGCAAGGAAAACATAGGATATGCCTTAGAAGAGAACAAAGAAGCTAGATTGTTAGTTAGATCATGTTGTAGCAATCATTGTAAATTTCCATTTAATTTGTATTAATGAATATGAAACGCTTAATAAATGTCATGAGCTTTGATGATAACCCAATCATGCCCCGATCACCTTTTCCGCTGCGGGTCGGGGTGTGACACCCGTGCCCGTCCCCGTACCCGTACCCCGTTCCCGTACCCGTCCCAGTGCATCATAGCTCCCAAGCAAGTCCCGAGCCTCCCCGCATGTTTTTGCAGCGCTTTGTAGGGGTGGATCCAAGAAAAATATGCCAAATGGTTATAAATTGGAAAACCTAAGAATTGATGCTTCGGTCGGTTCCAAATGGACCACTTGGAACTACAAACGCATCGTTTGGAACCTGAGTTATCGGTTTCTAGGGTGCAAGAGAACCGTTTGGATTTCCAGATGGTCCATTTAGAACGGGAATTATCATAATGCTTTACAGATGAATAATCGTAATCAGTGCTCATATCTTGGTGCAACCAGTTCGTTTGGAGTTCCAGGAGGGCCGTTTGGAACTGAAGAAGTCCAAATGATTACTGCAGTTGATGACGGTCCGTTTAGAGCTCCTGGAGGCATGGTTGTAAAAATCTCAACTAGACTCCGATTAGTCGCCCATTAATCACTAATCGGAGGTCATCGATTAATGGCCGATTAATCGCTAGGGAGTCAATGGCGGTCCTATTCTGGCCAAATCTCGGCCAAATTTCGACCAAACCTTATAAATTCCCGCCAATTACTTGAAAAATGGGTCAATGATAGGTGAAAACTTGTCTACTTTAAAAACACTACATGTAAAAATGCGTATGTATGTATATAACTAAAAATTACATATATAAAACCCAATCCAATTAATTCCAATTTATCGCTAGTCAGTACCCCACTGACCGACTAGCACCTAACAATTCTTACAACACTGCTGGCTAGAGGCCAGTTTAAGGTGAATTTTGCATAAAACTTTACATTTTTGTTCTATCTTGAAGTCCAACTTCAAACATCGTCCGGTTCCTCCTTAAATCTCTCGTTTAAACATCAAACCTTCAATTCACCAAAAGATAACCTAAGTAACCGAATTTAGTGAATTACGCAAGTAAAACCGAGTAAAATAAAGCGGAAAAACGAGGAAAATATAAGTGTAAAACCGAGTATATCACTTATTGTTGTTATTTGTTACAAAAATAATCGCTAATTTGTATGTGAATATATATAGGTATAGAATGTCATCTTCCAGTGACGACATTCACGTTTTTGAACAGCTAAAACGTGTTCTTAAAGTTGTGGTGGAGTCAGACCGTAGGATAAGCGCTAAGCTCAACGAGCTAACCGAACAAGTTAGCAAAATTACTGAAAAACATACAGATCTACAAATTGCGCTCGACGCGCTTTACGAGCGTCACGTTCAGCCTAATAATGTGATAAAATTAAGTGGTTAGATATGTTAAAGTATTGGTTGTAAATTTTGTATAATTTTTATTAATAATCCTATAATATATTGTCTTTTATTTTACTTTTGTTACTTTGTCATTAAATTGCGTTGTATACTAAAAAAAAGACGTCTCATCACGGCTTGGCTTTCATACAGTGTATTTTCAATACAAAATACATGGTTTGCTTACACTAAAAACCATAAAAATAGTAAGGTAGCAACTAGGGCATGCCACATGTATTTTAGTGTAAGATTTTTTTTAATGGTTAATAGTACTCTTCTAAACTCATATATTTACAAATAAATCATTCTTGTTTAGAACTGAATCCAAGACCTCTCACTAAAAGACATAAACTTCTACCAAGTGAATTAGCCCCACTTGCATTTAGTGTACGATGTTATTATGTCCATTTGGGTAATCAAGATTTTGACAACACGTGTAACTGGTCAAATTGTTATAATTATATTATAAGTAGAAGTTATACCCGAGCTTTGTGGCGGGATAACGTTTTTTTTAAGTCGCACGTTATGGGTGGTTGTTATAAAATTTAAACGTAGAAAAAACGCACTTAACAACTATTTATTTAAAAAACACAAAAATGTATGTCATTGTAAAAGTGTATGCATAGAATACCCAAAAATAAATTCACAGGAAGTCGTTATCATTTAATTTGGTCTGACTGGTTTCCGGAAAAAAATTACGTCAAAACGTAAACCAACTGAAAACGTACATAAAAATAAGCACGGAAACGTATTATATTTGATTTGACATATTTTCGAATAAAATTTACGCGAAACATAAACCAACTTTAATTTATACCGACACGTACATAAAATAAGCACGTAAGAAAATAGTGTTTCTTAAGTTAAAAAATGGTACGGCATTTGGCGGCGGTGTCGAAACGCAAAGTGACTCGGATTTATAGCGTCTAATGAAAATGTATTACATTTTGACCCAACTCGTTTCCGAACAAAATTTACGACAAAACGTAGACCAACTAAAACTTAATGTATCTAATCAGACTCATTTCCAAGGAAAAAATAAAATTTACGTCAAAACATAACTCTAATTTATATCACATGTAACTAAAGCTAAACACATAACGTCAAAAAGTGAGTTGAATTTATACCACATGTACCTAAAGCTAAACACATGAAACTCGATTACAAAAGTATTTAAAAAGTTAAAGTCTTGTCAGTGTCAATGCCGAAAGTTAAGAAAATACAAAAAAAAAAATTATGTCGAAATGTAAATCAACTTAAGTTTATATCGACACGTAAATAAAAATACTGAGGTAAAAATCGATTAAAAAGTATTTAGAAAGTTAAGGGGTTGTAGGAGTCAATATTGAAAATTAAAAGTTAAAATTAAAAACAAAAAAAACATTGTTTATCCAACTTGCAAATGTATATATGTATAATAATAACATACAAAAATTTTATTTATAGTGATTTACATTTACAAACGTCAACCTTAACTATAAAATTTCAAGTCAACAACAATACTATTCAATTCAATACGAGTCCAAACGTATTCGAGTCACTCACCTTCGCCCGTAGGAGTGTTGTTGTTTTATAGTCCGTTTAACCCGTTGTCGTCCAAACATTATCTCGCCTATCTTGACAACAAATCAAACTTGTAATTCATTAGAACACATAACATGGGCATTTATCTCAAAATACCTAAGTATTTATCCACCCATCATCAAACATGCCTTCTAAACCATTATTTTACTCCAAACTTTTAATTAGTTTATTACAACTCATTTGACCCGTTTATCACCCATTTTGTATAACCAAAAGTCACGGGTCAATAATATCATATTAAGATCTAAAAGCATACTTAAATTCACAAATTAATAATAACAGATAAGTTATTGTTCTAAACGAAACCATATAAATTCATTTACCCAAATAACTCATTTGGTCGATTAACCCATTCTTTGACATAACGAACTCATATATGTCATTATGATAACATATAATAAACCAATTCATCAACTAGGTTTATCATAGACTTGCGCCTACTAATTAACTCTTGATTATTAACAAATCATTTCAAGTAGTAAACATGACAAATCTTTCAAAATTTAACTTTGATTTTGGTTTCGGCATTTAATCAAACAACTTGTGGGTATAAACTATGTTCCACCATTTTTACGCTTATATGAATTCTCATACACCAAATTCATCATCAAATATATATCCTTTCTTTATAATCCTCCAATAGTACCAATTTTCGGTGTTTTTAAATAAATCACCATTGTTCTTACGATTCACAAGTTATGTTCAGATTTGTGTTAGCAAGTGTACATATTTTCTTTTCTACCTTACTAATTTGCCAAACTTAGTGGTTAAATCATTTCATGCAACATAAATTCATGACTCCAAACTTCATCTAATCTTTCTAACATATCAGTTAGGGTTTCTACATCCAGCAATCAAGCATAAAACCATGAATTTCAGTTTTATTGAACCATAAAACACAAGAACCATAACCCATGAGGTTTTTTACTATCCAAAACATAGAGGGTTACTTACCATTAACCATAGAAATCGAGAAGGATGATAGAATCAAGCTCCAATCTCATTAACTTGTCTTCAATTTGTGAAATTGACCCACAGAAATCGAGAAGGATGATAGAATCAAGCTCCAATCTCATTAACTTGTCTTCAATTTGTGAAATTAACCCATCTAGGGGGTCTTCTCCCTTCATGCAAAATCAAACAGGAGGTTCGACCTCCTTGGTGTTTACCCCTTCCCTTCTTCTTTTTTCTTTATTTTTTTATTTGTTATATATCAACTTTACTACTTAACCCCTTTTTACCATCAAATTAGGGGATTAGCACTTTGGCCCTCAAAGATTATGAACTCAATAAACATACCCTTAACTTCTATGTTTACGATAAATCTTAACTATTTAAGTAGTTAGGTTAAAGCTTTGATAATTAAATTATTAAGTCTACAAACTTATTTAAAAGATTATATATATATAGACCGTACAATAAAAGAAACTATAATGGCGAAAAATAAGAAAACATGATTGATACCTTATGAATCTACTCCAATTGTTGGAGATTTTAAACTTAACGCATCAAACTGTTGAAATTGATGGAAAATAAAGATTACCTTCTCAGATCTTGAACTTGACAGGGTCGATTGTGAGAAACAATTGATTTTTTTGTCAGGGTTCGTGAGGAATTGAGGAAGCCTCTTCTTCGATCATGCTCAGGCCAACATCAATCTCCATAACTTCACCAGTACAACTTCCTTTTTGTACGCTTATTATCTCTTAAGATCCCTATTTGGTTTTGTGTTAGATGATTGAGAGAAAAGGTGGAGAAGCTTGTTACGATTCAATCTCTTCAGATCTATAACTGACATTGTTTTGATTCGGATCCAAAATTTGAAATCATCTGGTAGAAAAGAAGAATGGGGAGTATAAGAGAAGATTGAGGCGTATATGAATTGACAAGGAGGAGGGGCAGATTAAAATTCAAATTACCTGATATGCCATAATACATATCCCCATGTCTTTCAAAAATCAAATTACTCTACATTTTAAGAGTTAAATGCTTGGTTGGTCCCTGTGGTTTGCAAATCTTGCAGACTTGGTCCCAGTGGTTCACTAATTACATACTTGGTCCCAGTAGTTTCAAATTTTGCACTCGGGTGGTCCTTACCACTAACATTTGTTAGATTTCTCAGTTAAGTATACATAAAATGTCTATTATACCCCCCGTCTTCTTCATCCTTTCTATCTCCTGATGAACTTAGCGGGTTAAAAAACGTAGCCAAACGAACCCATTTGGAACCTGGAATGACGAAGAATTGACGATGGAATAAAGGCTGCTGCAAGCATAAGAACCAATATGCATAATTATCAGCGAATTTTGAACGGAAAATCATCAGCCAGAATGAGGAAACCTGTTCAGCCACTTAGGGATCCTAGATAATAACTGTTTAAATTTTTATTAGAGTTAAATGACTCAGGTTCGAATTAACAACAATCCTAAAACACGATCTACTAATAAACTAGCGGAAATTGCGAGAAATTAGAGATACCTGTGACTTGGAATCACTGAACTCTTCGGTGGCGCCATCGCCGCCGCCGTTAGCAGCGGCCGGAGGCGGAGAATCTCCAGCGGCGAAGGTTTGAACATCTTCTCCGTTACCTTCGTATCTTTCTTCGTAATCCGTCATAGTTGTCAGATCTCCTTGTGTCCCCACAATTCTCCGCCATTTTCGTAATCAAATCTCGTTCTGAAACCCTAAACCTAACATCACCGTCACGTTCACTCGATTTCAACATCAATTTCGTAACAGAATCGTTAACGGCGCTATAATCCGGTGCGTCGCAATGCAAATCCGCTCCGGTGGACTCGCGCCAGTTACGCATCGCCTTCAGTGAACCGGAAATCGGACAGATGAATTCATCTAGAGGCTTCGTTTGCGATTTTGATTTCGATTTTGCTGGATGTTAACAGGAGTTGGTGGAAAGCTGGTTGAATACGAAGATGAAGACCTTGTCGCTGCGGATGAAATTGGAATATATATGTGTATATATATTAGGGTAATATAGTAATTTTGCATATACTTAACTGAGAAATCTAACAAAGGTTAGTGGTAAGGACCACCCGAGTGCAAAATTTGAAACTACTGGGACCAAGTGTGTAATTAGTGAACCACTGGGACCAAGTCTGCAATATTTGCAAACCACAGGGACCAACCAAGCATTTAACTCACATTTTAATTATTAAGATTAAAATTAATATAATTGTATTAAATATAATATGAAAATGCATGATTTATGATACAATAATAAGATAAGATTAGCATTCTTAGATAGCCTAGATGATTATCGCATCAGCTTCGTAATATCATACTCATCTCTTTTTTTACAGCAAGAGGAGATAGATATATTATGGTATTCAATTAAAAGCTTTTTCAAAAAGTGTCATCCAGTCATGCTTGATTACTAGCATTTACTTTTGAAATTGGATTGAATATTTCTTTATAGCCACTTGTTTATTTATTTAATGTACAACTTAGAAAATATATTGATATTGACTCAACCACGATACCATTCAATACAAATACATAATTATTATAACGGGATATAGACGTACGGTTTTGTTAAGTGTTATCTCTAATTTTTTTTAATCTATTAATATGTAAATTTTGAGAAAAAAAAAATGCATAACTAATTCATTTAGTCTACTATTAATGTCATGTGTAGTCATAAAGCCTTTTATAAGGTGTTATGTGACAAGTGGTGGATTGTGTAAGAATGGAGCTTTATATAACTTGAGTGTGTAGTGAGGTTATATATGTATGGAGCTTTATATATATGTATGTATGTGTGTGTATATATATATATATATGTGTGTGTGTGTGTGAGAGAGAGTAGGGGAAGAATTGTAATGTCGTGATGTACATAACACGGAGGGAAAAAATTTACCCCATATCGCTGGCCGTAATGATATAGTCGGACGCTATGGGACGCCATAAATGTCTTTGGCGTGAAATGAGACCCCATTAAAAAGAATCTAACAAAGAAAAAAACCTATCAACGTAACTTTTGATGTGTTCGTAGAATAGTAGTAAGTTGGAAGATTTATCTAAGGAAAACAAACCCTTAAAGATATTACCTAAAAATTGGAGTTTTTATAACATTATTCTTTAAATAAATACACTCTTGATTAAAGTTTTATTTTCTTATTTTTCCTAAGCTCTAGATTCGAGTGAGGAAAAGATAGATAAGAGTATTATGTATATAATTTAACGCACAATTATTTATATAATATTTTTTTTATTATGTAATTTTTTCCTTAGGACCCCAGGCAATTCCTATTTAATCCTTGGCTAACGCTTTTAATAACTATGAAACTAGTATATACGTATAAATTGTTTTTTGAATAGCTATGAAATTAATGTGTATGTATATATATATATGTATGTATAAAAACAGGATCAGAGGAAAACGGTTGGAAGTGTGAAAACTGTGAGAACGGATTCTGGTCAAACACGTGATAGGGACGCTAAATGATACGCAGGGGCATGATTGTCATTGTTCATGTTCCCCTAAATAAGTCGCGGTTATATGCAACAGATATGGCGTTTTGTTCTTTATGCTTGTTTCAATGGCGTTTTTTTTTTCAAAGTAATATTTGAAAAAGACGTTTATGTTTCAATGGCGTGTAATGTTGTTTATATCAATGGAAGGGATGGTAACGTCGTTTATATAATGATGTTATTGGCGTGTAGTTTGGGAGGAAATTTTTTATAATAAATGTTAGTAATAAAGTTTCAGTAATTAATTGTCCACCTCTATCTGTTAAAACTGCAACTCGTTTCATCATTAAGTTTGGCGTTTTGTATGAATGAGGTTTTAGATAAAGATGGCGTTTCATCTGGAAGGGACTGATGTGTATGGCTTGTAGTTTAAGGCGGGAATTTTAATGGCGTTTTACTCATGAGTTTGAAGTTTTGTATTAGAGCAGTAAAAACACCCTTTAACCTTAACGAAGCGCATGATGTTATTTACAAAAACACCACCGCGCCAATCTAATTTATAGATTGTTTTGATCCAACGAATAAGGGGCGTTCTCACCATTTTCACACTTATAGACGTTTTCCTTAAATACTGCCATATACATACATACATATATATATATATGTGTATATGTTAAAATTGGTTTTACTCACTGCACTTATAAACATCTCGAAGCGTTTTCAAGGTATCATAAGTGCATAATCAAGAGCATCTAAATGTCAACCCTAATCATGTTGAATGCTTTTTGTAGTGTATGTGTTGTTGTTGACCATAATTAAGGACAGGGGGCCTCAACATATGACTTTCCAAGGGTCTAAAGTGAATTTCTAGGTTGGTGTCCTTTTTATCCTTGAAAAAAATAACACTTTTTTTAATGTTAAAAATCTCACGCGTCCTTCTCAAGGCTATGTCCAAGGTCGATTTCTCGACCGCCATGAGATCATGTCCCTCTGATGCGTGGAAACCGGATGAAATCCGAAAACCCTCGCCCCCCCACCGGTCATGTTCGAACCCGGGTTTAAAGCCCCGATTCATCCCCACACCTAGATTTCCCTCAAAAAATGGCTTAAGTGGGAATGGAACATATGTCTCCACTAGGGAGGGAAAGTCTTTTGACCACTGGGCCAACATCTCTGCTCGGAAAAAAAAATAACTAATATCGAAAATGCTTGTTTTGTGAATACAAACCTACAGGCAAATCTCGGTGTGTCCCATTTTGTGGCACTACCTATAAACACTTATACAATGGGCATGATGGAATCAGGTTGAATTAAACAAAGCAAGTATTGTTTCAACATTGAGTCCATTGTAATTTGATAATTCCAGGGGTTTCTTGAACTTTATAGCGTGTTTGTACATTTTTTTTATTACTAATCGTTCACTCTTGAGCTTTTCTTAACTAATAATCAAAGAATTTGACAAAACTCTCTCTCTAAAATATTCAATTACTTCTATCAACAAAAAATTTGACAAAACTATCTCCCATCAAAATATACAATTACTTGTAAAAATAACTCAAAAAATACAAACTTTTGTTTACTATTAACTTTCTATTAAACATTTAAACAAAATCTAAGCTAAATCAATCAATTTTAATCACAGCTATAAAGCTTAAATGTACTGCGAAGTGTGTTTATACCAGATAAAGGTTTATTATAAATAATACAATTCCAAATTACTTTTATGGACCTTGTATTCTTTACTAACATTATTATATATATTAAAAGTGATGGTAAGCTATGTTCTCTATTTCAAGTTTCAATTTCACACCACACCACACGAGAAAAGTTAAAAGTTTGTATGTTAACTAGGTGATTCAACTCAACAATAACAATATACATATATCCAATATATCAATATCTGGTCAGCTACTCAATACATAATCCATATCGATAAGATACACCGCAAATAGTTGGATCAAAATTGGCAATGATATGATGAATAAGTAGACAAAACTGCATCTTTAACGTCACATTTCATCTTGCTCGGGCGACTATCTGTTCATAGTTTACTTTACCAGACAATCTCCACCTCGTTTCTCCAGCAACGATTCAAGAAACGTGGAGCAAAGCTTGGTGAGAGGCGGTAGACTATGCGATGGCCCATTAAAGATGGTCTCCCATGGTCTTTCTGAAGGCGTTACAGCCTCTGCAGATGCTTCGATTGCATTCAACTTGAACTCGGGTAGCTTCCCATAGATAGATACATAGCCACTTTGACCTATCAAATATATCACGCCGTTAGAAATAAATTTCAATTACTAATAATTTAACGTTGAGTATTAATTAAAACATTGTAGACCAAGTCAAACCTGTCACTTCAAGGCTGGACGATAAGTCTGTGTGTCTGACTTTCCGTTCTTGCATCTCTACACCATGTGGGTTAAAAACAGCATACTCGTGATCGCCGTTAACGTATGCAAGCAAAACCGAGCCTGTGTTTTCGTTTTCATCCATGTTATCATCTAGAGATCCACTTTGAATAAACGCAAGCCCTCCTCCCTTTGCCTACATCATATCACACAAAAATTTGAAACTTAATTATAATCCAACAGTGTGTGTTTATATAAATATAGTAATAATAATAAAATAATAAGCTTACCTTTGTCACAAACCATGACGCAACCGCAACAGGCTCTCCGGCATTGAAAAGTAAAATAGCCCCGTCGTCATTGCGGGATGTTGCAACCTCAGCTTTCGATGACTCGGGAAGAAGAACGAGAACGGCGAAATGGGAACCTTTCTCAGAACTTGCAATGGCTGCACCTAAAATTTACACACGTAAGAGACTAAGTATAAGGTTTGTAGTATTAATTAAAGAGTAAAATACCATTTTCGTCCCTAAGGTTTGGCCAGTTCTGCGACATTCGTCCAAAGGTTTGTTTTTCCGCATTTAGGTCGAAAGAGATTGAAATCCTGCCAATTTCATCTGGCTCGTTAACTCCATCCATTTTTTTCTGTGAAGTCAGGGGTATTTCTGTCTTCTGTTAACTTTAAAGGGAATCCGATCTTTTTCACCTCATGTAAAAAGACTGAATACCCCTGAAAAAACTGAATTGCTTTTTAAGTTAACAAAAAAGACAAACATACCCCTGACTTAACAAAGAAAAATAGATGAAGTTAACGAACCGGATGAAAATGGCAAGATTTCAAACCTTTTGGATCCAGATGCGGAAAAACAAACCTTTGGATGAAAGTCGCAAAACCGGCCAAACCTCAGGGACAAAAAAGGCATTTTACTCTTAATTAAATTATTTAAGGCATGCTTTAATAAAGAAGACCTTCTACGTGAAGCTTGTATGACCAGGATACCGACAGCTTTGACATATCCCAAACAGAAAGCTGTGGATTTTCACCGTGTGACGCAGATGCAAGAAAATCTGAATCTCCAATAAATGAAAGATTTCCAATTGGCTGCAAAATTAAAGATGACTTTTATAAAGAGAAAACGAGAGTATCACAGAGTAAACACAAAAGGCTGCAGGTCGCACCTCACGAGTAGATCCGATCACAGCTACAAGAACATTCTTCTCTGGGTCCCACAACGTGACGACAGTTTCTGCGGCAACCGCCAATACAGAACCGTCATTTGAAAATGCAGCAGCCGTCATAGGTTTCTTCTGGTATGAACCAACAGCATGACACGCCCACCTAGTCCTTTGAATCAACTTATCATTCGGTTGAATATCATGATTGCTAACCCAAACCTGCATGATTATAAAACAATAATAAAAATCCTGCTTCACAATTTTCTAAAACACAGAATATAAAATAAAGAGTAAAATGCCATTTTCGTCCCTGAGGTTTGGCCACTTTAGCGACTTTCATCCAAAGGTTCGTTTTTTCGCATCAGAATTCAAAAAGTTTGAAATCTTGCCATTTTCATATGGTTTCTCAACTCTATCCATTTTTCTTCGTTATATCAGGGGCATTTCCGTCTTTTTGGTTAACTAAAAGGGCAATCGGGCCTTTTCAGTCTTTTTACATAAAAGTGAAAAGACCGAATTGCCCATTAAGTTCACAAAAAAAACAAAAATACCCATGACTTAACGAAGAAAAATGAATGGAGTTAACGAGCCGGATGAAAATAGCAAGATTTCAAACCTTTTGGATCCAGATGCGGATAAACAAACCTTTGGCCAAAAGTCACAAAATTGGCCAAACCTCTGGGATGAAAATGACATTTTACTCTAAATATAGAAAAAAAAAACTTCTCATGTTACCTTGAAGTCACCACCATAAGAAGCACTGGCAGCCATGCAACGAGTAGGGTGAAAAGCTACCGCAGAAACACCAGCATCCCTGTAAAGCATTGTAAGTTTATACAACGTTACAGGTCACTACTGGCAAACAATATTAAAGAGAATCACAAAGAGATAAAGGAAACCTGTGTGGCTCATATATAATGGTGGACAAGTTATAATCATTGTTTTGGGATCGGCGATCCCAAAACTTAAGTGTTACAAAGCCTCCAATTCCTTCTTCAGCCATTCGGGTTTCAACGGTACACATTACAGAGCCATCAAATGAAAGTGCAACTAGATTCAAAATCATCTACAATAAGGAAATAAGTGTATGACACTGATGGAGTTCTCAATTGTATTACTTGTGCAAAATAAAAATCTAAACTTAAATTTTATATTAAATTACCGTGACATCATCGCTTGGTTGATGATTTCTTTCACAGACCTGAACCTGCAAAATGGAAGTTAAGAAAAATGAGTTAGCAAGACTTACTTGCGGTGATAAAAGATACAAAAAGTTTTACAAAACAAAGTCTTTACTGATTGCTATGGTTAGAATTTAAAAGTAGTTTCCAAAACTAGAACACGTGCAAGAATTCGGTTTATAACTTATAAACCAAACTCTTGCACGCGTTCTAGTTTTGAAAACTACTTTTAGATACGTATTTTTATTGACACATAACAGATGAAAATGGAAAGAAAAAATTAATGAGTGGTTATAAACAATACAACATATACTGTGTACCTCTGATATTTCACGATCATCAAACAAACTGTAGAATTGAATACAATAATTCTCTGTACGTACAGCAACCAATCCCGCAGTACGGTCAAACACAAAGTCGTTACATGACCCTTTAAACATATCTGGTACAGGAGTAGGAAGCTGCAAAATACATCAACAGACTTGAGCTTTTACACCAGTTAAATCTCAAACATCAAGAAAACATATGTCTGATTAACAGCAAACCTTAATCCCGGAAATCGACTTCAATAACTCCATTCGTGGCATTTTCAGAATATGAATCCTATTATCTGCACAGGATATCTGAAAAAACATCAGTAAGACATAGTTCAATACAAAATAAAAATAAAAAATAAATAGAAAAATGGCAGGATTCATCTTACTGATGAAAGAGAAGAGTCTGGTGAAGACGTAAAACTAAGAAGTGGTGTTCCTATTCTCGGTAAGAATTTCTTCTTTCCGGTATCTAGCTGCCATCCCACAAGAACTCCTTCTTTACCACCTATGATTTAACGAGTTGCGTTCACATTAGTATAAGTGTATAACCACAATCAAATATTCAAATGTATAAAATAAACATAAAGTTCATCCTTTTCCGTTACCGGAAAACAAATAAGCTCCATCTGAAGAAAAATACAAGACTTTGACTTCTGAAGAATGCCAATGCCACGTAGTGCAAGAATCGGCATCACCGTCACCCCTAACACCGGGTTTATCATCTTCATCTTTCGAAACTTTTTCATTTTCTAAATCCTTATCGGCAAACGTCTTATCACCGAAACCTCTGTAAACTAAAATTCTCCCAGTCGCATCGCCAGCTGCCACAATCCTGTCCGTAGGATGAAATGCAATACAGCTCAGGTTCTTGGTGTGTGTGAGTTTTATGTTCCGATGACTAATGTTCTTGCCGTCTTTTGTCGGTACTTCCCACACCCGAATCTTGCGTTTTTCATGAACTCCAAAGTATTTGCCGTTAGATGAAATTGTTATTTTCTCAGGTTTTTTAGTCTGTGATAGTTAAAAACATAGAGAAAATTAACTAAAGCACTAATAGTTGCAAACAGTATATATGAAAGTTATTGTGAGGGACCCACCTCTGACAATATCGCTCCACGAACCAAACGAGACTTGGATAAATTACACTTTCGGATCTGTCCTCTTAAATTTCTTTGCTTATTTTGTTCGGCTTTGGCATCTTCCACTGAGATATAAGCATAAGTATCAGGTTGTGTTTCGCTATTCACCGACTGACGATCGAGGAAAGATGGAATTACCTGAAAATCAAAGTTAATGATGTTACGATTCTTGTTATACGACTAACAACTATAAGCTATAAAATAATAGCTGTAAAAACACAAAGGAAATCTTATCAACCAGTATCGCAGGGCAGAAATGTTGTCTTAATTCATTACAAACATGTCAGCTTCAAGATGAGCACATTATTTAAAAACAAATAACGTTATATTACACGGCCGTTTTCAAAACTAATAAACATAAACAACGCAAAGAGCTTACCATTGAATAGACCGGAAGCTGAATATCTACAGTTTTAACCAGCTCAGGGACCGAGAAATCCCAATATTTGATAGTACCATCGAGTGAAGTGGTCCAGCAGTAGCATAAAATCGCGCTTGGAGGTGTGGATACAGGTACAACTATCACAGATGTCACTAGTGCAGTATGACCTTCCAATTCCGCTACCTTCGAAATCAAACATCGTTAATATTGCAGCACGTTCGGTAACTGGAAACGTTACATGTTTTTACGATATATAGTGCAAAAACATTGAACAAGAAACTGTCAATGAGAGAACAGACCTGTAAACCGGTGTCGGTGCTGAAAACGGAAACCGTGTTTCCGGTGCAAACCAAAAGCTTCTTTGCATCATTTGAAAACGCAGGCGGTGAAGACACGAAGCTTTTTCCTCCACGTATCATCTCTACAACTGTAGATATTAAAAAGCATATGTAACAATTAGGGTTCATAATGTTTAATTGCTTATCATAGTGTTCACACGTTTCCTAAAATTCTCATTTAATCACTTATTCAAACAAACACTAGATTAAGCTAAAATAACCTAATGGCCGGTTACATTTAACTAAGGATAAATTGCGTTAATATTCTATTGTATTCGTATATGATACTACAGCGATTTCTAAAACCCTAGCGTTGAAATAATATCCAATAAATATGGTTAAAAAACTGAAAGCTAACCTGCTTGATGCTGTAACGGAGTGAAGAACCCGAACTGGTTGGTGAGCGGCGGCTGCAGCGGGTGGCGCGGTGGGATCCGGAGTGGTGTGGTGTCTCCGTGTTTTCAGTAAGGGAGAAGGGTTTAACGATTTCGTTCTTGTCTGCCAATTTCATATTCAGTCCCTCTGCGTTGATTACATTACATTACGAACCTAGCAGTCCTGAACTCAGGCCCAATTAGCCCAATCCGATTTGGGCTGGCTGTCAATTAAAAATGTAACATTTTTTGGTCTTTCACGAATTCACGGTTTCATTTGGTAACCGGGCTAATTAACCGGAACCGGTTAAAAAAACTAGAACCGGTATAACATTAATTGGTTAGTGCTTAACTTTAACCACCAGTTAATAACTGATTATTAATATTTAGAAGAGAAATCGGTTTTCAACCGGATTTGGAAAAAAAAAAACCGAAATATTCAAAAAAAAAGGCAAAAAACCGGTTAATTAACCGACTTGGTTAAAGTAATTAACCGATTTAGTTAAAAAAAAATAACCAATAAAGTAATAACCGGTTAAATCATTAATCGGTTAAAGTAAAAAAGTGAAATTAGCCGGTATAACCGGTTAACCGAACCAGTGATTGAAATTAGTTGTGCACCTCACTTGGATCGGAACTAGTTTGAAAATTTGAAAATATGTATGTATAAATTTTTGATCTTGATTTTATTTGAAAAAACTGAAAATAACGGTTGTGAAGAGTTTTTGATCTCGAGAAATAGGGTTTCTATGTTATGACATAGTAGGTTTGGTTAATATCATCTGGTTAATTTTTTTATAAAGTTTGGGTTCATGAATAGATTATGATAAAGATGAGAATATATTCTTTTGACTTTACGTGAGGAAAATTACCTTGTGTTCTCATGATCAAATGACTGTGACAGCAACTTCGTCTTAGTTGAGTTGACAAACTACGAGCCCCTTTGATATCCGTTTGAAGTTCCCAAGTTCAAAACTCACTAATCGAAACATTGCTCCAAGAGATTTTTAGGGAGATTGTTGTTGACAACTTTGGCCATTCTCCATTTACTCTACAATAAACAACTTTAAATTAATATATTAGTTTGCCTGGATAATTTCATATTTTATGGTCACAATCACATAGCTTTGAACATGTCAAAAATTATTTGAGTCACAAAACTCAGTAACATATTAGGCATCTAGAAATAATTTATGTCTCATTAAACACAAACCATCTAATATAGTTAGGAACTTCCCAAAACCAAAATTTAGCAATTTTACCAACAATTTCATAAATTTAACTTTTTAGCAAACTTGAGTCCATAATAACAATTTCGTAAATTTGTTTGTAATATGTGTATATATAAAGATTATAGTTTAATTACACGGCAATTATTCTAGGATTAAGTGTTAAAACGGTTTCGTTGGTTGCAGTTAGAATTCAACAGCTATGATGATTAGGTTTTTAGTGCCAATTTACCGTCATACACATATGTATGTATACAAACAATGATCATCATCAAGAAATTTGATTCTATTCGCAGTTTCTATCAACTTTCTTTTCGATCTTATAATTATGTGTTCTTGCTTTTACTTGTTTTATAGTTTGTATTACCAAAATCCAACTACATATTCATTCCGCTGTGTCTCTGATTTCCAACACAAACATGCACTTGTAGGGTGAACAAAGATATATGCTTCTCACATGTTAGGAGTCATAAAAATAACATATATAAGCTATAGGATGTCACATTTAGATCCTAAATTAAAAAAAAAAAAAAAAAACAATTGTGAATGTGAACCCACTTAAAACATATATATGTGTAGACTTTAAACAATGTAAAAGCTTTGCTTACAATAAGGTTGGACATGGTGGAATACAGCCCCCGTCACATCATCTTGATAAAGTTCCAACACAGCTATGGGGCCTTCAAAGGGGGCTACTGTGAGTAGAATGGCGGGCATGAAAGAGGCTCCAAGCATGGACCCTATTTTGGAGCCTTGCTGGCCAATTAAAATCCTCCAAATGGGGGTTGGGGGTTGAAGGATGGTGATTCCACACCATTCGAACTAATCACTTTTAAGTAGTTTTGAGTAGCAGAATTTCAACTACCAGTCACCATCCTTACAAAAATAATAAGAACTCCCCTTTCTTAATATAGAAGTCTCGACCCTTTCTAGAAATAGAAACCGATTTGCAATTTGAGATCACATGTCAACCTAATCAACCTTAATATGTCCGGAGGATTATGTTTGGAACAAGACCACTTTAGCCCCCCCCCCCCCCTCAAATTATCGAGTCAAGTAACCATCCAACATAGGTGTAGTCTAATATAAAAAAAAAAACGGCCACGTTATAACTAAAAAGAAAAATGATCTTCCTTAATTATAGTAATAATAACATTCCTGAGTAAGTTATGTTCATAAATTTTAAGATTTATAGAGCATTTGTCAAGGTCAATAATCTTTTAAAGGGAAGTCAGTCAAGGCATAGTTAGTGCGATGTTGATAGTGTGTCATCAACTTTGGGCTTACCTTTAACTTAAAAGGTATGACTATGCGTATCAAAAAGCGAAGTCAAATAAGAGAAGTGTTTCTCTATGTCATGACAAGAACATGCTTACTAACGGCTAACTTTTTTATATCACATGTCAACGCCCCTTTGTGTGTGGTTTATCAAACTAGTTTCACGTTTTTGGGTTTGTAACATCCGTGTAAATCGGGTTTCGAAAACCCGCCCCATTTTATTAATCAAAGGATATTCGTTTACAGCGTTTAATTTATTATTTTCAATATTATATTTATGATGATGAAATAAATTAATAAAGTTTAAATAAATGATAGAATAATTCATAAATAAATAAATCATCTAATTAATAAATACTTATAAAATTTATAAAGGAAAACAGTTTAAAGAAAAATAAAATAAATAAATGGGTGAACCGGGAATGGAACCCAGGTTTCCCCGGACACACACACACGACAAACACCGCTGGACTACACACACCAGTTCTGTTTATATTGAAATCTTAAAACTCTTGTATGAAATCTAAGATTTAAACCTGCAATCAAGGCCGCGATCAAAGAACGCGCCTTTCCTTTCTTGTTGATATCTCCGACAACTGGCCGGAATCAATCATGGTAACACCCAATCAGCTCGGCTGTCATTCCTTTGGCAATTGCCAATCACAAACCGTGTTACCATAAACCGAAATCGAAATCCTTTTACCTCTGCCTATAAATACTAAACGCCTACTCAATCGAGACTCGCACCTCTTTCCACTCTTTCTGCTTCTCTAAACTCCCCGCGGTTGCCAGAATCCTCTGTTCGCTGGAAAACGCCACGCTTCGCCGGAAAATCAAAAGAGAAACCACTATCGGTATTGACCCCTTTTTTCCTATTTGATTTTGTCCTCTGTTTAGATTAATGTGAGTGGTTAAGCATACTCTTGTTTTTGGGCGGGTAAATGTCTCTGATAAAGGATTTTGAATGAAGAAGACGATAAGCAGTGTGTGTGATCATATATTTTATAATCCAGTTTTCAACCGGGTAAGCACCCACCCAACTGGTTGGGCTGGGTGCAAACCAAACCTACGGTCGATGGTTCGACCCCACGCCCACACACCGGTCCGACTTAATTAAACCCTTTTTAAATTTAGCACATCTGTATAAACCCGTCTAGTATATAAATATAATTAAATTGCAAGTATAATCGGGTTAGACACCCAGCCCAGTTGGTCGGGCTGGGTGCAAGTCACCGCAGATGTCTCGGGTTCGAGACTTGTTGTATGTGTCCGGTTGAATCCAATTTAACCTTTTTGAAAATTAGTTAAATCTGAATAAACCTAACCTGTGTATAAATATAATTAAAATTCAGATTCCTTCGGGTTAGGCACGTAGCTCAGTTGGAAGAGCTGTGTGCACGCAACCGAGAGGTCACGAGTTCGAGCCTCACACATGCTTACTTACAACAGTGAACGAACCGGTCTGACACGTGTCAGACTGTCGTTTTTCTTATTTTTTTATTTATTTTATTTTCCTTTTAATTTTAGTTTATTTCTATTTTATTCTAATTTATTTTTCTTTTATCATTTCATGATTTATTAAAAGGGGATTATATTTAAAAAAAAAAAAAACACACAATTTTAAACTAATCCATATTAAAACAAATCACAAAAAAAATAATAATTTAAAAACCTAAAACGAAAGATTATAACCTAAATAATAGTTTACTTATTTACCGATTACCACGTTATTATTTCTAGGTTAGTACTCCTTCATCGGATAAATTCCCAACTCGTGCGCTCTCTTTACCACTCAAGAATACGCGCCCAAGGTGAGTGAATCTCTACAAATTCCCCGTTTTAATCACGTTTGGGGGTGTATCATGTGTCGTACCATTTCCTTATTTTATTTAACGCTTGTGCTAACATCATTTCGTAACCAAATGTGTATTGTTTGTTATGTGGTTTATATGTGGATACATTTTATCATTTCAGTGCAATCATTTCATTAGGCCCATTAGTTCCTCGTGGGATACGGGTTGAGCATCAGGTGCCTCATTAGATCGGCTCCGTTTGATTGAGCCTTGATCTCACATACATCATCCATTATGTCATATGTTCATACAATGTGGTTTGTGATTTGTTACATATATACATTTGTTCAAATGTGATTTATGCACAATCTTATTTAAACAATAATAAAATTTATTTACTTAAATGTTTTATCAAGATTCACTCGCCAACTTTTGTTGACCCAAATTTCTTCTGTTTTATGCATGATACAGGTGATCAAGTTGAGGAAAGAAACACCAGGATGGCCTTAGAAGAATAATCAAGTTATTTCGTTGGAACAATCTTTTGTTTTATTGTTTGTGCTTGTATGAAATTTTGTGTTGGATATTTGAATTTAATTTGAATCTAATAAATATGAAACTCGTTAGTAAATATCATGAGCTTTGGTGATAACTCAATCATGTCCCGACTTTATTCCGCTGCGGGTCGGGGTGTAACAGGGTTTGAGTTATTTGTGAGACTATCATGTCATTAGAAGTGTCAATTGACAAAGGTAAATTCTTTAAACATTTAGGTTTGGAAAGGGGAGATCTTAGGTTCATTTCATACATACAACATGAATTAAAAGAATTTCGTCTTTCAAAAACCAAAAAAGGTACTTTTTTGGTTGCATGTTATTTTATTATTCTTAAATATATTCATATACATAAAACGAGGAAAAATGATAAGAATAAGCATATAGACTAAACATAGTAGCAAAGACATTGACTTTAACATTTATTAAAATAGGCATTGACTTTTCTTAGTGTGGGCTTCGAAAGGGTCTAATTATCGGAATGTGAGCTATGAAGGTGTTGGAAAATCAGAATGTGGACTACGAAGGTGCGAGAATATTGGAGCGTGGGCTATGGAGAAGCCGTCGACTATAGAGGTGTAGACTTATCAAGGTATGAACCATGGAGGTGTAGTATCCACTTATATGTCCTACTTCGATGGGTTGTTTTGGATTACCTACTTTAACAAATATAAAAGACTTTACCTATTTTACTAATATGTTTAATCAACATGACTATTCTCATAAAATTATGAGTTAAATGCTTGGTTGGTCCCTATGGTTTGCAAATATTGCAGACTTGGTCCCAGTGGTTCACTAATTACACGCTTGGTCCTAATAGTTGTAATTTTTGCACTCGGGTGGTCCTTACCACTAATCTATGTTAAGTTTTTCAGTTAAATACGTGCAAAATTACTAACTTGCCCCTAAACAAATAAGAAAAAAAGAAAAAGAATTGAACTTATATATTATATATATTACATAAATATCACTTTATATCCCCCTCTCTCTCCCTCTCTCTTATCACTTAATTAACACCACCAACATCCTCCCCACACCACCATACTGCCATCCACCCCACCACCGTCCTCCGCAGCCACCCACACCACCACCGTCCTTCGCAACCACCCACACCACCACCATACTCCCCAGCCACCCACCCCACCACCATACTCCCATGTTCCAGAACCATTGGCTGTCACACCCCGACCCGCAGCAGAATAAGAGTCGGGGCATAATTGGGTTATCACCAAAGCTCATGATATTTACTAAAATGTTTCATATTTATTAAATTCAAATTACAACTCAAATATCCAAATCAAAATCCATACAATTACAATGAAACGAAACTATGTAAATAATCAAAAGCTTAAACTGATTTATTCTTCTAGGCCTTCCTATGTGTTTCTTGCCTCAACTGGATCACCTGTATCATGTGTAAAACGGGGGATATTTTCGGTCAACAAAAGTTGGCGAGTGAACCTTGATAAAACATTGTTATTAATTTCTTGTTGTATTTAATATTGAAAATTTGTGATCACATGTGAGCAAACATATATATATAACAAAACACAAACCACATTGGATGAGTAAATGACATGAATGATGATGTATATGAGATCAAGGCTCAATCAAACGGAGCCGATCGAGTGACATGAATGATGATGTATGTGAGATCAAGGCTCAATCAAACGGAGCCGATCGAATGAGGCACCTGATACTCAACCCGTATCCCACGGGGAGCTGATGGGCCTAATGAAATGCATGCACTGAAAATGATAACTTCAATCTAAACATAATTCACACAAACAATTGATACATATTTGATACACATTTGATCACGGATATGATGGATGCACAAGTGTTTAAATATAATAAGGAATTAAACGACACATGATACACCCCAAAATGTGATTAAAACGGGGAATTGGTAGAGATTCACTCACATTGGGTGCGTTCTTTGATGACGTTGGATGCGCACGAATTTTAGGATTTGATCGACGAGGAAAACTAACAAAAATAATAACGAAATGATTCGGTAAATTAGTACTTTTAATTCATACTCTTAATGAGTTTTTTTAGATTTATTTTTGTGAGTTTAAGGAGGTTTTCTAACTTTAAAATCTTATTTTTAAGTATTTTTAAATGATTTTCTGATTAAATAAATTAATAAAAATAAATAAATAAATTTGACTTTTTGACCGTTGACATGTCGGATTGTGTTTAATTATGCGTGAGTGAGGTTTCGAACTCGGGACCTCTCGTATACGTGCACGCAGCTCTACCAACTGAGCTACGTGTCTAACCTGAAATATTCTCTGTTTTAATTATATTTATATACTAATTAACTTTTAACTTATTTGGGTTTTTATTAAAAACGATTTATATGGCCGAACCGGTTGCAGGGACCCGGAGTCGAACTCGGGTCCTTCGGTTCGAGTGCGCACAGCCCAACCAGCTGGGCTGTGTGTCATATCTGATTAACTTATGGATTAAATTATTCTTATTAACATTCGGTGACTTAATCTGATTAAGTTTTAAAAATGTTGGTTTTATTTCTGAAATTCGGTAACGTGTGCGATTCGAACCCAGGACTTGTGTATTGTGTGTCTAACCCGTTCGAATATCTGATTTTAATTATACTTATACTTATTTGCGACTTCATCTTCTTCGTTTAAGAACGCAGAACAGTGAATTCAGACTGTTCTTGTTTAGTCGTTCACGATTTAAACTTGATTGAAATGAACAGAGAAATTAAATGATATGGTGTACCAGAACAGCGGGTTTGCTTCGGTTTTTCGGCAAGTGTCGTCGGCTCCGATTTGCGATGTCCGGCTGTATGAACTGTTTAGCAGTTTTGATCATTGATTTGAACGATTAAAGTATGAATTAAGAGATAGCAGAGAAGTTTTAGATAGATATACCGGTCGAGGAATGAATACGGTTTTCTGATCAAGGATTTCCGGCGATGTTCTGGCGAAATTGGAAATCTCCGGCGACGAGCTTCTGAGAAATTTCAACTACGAAAAAGTGTGTGGTTCTGAGCGAAAGGATTTCCGGAAGATTGAGTGGGTATTTATAGGGTAGAACTGGATGAATTTTGTCCGAGTTTGAGTCTTGATTCGCGGTCAAAGTTTCTCCGGCGGTTATGACCGCAATTGACTGTTAGACGTCGGTTATAACTGATGTCGAAGTCGGTTATAGTGTTTTAGTCAAAAGGAAAATGGCTAAACTCGCGGATTGCCGGATTTTCCGGTGATTGCGAGTTCTGGCGCGCTGAGGTCCGGATTTTGATTTTCTAGTTTTAGTATATATGTTTTTTGTTTCCATGTTTATCACAAAATCAGTGTGTGGCGGAGCGGTGTGTGGTGTGTTTTGTCTTGTGAGTGACCCAGGTTCGAAACCCGGCATCTGTATTTATTTTTTTATTCATTAATTATTAGTAATTTTAAATTATGGTTTTTAAATTCTAATATATTTATTAAATATGTATCGTTTAAAATTAATAACAACTATAAATACGCAACGAAAATTATAACTGGATATTTGATTGATAAACGAAGCGGGTTTTGAAAACCCGTTTTTCGACGGATGTTACAGTATCCCCTACTTTTAGAAATTTCGTCCCGAAATTTAAGTAGTAGTGGTAACAGGAAAAAGATGCGGGTATTTCTCGCGCATTGAGTCTTCACGTTCCCAAGTAAACTCAGGTCCTCGTTTCGACTCCCAACGTACCCTGACAATTGGAATACGACTTCGTCTTAAACGCTTCTCTCCGAATTCCATGATTTCTACTGGTCTTTCAATGAAGTGCATAGATTCATCGATCTGAATGTCTTCTAGCGGAATATGGAGATTTTCATCGGCGAGGCACTTCTTCAAGTTTGATACGTGGAATGTGGGATGAATTCTGTTGAGCTCTTCTGGTAGGTCAAGCTTGTATGCTACAGGACCTACCCTTTCGAGTATCTTGAAAGGTCCTACGTAGCGTGGTGCTAGCTTGCCCTTCTGGCAAAACGAACCTCTCCCTTCCACGGTGATACTTTTAAAAGTACTTGATCCCCAATGTCAAACTCCAAGGGCTTTCGTCGTTTGTCTGCATAATTCTTTTGACGACTTTGAGCCGCTAGGAGATTGTTTCGAATTTGAATGACCTTGTCGGTTGTTTCTTGAATTAATTCTGGACCGGTGATTTGTGATTCCCCAATTTCGTGCCAACATACTGGAGATCGACACTTACGACCATATAACGCTTCGAAAGGAGCCATGCTGATACTTGAATGATAGCTATTGTTGTACGAAAATTCAACTAATGGTAGATGAGAGTCCCAATTCCCTTTGAAGTCTATGACACATGCTCGAAGCATGTCTTCAAGAGTTTGGATGGTGCGTTCAGATTGTCCATCAGTTTGAGGATGAAAAGCGGTACTGAGGTCTAATCGTGTACCCAAGGCGGTTTGTACGGCTCGCCATGTTCGTGAAGTGAAACGACCATCACGGTCTGAAATGATGCTTAAAGGTACACCATGACGGCTTACGATCTCGCTGATGTAGATACGAGCTAACTTCTCATTTTTGAAGTCCTCGCGGATTGGAATGAAGTGAGCTGACTTTGTAAGGCGATCGATTATTACCCATATGGTGTCATACCCACTGGAAGTGCGAGGTAACCCGGTAATGAAATCCATGGTTATGTTTCCCACTTCCATACAGGTATTTCGGGTTGGACTAGAAGTCCTGAGGGTCTTTGATGTTCAGCTTTTACTTTGGAACAGGTAAGGCACTTGGAAACAAAAACAACGATATCCTTTTTCATGCCAGGCCACCAGTAGGTGTAGCGTAGGTCTTGATACATCTTGTCGGCTCCTGGGTGTACAGAGTATCGTGTTTTGTGCGCCTCATTCATGAGGAAGTCACGAAGGTTGTCGCGATCAGGAATCCATATGCGGTTTAAATAGTATAGAATACCGTCGGATTTGGTTTCGATTTTGAGTTCCGCTCCACATGACAGCTCATCGCATACGTCGTTTTCTGTTACAGAAACATGTTGAGCTTCTCGGATTCGATCTTTGATGTCGGTTATGATTTGCGAACATAAAAGACGAATGGAGTTCGCATAACTTTTTCGAGTGAGTGCATCAGCCACTACGTTTGCCTTGCCAGGATGATACCGAATTTCACAGTCGTAGTCGTTAAGAAGTTTGACCCATCTTCGTTGCCTCATATTCAACTCCTTTTGATTGAAGATATGTTGGAGACTCTTGTGGTCAGTATATATTTCACACTTGGTACCGTAGAGGTAATGTCTCCATATCTTGAGAGCGAACACAACGGCTCCAAGTTCCAGGTCGTGGGTGGTGTAATTCTTCTCATGAACTTTGAGTTGCCTAGAAGCATAGGCTATCACTTTTCCTCTTTGCATTAATACACAGCCTAGCCCTGCCCTGATGCGTCGCAATATACTACAAAGTCATCGCAACCTTCAGGAAGTGTGAGGATAGGTGCGTCACAAAGTTTTTGCTTTAGGGTTTGGAAGGCCTCTTCTTGCTTAGGTCCCCATATGAAGGGTTTTCCTTTATGAGTCAAGGCCGTGAGTGGTACAGCAATACGGAAAAATTGGCAATGAAGCGGCGATAGTAACCAGCCAAACCAAGAAATGACCTTACTTCGGTAGGGGTACGTGGCGCTTGCCATTCTTGCACTGCCTTGATTTTTGAAGGATCGACATATATTCCCTTGTCATTGACGACATGTCCAAGGAATTGCACTTCTCTTAACCAGAATTCGCATTTTGAGAATTTAGCGTAGAGCTTTTCAGTCCTTAAGAGTGTAAGGATGAGTCGAAGGTGTCGTTCATGATCGGTTTTAGACTTTGAGTAGATAAGGATATCGTCGATGAAGACTATGACGAAACGGTCGAGGTAGGGTTTGCATACCCTATTCATTAGATCCATGAATACAGCGGGGGCGTTGGTTAAACCGAATGGCATGACCATGAGTTCGTAATGACCATAACGAGTTCGGAAGACGGTCTTTGGGACGTCTTCTTCATGTACTCTGAGCTGATGATAACCAGAACGAAGGTCAATTTTTGAAAAGCAGGTGGCGCCTTGAAGTTGATCTAGGAGGTCATCGATGCGAGGTAGTGGGTAGCGATTCTTAACCGTTAACTTGTTGAGTTCTCTGTAGTCGATACACATGCGAAACGTTCCATCTTTCTTCTTCACAAAAAGAACAGGTGCACCCCAAGGCGAGGAGCTAGGACGTATGAATCCTTTGTCAGTCAGTTCTTGCAGTTGACTGGACAGCTCTTGCATTTCGGATGGGGCTAGCCTATAAGGAGATTTTGCGACTGGCGTAGCGCCAGGTACAAGATCGATGCGGAATTCGACTTCTCTCACAGGAGGGAGTCCTGAGATGTCGTCGGGAAAGACTTGTGGGAATTCCTTCACCACTGGTATATCTTCGAGTTTCTTCTCCTTGTTTCCCTTTTTGACGACGTGAGTTAGGAATGCGACATAGTTCTTGCGGAGATATTTTCGGGCTTGAAGGCAGGACATTAATTTGAGTCCTTTCGAAGGGGTTTCTCCAAAGATACGTAGGGTCTGACCGTCTGCAAGAGGAATGCGAATGAACTTTTCGCGGCATACTACTTCAGCGTGATGCTGGCTGAGCCAGTCCATACCGATTATAATATCGAAACTTCCCAACTTCATAGGAATGAGGTCAACTGGAAAATCGTGATCGTTTAGAGTGAGGGTACAATTTTGTATAATAGAATTTAATGAAACGGGCTTTCCGTCAGCAACTTCCACGTTAGAGATTCCATGAGATTATCACGAGTTTGGTTGAGGATAGGTTCAAATTCTAAGGACACAAAACTCTTATCCGCGCCAGTATCGAATAACATGGATGCATAACTACCATTGATGAGAAACGTACCGTTAACCACGTTGTTGTCAGCCCTAGCTTGGTTGGCATTGATGTTGAAAGCTCTTCCTCTAGCAGGTGGAGGAGCTTGTTTAGCTTGGTTTACCGGATTTGCTTGAGCTTGGGCATGGATGATGTTCACCAAGCGTGGACATGTGTTCCTGAAGTGGTTTGGGTCTCCACAGTTGTAACATGCTCGCATGGGTTGCATCATGGGGTAGTTGGGTTGGTAGTAGGATTGGGCTATATGTTGTGCAGGTGGTAGAAGTAAAGGTTGTTGGGCTTGACCCACTATCTGATGGTGGGTTTGGGTTGAGGGTTGATTACGGTTCATTCGTTGAAGCGTGCGACAAGTTTGAATAGTGTGACCCGCACGGCCACAGCTGGTGCAATGTTGGCAAGGAGTTTCGGGGAGGTGATGGTATTGACAACGGTTGCATTTTGGGTATGGGCCGGTGTATGGCTTTTTAAATGGTGCAGCTGAGGGGGCAATTTGGGTAATTGGTGCGGCAGTGATAGGAGGGTTTGTTTGTGTGACGGCAAAATTTCTGCTGTTTAGTTTCCTCTTACCAGCAAATTTCGAAGAGGAGACGGAATGGTTTGGAGTTTGGGCCTCAATGGGGGCTTTCTTTTTCTCATCCTTGAATTTGCCGTTTCGGATGCGATTCTCAGTAAGTTCGGTAGCTAGTTCCATTGCGGCTTCAAGTGTTGCAGGCGAAGTGCTTAGAACCGAATCTTGGATTTTCGAGGGGAGGCCTCGAATGTAGTGTTCAACCAAGCGGTACACGGGGGTGAACAGATTAGGGATCATTTGATTCAGTTCAAGAAATCTTTTGTTGTAGGAAGTGTGATCTCCTTCCTTTTGTTTCAACAAGTGGAATTCATCTTCCAACTTTTTGATTTCGCTTCTTGGACAGAAGCGCCTTGTCATGAGTTCCCTTAACTCTTCCCATGATAAGGCCATGGCATCTTCGACTCCTCGCTTACCCTTTTCTGTGTTCCACCAGGTAAGGGCTACTCCAAACAGTCTCCCTGTTGCATAACGTACCTTGCGATCCTCGGGACAATCTCAATTGAGGAAGGTGTTCTCCATTTCTTCAAACCAGTGAAGGAGGGCAGTAACACCTTCGGTCCCTTCATACTTTGGGGGATCGCAAGATTTGAAGTGTTTGTAGGAGCACTTTTTGAAGTGAGGGTTGGCGACGCTCTGGTCTTCTTGATTGGGAGGGTTGATAGGATTTGCGGTGAGAGCTTGTTGAACTTGAATCACGATGTCAGGAAGTACCGCGGCCATTTGTTTAGCAATTTTAGTGGCCAGGCGTTCCTTGGATCTTCCTGACTTTCTACCTCCACGTAGTTGCCTAGCCGACATCTACAAGGACATACATAGGAAGATTGTGAGTTTAAGAAGGTTTTTTTTTTAGGTGTCATGTGTCGTTAAAAGAATAAAAATAACATAAATATCAATAATGCAACTACATCCATAGGATGTCTTGGGTTTGCTCATGTTTGGGCCTCCAATGTCCCCCATACCATCGCCTGTATAGTCATGTGGGCCCCCATGACTATTGGCTTAGTAGGATTCACATTGGTGTTGGCGGTTTAACACTCGCATCACCCGAATGAAAACCATGAAATATGATTGCGAGATGTATGGTAGGAGGGTGTCCAGGTGTAGACACAATGACAACTCAAAGTGGGGTTAGCTCACACGACGTTTGGTATAGCATGCTTTGGCCTAATAGGTCCTTCGTACTCTCATCGTTAGTCCCCAGGTAGGCAAACTGGTCCTTTATTTTGGATTTATACGAATGCCAAGCCTAGACAGGACGTTCCGACTACCGGTACTCGTACCCTTCCAGTTACTACATGCCCGTCATGAGAATTCACTTTGATATGATCTGAAAAATACAAAAATCGTTGCAAAAATCATGGGAATTGTGAGGTGTGTGCTCTCATGGATATGATATTTTATGAGGATATGATTCATGATGAGCATTGTATAGTAATATGTACTTATGAACATGCTTGCATAACATTGAGTGTAACAATAAACATAAAGCATATAAACATCATGAATTTTTGTATGTAACGCATAAGCAATTTAAAATTTTAATCAACTATAGTATAGGCTCTAAGGGTCTAATAACCTATCCTATATCCCTATAGTCATGGCTCTGATACCAATCTGTCACACCCCGACCCGCAGCGGAATAAGAGTCGGGGCATAATTGGGTTATCACCAAAGCTCATGATGTTTACTAAAATGTTTCATATTTATTAAATTCAAATTACAACTCAAATATCCAAATCAAAATCCATAAAATTACAATGAAACAAAACTATGTAAATAATCCAAAGCTTAAACTGATTTATTCTTCTAGGCCTTCCTATGTGTTTCTTGCCTCAACTGGATCACCTGTATTATGTGTAAAACGGGAGATATTTTGGGTCAACAAAAGTTGGCGAGTGAACCTTGATAAAACATTGTTATTAATTTCTTGTTGTATTTAATATTGAAAATTTGTGCAATAATCACATGTGAGCAAACATATATATATAACAAAACACAAACCACATTGGATGAGTAAATGACATGAATGATGATGTATATGAGATCAAGGCTCAATCAAACGGAGCCGATCGAGTGACATGAATGATGATGTATGTGAGATCAAGGCTCAATCAAACGGAGCCGATCGAATGAGGCACCTGATACTCAACCCGTATCCCACGGGGAGCTGATGGGCCTAATGAAATGCATGCACTGAAAATGATAACTTCAATCTAAACATAATTCACACAAACAATTGATACATATTTGATACACATTTGATCACGGATATGATGGATGCACAAGTGTTTAAATATAATAAGGAATTAAACGACACATGATACACCCCAAAATGTGATTAAAACGGGGTATTGGTAGAGATTCACTCACATTGGGTGCGTTCTTTAATTACGTTGGATGCGCACGAATTTTAGGATTTGATCGACGAGGAAAACTAACCTAAAATAATAACGAAATGATTCGGTAAATTAGTACTTTTAATTCATACTCCTTTAATGTGATTTTTAGATTTATTTTTGTGAGTTTAAGGAGGTTTTCTAACTTTAAAATCTTATTTTTAAGTATTTTTAAATGATTTTCTGATTAAATAAATTAATAAAAATAAATAAAAAAATTTGACTTTTTGACCGTTGACCGGTAGGATTGTGTTTAATTATGCGCTGAGTGAGGTTCGAACTCGGGACCTCTTGTATACGTGCACGCAGCTCTACCAACTGAGCTACGTGTCTAACCTGAAATATTCTCTGTTTTAATTATATTTATATACTAATTAACTTTTAACTTATTTGGGTTTTTATTAAAAACGATTTATATGGCCGAACCGGTTGCAGGGACCCGGAGTCGAACTCGGGTCCTTCGGTTCGAGTGCGCACAGCCCAACCAGCTGGGCTGTGTGTCATATCTGATTAACTTATGGATTAAATTATTCTTATTAACATTCGGTGACTTAATCTGATTAAGTTTTAAAAATGTTGGTTTTATTTCTGAAATTCGGTAACGTGTGCGATTCGAACCCGGGACTTGTGTATTGTTTGTGCACACAGTCCACCGCTGGACTGTGTGTCTAACCCGTTCGAATATCTGATTTTAATTATACTTATACTTATTTGCGACTTCATCTTGTTCGTTTAAGAACACAGAACAGTGAATTCCGACTGTTCTTGTTTAGTCGTTCACGATTTAAACTTGATTGAAATGAACAGAGAAATTAAATGATATGGTGTACCAGAACAGCGGGTTTGCTTCGGTTTTTCGGCAAGTGTCGTCGGCTCCGATTTGCGATGTCCGGCTGTATGAACTGTTTAGCAGTTTTGATCATTGATTTGAACGATTAAAGTATGAATTAAGAGATAGCAGAGAAGTTTTAGATAGATATACCGGTCGAGGAATGAATACGGTTTTCTGATCAAGGATTTCCGGCGATGTTCCGGCGAAATTGGAAATCTCCGGCGACGAGCTTCTGAGAAATTTCAACTACGAAAAAGTGTGTGGTTCTGAGCGAAAGGATTTCCGGAAGATTGAGTGGGTATTTATAGGGTAGAACTGGATGAATTTTGTCCGAGTTTGAGTCTTGATTCGCGGTCAAAGTTTCTTCGGCGGTTATGACCGCAATTGACTGTTAGACGTCGGTTATAACCGATGTCGAAGTCGGTTATAGTGTTTTAGTCAAAAGGAAAATGGCTAAACTCGCGGATTGCCGGATTTTCCGGTGATTACGAGTTCTGGCGCGCTGAGGTCCGGATTTTGATTTTCTAGTTTTAGTATATATGTTTTTTGTTTCCATGTTTATCACAAAATCAGTGTGTGGCGGAGCGGTGTGTGGTGTGTTTTGTCTTGTGAGTGACCCGGGTTCGAAACCCGGCGTCTGTATTTATTTTTTATTCATTATTTATTAGTAATTTTAAATTATGGTTTTTAAATTCTAATATATTTATTAATTGTGTATCGTTTAAAATTAATAACAACTATAAATACGCAACGAAAATTATAACTGGATATTTGATTGATAAACGAAGCAGGTTTTGAAAACCCGTTTTTCGACGAATGTTACATTGGCCACCACCCACTGCAACTACCTACCCCATACCGCCATCCACCGCTTTATTCGGATCTGGAAGCCTGTTCCATATAATATCGAAAACAAACGGCGATGGAGTCAAAACCACTTAATCTAGAAGCTTGTTAGGGTTTTGATTTTGGGTAGATCGAGGATTAAATGTAAGGTTTTGATTTTCGGGGGAAAGCGGAACGGTGGTGCCGTCGTTGGGGGGTGGTGGTGGCAGTGGCGAGAAGGGGTAGGAGATGGAGTCGAGTTCGGTGCCCAACCTTTGAGGTTTCAAAATACCACATCAATAGTCTCTCATTCAGTCACTTTTCCTCGTCGGACTTTATATATTTCTTCTGGCGAACTCTCCGGCGATGGTAACAGAACCGACTATTTGTGATGATGGTGTTGTGGGTAACAGAACCGACAACGGTTTGTGGTGGTTGGTCAAGTGGGGCGATGGTAGAGAGATGGGGCGTTGGACGGCGGTTTGTGGTGTTTGGTCAGGTGTGGTGGTGGTAGAGAGGAGGAGAGAAGTAGAGAGAGATAGAAAGAGGAGGGATGAGTTCTTTACCGAGTGTTGTTTTCGATTGTACCATGGAGTTGATGCACCGGAGTCGACGCACTGGAGTGTTGTTTTTTATTGTACTTCCGGCGATAAGGATTCAACGGCGGAACCATCGGGAGAGAGTTTGCCAGCGGAGGTTGCTGCCGGTGGTGGTAGTAATGGACGGTTTAATTGGCTGCGAGATTCCTGTGGTGGTGGCAATGGAAACTTGGAGAGTTGTGGAATTAGCAAATAGTTCTTTTTCTTTTTTTTTCTTATTTGTTTAGGGGCAAGTTAGTAATTTTGCACGTATTTAACTGAAAAACTTAACATAGGTTAGTGGTAAGGACCACCCGAGTGCAAAAATTACAATTATTAGAACCAAGCTTGTAATTAGTGAACCACTGAAACCAAATCTGCAATATTTGTAAACCACAGGGACCAACCAATCATTTAAATCTAAAATTATCATGTATATTTTAACAATAAAGTAGCAAAGTTTGCAACTTACAACAATAATTCAAACTTAACACACAAGTAAAAGACTTTTCAGATAAACCAAAAATAATAACATATAAACTCTCATTTTCCCACATATTTAATACAAGTTCAGTGTGAATTCAGCATCCAATATATCATAATCCATATAAACTCTGTAACAATAAACATAAAAATGATGAACAAATAGCAAATACACTTCAATAGACACAAACTTCATGAAACAACCTTAAACCAATAAATCTTAAACACGCTTCATGAGCTCCTCAAATGTTTTCATAGCGGAAACAGGCAATCCAAGCAACACATTCACACTTTTCCTCTGCTCACCATGAGACAAGAACAATATCACTTCCTTTTCAGGTAACGCAACCGGACCCGACATAGCCGGCTCGCCCCAACCGAAATCATTAGCGTGAAACGACAGCTTCGACCATGTTGTAATCAACAATGTGGACGATAATGACGGTCTAGCTCGGGTCACTTCAAAATAATCAATAGCAGATCTCATGTAACCGTCGGTAATCATTTTAACCGCGTCATGGACTAGTTTAACAGTATAGGATAGCGGCTTTTCGATTTGTTCTCCAGCTGTGCATATAGCGTTGGTTAGAACTATGCCGTTGCCAGAGTATGCTTCTGGCAACGGCGGATTGAATTTAGACCGTCCATCAACCGCGAACAGAAGTTTAGTCTTCTGTTTGGGTTTCATTTTCAACGATTCGGTTCTGGCTTTCCAGACGAAAGCTGATAGAGCTTCAAAGGTGGTGCAGCTGGACATTTGTCCCTCTATAATGGCTTGGGCTTTTAAGTTTTCGAGATCTTCTGGCGAGAAACAAAATGATTTGTAGGATATTTCTTCTTTGTAGAGATCCGCGGTATTTGATATGTCTTCGATCTCTAAGAACTCGTCGTGGGGAAATTCGACGATTGGAGGGTTTCGGGCCTTGAGAAGTGTCCGGTCGAGGAACGGAGGTTGTTTTAGTGGTAATCCTCTTGCGATTCGACTCCATGAATTGATGAATTCCATCGCAGCGATTCCATCGAAGAGGTTGTGGTTCATGCCTAATCCAAGCACAAATCCTCCACATTTGAATTTTGTCACCTGCCAAAGTTTAAATATTTTTAGCCAAATTACAAAGATAACGTTAAAAGTGAAATTGCATTAAGTTTAACGTTATTTTACTAATTTCGTGAAAATAACGTTAAAACTGGCAGGCGGTTAATCATGCATATCACTAGTCGGCCTTTGTCCCGATTGTTGCTAAATGTTATGTGCCTTATATACAAGGCTTGATGCAAAACTACTATCGAGCCAGGGGTCTCACCGAAAGCAGCCTCTCTATTCCTACATGGTAGGGTAAGACTGTCTATATCTTACCATCTTCAAACCCTACCTAAACTTTGCTATTGATGGGATTTACAGAGTATATGATGAGTCAAATTACAAAGATTTATGTGTGATATTACAATATCTAATATCAGATTTTATATAAATTTTAGCCAAAGTTTTTAATAGTGTCACCTATAATGTTTTAACCACAAGAGTGTGTTTAGTACAAAAACAATTTCTAGTAGAAAACAGTGGGAACTTTCTAATACTCTAATGCATTTGTGTGGGTAAATAAAACATGAGTTAAAAAGAGAGTGGGTAACCTGAACAACAATAGGAGGAATCTCAAGAATGTTTTTTGCACCAGGAATGTCATAAACTAATTTTCCAAGAGTGACTGGATCAGGCTTCGTATGATCACCGATATCTTTTATATTACAGTTAGCTTCAGCCTCAACAAAAACAGCGCCTTCGTCGGTACAATCTACGATTAGCTTCCCCTCGGGGCTAAGTGTCAACCTCCCAGCAGCCGGGTAGTAATGAGCAAGAACCTTAGACAAAGCGTCTTTGATCACCTCAGCGGCTGTTTCGTTCCCTTTTTCCTCTGACTTGAAGCAATAAATTGTGCGTACTATAACCGCGATGTTTTGGTCCAGGTTGGATAGGAAATAGAGACCCTTTTCGGTTTTCTCATAGGGTTGCACAAGTGTTGGCTCTTCGGTCCTTGTGACAATGAGTTCGACCCCTTGGTTGTCGTTGTTGGTTTTAGTACTTCCCATTATAGCAAACTTGATGATTCTGGAAAACCTGTTACATGTTGAACATGTTAAACCATCAAAAGATGTAAACAAAAAACAATATGTTATTAAATGTATGAACAAGTGAAGATAAGTGTGAGTTTGAGCATGCAAATGATCATACTACTATTACTACTACTTCTACATGTGTGTTTCATGAGTGTGTACCTGATCAAATGGTTGAGAGCTGAAAATCAGGAATGGTATGTTCACTGGGAAGAATAATGGATGTTATTATATAGAGTTGAAAGAGGAGATCGGAAGATGAACAACACAAAGTTTTGGTTAACAATAAAGTTGAATATGACTTGTGATTGAAATTGAAGTTTTTCAATCATTTACTAGTTCACCCTTAATTAACATGATTAGTTAAGGTGGAGAAGACTTAAAATATTGCAACATTAAATTATTTATGTATATCTGTCGATTTTAATATATTAAATATTACAAAAGATTGTTTTTTAAGACATTGTATATTAAGGTGACTATACAAAAGTGGTTATGAATTGTGATGATGTGGAGAGTTTAAATGAGAAGAAATTTGTTGTAAGAAGAAAAAAGAAGAAATCTCAATCAATAAAAAATGTTTTTTAAATGAGAAGAAATTTGTTGTAAGAAGAAAAAAGAAGAAATCTCAATCAATAAAAATGTTTTATTTTACTTCATTTAATATAAGTATTTAATGTTACTATAAGGGTATAATGGTAAACCTACATAAATCATTAATTTGTAGTCTTACTCTTTAATATCTTAAAAAATTAGAATTTGTAACTTATCTTCAAAATATATATATATATTTTTTTTAAAATACAATAATTTAGAGTGTATGATAAATTACCATAAGATAAATTACGAGTTGTGTACGATAAATTTCAACATGTGTAGGATAAATTTCAAAATGTGTAATATAACTTTTAATGTGTGTAGGCAAAAAAATTAGTGTGAAAGATAATAGTCTTTATGACTAATTAATTAGTCAAATATGATAATAAATGAAATTAATGAAAAACTATTTAATGTTTTATAATTATACCCTTTATTCTTTTTGTTCTCAATTAAATTTTCTTCTTAAATGAATTTTCCCGATTGTATTACAATTGAGAATGTCATGATAGGTTTTTATTTGCTTAAATTGGGCAAAAATGTTAAATTATTTCAACTTACAAGTTGGAGTAATATTTTTCTAAAGTATATAGCCAAGTATATGGATAATGAGTGTTACTATTATATAAAAAATATGTAATGGCAAAAAGGGTTTAAGATATTTTAATTGCATTATATTGAAGAGGGTGGGTAGTCGACTACAAATATTGCGGTCGAGTGTATGTATGGTTGGTGGGGTTGGCCTCCTATATATGGTTGCTTGACAAACTTTCTCACCCAATATTTCAAATATAGGACGATGGAAGTCAAAATTTTTAATTTTATTTTAAAAACAATTAATATGTATTAGTTCAAAGAGTTATTTTATTTTGAAAAAAAAAAAGAGTAAAACGTATCAAATCAATGAGTTGTTAAGTTTGGTAGTACGATCGAAACCTCTTTATTCACTCATAAACCCATGGTTATGTATTGTGTTAGAGAATTACCTTCAACTAGCTCGTTCATATTGTTGTTGTTTTATGAGTGAATAAAATTAGACTGGAAAAAATAAGTTAGTAACCTCACAATATGAACCGATTTTGCTAAAGAAAATATAGCGAAAGACGTTATTATTATTTTCTTAATTATTCAATTCGCTATTTTTTTAAAATATTTTTACAAAAGGTATGTGAGCAGATAGAAAAATGGATGCAAGCATTGATATGATGCAATTACAAACATCAACCACCAAAACACTTATGTAGTGAACATGTTACATGGATATACACGAACTAAGTGAAACATTGAGATGGCAATTTTGATCACTTTTTACTTAATTTGATACAATTTTATTACTATAACTAGTTGATTATCACGAATGGTTACACGAAAGCATAACTCAATCAAAAAAACGTCACATGACCTTATACACTACAAATTAAACAACTTTGCTTTAAAAAATTTGGTGTAACCGGGGAATCAATCAAGTGATCTCACGTCGCTAAAGACATATAAGGTTTAGGGTTAAAAAACAAAAATGGCGTAACTGTCTTGTTTAACTGGTGCAACCAGGGAATCAATCAGAAGATCTCATGTTGCTAAATACAAATAAGTTTTAGAGTTAAGATAAACGAAGTGGCGTGGCTGTCTTGTTTAACCAACAAGATTTTGACACTTAGACCTAAATCTTAACAGCGTTTTTTGCTTCAAATATGACCATTTGACCCGTATTCAATCGTGTATTGGTCAAAATGACTTTATATATATACATATATATATATATATATATATCTTTATCAAAGCCGTTGATTTTTATGATTTTCCCAACTAAAATTCACACATACTAGTACTAAAAACTAAAAATTCAACCAATGAAACAAAGTGCAGCAGAAATGTATAAGACATCAGTACCATCAAAACCTATAGTAGTATAAAAAATACAAATGTTGACATCAAAACAACTGATATATAGTACATATTATGCAAGTCAAAGTCATAGAAACACATAAAAAGGGCGGGCTGCAAAGTGCATCCTTCGTAGAAATTGCATGTGCAATGATTACTTACTGTTGCCATCTTTCACCTTGTGCCATATTGTCTTAGCTGCTCTCCTTATATTGCTACCCATGAATCACTGCAGCCACCATTTTCATGCTCGTCACCGCCACCTTCTGTTTCCGCTTTCTTTTTCTTTTTCTTCTTAACAACAGTGTCACTCTACTGTGGCTTCATGGCGGCTCACAGTTTTCGTTACTGCTGAAACAGTCTTCTCTTTTGTTGAAGTAAGTCACAAGATCATCTCTTAAACAATATGTATATAGTAACATTTTATTGCAATATGTTGTATTGTCATAACTTCATCATAACCCAATACAACTTCCCAGTGAGTTTTTTTTTTTTTTGCTCAAATAGGGCTGTTTCTTTAAAGCTTTTCACAACTAATGCCGCCTTCAAAAAACTTTCACATGATGACCCTTATTTTAAAGGGTAACTACCATAAAGTGGCAATAACAGAAAGTGGTGATAATTGATAAATGCTCACATGTTCACATGACCCACACACTGACCAAGCCATGGTAAGCGAGTGTACGCAGATCAAGTTTGGACGCAGATTGTCTTACCGGTCTGTTCGGGTTTGTGAGTATTTGGGACCATATCCCTTCACTCGGCAACCCTATACTCATCCATCACCCACTATCGTTACCTCATGAAAATCAAAAAGACAAAATTTCCCCCCTAAGAACAACCAGCTTGTTAAACACAATTTGTATCTTGTTAATTGCATCAAGGAATCTGATTTTGTTGACTTCTTGTTGGTTTTAAGATTTTTTTTTCTCAATCTGACTTGGACATATCATGACAGGTGTAAGGATCACTCTGAGATTAATGTATTTCGCATGTACACAAAATATATATTTTTTTTCTGTAAGAACGAGAGGTTCTTATCCATGAAGTTCTACGTATTTGAATAAGACCAGATGAATCCTTTGTATATGACTATATAGGGTCTAATCATCACAGCGGTAGTGGGAAAACGTCACCACTTTTGGTATAATCGCTATAGTTAGGATGTAACCGCTGCGGTTACATCAATACCATATACAAATGTTGGTATTAACTATGTTGCTACCGGAGTCTTAAGTTGCTACCGAAGTACTAAGATGCTACCGCACCTCGATTGCTACTTAGGCATAGTTTGCAACTGACCTTCTATCATCAAGCTGCTACGGAGCAGTGACAACTTCACTACTGTCTTCCAGTCACTTTAAAGTGATAGAAAGTTGATTCAAGAACACTGAATTGATGTGTGTATTTTTGTACATATCATTACAAAGACGGGTATTCTATTTATACACAAAAAACGCAATCTAAATATAGAAGACAGCGGCTGATTGCTAGCTGTCTTTATCTTTGCTGTTTGATTGCTGAAGATTAGCTGGATATGCAGCTGTGGATTAACTGCCGCAGGATATCCGGCTGTCGATTAGCTGCGGTTTATTCCAAGGTTAGTCTTTCCTTTCTAACACTCCCCCTCAAGTTGAATAGTTGGATTTCCAAAATTCAACTTGCCCAAACAATCATTGAGAATTTTCCCGTTAACTGCTTTTGTTAGAATGTCAGCAAGCTGATCCTTTGATCGAACGAATGGTAATTCAATCGTACCATCTTCCAACTTTTCTTTGATGAAGTTCCTATCAACTTCCACGTGTTTTGTTCGATCATGTTAAACTGGGTTTTCTGAAATCTGAATTGCAGCTTTATTATCACACATAATCTTACTTGTTTCTTTTGGTGGAAAACCAATCTCAGCTAAGAGTCTCCGCATCCACATGGCTTCTGTTAAGCCTCGAGTTATACCTCTAAATTCAGCTTCTGCACTTGAAAGAGCAACCACTTTTTGTTTTTTACTCCTCCAAGTGACAAGATTCCCACCAACTAGAGCAAAGTAGCCTGCTGTTGACCTCCGACTTCCCTTATCTCCTGCCCAGTCTGCATCAGCATAGACTTGAACATTTAGGTGTCCATGTGATTCAAACAGGACTCCATGACCCACTGTTCCTTTGAGATATCTAATAATTCTCCAAACTGCTTCCATATGTGACTGTTGAGGTTGGTGCATGAACTGACTTACTACCCCTACAGCATAGGCGATGTCTGGACGAGTGTGTGAGAGATATATTAGTTTTCCCACCAGCCGTTGGTATCTTTCTTTATTTGCTAATTTTGCTCCTTCTTCCATGTAAAGTTTTTGGTTTACACTCATAGGAGTATCTGCCGGTTTGCAATCGATCATTCCAATTTCTGCCAACAGGTCTAAGACATACTTCTTTTGACTAATGAAGATTCCTTGTTTCGACCTTAGTACTTCAATACCGAGGAAATACTTAAGTCTGCCCAAATCTTTCATTTCAAATTCAGCAAACAAGTTTTCTTTGAGTTTTACCATTTCTTCTCTATCGTTCCCTGTAATGATCATATCATCTACATAGATGATTAGACAGGTTACGAATTTGCCTCTTTTTTTGAGAAACAAAGTATGATCGGCATTACTTTGTTTATATCCAAATTTTTTCATAGCTACCGTAAATCTGCCAAACCAGGCCCGGGGAGACTGCTTCAAACCATAAAGGGATTTCTTCAGACGGCAAACTTCTCCAGTTTTGAAATCTTTTGTGAATCCTGGAGGAGCATCCATAAATACCTCTTCGTCTAGGTCCCCGTGTAAGAAGGCATTTTTTACATCAAACTGTTGAAGTGGCCACCCTTCATTTGCAGCTATCGAAAAAAGGACCCTGATTGTGTTCATTTTTGCAACCGGGGAGAATGTTTCAGCATAGTCAATCCCATGTGTCTGAGTATACCCCTTTGCTACCAGTCGGGCTTTATATCTTTCAATTGTACCATCTGGTTTATACTTAATCGTATAGACCCAACGACAACCCACGGGTTTCTTTCCCAATGGAAGAGTACACTTTTCCCATGTATTGTTCTTGGTTAGGGCTTCCATTTCTGTGTTCATTGCTTCCTTCCAATGTTTAGATTTTAAGGCTTGATCTACGTTTGTAGGAGTTTCTTCGGAATAAACAGATGAGATAAATGCTTTGGCTTCCTTAGTGAAGTTTCCATTGGCCACACTAGCTATAGGATAACTAGATCTTCTCGGTTCTTTTTCAGGAGAATACCGTTTCGGAGGAACCCCTCTGTTTGTTCTAGGGGGTAACACATATCTCGATGGTGGTTCTTCTTGTCTGGATTCATCTGCCTGCAAATTTTCAGTTTGTTCTGTGGCAGTTTCATGGTTAGAAGTATTGGTGTCCTCAAAGTCATTAGAAACTTCAAAAATACCACCAGACTGAATAGGATGAGTATCACTTACCTCGGACACCAGGTTAGGAGGAACATTAGGACCGTCAGTGGCACTGAGATTGGGTTCTGGTGACTCTGTGGTTGGTGACTCTGTAGTTGGTACATAGGGAACATATTCCAACCAGCTTAGTGTGTCTAAACATTCCTTCTCCCCCTGACCACTGAGTTGGGAATTGTAGTAATACTCGGTTTCAAGAAAGTCACAGTTCATTGTGGTAAACATATGACGTGTTTTTGGATTATAACATCTGTATCCCTTTTGATTCATTCCATACCCGACAAAGACACATTTTTCAGCACAAGGGTCAAGTTTGGTTCGATCTGATTTAGGTATGTGAACAAAGGAAGTACATCCAAAGATTCGTGGTTGAAGGGTGAGAACTGAGGGTAATTTGAAGAATTTTGAAAGGGTGTGTAATGGAGTGTTAAGCTTTAGGATTTTTGTTGGGAGTCGGTTGAGAAGATAGGTAGCAGTAGCAAGGGCTTCAGGCCAAAAATATTTCGGGACCTGGGATTCAATCAGGAGGGCTCGTGTCATTTCTAGCAAAATGCGATTTTTCCTTTCGGCGACACCGTTTTGTTCTGGGGTATTTGGGCATGTAGTTTGGTGGATTATTCCCTTGTCTTGGAAAAAGGATTTAAACAAGGTATTAACAAATTCACCGCCATTATCAGATCGGAATATTTGGATGTTTGTTTGAAATTGGGTTTGAATCATGGCGTAAAACATAGTGAATTTTTCAAATACTTCGGATTTGTTTTTCAAAAAATAAACCCAGGTCATTCGGGTACAATCATCAACGAACATCACAAAGTACCGAAGGTTTTGTCCTCCAAGAACTGGGGCAGGACCCCATACGTCAGAATGGATTAATGAAAATGGCAAAGCAGCCTTAGTGTTATTGGGTTTAAAAGTTTTTCTATGGCTTTTTGCTAAAACACATGTTTCACAATGTGACATAGAATTAACTGGAAATAGTTTCGGAAATAAAATATGCGAATAACTTGCAGAAGGATGACCTAATCTCCGGTGCCATAGCCAAGCTTCCCGTTCCGATGTCCCATGAGTCAGCATCACAGCACCAGTTTGAGTCACCTCATCCACATAGTACAACCCTTGATTTTCAGTGCCACGCCCAATGATCACTCCCGTCCTGATATCCTGTAAAATACAAAACGTAGGGTACATTAGGACAATACAGTTGAGTTCCTTCGTGACATGGCTGATGGAAAGCAGCTTATGTGATAACGAAGGAACATAAAGACAATTAGAGATTTTTATTGTGGGTGAAATCTCAATAGTTCCTCCCGATTTTACATCCATTATTCCTCCGTTTGCCGTTTGAATATGTGTTTTTTCTGGTATGGTTGCTGAAATAATATCCGATAGCTCATAAGTCATCGTATCGGTTGCGCCACAATCAAAAATCCATAGTTTTTGTTTTTGATGTTCGTGGGCCATATTGGCTTTTCCCTTATTTCCAGGGACTGTTTGTGTAATATTTGTTTTTAAAAGTGACCGAGAGACTATATGTGTATTATCTTCGTCTTCTTCACTTATGTATGAATTAGGGTTTGAGGGTTGCGCCCCAAACCCTTTACCTGTTGTTTCTTCGTCATCTGCTTTGGCCACTCCGCCGAAGCCCGATCTGTTCCGGCTTTCATCTTTGGGAGCTTCTCGGTTAGCGGCGCCGGATGACTTTCCTTTTTCTGTGGTCTTTGTGCCTCTCTTCTGACCATCAGACCACCATTCCGGATATCCGACGAGTTTGAAACATTGTTCCCGGGTATGTTTCATCATCCCGCAATGATCACACTTGAGGTGAGATTTGTCGTCTTTACTTGTTCCGATTCTTTTTTCACCGGTTCGTCGGTAACCCTTTGACGCAAGCCCTAGTCCGTCAATTTCCGAGGCCATTAGACCCACTGTGATACCCTGTGCGTCATTGAGAGGTGTTCCCAGAATATTCTGGTGAGCGGCCTCCTTGCGGACAGTAGAGTATGCAGTTTCTATGGTTGGAAGGGGCTCTAACCGGAGTATTTCCCTTTTTATAGGATCATATTTCCGGTTGAGAGCGTTTAGAAACTGGAACAGTTTCTGTTCCGACCTGATTTTGTGATACACTTGGATATCGGCTGGGCAGGTCATAGGGTTTGGGTCAATCCGATCAATTTCTCCCCATACTCCTTGGAGTATAATCCACAATTCTTCTAGGGAGAGATTGTTCTGTTTGATTTCATTCGCCTTGACATGTAGATTGAAAGTTTGGAGCTTGTCACGCCCACTGCTATATGTTATAGCTAGGGCATCCCACAGCGATTTTGCTGTTGGGAATTCGGTTAGATTGCTGGCAAGAGTTGGTTCGATGTTCTGTATGAGCCATGAGAAGACGACTAGGTCGTCTTGTTCCCATTGCTCATACTGCTCGCTGGTTTGATTTGGTGGGTTGGTTGATAGATGATTTAGAAAGGTTTTTGACTTACCGCCTATGGCTACCCTCATCATCCGGGTCCATAAGGCGTAATTCTGACTATTGAGCTTGAGGTTTATTTGAAGGTTATCGGATAGTTTTGGGTTTCGGTTTTGTGGGTTAAGGCCATTCTTGAGCAGATTGGCGATTTGAATGGATAAATCTTCTCCCAAGTTACCGGCTTCGGCCATGGCAGCTTGGTTGAGAGGATGATTCGGTTTTGGGTGAGCAAGGTAGATGATGAACAGGTCAAGAACGACACTGCTCTGATACCATGATAGAAAGTTGATTCAAGAACACTGAATTGATGTGTGTATTTTTGTACATATCATTACAAAGACGGGTATTCTATTTATACACAAAAAACGCAATCTAAATATAGAAGACAGCGGCTGATTGCTAGCTGTCTTTATCTTTGCTGTTTGATTGCTGAAGATTAGCTGGATATGCAGCTGTGGATTAACTGCCGCAGGATATCCGGCTGTCGATTAGCTGCGGTTTATTCCAAGGTTAGTCTTTCCTTTCTAACATAAAGATCATTTTTCATACAACTTTCAGTCAACCATGCAGATCCAACCATTCAGATCTGATGTATTTCTGATGAAGCATTGTTAAGGAAAAATCAAAATTTTTGCATTGACCTAGCAATGCAACCCTAGCCAGGGGTACTGCCACTTGGCTTGGACCTTATCAGGGCCAACCCCCCTTCTAGGACGCTGCTCTGAACCCCACCAAGGGGTGATTCCTTAGTATTTAAGTCATAACTATAAAACAAGTGTATACTTCACACCTCTTAATTTTTATTAATATTTACTAGCAGAGTGCCCGAGCGATGTGGCAGGGGTAACAATTTGCATTGCGGTACTATTTCTAGTAGTTTTATTGTTTGTATAATATTTATTGTTGCATCATTACGGTGGATATATGTCATAAGCATAGTCATCGATCAATCCATTTCATTGTGGTGTGCATGGTTAAGTCGGTTCGGCTATATATTTTTCTCATCTGAAGTTGAAACCAAAGTCATTGGTTAGTCTATTTTAGTAACCAATTAGTTTTCGGTTAATTAATTTGGTTAATTATGTTAGATTGGCGGTTTTTCGTTCGGTTCTTTTAGTAACGGTTAATAGCCAAAACAACAATTGGGCTAAAACTTGTGCTTGAAAATACATTACATTGAGGTATAAATACATAAAATTGATGTAGATGAAGTGGAATAATAAATACATGAAATGAACGTATAAAATATGAAATCCATGAGCTGGAGGTATAAAAGCTACAGATATATGAAAATATAAAAGGTTTGGTTCGGACAATTTAATTAAACGAGGGTACAAAAACTGATAACTAGTTTTTGGTTAATTGGGTTTTCCATTAACTGGTTTTCACTTAATTTAGTTTTTGGTTGATTTTGGTTCGGATTCGTCTGTTTTTGTTCGGTTTCGGTTAACAATTCAGTTGTTGCTCACTCCTAGACATTGTTCATCACGTAACATATCAACTTTTTAATTAAAAAAAACTATAGCTAGACTACACTAAATTAAAGATAATAAAATGTTTATTTTTATGGTGCAATTATATAAAAAAATATAAACGTACGAAAAAGTAATTGCAGTTTAATAATCGTGAGAGTAATTAGTTTATTATAAGGGGGATAAAACGGAACTATTAACTAATTATCAATCATTTTGATAAATATTAGGGAATTAAAAGGTAATTAAGATGAATGAATTAAAGTACAATTATTGTTTGAAAGACTAATTTACCCTGATTTCAGGGTCGTACATTATGCATTAAACTATAAAAAGTTCTTAACTTTTGGGTATGTTAAAATGTTCTTCACTTATTCATTATAATATAGTATAGATAATGATTTCTCATTTAGTCTCCAACTAAATCCGAATAACCTCAAATAGCTTGATGACACTAAAATCACCAACACTACATCATTCGCAAAACTAATACACAAGTTGTTAATGAGTATTCATACGGTGTGCTTGTTACCTAATGAAAATTCCAGATTATGAAAACATCACTAATTATATGTCACACCCCAAATTTTACATACGGAGTTCTACCGCGAGGCGCGTGACAAACCAGGATCTTAGTCATTAGGCATATTGAACGACCACTATATGAGTTCATAAATTTTCCTGTATGCTCATTAACGAGAAAATACTGTTTATCCAATTAAGTTGCGAAAGCGTAAATAAATACAAAACCAAAATAGCTAATGTAATTAAAGTTGATTCTAAAAGGTTGGTGAAATGAATGCGACTCCAACATGCATCCTAGTGCTGATGTGTGATACCCTAGCAACCTGAGAAAGACATGCAAGAACAAGTGTCAACAATTATGATGAGTGAGTTCACAGGTTTTAAGTTATAGTATAAAGTAAGTTGTTTCTCAAGAGTTTTCCACTGTTTCAATCCCGAAACAGTAAGTTGAAGTGTTTAGCAGTTACTTGTTATATTTGTAGGTAGCTAACCTAAGTTACGTCACGAAAGAGTTTGAAACCGAAGCTGACTGTTGTTGCCTCTGTTTGCCAGGTCTATCACTGACCATGGCGATAAGTTAGGCCAATTCTACACCCGTTGACCATCACCGGTCTAGCTAGCGCGACTAGCTCGAGTGGGGCTCGTCGGGCCCAGTAGTACTACTCAAAATTCCGCCGCTATCCACCCAATACTAACGGTCGAGGTTTGTGAGGACTTTATGTGATAAAGGCTACTTTGTGACCATAACTAATATAACAAAAACCCAAATAGTTGTAATGTTACCTTACCGTAACATTATAACAATACTTTATCGTAATGTAATGCATGCATTCTCCCCCTTTGTTTTTAAAACATTTAAAAGAGCAGGGGCCATGAACTCACCTGACATGCAGAGCATAAAACCCCATATGGTAAATAGAGACAAGCAATCCCCGATGCTCGAAATATCCAACCTTCTCGTGCCCTACCACAAGTAAAGGACTCCTTAAGATCTATTGGAAATAACTATAGCACATAACGTCGTTATAAAGATAGTTAACCCAACTACCTGACCTCGATCGAAACGCCATTCGATCTAAAATTACTAACTCGACGAACCGATAGTGATTTAGTTTGATTTCTCGCAAATGAGTTTATATCTATATAAATATAACAAAATATTCGAATCATGTAAATAATACTTATCGTATAACTTTCATGTGTGATTTATAAAGCGAACATGCATATTGGTCTCGAGTTTGTTTTGTAAAACGAATAAAATGTGTGTGTGTATATATATAACATTATATATTTATTGTGAGGAAATGTATTTAAAGAATCTAACTCATATCTATATATCTATATGTACACACATATATATACATTCATAGTTTAAAACAAATACTTTGTGAGAATATCAGCTCGAGATGAGATTCCCATTCTAAAACACCTATAAAAGGTCTTTGATAATTTTGTGTCACAACATACGTTATGGTATGGTTTTATAAAAAATTTTGGCAGAGTTCCCTCTGTTTTTGCGTATTTTGCGTAAACCAGACAACAGTTGTCCACAATTCCCCAATATCAATTGTCCAAATCATATGTTTCAAGTAATGGATATAAACAATTATATATATATATATGATTATTTATCTACTTGGTCCAACATTTCCAAAAGTCTCGCGTATATCATTGTATAAATTATTCATTCCTAACTGTCAAAAGATCGTTATAGCGTTAACCCATCCCAAATCGGTTCGTCTCGTCCGATTTACAAATTACCCTTTACGCTTACATAGAGTTATGTATGCAAATATTATACAAATACAAATTATTTTTACACGAATACAAATTATATACACACAGATACGCTTAGTGCGCGTCGTCGATACCTTAACGTGCGACTTCAATAAAAATCTCCTCATTACATGCCATCCGTGTCTGACCCACGGACTGTTGACTCCAGCTATGACTGGCAGTTGACCAACTTTGACCAGCCAAACCTGAGTTGACCGTGTTTGACGTTCATTGACAATTGTTCACCAAGTCTCGTGTCGTCACCGTGTTTCACTAAAGCAGCCACCAGGGAGTACGTCACTGATGACGATCCGGCTAGAAATGCACAAGTGCTCCGCTGTAGTTCAACACTAACTCAGATCTAGACATAAAGCATAAACACATTTCCTATAATGACGAGAAAAATGATTTTGAAGACACAAGCGTAACCGCAAGTTGTCAGGTCTAAATGAGAATGAAACATAAATCCAAACTACTCACCGGAGTTCATCGGAAGGTCAATAGGCTCCCTTGCCGCCGTGAGCCACCACCCGAGTCCACCCCCTCATCAACCACACAACATCGCCTCCTACTGCTGAAAACCACCATGTCAGACCCGAACCACAACAACCACCGCAGCGCCGCTGCTGCTTCTCCTCCGTCGTCGTCATAATGGCGGTTCCTCCCCACCGCCGTTGCCACCTAACCGGCGCAACTCATCACGCCTTCACCCTTAACGCTGCTGGAGCCACTGGATCTCAAAACCGACGCGAAACAATCACTCAACAACCACTGATCGTGGCTTTTCGGGTTGCTGAAGAGGCGGCTCCGCCGCACGCCACCAAGGGAGGCCATGATGCTTCCATTTCTTTCTCTAAATCTCTGTTCCCTATCTCTCTCACTTTGATTCTCTCTTTAAGTTCACTGTATGTGTTGTAGAGAATAAGGTTGGGGGCTAGGGTTTGAAGAGATGAGTAGAGAAAAAGAAAGAGATGGTTTTAAGGCTAGGGTTTGGGCAAGTAGGTTGGCTTCAATCGCGTGTATGAACCTGCTTGACGATATGTGTCTCGCTAAAAAAATAATATCAATAATACTCTATGCAATATTACCAAGTAGTTATATATATAATTTTCGTCTAAAATATAGATTTGAGACATATATATATACACACATATATATATATATATATAAGGATTAGGATCATTTGTAAACAAATTTCTAAGAGTGAACCGTGTGAACTGATCTTGGCCGTTGATCTAGTTATTAGTTATTAAGGACAGAATGGTAATTAAACATTATTATTTTATTTTTCAATTTCTTTTAAACTAAATTTATTCTAGGTAGTTATAAGCTTTCCGAAATTATCTTCTTGACTAAATCAAAATCATTCCTACCAAATCTATAACAGTCGTTCATCATCAGTCTATGTAACAGGTTTTTCGATTTTTTTTTGCATGATCCAGATCTGATCAATATTTTTATTCTAACTGTAAGGTATTCGAAATTTATTTATAATCAACACAAAACAACTATTTTATTTGATATTCTGTATATATAACCATCGATCATCATCAGTTACGTAACAGTTGTTCGAGATTTTGCAGGTGATTCAGATCGGTTTAGTATTTTGTTCTAACAGTATGGTATTCGAAATTTATATATAATCAAATCAAAACAACTATTTTATTGGATCTTCAGTTTTATAAAATTCAATCAAAAACGTTTGAGATTTGAGAGATCTCTTCCAAATTGTTCTAAAAGTTTGTTAAATTCATTATTATTACACCTTTCGTTCAAATTCATTTATAATATGGACGACCACATAACAAATTCGAACAAGAATATGATGAACGATGATCAGTCAACGTTGATAATGGCGGTAATGTTTTTGTTACTACATTGGATCGTCCAGGTGCGTATGTATTTTTGAAATTTTCGTCAATTTTGTCCGGTAGGCATGTTATATTTATTGTTTTAATTGTTCGGTTCTTTGATATGTTAGTTTTTGTTTCCGTACAGATTATAACATATGATTTTATTTTGCTGGTTTTGCGATTTTAGGATTTTTTATTGAATTATGTAGTTAGAGCATTCAGAGTAGGTACACATATGCACTGTGTTGGTAATCTGCGCGGTTGGTGTATGACAAAATAGTACATATGTGTACTGTTAGGTCACTTATGTGTTTTTGTATATCACAGTCACTATTGTCAAGTTGTTTACAGAACAGTACACATATGTATTTTGTAATCTGATGTACTCGTTGACATGTCAGAGTTAAGTACACTTATGCACACTCTTATATTTTTATCACAGTACACATGTGTATAAATAATATGCAGGACTGAGGAGTGAAAAAACGTGATGAACTTGTTTAAAAATTTATGAATCCTTACCTAATTTACAATTAACATTATTCAAAGTCTTAATATTATTTTTTATCTTAAATTGTTTTAACTTTTGGGTGTCTTAACCATTTACAGAATCAGTCGCCAGCAATGTATACGAAACCCCTAATGGTACTAGGTACTGGACACCAATCGTCCCTCCAGGATTAAAACCGTTTATTAAAGCTAGATTTTCCACGATCGAAGAAGCTATAACAAAGTATGAAGAGTATGCTCAACTGGCCGGTTTTGGGACCCGTCTTGGTACATCGCATAAGGAAAAAATAGGTGACAAAATTGTTACGAATAGGCGATACGTGTTATGCTCAAGAGCTAACAAACTAAAACATAAAGATGGTACGGCTGATCAAGTAAATTCAAGTTCACCAAAAAGACGGTCCAACGTCAAAGCCACAGATTGCAAGGCATGTGTTAAATTCGTGAGTGTAAAAAATTCATCTGCGTACGAGATATATGACTTTGTAGAGCAACATAACCATGGGTTTACTACCCCTGAAAATCTTGGTCTATCTTTGAAGATGAGGAAGCTTGACTTTTCTACACAAGAGTTTATAGCAAAATGCCGAAACGCAAACTTAGGACCTACCAAGTCTCACAAAGTACATGTTGTTCTAATAGATGGTCATCATAATATGCACGAAACCATTGTCGATTACAAAAATTGTGGCCGCAATATCCGAGACTTTATCGGTGATAGGGACGCCCAGATAGTAATTGACAAATTCAAGGAACGTAGTAAAAACAAGAAAAACTACACGTTTAACACACACATTGTTGATACAGAACTTCAGTTAATTTTTTGGTGTGATGCGGTATCGAAATCAAACTACGACTCATTTGGCGATGTTATTGCCTTCGATGCGACATATCATACAAATATGTGAGTAGTAAATGATATTTTGAACATATTATTTTTCATTTTAACATACAATTCTAAATGTGTTTTTTTAAACAGGTATGACATGATTTTTGTACCGTTTACTGGGGTCGATCACCACAGAAGGTGTACAATTTTTGGTGCAGGGTTGCTTCATAATGAGACGATCGAATCTTATACATGGCTACTACAAAAATTCCTTGATGCACACAATGGTGAACAACCACTTATGGTGCTAAGTGATCAAGATTGCGCTATGAAACAAGCTATAGAAAAGGTATTTGACAAGTCAATTCACAGGTTGTGTATGTGGCACATTATTCAAAAACCGTTGGTTAAGGTAATAAGAGTCAATCAAAAATTTTATGTGTTATCAGTTACAAGTGTATCTTTTTATAAGCAGCATATCTTGTATTTAATTTTTTTCGTTTTTCCCTTTTTAAATGTAGATCAAGGGGAACGACAGTAGGAACGCGGAAATAAAACAGATTTCCACAAGTTCGTTTGGAATGTTTACATTGAACCACAAACATTTGAGGGTAGATGGAAGAATCTTATTGCTGAATACGGGCTACAGGACCATTCCTGGTTGACCGAGATGTATTCCATTCGTGCGAACTGGATACCGACTTATTTCCGTGAGATACCAATGTGTACTTTAATGAAGACCACTTCCAGGTGTGAGAGTGCAAACCACTTGTTCAAATCTAATTCTAGTCCTCACAACACCTTGGTTCAGTTCATGTTGTGTTACGACACATCTGTTGATGGGATACGGAATGAACAGAGGGAATTAACACATAAAACCGACACCACTAATCCCGAATTCAAAACATCTTGGCCGATTGAACGGCATGCAAATGACATATACACACGGAGAATTTTTTTTGATGTGCAAAAGGAAATTATCAACGGCAAGGAAAATTGTTATATTGCTGAACGATGTGTATCTGAAGGTATAAGCAGCTTTGTGATCGCACACCAAGACCACATGAAAGAAGTTATAAACGAGTTCAGGGTATGTTTTTTATATTCAGTAAAGTGTCTTTTCTTTATCTTAGAAAACAAGTGGTCATTATTATGAACAAACTTAGTAACTTATACATATTGTATCATCATATTTACAGGTCACCTTCAACAAAGAAGATGTATTCGCTTCTTATGAATGCATGGGTTTTACTAGAAACAGATATATATGCCGTCATATATTTTGCTTTTTTGGGCACCATAACGTCCATAAGATTCCGGGATGTTATATTCACCCAAGATGGAGGAGAGACGCTTTGCCGTCCAGTGTATATAGCTTTGAAAATAGGTTGTCTGTTGATCAGAGTCGTAGTGGAAGAATTTGGCGTATGATACTTAAGAATATTGAATTGTGTTGAGAAAGAGTTCGTGGTAGGATTGATAAATTACAAGAATTAGATGAGCAAGTACAGTTGTTGAAAGATAAGTTTTTTAGTGAAGTTCAACCGGATCAGGAAGTTAAAAAAAATTGTTGCTTACCAGGAAATTCTTGATCATACTGAACCAGAGGATGTATCATGCACCGCACCAAATAAAATACGAAACAAAGGATGTGGAAAGCATAAGCGTCCAATTGGTCCTCGAGAGAAAGCAATAAAACAATGTAAGAAACATAGAAGAAAATGTAATTATTGCGGCAAGAGGGTCAGGACGCATGACAAAAGAAATTGCCCATTGAAAAAAGGCGATATCACAAAGGTCGATTCGTCTACAGACGAAGATGGAGAGGGGGACGATGTTGATTCAAACGAGTATGACGACCACACCGATAGTGGAAGTGAAGAACAAGGGCACGAGAGCGAAGACGATGACACTATGATTTGAATCAAATTATATGATACTGGTACATTTTTGTTTGATGTTCCTAAATATTCCATTTTGATGTAACTGGTAACTTTTTGTTTTACAATGTATTTGCAACTATTTTTTTAATTTTTTTAAAGATTTTAATTGATAAGTTATTGAATGTTGATGGTTGATAAACACTGTACCATTCTCAGCAATTTTTAGTCCATACAATATTAAATACGCATATTTTACATAAATAGGTTGTGTACTATTACCAATCAGTTACATACATTTATAAAAAATACACATATGCACAGAAATTTGAAAGCAATACACATATGCACTATGCAGAGAAAAATACAAATATGTACAGAAAATAGGTTGTATACGAGTACCTTTCCGGGTACATACAGTTAACCGAAATACACATCTACACTTCCTCCGTACACTTGTGTAATAATATGGTTTACTGAATTAGATAAGTATTTTTAAATAGGATGGTTGCTAAACACTGTAGCATTATCAGGCTTTTTTAGTCCACATATATATTGTATACTATAAAAGGGAACTTCAACTTACATACATCAATCGATTATGTTGATAAAGGCTTGAATCTATGTAACCGTTTAAACATCTGCGTTAACAGCCTTAATTCAACACTACCCACATATTTTCTAACAATACATCCATACGGAAACAACGGTTATCTACTATGCACAGGAAATACACATATGTACAGAAAAATAGGTTGTCTACTAGTAACTAGGCTTTACATACAGTTATATGAAATACACACATGCACATAAATTATTATGTAGCACACATATGCACTACCTCAGTTGTTTACCTGTTAAAAATAGGTTTACTACTAGTCATACGCAATAGGTTTCAACATGCCATCAAAGGATTCATCAAATAGATACCCCAATATGTTCCACAATAACTTCAACCTACACAACCACAAAAACAATGTCTACTAACTTATATGTTTTTCAAACATTTAATCAAACTCCATCAAAATAACTAAATACCTCCCAACCCAAACCACAATTGTTTTCATATTGCACCATATAATAACCAACGTGACAACAATTAATTGAAGTAATATATCTTTTCAAAATGTTCCGCTTCCGCTAGTATCCGTTCCCGGTGGATGTTTGCATCAGACGTCACCATCTTCACCGCGTATTTCTTACGCAACCGTGTCAGTGTTGCTTTTTCCTGGACAGGTTCTAATGGGCATCCACAATCCCATTTTTGTTGGGTGACTCCATACCAAGTCTCCATGTGGCGCATCACAAAAACACCGCAATCCACAGTATTACCTACGGTCTTCCACTCGAAGTCTAACATTTCTGGCACTGCATTTTCAATTTCTACTGCTTTAGGGTGTTTCATCAGTTTCAGGTACCGGGTGAACACGTCCTTCTGCAACCAAAATTGCAAGTTTAAAATTAATTATTTGTGTGCTACAGCCAAAATTAAAAAAAGAAGCAAACTGTGTCCAGGTTTATCTTACAACTTTGTATGGAGTGCTCTTCTTGAAATATTGTTCATGATTTATCATTTGAACTGGGCTTTCTGTTGCAGCCATAATGTCAATCACCGTTATTGATGCCGTCTCAAGATCAAAACATACAAGATAAAAATGTCCCTTTTCAAGAATAGGAAATAAGACTACGCAGTAACTCGACAAAGTTAACAACCATGGCCTCTTGTCAACCACGTGTACCAAAGAACCTCTTAATTTTTCCACTCGTACTACATCTCCATACCTTTCATTATGTAACACATCCTCCGTCTACGTAACAACAAACATAAAGTAAAAAAACTTGATTAAGTATAGATTTAGTAATTACTTCATATCAAACTATAATTTTTATGCTAACGGGGATTAACTTACAAAACAATCGGTATGGCAAAAAGGCGCGGTTTTGAGCCTTTAACTTTATCATCTCCCGCAAAAACATTTCCCCCCGAAGTTTTGTTACTTTCTTCCTTGTTAAGCATTGATGCAAAGCAATTAATCACACCACTATTTATCCATTGACTAGGTTGCAAAGGTATAGTCCAACCCCCGTATCCGTTTCAAATACCAGTTGTCTATTGCATGAACCATACCGTCAATAATTAAGTACCATTACACAAACACTTACTCGCCAAACATCTCCTTTATTTAGAAAAAAATGTATTCCAGTACATACATCATTATTCACATGCATACCATTTTTAATATGGTCCACATGGGCATGTTGTTTGGATCTTTCTGATTAATATTTCAGTTATATACATCATTATTCACGTGCATACCCTTTTAATGTGGTACACATATGCATGATGTTTCCTATCATAAATCTACTATCAGTACACAAGTGTAACTTACATGATAGAAAACAACCTACTTTTTATGATATGTCAAAAGGGCATTTTGTAAAACATTCATGGACGTATGTTGTTCATATACAAAAAATTAAAATCGACACACACATAACAACAATATTGAATTTGGTATGGTTATTACCCGTTTGTCGCTTCTACCTCCGCGACTTCTTTTACATCTCGGTTTTCAACCGACTTGTCGGTCACAACTTTTTTCTTCGGCTTTGCTATCCTGCTTATGGACATTACATTCCCCTCAAGCGAACGTTATTATAAATATATAAAAAAATTAAAAATAATAATAACATTAAAGTTTAATCTTACATCGTGTCGTCTGCAGAAATCGACAAATATTTCCAAATCATGTTTTCTTTTTTACTCAACCAACTGTTGATGCTGACAGCTCGTACCATAAACAGCGATTGGATAAACCTAGAGCCGGTCTTTCTCCTTTTTCCCTTTCCGACTGATTCAACAATATCAGTAACATTTTTTTCTTGCATCACACTGACTGACGCATTAGGTTCGGCGGTACATTCATCTTGTGTCATTCCAAGGCTGAACGTCGGAATTTCGTCTAACCGTTGCGTACTATATGCACCTGAAATGTAGTCCTCAATCACTTTCGCAGATTTCATAAAAATGGTTGTGGTTGGGGATGCGATCAGTGGTGTCGTCGCATTATCTTCCCGAAATTTTTGCATCATTTCACCCTTTGGTTTCCCTTTACTGTCACCCACATTTGTATACATGTATAGTAAACATGTTTATTGTTGTCTGTACTACAATCAGATGGAAATAATTAAAATCAAACTAAAAGACAAATACAAGTTTATAAAAAATACCTGCTACTTTCTTACACGGACTCGTATATATTTCATTTTCTTCAGTCTCACCAATAGCCGGTTTATTGAAAATTTTTTTGTACCTTTCTAAAATGGGTAACACGGAATGATGTGACGGGAACCGAGATATATGCTCTTGTATCCCATCTTCTAATTGTCGTTTAAAATTCTCAATTTCTTCGCATATAGATAATATGCGTGCACCACTCAGCTGTGCATTAGAGAACATTATACATAAACTAAACATAACATATTACCCAAAATTACTTTAAGCGTACGCAACACAGGAACTCTTAACATGATCATACCTCTCCCGTCGACGTATCTTGCCCTCCTTTTTTGTCACGCCATTGTTGTTTTCAACGTCTTTCGGACCGTCATCAATATTGATTTCATCATCATCTGCCACATCATACAACTCTCTTATTTCTCCAAGACCAAAACCTCCGTTCTTCAGCTCCTGCTCCTTCCTTAGGTTCATCAATTCATGTGTCCAAAATTTCAGAGGTGCTTCCCTACGTGCACGGTCGAACCCAGGGCATTGTGTCGACTCCAAATACAACAATTGTTGTAATAAAAACGGAAACAATTACATTTATATTAAAACTAAACAGTAAAGGTTGTCACAACTTAGGAAACATGTTATTATATAAATAAAAAAAAACCTTTGCCTATTTTTTCAGATATCATTGTGCACTTGTGTATTACCAACATAAAGACACAAGTGTATTAAGATTAACACCGTGAAAATAGTGGTAGTACATAAAAATTTGAATTGTAAGTACATACCACCAGATATGTTAGCGGCCATCTGAAGAACACATTAGGGTCACACCTAACCCACTCGTCCTTACATTTCTTCACACCGTCGAGCACAAACTGACACCAATCATGCTTTTTAAACCCCTTCTCATGGTTAAATAAATCTAACAAATTGTACATAACACTACCGTTTTTAGTACATCCTATCATTGTTGATATGAACAACATCACAAAATCTAGTATGAACATTTCCCTCTGCTCGTACTCGTCAGTTCGAATCTTGTCAGCAATGTTTTTACAACTAATTGGTAACTTTAAAACCTGGCAACCCACTTTTCCTTTAAAGGATGTTCTGCGTATTCATTGTTCAGCTTCGACACTTTAATTCCACCGTTTGGAATATCTATAATCCTTTTAACTGAATCCTTGTCTACCGATATTTGTCGTTCGCCCAAAACTATTCTCATGTTCTTCATGTCGAGCTTATCAATAACAAAATGCCCAATCTGGGTTGTAACATCGCTGACATTAAAATCCAACAACTTACCAAACCCACTATCTATCAAAATCGCTTTCTGCCATTTATTCAATATTCGGATCGCTTCATAAAGTTTGTTGGGGGATGTCCTAACCCGGATGCCAAACAAACCATCTGCAACTTTTGAGTGTTTTTTCTTTTGTGTACTCTTGTTCTTCGGTTTCTTTTGTTTTCGCCTTTTCCGGAATCCAAACAGCTCGTCTGTTTCGTTATCACATTAATAATAAAACATTTGATGAATTTATGATTTTTTCGCAAACACGATGATGCACAAGGATACCAAATTTATACCTTCAACTTGTTTATCTATGTCCGTAACGTCAACCCAATTAACATCCTCACCGATATTCTTTGTATTACCGTCGTCTCCATCACTTGCTATCTTCACATTTCCATCTACACGTTTTTTTCCCTTTTCGGTCGTGTGTATCAATTTTCGTCCCGTCTGGGAAACAACATTTAATTATGTACATTGTACACATTTATTTTTTGCAAACCATTTGGATCATACTTTTAAAAGGGTGTACACATTAATACCTTGTGCATCATCAGTCAATGGCACTTTGATAGGTTTATTTCTTTCTCTCTTTCTCTTTTTTCTGGCTGTACTTTTTTTCCTACACGTGCTATCCGAATCCCGTTTTACAAAAGTCCTTTCAACAGTTTGATCAGCCACAAAAGCTGTGTTCAATCCATTAGAAATACACATATGGATCATTTGGATATTAATTTATCTTATTCTCCCTGTTTAAAAACACATTTATTATAATTATTTATAAGTTGTACTCACCTATTTCGACCTTCTGGTTTTCATCTTCCTCGTCTGTAAACTGAATTGGATCTTCGATAGTGTTACTAAACTTACTAGCCTTCTTACGGGCAATCCTCTCACTTCTCGTACCTATGCCATTACCATAATCATGTCAACAAAAGTAGTCATTCAGATATAGGTACATTAATTACTTTTTTAACTTAACAACTTACGTTTACGCAAGGCAATTCTTGTTTTTTTTTCAAATAATTTCAGATAACACTGCAAAATAAGAAGCAAAGTTATTGTGTCAGAACAATAACAAATAAGTACTTTATCGCACAACAAACTAAAAAGATACACAAATGTATACAAACAAAATGAAAAAACCCCAACATAATCTAAAACACATATGTAACAGTATGGTTCTTATTCATTAAATAAAATACACAGTTGCACTAACTATAGATTATTGAAATACTTTTTTCTAACAAGCAAAATACCTAAAACATACCTCATTAAGCCATCTTTACACCCTACAATCGTTCTGCTACAGCACACTTGATAGCATAAACAAAATTCACCATCAAAAATTGTGCATAATAACATAAATAACATAACTGTCTGACAGTTAGCCTTTAAAAATTAACTACTCATACATTTGGTTTCAGAAATTATTACTTACATCAGTTTTAATGAGCTAAAACACATAATAAACACCATACTACACATGTGTACTTCAACATCGAACAACCAGTACTCACACCACACGAGTCCAAAACACAAGTTAACTAAGATCGTTCTAAAAACAAAACACTTATTCTATTTGGTGATCATCGGTCGTTTTACAGTAACTCATACAAAATATACATAGCATTAACTGTCTGAAACCCTATAATTTTCGAAGCGACTAAATATATATGGTTAACCCTTACGAACACCCTAAACACCTATTTAATGAATCATGCTACTAAAATACACACAAAACCAAAAACCCGTAAACATATATTGATACACAACTCAAAATACCTTCTATTCGCCGCTTGATTCAAAGCAGACTCCAGTCGCCGCTCTTCACTTAAAAATAGGGTTTCCTTTAGCAAACTGTTTTTTGTGAAATACATGCGCGACGAATGTGGTTTTTCTTGATTCATATTGGTATCGTTGATTTTGATTTCTTCAAATCAGGATCTGTTCGACATTGTAGATGAGGAGGTGAGATACTGAATTTGCGGGAACAAGAATAGGAAACCGTTCAGTTTCCTTTATTCAAATTCATTTAGGTGCAATATTCATTTACCAATATACCCTTATCATTTAATTTTAACTTAAAACAAAATTTCTAATATTTACAATCATGCCCCTACTTTAATCTTCAAGATGATAAGAATCAAGGGCCCAGATCAGTTCGCACAGTTCACTCTTAGAGTGTTGTTCACTCTTGATCCCTACCCTATATATATATATATAAGTTAAACCGATACCGCCAAAAGTGTCGGTTAAACAACATGTTTTGCTCGTCTAGAGTTATTACTATTTAACTATAATAATAAATATTTTAAGATGTGTAACCATTTCCGATCATTGGGGTCAAAAATACGAGTTGTCACATTATATGATATAGGTTTGATGGCATTGATTATAACTAGGGGTGGGATTTTACCCAAGCTCAAGTACAAAGAACCCAAACCCGAATAATGTCGATACACGAATCAGAATATAGTTTATGGATCGGTAATCGGGTAGTTTTAAGGAGAATCGGGTTAACTCGTATCGTTAATTGGTTTTCTTTTTGTATTATTATATTTTGTTTTTCATTAGCACGAGAAAGTTTGAACCAAATTTTGGGCGGAGAAGTCATTATTATCAAGAACGAGTGTAAGATTTTCGTGTAGTGGAATCACCAATTCGACTACGATACAAAAATTGGGTTGGGCGGGGAGGGGAAATGATGCACAAATATAGGAATCACTAGCCCGGTTACCAATAAAACTTGACCCAAATGTACTTGAATCCGAATAACCCGAACTCGGCCAACTCTAATGGTTCGGTTATCGGGTAAGTTTTTCGGTCATCGATAATGATGAATGGTAATAAGCGGCAAGTCAATGATGTCACTCTATGGTGGTCGACGGGGAAGAAAAAAAAAGGAGTAGAAGGCTTGTGTTATATAATTCGTATTTACTTTTTAGCATCTATGGTAAAATGATAATTTTACAATACCTCATTATATTTATTTAAATGCACTTCTGCTCAAGGGTCAAAAGCGTGATGATTGAGTGAACAGTAAAGACGATAGTCGTATCAAAAACGTGATGATCAAGTGAACAATAATAAGGGTGGGTAAGTTTAGTTTCGGACCGAAAATAACCAAGAACCGAACTGAAAATATACCCAACCCAACCCGAATCTAAGCACCTAGGTATTTAGATCGGTTCCAGTTTTTCATATAAAATCGGGTTGGTTCTCGGTTTTTTTCATGTTGAAACCCGACTTGGACCTATGGACCAAACTAAAGTGCTACTTAAAAAGACTGGGCCATAGCCGAGTAGCGATTGGGGCTTGAATCCCTAAAGTATCTAACATACAACGACTGTATGGTGTTCCCATAACGTATAGAGAAAGAAACCATCTGCATTGAATTCACAGTCAACTTCTTGGATGCTATTGTGATTCATTGATGAGGTACGTGATCTAATATGTATCATTATTTTTTATTCGGCATCGTTTTATTGTTGTTTTCGGAGTCAAAGCGAATGCAAGAAGGTACAACATTCAAAGTGAATACAATAAGGTGTAAGGCAATAATCAATTAAGCGATAAGAAAGCATAGAATTTATGTTAATAAGTTTGACTTTCCAGAGTCAAAGCGAAAACAATAAAGCATATAATATTTTTTTATACACTTGATTACCGATAAGTATCATAAGAATAACTGATTTTGATGATACTATAGAAGGTAAATTTGACATATACACTCATACTAAGTTTGTTGTTTATCAGTAGCCTTCCCAAGTTCATAACAAAACGTGTTGTAAAATGAAATATGCCGGGTCAGTTCTTATACTTAGTACCCGACAAACCCGATTACATAAAAACCCAGAACCAACCCAATATTTAGGGTAGTGAATTGGTTATGTATTTAAGGTTTAATCGGTTCTCGGGTCGGGTCGGGTAATTGTCGGGTTTTGCCTTTTGTTCACCCTAAACAATAAAGACTAGAATAGTCATTTCTCATAGTTAAGGACGGAAGATGAAATTTCAACATACCGCATAGAATTTATGTAATTTGCTCTAGAAACTATTACTTTAACATGCGCAGTGTTTTGTTGTTTTAGTTATATGGTTATAGAATTATTAGGAGGGCATAATCCTCAAAGTTATCCACCTAACCACACAAATATTTCCTCTGATTCATGATCATTTCATCCCAAAATGCGGATGATGCTTGATATTAAACATTGTTTATGACTTGATATCTACTAACGACATAAGATTCACTTAGCTATCATATTGTCATATTTAATTATTATAAATTCTCAATTGTTGCATATGATTACACGACTCCACTAATTATATAAGTCCATGTGTAATGATATCTAAGTGGATTAAATTTCATGACATAAGATATGCGCAAGTGTGGTATAAGATGATCTTTATGAGTAAATATCGATTTCCTCAAATAGAAACATGATTACGTTGGTTCGCAAATTTGATTTTATCGTATCAAATATTAAATGAGAAAATACAAAGAATATCTAGGTCATATGTTGTGACGAGGGGAGTTGACATTAGTGGTAAAGGAATTTAAGAGGTGGTATGATAGGCTATGGTGAACTGGTGGTGGGGTGGCAAGAGAGTAAACTAGGAACGTTGATTGCTCGTGGTAGAAGTGTGGGTGGTTTGTGGCATTCCACAAGGTTGTGTTGTAAGTGTTTGGGTGGTAAGTAAAAAAAAGGAGAATCTTTGTCACACCTTAACCGATGGCGGAAATATCGGGGCGGGACGAAAGAGATTGCTTGAGATTTCATAACGCTAAATTGTGATGATAATTTATATAACAAAATTTCATTTCATTGAAAGGGGCAAATACATAGTACAAGTTTCAAGATACAACGTTATGGATAACAAATTTTCAAATACAACTTTAATGTTACAATTCTAGGTGCGTATCTAAGTCGGCCTATTCATTCCATCCGTAGTTATCATTAACCTCACCCTGCAATACATGTTAAAGTATAGTTCAATACACAAAGCATTGGCGTGCATACAGGTTTAAATAATAGCATAGTATAAATTTTTAAACAAATCTTCATGCGTACTTGTCTATTCTTGAGGCTAACATACATTAAACTATCATGCATAAGTATACTAGTCAACCCAAAGTTTACCACTAGCGTAATCTTATCGTCGCAACGATAAGACCGTTATGAATGACTTAACATGGTCTCACGTATACGGGCGGTGCGTTACTCCTATAGCACTATATATGTTAAGGGAGGCTTGATCAAAGTTAATGACCGAGTATAAGCAAATCGAGTATAAGCATGTGTGATTTCAAGTTTAGCATAAGAGCATGTATAAAGATTGTCTTGTGAATTGAGTATAAGCATGTTTGTGTAATTTTGCGTAATGTACATGTATTGTACCAAAAGATGATAAAGCGTAAAATGGGATTGAGTATTCTCACAATTTTGCAAGCTTCTTTAATAAGTTCGTGGATGGACGAGTGATCAGGTGATGCAACACGGAGTTACCTACATTGGGTCATCTGGAGAACATGAGTACACTGAGTGGAACGATTATTCTGAATTATGAGGCAAAAAGTACGGAATGAAAACGGGAAAAAAACCACTTCGTACGAAGTGGACTGACCACCTCGTGCGAGTTGACTGGTATCTCGTACGAGTTAACTGTTCACCTCGTGCGAGGTGACAGTCCAGAAACGTATTAGCCCGTTATGTACCCATTTCAACACTGATTTATGCGAACGGGGATTGTGATAACGAGGCAGAATGATCCGAGTCATAACACTAGATCAGAATGTGATTAATGTTACGTTTAGGCTGGTTATTAAGAAAACACGAAAAATAAGTATAGTTTATGTATAGCTTAGTCACGTTTGCTATAGAAGTCAAGCATAGAGATGCTAAATCTCTTTATATGATTCACCAAAGCACAAGGTTAATCCACCCAGGTTGGTCATGAATTAACAGAAAGTAAAGATTGTTCAAGTGAGGTGTTGAAGTTAATTCGGGTAGTCAAAGCTCCCAAAGTTCTCACTAGTTTGGACACTAATCCAATCCTATAAGGATGATGAATTAGGTCTGCTTATAACACTTGGTACAGAGAAGAAGATACGTTAAAAGTGTTAGTGAGTTAGACTCACTTATAAGGAGACGGTTCTGTCGAGAATCAAAAAATTCGGGAGTGAGAGCGATAGTGAACGGAAGGTTGGATATGATGGAGCGCGTCTGTATTTATAGGAAAACGTCTGCCAACTCCGCTTCGTGCGAAGTAGGCTCCACTTCGTGCGAGGTAGTTTCAGCTTCGTACGAAGGGGTCAGTCGAGGTTGGTTTCACGTGTTTTAGCCGATTTTGAAGTATTTCGAGCATGCATGAATGATATATAAGTGTAATTGCACATAAAACTGAGTATTTGAATATTCGAAGTGTGAATCCCTTCATATAATCACGTATTCAACTTTGTAGCGTATAGTTTAAGTATGTAGCATGTGCAAGTATCAAATAAGTTTCCATTATAATCATAATCTCAGAGTACAAGGTTGAAATGAAAAGATACGAATGTAATTACAAGTTTCCAAAAACAGAACCACAACAATTTTTTCTAAATATGGAAAGTACGAGAATACGAGGCGTTACAATCTTTGTGGTAGATTTATGGTAGAGCCACCTTCTTTGATAGTCGACGACGTTTTGTGAAGTTGTTTAACATATTGAATGAAGGGATACATGTGGTGCGAGGGGAGAAAAGTGGTGAGCAATATTAGTTGTCCGGGGTCGACAAGTGACATTGTTAGGGGGGAGTTAGTAGTTTTTTTTCTTTCCGGAAGAGGGATTAGAGGATTTAGTACACACGTGTGTGTGTTTTTTTTTTTTTTTTTTTTTTTTTGGGATTGAAGGATTTAGTACACACATATGTGAGTGTTCTTTTTGTTTTAAGTATAAAGGTATAATGGTTATTTCATTAACAACATGTTTTTAACGTCAACTAAGGACTAAACCCATGATATGATATGACATTTCCACATGATCATTTAGGTAGTTTATTTCTAGAAAAAATAAAATTTGAATCTTAAAAAGGTTTGGTTCTATCAACGCAATACCCGTCCTAACTCACTACAAACAACGTCCACGCGATAATACAGTTAAGTTTTACGACAAACAAAATCCACGTAATAACACCATTAAGTTTTACGCCAAACAATTATCAGATAACACATTAATATAAAAGGAAAAAAAACGATACACATAACATGACTTACGAGGAAATATGACGAAATTTTTATACTTTTAACAATAAATAAAAAATTACAAAATTTCAAGTGATGGTTTGTCCTTACCTCAGTTATACATACATATAACCATAATCAAACTATGAAATTTTATCCTTAAGTGCACAAAAGTTGGGTGGGGGGATGACTAGAGATAACGTTTCCCCAAACACATGTCAAAATAAAAAGCCCCTTCAAAGTTCAAAACCCGTGACACCACAAACAAAAAAGCCCGAGTTCACGACTCGGCTGACTCAATTTTTATAACGAAGACTCACTCGCTGCAATCCATCCAAGATGGAGAAGCCCTCAAACTCAACCCACCAACAATTTTTAAAACCACTCATTCCCGCCGTCGATCACCGCTTCGAATTCGAACTCTACACCATCCCCACCACCACCGGTAAGTCCCAATTGCTCCCTCATGTTACAAACCCTAACCCTAGCTTAATTGTTTACAATTTCTGTATCTATAGGTTGGTTTTCATGGGATAACATTCACGACATCGAGAAAACCTCACTACCGGAGTTTTTCGACGGTAGCTCGTTCACTCGAAACCCTAGGGTTTACAAGGAGTATCGAGATTTTATCATCTCGAAGTATCGCGAAGATCCTTCTAGAAGGTTAACGTTTTCCGAAGTTAGGAAATCGTTAGTTGGAGATGTGAGTTATCTTATGAAGGTGTTTGTGTTTCTGGAAAAGTGGGGGTTGATTAATTTCGGTGCCGTTTCGTTGGTTAGTTTGGGGGATGGGTGTGATTTGGGTGGGTGGAAGGTTAAGGTTGAGGAAGGGCCTCCTCATGGGGTTAGGGTTGTTGCGGGTCCGAATTCGTTGAAGCCGGTTTCGGTGCCGGTTGGTGTGAGTGGTGGTGATAAGAGATCTCTTGTGGGAGTGGGAGAGAGTGGGTTTAAGATGCCGCCGTTGGCTTCGCATTCAGATGTTTATCAGGAGTTGATTGAGTTGGTGTGTGCGAGTTGCAAGCAGCGGTGCGAGTCTGGGCGCTACGAGGATGTGAAGGTAATTTTTAAGTTTTGGGTGTTGCTTGCATTGTTGATGATTGTAGATTTTTATTAGGGTAGTGCTGTAGACACACAGGGTGACATCATCATACGGGCCGAACAACATGGGGAAAATGGTCATGCGAGCCGTTGACTTTGTCAATGGTGTGCGTTGTCACGTTAGTCATGTTTTTTTGTCATTATACCACATCATTGATGTGTGATTGACTATGCTGCCCTAATACGACCTGTATAGAACATTATGGTTTGTATGATGCACCCGTCTAACACGTCATATGGCCCTTCATGACTATTTTCTCTCTGTCACGCGGCCCATATGGCACGTTAGTGATGTGTTGATAATGTGTCTGTGGTGTTTGTTTAGCTTAACCCTTTTAAATGTTGTTCGTCGATGTTCAACCTGTTATTGCAGTTGGACGTTGTAGAAGTCGTTAACTGCGCGTGTGATCTGCTTTTTTGCCATATCTGATTTAGAAAACATCGTTATTTGTTATATTACTGTTGTGTTATCTAAGGTATTGATGTGATAGCAGCTGGACGTTGTAGAAGCTCTTAACTGCGCATGTGATTCGTGTTATTTTTTTTTGCCATTTGTGATTCAGAAATCATCGTTATCTGTTATATTACTGTCATTTTAATTAAGGCATTTATGTAATTGCAGTTGGATGTTGTTGAAGTTGTTAACTGCGTGTGTGATCTGTGTTTTTTTTGCCATATCTGAGTCAGAAAAGATCATTATCTGTTATATAACCGTCGTTTTAACTAAGGCATTTACCCCTTTGAACTTTGATTGTTATCTTATGCATGAAGGAGAATCATTCGATCTTTTTTCATCAAGTTACAGAACGTCCCATGTTAGTTACACTATCATACATTCATACAAACATAATCACTAGTTTATCATCTGATTTGACTGTATCAGGACGGGTGTTACATCATTTGTACCAAATGTTTCAAAAAAGAATCTTACGGAAACAACAAATCTGCTGATAATTACAAGTTTATTAACCACACTTCCGACAACAGGACCCTGTTGCTTCATGGACCGAATCAGAAACGTTACTTCTTTTAGAATCTGTGTTAAAGCACGGAGATGACTGGGAGCTCGTAGCTGAAAATGTGCGAACAAAGAGTAAACAAGATTGTATTTCAAAACTTCTTCAATTACCTTTTGGACACCTTATGTTGAGGTCCGCAGATAATACACCTGCAAACAACGGGAAACAAGTACCTCCAGTGCCTCAAGAGATTAAAGACACCGGAAGTCAACATGTTGAAACTGAAAATAAACGTCAACATGTTGAAGTTGAAAACAAAAGTCAACATGTTGAAGCTGAAAACAAAAGTCAACATGTTGAGACTGAAAACAAAAGTCAACATGTTGAGACTGAAAGCAAAAGTCAACATGTTGAAACTGAAAACAAAAGTCGAGATGTTGAAACTGAAAACAAAAGTCAAGATGTTGAAACTGAAAACAAAAGTCAGCATGTTGAAATTGAAAGCAAACGTCAACATGTTGAAATTGAAAACAAAAGTCAACAGAATGGTGATGCGGATATCGAAGGGCCCCCTTCGAAGAAAATATGCATTGCGCCAGTTACAGATTCCAGCAACCCAAAAATGGATCAGGTGGTAGCTACGTGTTCTTAAGTCTTATGTTAATTGAATATTTGGATGCTATGCAGTTATTATCGGTGATATATCGGTTATCGGTCCTCATGTCAAATATCGGTCAGAATACCCGTACTGATATTATCGATATTTGACTGAGATGACCGATATATCACTGAATTGTTAGCGTTAAATTGCTATATATATATATATAAATTCTGCATGATAATATAACCAATATATCACTGAATTGTTAGCGTTAAATTGCTATATAAATAAATTCTGCATGATATTAAAATTACCAATATTCCACCGATATCTCACCAAGATAACCTTTATCTCAAATGTCGGTCCTTGATTGATATCTGATATTTTACCGCATTAACTGCATAGTTTGGATGTGAGGAAATCTTTTTCTGGATTGAATGCTAAAATTGTTGATTTATTTACAGACAGATAAAGAAGATGAGCAAGTAACACCTTCTGTATCCATTACTGAAGAAATTAGAGAAAAAGATGGTGAAATTTGCGAGCTTAAGAACCGGAAACATCTTCCTAACATCAGTAATTCATTAATGCAGCAGGTTTCCATCATTGTGACTAAAAATGAATCTGAAAGTGGATAATGTATCGTGTTAAAATTGATAACTTTTACATATTAGTCAATTAAAAAAGCCTACGGCTTTTTTTGTCTTTTCCTTTTTGTTAGGTTGCTCATATCTCTGCTGTGGTTGGCCCACATGTCACCGCTTCTGCAGCTGAGGCTGCTATCATAGCCCTTTGCGACGAAAATGAAATTCCAAAGGAAATATTTGACAGTGAAGAAAATGGAAACGAGCTCTCACTTTCCACACAAACTTTCGAGTCCGAGAGGTTATCCATTAATTTATCTCTCTTTCTGGTTTGTTATATGGTGCAAACGAGCCGAGCCCAGCTTGAGCTCGATTAATTTATGAGAGCTTGAGCTCGGCTCAGTTCGAGCTTTGTTTTCGAAGCTCGAGCTCGGATTGTTGGTAGTTTTTCAATCTCGGGCTCGGCTCATTTATACTGATTAATTAATACATTAAATAAATATAACCTAAGTGTGGGCGCTCGGGGGCAAAACTGAAGTGCACTAATTTTAATGTTATTTTACTAATTTCGTGAAAATAATGTTAAAAGAGGGGGATGGTTAATCATGCATCATGTGGTGGCGTTGATAGCCGAAAGACAAGGGGATACATGCACTAATCGGCGTTTGTCTCAATTGCTGAGTGTTATGTGTCTTATGTCTAAGGCTTGATGCAAAACTACTATCCAGCCGGGGTCTCGTTGGAAGCAGCCTCTCTATTCCTACGGGGTTGAGGTAAGGCTGTCTACGTCTTACCCTTTTCAGACCCTACCTTAGCTTTGCTATTGGTGGGATTTACCGAGTATGATGATGATGATGATTAAATATATATATATGAGTAATAGATTCATTTAGGCTCACGAGCTCAATAAGTGAAGCTTGGGCTTGTTTACTAAACAAGCTTATTTTTAGGTTCGGGCTTGGCTTGCAAACATCGAGTACGTTTTTTTGTACTTTTTGAATACAAAGGACACACTTTGCAATATAGTGTTAACATAAAGGACGATTTTTGTAGTTTACTCTAGAATTAACAATCACATTTTTTATTTCTTTCAGGACCGCTCAAGACAATGGTATAGAGATGGATGCAAGGCCCAACGAGTCAGGTCTTGCTGATTATATTGTATCAAGAGACGCTCATTTGTTACTTTTTATACAAGGAATATTAACAGTATAATTTGCTTAATGTTTTGACAGAAAAGGGGGTAATTCCTTTACCTTTACGAATGAGAGCTGCAAGTGCAACAGCTCTTGGTGCTGCTGCTGCACATGCCAAATTATTAGCGGTTCAAGAAGACAGAGAAATCGAACGCCTAGTGTCGTCCGTAATTAATACACAGGTGAGCTCCATTTTCTTATATGATAATAAATAATCTTGTGGTTTGTTTGTTAAATGACACGGGTGTTGATTTTATATTAAAATAGTTGAAGAAATTGCAATATAAGATGGGGTTATTGAAGGAGGCGGAGATGATGATGGAGAAAGAGTATGATCAGATTGTGGAAGTTGAAGATTCACTTCTCATGGAGCGAATGGATGTTGTTCAGAAGTTGATTGATAGACGGAAGGATAAGACGACGGTGAAGCCCCAAGAACAGATTATACTCTAAATCATCATCATCAAGTTTAGATTAGTTGTTTATTAGTCATTTCTAACAATCGAATCTGTAAGAAAATGTAGAATCTGTATGAACAGTAATTTATTTTTGAACACGGCTAAGATTAGTTGGCTGATTTTAATCATGGATACATGGGTGTTGATGACAAAAACCGGTTTTAACTGGTATTCTAGATTGGTTGGTTCTTGGTCAAACTAGTATTAGTTTGAAACTGGTTTGGTTCCTCCCGGTTTGGTAGGTCTTTTAGATTGGTTTGAAACACCGGTTTTGGTTTGGTTTCGTCTCGCAAACCGGTTCATGCACACATCTTTTTAACCGTTTTGATGAAAAAAAATACGAGTTTTACTATTATCTTTTTTAATTTTTGAAACTATTATAGGATAAAAATAACAAGTTTTTTATTATAGTTTTTTTTTAATTTCAATAAAACCAAAGAACTGGACTGGTTTAGAACTTGTTTTTTGGGTAGGTTTTCGAACCAGTTTTGGTTTGGTTTTTCGTCTGGAGAGGTGAAACCGGTCTGGATATTGTTCGGTTTGTTTTTTCGTCCGGAGAGGTGAAACCGGTCTGGATATTGAACCTAACCGGTGAAAATCCGTTTTTTGTTCACCTCTACCTACATATCTTAAGTGACAACGTGGTCACATAACTTTTGCTTGTGTATAATTGTTTTCTCTTATGATAAAAAAGCACAAACTAGAAACCAATGCTATGTAGTAGATCATATTTAGTTATCTACTTTACTAATCTTGTATTGTCAATAGAACATAAATCATACCCAAGGATCATGCACAAAACATCTAATTTATGCAAGTTTGAATAAATTAGAAATTAGTAGTTCTACATCTCCACTTTTCTGAAGTCAATTTCATTTTTTTTTAAACTTAAACTTCTTTCGAAAATACCAACTTGAAAACTGTGCTTTCAAAAAACACTTATGTAATTACAAACTCACACCACTTTTCCCATGTTAATTCTTTATACTTTGATCTACTTCTAACTCATAAAAAGCTAACCGTTTGCAGCTCGCTTATAATATTTTCAATGCTTATAACTTTGTTCAAAAACTTCCTCTTGTTTTTCGCCCTCCATAAATATATATGCATCATAACTTTGTTTGAAATTTTCAATGCTTGACACTTTTTTCATTGGTCGTGCCTTTTCTTTTAATTATTTTGTATTTTACTTTTAGACCTTAAATTTCACTAATATACGTCTTTAGGCTCTCTATTATAAAAAAGTTTTCCTTTTGTTGCTTAGGCTTGTGTAAATGCATGTTTAGTCCTTCTAAAGGCCACACTTCCTCATTGGTCGTGTTTTTTTTCTTTTAAATATTTTATATTTTACTTTTAAACCTTCAACTTCGCTAATATACACCTCTTTAGCCCTTCTAAAAAAAACTTTCTTTTGATTGATTAACTTTGTGTAAATGCATGTTTAGTTCCTCTGCTTTAAATTTGTTAGTATGCATGTTTAGTCCCTCTACTTTTATTTCTTTTAGTATTTCATCTTTTAGCCTTTTCCCCTTACTACCTTTAACCAATCTAGAGGAATAGTAACCGTTTGCTATTAGTAGATAGTCTACTACTCCTGAACTTTAATAAAGTTACTATAACATTCCTAAACTTAGTTAAAAAAACGATCGTATTTTTATCTACATTTGAATGTAACTTTTATTAAGAATGTGTTATGAGTACTATGTACAACTATCCGAAACACCAACGTATATGTTATAAAAGTAAGAAATATTCAGATTACCGCCCCGTAACACCAATGTTACGATTTGAACCAGTCCACCGAGGTGTCTAGTGCAGGAGTTAAACCCTCGATATAAAATGATTTCAAAATCACTCGAAATTTGGAGGGAAAAACCACTAGCCATTGCAGGCTACAATGTCCTCCAGAAGGCGTCTTCGAATAGTCTGTTCATCCGAAACCCCCAATCCCTCAAATTCTAACCCTAATAACCCACCTCATCCCATCCAAATCGAACTATCCGACGAAGAATTCATCGACGCAACCGAAGATTCTCCCAATTCACCACTTCCTCCTCAACACCAGACCGTTAATGCTTCAGAATATTCTGCAACAAGCAGTGTTGCTACATCTCAAGCTTCTGACAGTCCTGTTGCTAGGGTTTTGGTAGACTTAGGGTTGAGATTGAAGGGTGAATGGTTGGATTCCTGTCTTTGTGGCCTTGAGACCACGGTCTCCGGATTCTCCAGCCTTGATGCTTCAAAAAAGGCAAAGCTTTGTTTTGATAAATTTTTGAATGCTGATATGAACTATTGTGGTGCGGGATCGCTTCCGAATAATGTGCATCAAATGCACCTTGTTGAGCTTCCTGGACCGTTTGTGTTGCAGGTATTTTGCTTCTTCATTTTGTTGGATGAATATTAATTTGTTTAGTTTTTTTAGTAAATGTTTATTAAGTATGTTAGTGTAGCTTAATTGGGGTTTTGTGTTTGTTTCGAGTTATTATCTGATCAGGTGTTATGGTTTATTTGGGATTTAGATGAGTTGGTGATTAAACTGTCTTTGAATAAATTGAGCTTTATCCGATGTATTTGTGAAATAGTGAATCGTAGTTCACAAGGAATTTGAAACAACATTATGATGCATAAAATTTAATTGCTCATTCAGCTCGGCTTCTTGGTTTCAATATGCGTGCATCACATGATACGTGATCTGATGCGGCTCAGTTGACCAGTTTATTGAACAAATTGAACAGTGATCGCAATGGGTATGAGTTTTTTTAAGATCTGATTGAACAAATATGACTATAGATGATGAGAATCTCTTATATTTTAGTTCTTAAGATATGAAAAATTAAAATATTCTATAAATAGTTATATTTATAGCAAACACCTCGCATATGTGATGTGTGTGTTTTGCGCATCACGCACCGGCTTTTGGGATGAAAACGTATCAGATCGTCACACGCTTTGGCTTGAAATTTTAAAAAATTGCACATTGAGTTCACATTCTATTTGGAAGGTTTATTTATGCAAGTTTTTATCTATTGTGCATATTGACATGGTACTTGGCTGTAGAGAACAACATTAAAAGATAGTTGCTGGTCTTAGAAACTTGCTTATATCACTCTAAACTGACATTAATGAATTTTCTACAGGTTGATGAGATAGTAAATATTAGTCAACATCTTCGAGAGCGTTACAAGAAGGCAAATGCTGGCTTAAAGAGATGCCTAAAACTATCAATGACCGATGGTGTTCAACGAGTTTTTGGCATGGAATATCAGCCTATTAAAGATCTAGACGTTCTAGCTCCTGCAGGAGTGAAGGTTTCTATATTATATTTCTTGTAGATGATCATACTTGTTAGTGATAAAGTCACTACACTTTATTTGTTCGTAACAACTATTTTGTGATTAAAATCTGCTTTTTAGGTTGCCATATCTAATGTAACTGTAAGGCATGGGCTCATAATGCTGGTTCCAGAAGTTTTTCAAGTTCTAGGAGGTATAGTTGAGGAGCTAGATGCAGCACGACAAAGAGTTGTTACTGAAGTCAATAAGCCTCCAAGGGGAAGAAGGTATTCAGATTTCTTAATTTCATTTTAATCATTGATCAATAGTGAAACTACAAAAGAAGATGACTCGTAAAGCTGTCTTGATGCATGGTTACTAGTTAATCTCATTAAACAATTGATATTATTTATTCAAGTTAAATTGATTATTTAGGAAATTATAATTTAATTTTAGGACAAGAACAGGAGTTGTCCCCCCTTTAGCAACTAGAGCTACTCGTGCAGCATGGCCTGCTAACGATCCCGTTTCTCAAAGTACAACTCCAATGCAGGGAGATAACACAGGTACGCATGTTGGTATATTTCTCACAAATTAACATGTTTTAAAGTTCACATCATCATTGTTAACAAACCTTAATATTTTGCAGTTCCCGTTAATGGTAGAGCGTCATCACATTCTGCAGTTCCCGTTAATGGTAGAGCGTCATCAAACCCTGCAGTTCCCGTTAGCATTAGAGGGTCTTCAAATCCTGCAGTTCCCGGTGATTGTAGAGTGTCATCAAATCCTGCAGGTCCCGTTAGCGTTAGAGCGTCAACAAATTCTGCAGTTCCCCTTAGCGTTAGAGCGTCATCAAATTCTGCAATTCCTGGTAGTGGTAGAATGTCAGATTCTGCAGTTCGTGTTAGCGGTAGAGTGCCAAATTTTGCAGTTCCAGATGGACATCAGCCACCAAGAACTGGAGTAGAATCTTCTGTTTCCGCCCATAGGATGAATACCGAACTGTTTCCATCTACGTCTGCAACGGAAAATTCTGTTATTATGAACTCAGAAAATGCTACCTTTACTGTTCCCATAATTAGGGAAAGTGTGGAAACAACCCCGTTTAGGGTTAGAGAAGAAACCACCGTTCCCGTCCACTTGGCATCACCTGTGGCGTTTTCCGATGACGATGAAGATGTCCACTTGGTGGCTACAAGTAGTGAAAACCCGTTCACATACTTGGCCCACTTGTCAGTTAAATGGGCTGAATCGAAAGATAAATCATCTCACGTTGAGGGCAAAATTAAGGTGATATTTTCTTTTCCTTTAATTATGTTATTATTTATGCATATGGATTTGTTATATACTTATATCATGTTACTCATATCATTTATGTAAAACATTTCAGTGTTTTGTGACTGGAGTTAAGGTATTCCAGTATAAGAAAAGGAGCACATATGAGCTTCAAGTATATGTAGATGATGGTAGTTTGATATCCGAGATCCTTATTGATCACAATGTAAGTTCATATTATTCCATTAAAAATATAAGAGTAAAATGCCTTTTTTCGTACCCGAGGTTTGGCCAGTTTTGCGACTTTCGTCCAAAGGTTTGCTTTTTCGCATCTGGATCCAAAAGGTTTGAAATTTTGCCATTTTCATCCGGCTCGTTAACTCCATCCATTTTTCTTCGTTAAGTCAGGGGTATTTCCATCTTTCTAGTTAACTTAACAGGCAATTCGGTCTTTTTCACTTTATGTACAAGTGTTTAGCATAATGTACAAGTATTCAAACAACCGAATTGCCTTTTAAGTTCACAAAAAAGACGAAAATACCCCTGACTTAACGGAGAAAAAATGGATGGAGTTACCGAGCCAGATGAAAATGGCAAGATTTTAAACCATTTGGATTTAGGTGCGAAAAAAAAACCTTTGGATGAAAGTCGCAAAACTGGCCAAACCTCAAGGACGAAAATGGCATTTTACTCAAAATATAAAAATCCAAATGTTTAAAACATGTTCTTGTGTTAACGGTTCGATCTATCAGATTGTACAGAAAAAGATAGGTTATTCTCCGGTTGAGACAAACACCGCATTGTCTTCTTCAGATCAGTCTAGGGTTCAAGACATGAAGAACATAATGAGACAGTTTCAAGTTTATTTAGTCAACTTTGAGGTCCACAAGCCATTTTTGGATCTATTTATAATTAAATCTATTGAAAAAGGTGTTTATTTTGTTTGATTTATGTGATTGATGTACAGGGAATAATGGTTGTAAGGATAAATGAAGCCTCAAGTCTTCCAGTTGCAATAGAAATGCAGCAGGGTTGTTATGTATCTGATGCATGGTCCCTTCTTGGAAGATTAAAGTCGAGTAATGATGATCAACGTTCCCAGTTGGATCCAATTATTTTATCCCCGTAAATTCATCATGACTTTGTTAGTACATTGAGTAATTAGTTTTATTGGTACATTTCTGTTTAGTTAGTTAATTGTTTTTTTAGTACCTACAATTTTGTAGGTGCTGACTAGGTCTATTATTTGATGCAAGCTTTGATAATAATATTTTAGTTTAATTTATTTGAAGAATGTGTTGGTATTCTTTTTGGTGAGATGTTCTATTGGTTGACATTATTCTCGGGACTGGACCCGCCAATCATAAACCGCAAACAGGTTATCTACTTGGTCAGATTGGATTTTTCTATTTTGTTACTACGAAAATCTCTTTATGACAATTAACAAAAGCTATGACTAATCTTTTTTAACAAAAAAATAATCTATTCATAACTATTTCAATATTTGTATCTTGTGTAATTGGAATCACTCATCTCTTGAATAAGATGATATCTTACTAAATACTAATACACCATTTTCTTTCTTGGGGTTTCATGCCCTTGCTGAGGTGGCCTCTAATAGACGTTAAACACCAAAACAAGGGACGTGAAAGCGCTTTTAAAACCAAAGGATGTGGGTGTAGCCACACTATAAAGGGCAAAGGTTTGTGGGCTCTCATCCTCTCTCAACCAATCAAATTGATTATTTTCTTTAAATGTTTTTTAATTTTTTTTTATATAAATATTATTTTATTAGGTAGTGAAAATTTATGAGACTATAACATACAAACATGAATAAAGTAGGTAAGAGGTAATTGTTACGTGTGAAGCGGAAACCCAAGGAATTGGTGAGGAGTAGCTAAAAAATCTGTTGTTCAAAAAAAAATATATATATATATATGACAATGGCCAGGGTGTATATAAAGAAAGAAAAGAAAATCGAAATCAATGTGTATAAAGCTTCAAAAAAGGTAAGAGTAATAAAAATAAACACAATGGCCTAATCAATGTTTCTATTGGGCTTGGGCTAAAAATTAATCCATCTATGCATCCAACGTGTCTTGTTGACTTTCTTGAGCCACGTGTTATGTCCTGAGGCCGACACCAAGCTTCTAAGTTGACTTTTAAACACCGCCTCTGCTCAACTCCCACTGTTGTACATGATCACCTTTGCCTCCCATCAAGCAATCATGGATTTTGTTCAGAATTTACTCGCTTCTATGGCAACAGTCGGTGCATTATTCTTCTTCACACCACTCTATACTCTTCTCAAAGCTTTTTGCTACATATATACTTCCATTTTCAAAGAAGACGTTGCCGGAAAAGTCGTGTTGATTGTCGGAGCATCTTCCGGCATCGGCGAGGTTCGTATTTTAACTTCACAAGGAGCTGTAGGAACTCTGAATAGTTGTTTAAAACATCTTGCTTTCCGTCCGTTGTTGCTATTAAAAAAAAAAAAAAAAAAACGATACAGTTGTTGCCTGCTATCAACATATTAGTTTAATAATATATTAATGAAATTTTAGAAGAGATCTGAAACCTCAGATATATTGACAAACAAATATCTATTTCATGTTAAAAGAATTATTGTAAATTCCAATAAAAATAACTAATTTGGGGATGTGATGTGGGGATTTAAATTGTTTTGTGTTGGTCAAATTGAAGCATGTGGCGTATGAGTACGCTACAAGAGGTGCATGTTTAGTTCTGGCAGCTCGAAGAGAGAAGAGTCTCCGTGAAGTTGCCGAAACCGCTCGATCACCGCCGTGCACGGGAAGCCATCGCTGTTGCGGCTGACGTTTCCAATGTCGATGACTGTAAGCGACTAATCAACCAAACTATCAGTCGTTTTGGACAATGTATGTGTCACTTATGAATATATATATATATATATATTTTAATCCATCCAGTTGTTAATTGTGCATCAAAATCATGTAATTGTTTTATGCTAGTGAATCATTTGGTGAATTGTGCTGGGGTGACTCCAATGAGCATGCTAGAAGAGATCACAGATATTACTAGCATCACTCCAGTCGTGGTAAGCACTGGACAACTTTGAACATGAAAATGATATTTTGAACTAATAACAGAAAACAACATACTTTAAAATGTCAATGCAGTTGTTGACCTTGTATAAGTCAAAGATTTAAATAACTACATGTGCTGTATCATATCTTTGTAGGACATTAACTTTTGGGGCTATGTGTATGTCACATATCTTTCAATTCCACATTTGAGAAGGAGCAAAGGGAAAAATGTTGTCATTGCTTCATCTGCTTCATGGATGCCTGCACCAAGAATGAGCTTATATAATGTAAACTCAAATTATATCCCATTAATTTATAGTTTATATATTTAGTTTCATGTTTGTTTTAAGTTTTATAATTTCTTTGCATTAGTATTACCTCAGGCAAGCAAAGCAGCTGTTGTAAGCTTTTACGAGTCATTGAGGATGGAACTTGGTTCAGAAGTTGGAATCACAATCGTGACTCCCGGGTTGACCGAATCAGAAATGACTCAAGGCAAAATAATGAATAAAGACGGCGAGATGGTGGTTGATCAAAATTGAGAGATGTGAGTCATGTTTTGATAGATATCAATGTGTTAATAGTCTTAATTGATTGAACCGACTGGTGACATTTGCTTTTATGGTGAACTTATCATAGGCGGAAATGAGTATTGTGCCGATAGTGATGGCTGCAACTACTGCTCGGGGTATTGTGGAGGGTGCGTGCCGAGGAGATGTTTACTTGGCGGTACCATGGTGGGTCCAGACGACGGTGTATTGGGTGGCGTTTTTCCCGGGTTGGTTGAGTGGGTGAACCACTGGTTCTTGCATGTGGAGCCTGGGGCCTCACCGTTGGATGCACCTAGCAAGAAGCTATTGGATGTGCCTGGACTGAGGCATGTCTCGCAGCCATCTTCTGTGTTGAAGGAATGATTGCATGTGACTCGTCGATGTTAACTTTTCTATAGGAAATGAACCATGAAGGCTGTGATTGTCGTGTCGTGCGTGTGTGGGTCGATATATATATATATATATATATACTGAAAGTGATTGGTGACAATTGCATTTTGTTCATCTCAAAAGAATTGTAAGGAGCCAAGAATCAACAATGAGGTAAGTAGGTGTCCGATTTTCATCAAACAAGCACGTAGCATATCATCGAGAGTTTAAATATGACCATCAGCCTTAGGGTGATACGGAGTACTAAAGGATAACTTGGTGATCTTGAACTTCCTTTTGAAAGTGACAAGTCCGGATCGAACACACCATGAACATTAGCCAGGGGTTTCGAAGAGTGTTTGTTTGAAAGAGTAATTCTCATGAATTGGTAGGAAGCTAGCGAACCTATCGATTATTACCGAACGTCTCACGTAACGAAACTCCATATACGTTCCCAGTTATATTTAGAATTTTCATATCAGCGCCTTAGCTTGCAAACAAGTCAAAAACATTGTTTTTAACAATGTCGCGTTTCATAGCGGGCCATCTCGTCGTCTGGCAAGAATTGTGGAGGTCTAGGAATCAAACCACAACACCACCACCCCAAATTATGATGGGATACGTGATTTACCTTCCTGTGTTAGTCGTAGGACCAGACCGGGCGCCTAGTGGTGTGGACGTTTTTTCCAATATTCAACTCTTTAGAAACATTTTCCAAATTAAAGAGAACCTACATTAAAGATGGACATCACTCGTAACATTTATTTATATATCTACTTTTCTAAAGGGAAACACAACAAAACTAGACAAAAACTGCAGAACAATCACATGAACACAAGAACACAACTTATCCAAGTGAGTAGACATGTTAATCAGATTTCACCGCTGGCGACTGAATGCTCTTTGGGTACAGATCGCCCTGGGCACCAGTCATGTTCATAATCTTCTTCCCTAAAGTGTCATACTGAGGCTCACCACTAACCGTCATCATGTTGGTCAAGTGGTTCATCCACTCCACTGCTTCCGGCCACAACACCTTCCACACGTAACTCATTCTCATCCACGCAGGTTCCGTCACATACCGTTCTCCTCTTAGCGCTTGTTTCACTATCGCCCTTGCAGTTCCTTCTACTTTCGCAACGGGCGAAAAGTTCACTTGCATCTGATAATAATCATTCATTTATTGAATTAATTACATTTGGCAAAACTTATATAATTACAAGCAAGTAATTAACACTTATACGTACATCTCGCACCTCATAGTCCACCACCATCTTTCCTTCGTGTGAAAGAAATTTCCCTTGTGTAAGTTCAGACTCGATGAATCCGGGAGTCACCAGGGTTATACTAACATCCGACCCGAATTCTACCCGCATCGTTTCATAGAACTGTGATAATGCTGCTTTGCTTGCCTAATTCAAACGTGACATATATCGACAAATGACAATTTATGCAATATGGTCAATCGAGAGAAAAAAATGAAGCAAATGATGAAATGATAGGATATTACATTGTACACACTCATCCTTGGAAGAGGAATCCATGATGCGGCAGATGAAAGCGCGATGATCCTGCCTCCACAGTTTCTGAGGTGTGGAGCTGCAAATTTTGTCGTATAAACGGAGCCCCAGAAGTTTATATCCTGCAAAAAAACGATAAGCAACTATGAAGTTATTTTGGATTGTTAAAACTTGAGAAAAGGATTCATGGACCAGTACAATTTATTTACATATTACAGGTATAACCGAAGTTTACCATGACCGGTCGTAAATTTGTAATATCATCCGCTTCTTCCAACATACCGATTTGGGAAATTCCAGCATTATTTACCAAATGATCCACTGCCATCAAGAGTTAACAATAAAAGTTGGATAAAAGGTGTTGAATATAATTAAGACGGATGTTGGAAAAAAAGTGTTTTGTGTACATCGATTGAAGTGGTGAACGGTTTGATCAACCATTCGTTTACAGTCATGAGGGTTGGAGACATCAGCGCGGATGACTATAACATCGGGCGATCCGATCCGCTTGCACCTATCAGCAACTTCTCGGAGACGATCATCTCTCCGAGCACACAGAGCCAAGCATGCTCCTCTGCTAGCGTACTCATAAGCGATATGCTGCATCGTACAATTTCAATTTGTCGATTCAATTACTTAACTTATAACACATATTTCTATATGTTTCAAGTGCGGAAAGCTTAGTAAATATTAGTTGATGCAGTACAGTAATTTTGTTATTAAGATCAATGGCGGACCCAAGAAATAATTTCTAAAGGGTGCGAACGAGTGGTTTAACCAAATTTTCAAGGGGCATTATCGGGATTTTCCCCCATAAAATACACAAATTTTTTAAGGGATGTGCCCGACCACCAAGACCTCTACCTAGGTCCGCTACTGATTAAGATTTGTTGGCTAGGATGTGTTGCCCATGGAGGTCGGCCGCAACATCATGAAATTTTTACTTTCAATGTTACATACATGATAAAATATCAAAGGACCCGTGATAATTTTACACCAACCCCATTAAAATTTGAAAACAAGTAAACGACCCCATAAACATTTGACCACGACCCCTAATAAAAATAATTCAAATTTTACAAATTAAAAATATAAACATAGGATAATCGAAATATCAAATAAGAAACAACTATTTTAGTCTAAATAATTCAAGCCTATTTTAAACAATTAATTTGTTCAAGCCCTTTAATTTAAACCAACTTAAAATAGCCCATTCTAAAAAAATAAACTAAACCGGTTAAGAACTAAATCCATCTTAACCTCAATTCTAGGTAATTTATTTATTTTTAACTTTTCTTCAAATTTTACCTTATTACTAAATTAGTTGATTACTAGATGTCTAAATTAATTATTAGATTATAAACTATTTATAGTTGGATTGCTTTTGTTTTTTTAGTTGGGTAAAATTAGTAGTGTATATTCCTTGTGTGCTTGTCTTTTTAGTTGGTTAAAAAATATAGGGATTTTTGTATTTATTATGTTTAGCGTATATTTGTTATATATTTTAATATAATATAATAATTGCCTCCCGTTTTTAAGTGGTGACACGGGTTCGATTCCTGCTTGGGTTATTTTCAGGATAAAGGGACGAACTGGGGCTTTAATTTCGGGTTCGAACCTAACGAGGGCGAGAGTTTGTGGTTTATACGGTTCCCGCGCATCAGGGGACGCGCTCTCGTGACGGTCGAGGAGTCAGACCTTGGAAATAGTCTCGAGAGTGTTTACACGTGAGAATTTTTGCCGTTCAAAAGAAAAAAAAAGTTAGTTTTATCTTCTTATCATTTAGTCTGACCAGACCGGAACCGGGGAACTCTCTTTCAATATACAACTCAAAAAGTTTTCAACCCCACGAAAAAAAATTTCTGAGTTCGCCACTGGTGACGGGTAATAATCTTAAAGCTAGCAAATAAAATTTCTCATTTACCATAACCTTTTTATTCTAAAGCTACAATTTTAAACATTGTGAGGTTAAAATCTGGTACCTCGCCGATGCCGGAGGAAGCTCCGGTGATGAGGACGACTTTGCCGGAGACAACTTCAGAGAAAACGGTGCGAAGGATGCGAATACAGAACTTGAAGAAGATCCATGGAGGGAGGGAGAGCAGCATGGTGAGGAAGGTGAAAGGAGGTGCTACAAGATTCAAGAAACTGTTTATCAAATCCATGGCTATTGTTTGTGTTTGAGAAGTTGGAGAAGAGATGGTGGCGAATGTTGATGATATGGAGGTGAAGGTTAGAAAGGTGGTGGAGAAGGCGTTGCATGGAGAGACGAGGGAGTGCCACGTAATGGTGTGTGGTTTCCAAAAGCGGTGATGCCATACATATCTAGATCAACATATAACAACACTATAAATTAATAACTAGTGAAGCTCCTTTTGGCAGAATTCGTTTGGTATCGGTTTTTGTTTTATTGTGTTATCGGTACAGTCCAGATACTTGGTATAATTATAACAATTAAAAGATAAGACGTAAAAAATAAAGTCGTGATATGTTAAAAAGAATATTGACACATGTTTTACATCGATCGAAAACCAAAAAAAACAAATATCAGTAATAGTTCCGATAGTACAAATACTGGTACCAATGTTGTTTGGTCTGAATTGACGTGATACTAATTTTGTTTGGACTATATTAGTTCATTTCGTCACGCTACTAGTTCGGTATTGACATTTAGTATAGTTTATGCTATAGAAATGATACTCTATTGCGAATACAACTTTGTTTTTAATGAAATTTATATTGGAAACCATAAAAACGAATTGGTATCACTACTGAAGTTGTGAGGATGGTATCGGTTCGATTCGTTGCGATAAAGCACAAAAAAAATGAATTATATCATATCGTTATATTTTGAACAAATCAAATGTAGATAAATATAAGCACATCGCAATGGTAGATTCAAAATTTATAAAACATTGCATTACACTATTTGAACAAAGAAGATTGGTAAACATCAGTTATTAAAAAAATATCTATATGTGAGGGAGCTTTTGTTAAGAAAACAGCACACACAAACACACAATGAACTAAAAACAAAGTAAAACGAGACACAAAGATTTACGTGGTTTGGTCAATATGATCTACATCCAGGGCTGCAACTAGGGTTAGGATTTTATTTCTGGGGTGATAAGAATTACAAAGGACCTATCAACTATTTATAATACCCAAATTAAGGTTTACAACTTGTTGACCAAGAAAACAGTAAAATAGGAAACTGTATAAGGCTTAACAAAATTAGCGTATCTGCTCCATAATAACGCATTTCATGACAAAGCAAATATTAGCGCATCACACATTTAGAGCATCTATTAGAGCATCTAGCATTAGAACATCTGCTCTATTCTATTATGTTCACTGCATTGCCTGCATTGCTTGCATACTGCATTTTCTATGCAAGGTTGTTTTCTAAGCCCACATTTCTAACAACTTTGATAACTTTGTGATTTGATTATTTGTACATTACAAATCACAACTTGATTTCAAATTTATTTTAGATCGAGACGTATGCAAAAGACAGACACGTTATAACGGCACCCTCGAAATTTAAATAAATATCGTATTTTATAGTTACAAGAGAAAAACAAAATACGTAGCGAATTAATTATAATATAATAATTAGATAATGAAAAAATTGTCATTACAATTATATAATGTATTAAGAAAATGTCTCATATTAATGAAAAATAAAAAAGTAAAAGCAAGGAGAAGTAGCTGACCTAATTTGGTGTTTGGGCTTATTGGTTTTATACTCATAGCCGGGATTTAGTTTCAGAACAGAAAAAAAAAATAAATAAATAAATAACTGCTTCCCCAGGCCCAACTGCCGACGCCTTTTTTCTTTCTAATTATCCAGCAGTTCCAATCAAGGGCCCAATTTGTTAGCCCACTTAATTTCCATTGCAAGTTTGCAACCAACTTTCCTTTAATTAATTTCTTCGTGACTGAGACTACTAATTATCCCACTGTTAATTCACAAATTTTATTTGTCTCAGAGTTTTACTATTCAATTTTTATCTTTATTCATTAACCCGAACTGTACACTACTAATCCATTTCTTTTAGCATGTACATGTACGGTGTATCATTTTTCTGTTAATTCACAACTTTTATTTGTCTCAAAGTTTTACCATTAATTTTTATCTTCATTCATTAACCCAAACTCTACACTACTAATCCATTTTTTTTATATTTTTGTGGCATGTACATGTACGGTGTACTATTTTTTCTCTCATACACACAAAAACGTATGGTAATTAGGTAACAAGTGGATTACTGGTTTAGATTATATAGACGACCAGGATTGCTTCTTGGTGATGATGTTTTTCTCAATCTATTTGTTATAGCAAATATAAATGTTAAGTTTACAAAACGGATGTAAATATTTTTACATATTTATCATCTTTTTATAAATACAACTAAGAAGATTACAACTAAACTATGAATAACACAAAAAAATAATATTATGTGAAAATCAATTATGTCAGCAAATTTCATTTCATTCTAGCAACCAAGCTCCCTATAAGTTTCACTCAGCATAATCCTACTATATATTGGAACTGAAAAACACAGGACATTTTAGCGTTTAAGTTACTTATTTTATACATAAAATGTATATATTTGTTTTTAAACTTAATGTTTAGAACTAATTACTCGGATGATCTCTATGGTTTGCCTAAATTATGTATACGAATTCGGGATCGCCTTAATCTTAGTTAATTACATCTACGTGCATTTTCTCTCCTAATAAAGTTTATAAATAAAATAAAATAAATATCATTTTTACTATTAACCATAGTCTTTTTTTTTCGGTTTAACGGTACCACTTTTCGGATTTATAAACTATCATTTTGGTATCGGTCTACATTTTGCGACTTAACATTCCGCAATGCGCGTGCATGGTTCAATTCATTTATGTCTATTTTTGTTAGCTTCAACAGTCCCATCGCAACGTACGGGTCCCAGATACTCGTTTAATTTAAACTACTACATATATTAGTAAATTATAAATAATTCTTATGCTAATATTATTGTGGGTAGCTTTGACCATTAACATTTCCTTTGTAGTTAAAAATTTAAGTTGTTTAGTGAAGTTTTAAACAAATGTATTACTTTCTTTACATCATATAATGTTAGTAAAGTATATGTGCTTATTAAAATTTCTATAACTCTATGATAAGTTATATTATACTATAAAACAAAACTATGGTTAGAATATGTAGCATATGAGATTAGAGTAAATCATAACTCATAATCATATGTGAACACTTTGACTTGGAGAACAAAAAACTTTGATTCCCAAACAATACAGATAGCAATGAGGTTGGCCACGAGGATCAAAACTTTGTTAGGGAAAACGAATGTTAAATTTTTTTTTCCTTTTTATGTTAATAGATTATTTAAATTCTTTTTGACACGAAAAGTTGGCTCTGTAAAGGTAAAGATTTTGATTCTTTTCTAATTAGAGTCAAAGGAAGCTTCAAAAACCTTGTTTAAAGGATCTAAATATGAAGTTGCTTCACTAAGAATTAAGAGAGAGTGGTAAGTGATAGTGGGAAATATGCTCTAAACCTAATTTAATTTTTTAATCATTGAGTTGGGAACTTGATTTGTTTTATCAAATTATAAGTAGCTTTGCATTTGATATGTACGTGGAGTCCGTTCCCACCGTACATATATAATTTTGTGAATTTTGCAAAATAATAATAACTAGTATTAAGCCCCTGTGTTGCCGTGGGAGCGTAAAACCGTAATAAATAGCACCAATGCCATATTATCATCAGCAATAACCAACACTAAAGTTGCGGCATGTTTATATAAAGAAATTAGACCGAAACGCAAAACATAGTAAGTAATAACTAAGACGATTTAAGACCTGCACGTCACGACGAACCTATCAAGCGGGAAAAAATAGACAACATAAAACGTCGAACCACACATGCACGTTGCGTCCTGTTAACTCGCAAAATTTAGAACGAAGCTTAAAACGAAATGTTGAATTACACATGCACGTTGCATCTTGTTAACTCGCAAAATTTAGAACAAAATGTAAAACAAAAAAATTGCAAAATATGAAAAGTATAGGGACCAAAGTTGAAAGTAAAAAAGTTGTAATGTTAAATTAAAAAATATAAAAACTTTTGGTTAAAAGTAAACAATAAAATAGCTTTGTGCTAAAAGTGTAATATGATTTTTTTTTCTTTTGAAAACTTCCCTAAGCTTGAGTTACAACACCTCTATGCAATAAAGTGTTGCTTATTTATAGTATTTAAATTAAACTAGCAATAAGACCCGCGCGCGTTGCGCCAAAGATTCTTCGCAAACATCGAATGGATTAGTCCAAATATTATGTGATGGGTTAACCATATGAAAACACGCATTTCGGCATATCTAATTAAACTCAATGTAACCTATATAATCATTGTCATTGGATCAAAACATAAAGTAAATTAAATTTACAGAGTACAATCATAACGTATTATATGTGACCCGAGTCATACATAGGAAAGGTAAGGGTATAACGGGAAAGCTGACACGTATAATAAAAAGAGAGGTAAATTAGAACTTTTAAAAAAAGGAAAAAAAAAAGAAACCACAATTTGACTCCACTTGGATCGAAACAAAATTTACAAAACATTCATAAAATAGTCACAAAAACATATTATATTTGATCTGACTCGTTTCCCAAAAACGTTTACGTCAAAACATACACAAACTCGAACTTATACCGAAACGTACATAAAAATATGCACGTAAAAAATGGTTTTTTAAACTAAAACATATTATATTTAACCTGATTCGTTTCCATAAAAAGTTTACGTCGAAATATAGACCAAATCGAATTTATACCGACACGTACAATAAAATATGCGCATAAAAATAAGTTTTTCTTAAGTAAAGAAGGTATATCATTAAACTCGAAACAAATTATTAATAAAAAAATTTATAGGTTAGATATATTCGTAAAATCGTGCCAAGTATCACTAATACTACACCACTGCCAACGACCACCAACATTAGAAAATCTCGTACAAATAAAACAAATAAAAAAGTATAATAACACCTAACAAAAAACAAACGTAAAATCGTTGAACCACGCACGCCCGTTGCGGTGTGTTAATGCGAAGAAGTTAGACATAAACGTAAAACGTAGAAAAGAATAATTAAGTCGATCTATGACCCGCGTATTGCGACGAACTTGTCAAATGGAGAAAAATAGACGCGCTGCGACTGGGCTGTCAAACGGGAAAAACGTTGAACCCCATATGCACGTTGCGGCGTGTTGACTCGCAAAATATAAAAAGAAACGTAAGCCGAAAAACTTGTGAAAGATGAAAAGCATAGGGGATCAAAGTTGAAATATAAAATTGTTTGGGTTAAATTGCAAAAGATGAAAAACTTTAGGTTAAAAGTAAAAATTGTCAAAGAGGGTTAAAATGTAAAAGATAAAATATTTTAGGTTAAAAGTGAAAAATACAACTTTTTTTTGAAAAATCTCCAATACATATATTACAACAATAGGAAGAAACAATTAACGTTCTTGACTTAACAGCTAATTATGTAAATCAAAGGCAGTCGTGGATTCATGACCTATTGTCAAGGGAAACAAATTTACACTAACATTAACAATTCAAGCCAAACAGTTAGGTTCAAATACATAGTCTTCTAAAATTAGGAAGTCGTAAAAAGGGTATTAGACGGACTCTCATGGAACTCATTCAAGCGGCATTAGACCGCCTCATTGAATCCACGATAGTATCTTTTATTTCGATTTTGGATTTTGGATTTTTTGCTTGTAGATTTTAATTTTTTTGTTTAGAACATTGTGTATTTTTATTTAGTATTGTGTTTTTTTTTATATTTACGTTATTGTGTTTTTTTCCTCAACATTGTGTTATATTTCTCGGCATTATGTTATATTTTGCTCAACATTATGTTATATTTTAAGATTCATTGTGTCTTTATACCTTTCTCATTTTTTAAAAATTTAGGGGAAAATTTTATAACATGTTAGATTTTAATATATCAAAAGTATTTCATGTGAAAACATTATAATTAGTATTCTTTTTTTTCTAATATTTTAAGTAAACATCATACTGACCATATTTCAATACACCGATTTATGTATTTACTTTATTTTAAAATGAATATGTTTTGTGTATATACATCAGTACATACATTTGGCTCAGAGTGTTTGATTGATATTTTAATTTACCAAATAACCTCAATAAGAAACTACCCATTGTTATGATGCTTTATAACCATAGCAGACAAAATGATATATAGCTTGCATAAGAAAATATTGCATTTATAATTTAATTTATATATAAGTGTAACCATTTTCTGTGTTTATTGTCTAAATCTTTTTGTTACTTAACTCTTCAAGTCTTCAATAACACGTGTTAAGAGTCGTTGTATCTGATTTTTTTAGTGACGCTATCTATTTTAATAGCATCACTACAAGGAAATATTATAGCCACCAAAGCCCAATATAAGTAGGAACATCGTAACCAAGCAGTATAAAGTGTCTTGGAACCAGTGACGGATCTAAAAAACTTTCATAGGGATAACGTTTAAAAGAAAGGGGTAACAAAATCGAAAAACGTCAAATTTTTCCAAAATTTATACTACCGCCGGATTGGAACAACCGGATAAAGAAACTCTTCTATTACAATTACAATTAATTTATTATTTATTATACAAGCTAGCTATATCAATACAATAAACTAGCTTACATGTCTTTCTCGATGCATATATAACACCCGAAGATTCAAAAGACCCCTATAATAATTTTCTAGATCCGTCAATATAAAGTTACATAATATACTAACCTAATAATGATTAAGATACATCAACTAAGTACATAATAGGAAATTATCAGTAAACAACAACCATGAACTTACAAAAGGCTTCCGAATTCACACTGTTAACCGATGTTGGACAAGTTGTCACATGCATAATACGTTATTTTTAAGAGTTAATTACTGTTTTCGTCCCTGTGGTTTGTCAAAAATCACTATTTCAGTCTATTAGTTTAAAAATTGCGATTTCAGTCCCTGTGGTTTCACTTTCGTAACCATTTCAGTCCCTGTGGTTTCACTTTCGTAACCACTTCAATCCATTTATTCTGTAAGTACAGGGACTGAAATGGTTGCGAGGTGGACTGAAATGGTTACAAAAGTGAAACCACAGGGACTGAAATCACAAATTTTAAACTAATGGACTGAAATAGTGATTTTTGATAAACCACAGGGACAAAAACAGTAATTAACTCTATTTTTAATGTCATATACTTTAGAAAGTTACATTTCACCCCCCTCTACTTTTAGTATTGCCTTCAATCACCCTCCAATAGTTTTATTATCTCCCATGGAATTCAGCTTCAAGTTTTCTTTGTCTATTGACCCTAGCAATAAAATCATCAGCCCATTTGTTCAACTCTTCTGCAGGCAAACTTTCTTCTTCACTCAACTCTAAATCCTCATGGTTTAGTTTCTCTAATATCCTTATCTCCCCCCTACAACACTTATACATCTTCTCATCTCTTTTAGCCTTTGTCGATGGCAAAACTCGAGGCTTGGTGATCTTGCATTTGTATTTGTATTTATCATGACATATATCACTATAGTTAGCATGCAACCCCTTCGATTTGGAGGCGAAAAACTTTGACTCTCCCACAAGAAAGATGATAATGAGGTTGCCCACAATGAACAAAACCTTGCTAAGTGAGGAAGAATGAACATATCTTGGGTAGGGTTAAAAAGAAAATGACACTAAAAGTAGCACAAAATGGAGGATACCATAAGTGGCTAGAACAAAACAAGGTACAAGCTAATGTTGTCAAGGAGTATAGTAGAATAGTACCCACAAACTGTTGTCTTTTATGTTTCTTGATAGCATGAATCTTGTAAGCATGTATTCTGAGTGGATCCATAGTTTGATCAACTTAACTTCTTTTGAAGGATTTGTAGTCCATATGACTGAACATAGGATAGTGCTTGTGGTGCTTGCATTTACAGTGAAGGAAAAGGAGTTTATCTTGGTGTTTTTCCATCACATGCATCTTTCAATTGGTTTCTTTATACTATTGTGTTGCTTTTGGAAAAGTTGTGTGGAGATGTTGATTTTTTAATGTTACGTTATTGAAGTGATTTTCCTTTTGTAGTTTATTATTTTTTTAATTTGAAATTTGAATATTGGGCTATCTAAAGAGTTGAAAAGTGTGTTAAGTGTTAACAGTTCTAAATTTTAATACCTAGTCACAAACTACTTTTGGCCCTTCAATTCCGGAATCAAAGTGTAAATTACCAAAATGGTCTCTAAGATTTGGTTACTTTTATCACTTTATTTCATACTTAAACCTTTTGAATTTGGGACATGTGGTTTCAATTTTGTTGTCATTTTCATTCAAAAGCAAAATCTGGTTTGATATTTTAGTTAACACTCAACTTTTTTGTTTTTTTTTTCCTTCTTTTAATGAAGGGCAAAATAGTCAGATTTTTTTAATTTATTATAATAAAACGTTACCCCTCATTAACAGGGAGGAAAAAGGCAAAAAAAAATTGGATGTTACTGAAAAAATCTGACCAGATTTTGATTATTGATGAAAATGGCAACAAAATTAGAACCACAGGAATTCATATTCAAAAGGTTTGAATTTTGGGCTAAAGTGACCAATCCGTAGGAATCATTTTCACAGTTTACTCGGAATCAAAACAATTAAAAAGTTGATTTTGTGAGCTAATAATAAATTGAGGTACAATAATGATATTTGTTAAAAATATATTAATATATACAGTTGCAATTGCTTCACTGAGAAGTAGTGTTAGTGGCAAACATACTCTAAACTCTAGACCCACTCTTTAGTTGAGGATTTGCATTGTGAATCCATAAATTGAGGATTGTATTGTAAAAAGTATTGCCTAGTAAAACCGGACGCTTTAGTATTTTCCTATGTTATATACATACAGAGATTGAACTACTCTTACAACTTTTTATTTGTAACATTTTATAAAAATTAAACATAAATTGTTGCAAATAAATCCTCTCAGGACCGGCGATCTAAATGACCAAAATGACTATATTTCTAATTTCATGTCTTTTAAAAATTTATGGATCCACTTTTATTGATTTAGTTATCTCTATATTTTTCAAAAATGAAAAAAATAACCCATCAAAATTTAACTAGCACCATTAATGGAGCAAGTCATTTGTCTGAGACAGAAAACAAACGGCTTTAAAGAAAGAAGAAGAGGAATTATATGAGAGATATGAGATGAATGCTACTAAATGTATGTACCCTAGCTCTCCCTCAACACACTTGGTGGATTCCATTTTATAATTATATAAAAACAACTCTATCATTTTTTATTTTTTATTTTATAATTATATAAAAAATAACTCTATTTTCCTTCTCGATTCCATTAAATAGTATTTTCTTTTATACATTTTATCATTACATTTTATTTCTTTTTTACTCGTACTCACTATTAATATATATTAAAAAATTATAAAGAATGAACACTAACTCCTCAAATTTACAGATAAACATTAATTTTTTTTCTCCTTCAGTCATAACCACTTACAATCATTTCTCTATATTATAAAGAATTCTCTTTTGAAATTTGATGGATAACCCAATAGAAAAGTAAGGGGTGTCATCACAACCCCAAACTCCCTTAATCCCCTCCACTCTTATAGTAAAACATCAATCACTTCATTCACTACCATTAACTATCCGATTTAGTGACACTATTATCCTACAACTTTCTTTTTCTGTTTTTATTTAAAAATAAATTGCGTTTTTCAAACATACAATTAAATTTTATTTAGTAAATAATAAATAGATAATATTAACACAAAAATAAAAAATCAAACATTTAAAAACACAGTTAAATTAGTACTGTCTAAAATTAAAAATATTACATAATTAATTGAAGATTAAAACACACAATTACATAAAAAATTAAACATTAAAACACAACTATAGGGTATCTGGCAACGAGCAGTCATGATCACTAACACTAACACGCCCGGTCAACCTCCTGTGTCAACGTCGATAACCAGAGCTTTTGGATGATGGATAAACCATTTCCTCATCCAACCTTGGTATGCATTCTGCCACGCCCGTTAGTTTTGTAACCTTCGACCCAGGTTGGAACTTCTTGTGTCAGATTGGGGTTTGTTAGTGTAGCAGTGTTTATCGTTGGAGGATGAGGCCCCACCCCAATTCTTATTTCTGCTAATTGTAGTTGACTAAAGTATAATAATAATATAACCAGTTCAACTCTTCCACAGTCAATTTGTTAGAATGTTGTGGGCAACAAACTTCAAAAACTAGAGGCGGTGGGTTTTAAGGTTGAGGGTTTGCACAACAACAAGATAATCCTCGAAGGTTTGCAGGCAGTGGGCTTGAAGGTGGAGGGTTTACACGATGACATGTTGATCGTCGACGGTTTGAAGGTTCATGGGAAACGAATAATCACCCCCTATGATTAAAATGTGGTGAAATATTATTTACAAAATGGAGATAGTGAAATAAAAATGATGAAATAGTAAAGATGATGAATTTGTTTTTAAAAAATAGGAGAGAGATGGGAAAGTAGGGGTAAGCAAACACTAGAAACTAACATGTGTCATTAACATTTGGATTTCTTAAATAGTATAGACTAGGTAAGTACCCATGTAATAATAAACATGTTGAACAATTTAACATGTGTAACTAAAAACTCTTAAACAAAATTATGATAAATAAAATTACGCATTACATGTAATAAGTACAAAACTAAAATAATTACAAAGTAATTAATATTGAAATTAAGTTGACGAAGGAAGTGTTATATTTTGCTTTGCTACTGGTATCTGAGACGAAGAACAATAAATAAAGATAATATTTTTTAGACATAAGTGAGACATGAATTCAAGACTTCCTCTTCTACAAAGGTGTTTAAAGGATTTGTTTTTATCAGTAGACCACCACCTAATTGGTACGGTAGTCTCCTATATAAAAAAAAGAAGACATGTGTAGTTAAGGTATTTTATGAACAGTGGCGGTTTCAATGAAAAGGGGTAACGAAATCAAACAAACGTTTCAATGAAAAGGGGTAACGAAATCAAACAAACGTTAAATTTTTCTAAAATTTACACTATCGTCAGAGCGTTAAGGGGCAACGTAGGCTACCCCTTCTATCACTCTAGGTCCACCCCTGTTTATGAACAAAACTGAATCCATGTGTCAACATTTTAGAATATAATTATATTGCTGAAAATGAAAATAAACAGACTAAAAAACAACTATGTAGCTACTTATTTCTATTTATTAGGTAGGGAGATTTGTGATCATTTGGAAATCAAATTAAGTTTGCAAACAAAAATGCTAAGATCATCGAGATGTAAATTTTAAAGCCCTAAATCTTCAAGATCCGATTCAAGAAAACGACCCTTCTCATTAGAGTAAACAACTTAATTTCTTTTGTTTTATTTAAGCATTCAAATCTCACCTTTTAGGATTGGGATTTACAATAAGAGTGATTACAAAAGTTCGATCTTCGGTAGAAAGATACAAGAGTTAAATAATATAACAAAGATTTAGTAAATCCCACACGTACATACCATTTTACTTTTCTCCAACTTTTGAAAATTCCTTGTTACTTCTCAGTCCATTATGATTTAATAGTTGTCCATTCCTTGAGATTAACTACATTGCAACAATTAGGTTGAATATCTTATGAATTATCTTTGCTTTTAAAAGATTATGGGTTAACGAATAGTTTAAGTTATATATTTATTATATTGAAAAACATGTAATGATACTTTAAGTTCATAAATACTAGAAAATAATAGAAACTTCGTATCAATAAATACAGATGAAATAATAATATAAAGCTAAAAAAATTCACACTTAAAAATTAGGTAACATACACAAAATACAATGAATTTTACTTAAATTGTTATTGTGTGTAATAACATTCAAAATTATATATTAATAAAATGAACTTACATTAGGTTATAATTCGATGACATGTTATATAATGTTAAACTTATGTTTTTCTTTCTTATAAGATGATATATAAGTGATTGTATCTTATTTTATTTTTTAAATATAAGTTATCTTGTTATATATATATATATATATATACACACACATACACACTCACTTCACATGTTTAAATTTTGTTATTTTATTTGTACAAATGAATTTAACGTATTAAACATGTGAAGTGAGTAATTTACCAATTTCACACGGTGACAAAATTGTAAATATTGTTAAGTTTATAATACTAGAGATTATCATAATTACTCTATATATAAATTTGGTGATAATTACTTGAGTTATAAATAGCATAAGTACTCTAGTTATACAAACAATTACATTACATATAACTATAGCAATTATTTGATCATAACTAAAGTGATTATGAAATCACTTATTTTATTTTGAGTTTGATGAAGTTTTTGTGTATGTCTTTGTATAATTAGTGTAGCTATTTGCCAACTAAAATAATTATTAATTCATAACTAAAGTGTGAAATCACCTATTTTGCCTATTTTGAATCTTATGAAGTTTTGGGTATATATTTAAATAATTAGCGTAATTATTTGTGTAACTAATATAATTAATTGCATAAATAGAGTAAATAATGACTAAAGTAATTATGGATTACTTATTTTGAATCTGATGAAGTTTTGCATATATGTTAGTATAAGTAGAGAAATTATGTAACTATGTATACTTAGATTAAATATTTTGTTTTACCAACATAATTGTTGGTTCAATTCATAATGCTTTTTATTTACAACTTTATCACCGTGTCACTTTTCTTTTCATTAGGTTCACAAGTTTTGTGATACACGATCTTTACACTATATACATAGTATATTTCACGTCGTGTGATGTTAGTATTTTGGTTCAATACATAATTAATACAACGACGGATGGTGCGGTGGTGGCGGCCGGAGATGGTTGTTATATTGATAGAGATAACTAGAGATACAAAGGGATTTTATATATTTACTTCAATATCAATAAATAAAAAGATAAAACATATTTAAGGAATTTATAAATAATTAAGTACTTATATATAATTTCCCGAAATGACCCTACCTTTAATTGTATGATTTAACTGAGTTAAGGCAATAGAGCCAACTGGAAAAAAAACATAGTGAACTATTGGAGGAAAATAGCTATTTTTAAATGATTAGGACAAAACCGTTAAAACGACTAAACCACAGAAAGTAAGACGGAAGTTTACTCCATTTTTTATATCACAATTGGATGTATTTATGGAAGAAAAAAGAAGACAAAACTAGTAGCAGATGGATTGTTGTTTCCACCTTCTATCCATTTTTTTTCATAATTACATCGGTTAAGCTTAATATTTAGGTATGCTTAATCTCCAGGCAACATGAAGCTCAGAATTTATTTATTTTTTACATGTGTGTTGTTACTAATCAGTTAAAGTGTGGCAATAAACACTAGTTTTAGAAGTACAAGCATTAGCTTAGACAAAAAGTCTATTGAAGTAATCAAACTTAAATCTTAACTTTTTTACTAAAAAGTAAAAACCATACTTATTGGTAAAAAAGTACCAACTAATTAATGAACACATTGGTCACCCAAGGAAAAAAAAAGAATGGCTTTCCGCCACCTCCACTACGCCCCCTTTATTCCTTGCTTGGTCTTGACCATGATTGTCTTGATGAGTGTTTGGTTTGGAAAATTACAATGTGTTATTGAGATAGAAATGAGCCAAGTAAAGTGGGGATTGAAAGTGATCAATCTTTAATGTTTCATCATTACTCAATATGAGCATCCTTATCCAACTATTTTATAACTAACTAATGGATTATACCACCACATGTCAATCAATACATGTGGATAAAAAACGCGGGTTTTTCTAACTTAAGAGTTAGGACTTCAAACTTGAATCCGGCTTGTTTGTTGTTACGAGTCCTACGTCTAAAGGTAGATTTTTCTTTGGTTTGACGCCCTTTCGCACCACACTTATGGTTTTCATAGAGAAAAATAGACGTATCCAGGTAAACTTTTTGTAATAAAACAAATAATGAATACAAAATTTTAAAAACTAGTCAATGCATGGAGGGCCTAACAATTCGGCTTTTAAAAGCCCGACCCAAATAAAGCTAGTTTAGGCTTTTAAATACATACCTATATATTGTATAATATAATGACATGTAAGGCTAAAGGGTGTGTGGGTCATGATTGAGACCACCTAAGAGCATGATGGAAGGCTACACAACCCCCTTGCTTGATCCACCATGGTTTGCATGGATTAAACCAGGGCAACCATGGTACTACTTTTCATTTTTTCAAGAAATCATTTCCTTTTTCTTTAGACAAAGATAAATTAAAATTAATAAGAGGCTAAGGGTTTGAGTCATGACCACACCCTTAGGGTAGTGGTTTTGGATGGTGGATTAAAGGTGGGTGACATGAGACTGACGTGAAGGGTCATTGTGGTCATGAGGGTCATAACCACACCCTATAGCCTTATATCATATAAATGTTACTATATTTATGTAAGTGATATGCTGGTTTGTTCTAATTTAATAAGATCGGTATATATTAAATCTGAGCGTGAGCTTATTTATTAAACTAAAATTGATTCCCCGCGTTGCGGGGTTGATTTTTTAATGTGATATGAGCATACTTTTTTCTTGCAATTCTTTTGAAGAGAAAATAATGAGCGATTACATTTCAACCGTTTAGAACTTCTAAAGTTGTTTGAAAAATCAATTGTAGTCGAATCTCATAGTGTGTTAATGCGGTTGAACCCACATCTTACCGCAATTTTGTATTTATTAATCGTAGTTGGACTCATGGACTGTTTCAAATAGAACTTTTCAAATAATTATAAAGTTTTAGTAAATATACACTCAACACAAATGCTAAACCCATATGATTTCACAAAAAATAATTTCTATCTTATAAAAAAATTAATTAAATAAATATAAAAGTCAATTAAAAATTACAACGATATTAATTTAGATTATTCATGTATCCAACCTGAGCTAGTTCCATTGAGAATTCTACTATGCCTCTTATACCCGATTCGATTAATACCCGGTTCCTTCATAAACCCAAGTAAGGTTGTACCCAAGTGGGCGTTACCCCAGTTCCAGGTAGGACCCAATACCCGATATCCATATAAAGGAGGTGCAAATATCCAAGAATTTCAATGGACCGCCTGAGCTTAAAACCCAAATTGTGATCCATGTTTGATTGTGGGCCACTTTAATTGGCCCCAAGACTGAACAGTGAATAGCAACATACCATCTTATTCATCCCCACAGACCCGATTCGTGATTGCGATATTTGGTTTTGTATCGACCACCTCCAGTAACGCATCGTTGTTTCACTTGTTTGAACCAAATTATTATTATGATTATAAAATATATTCCTTATTTAGACCATTATTTTAGACTTTTTATTATTTTAGACTTTTTAGTATTTCTTTGTTTAGGCCACTATTTTAGACTTTTAGACCATTATTTTAGACTTTTTAGTATGCTTATAAGCCTTTCGTACCCAACTAGTTAGACCCACAAATGGTCTCAATTCCCAGAGGATGTTTTTTAAAATTTATTGAGTTTTTTCTTAAATTGATGTATAAACATCATAGCCGGCTCTAGTGGAGATGTATATAAAAGCGGATTGTTCCATTAATGACGCAATGATACTCTAGTACTCCAAATAAAAAAAATCCCAACAAACACACAATAGTTATCAGAACCAAACTGATTTCAGTTCACAATTAGTTTGCTCACCAAAAGAAAAACATGAAACCATTACATCATATCATCATTACAACCGGCAACCAAATCAAAACAAACTCCACCATCAGTTCAAACATCAACATCAAATTGTAACTCCAAACCAACCTAATCAACTGGACTTCTTGGGTGAAATAAGATCCGCAAGCTTCGTCTTCATCTTCCCATTTGGAGAAGACGAAGATGACTTGTGAACACCCCCACCACCAATCCCAGGATAGTATCTCTGAATCACCTTCTCCCTCACAAACTTATTGTAGATAAACGCAGCTCCCCTGAACTGCGGCAGCACCAGCCACAACACCGCTATCAATTTCACATCGTACCATATCGGAATCCTACATACACAAAAAAATACTTTAAATCACTAACATTCCAGAACGCAGGAACCTTTTTTTGTGTTAAACCATCGATTACAATCATAGTTGTCAATAGCGATCGCAATAGCATGCTACAAAGCGTTGTAGCTATGGATAGCAAGAATAGCGGCACTAATAATATAAATAACAGTTAAATATAGCGATAAAATAGACGGATTTTAGAATTTTATTAAATATACATGTAAAATAGCATATATATATATATATATAGTGGAGAGTTCAAATGAAAAGAAAAATTTTGTTAGAATAAAAAAAATAACTTTTAAATCAATAGAAATTCTTCATTTACTTCATTTAATATGTGTATTTAATGTTATGAAAAATGGCATATAGGTAAATCTATAATTGTCATTAATTAGCTAATTAATTAAACTTGTAACTCATTTTTTCATATACTCTTTCAAGATAAAATAATTTATGGTGTTGGACAATTTTCGAAGGCGTAGGATAAATTTTAGTATATGTATGATAAATTTTGAAATGTGTGGGGTAAATTTACATGTGTATAGGGTAAATTCTGATAAGAAAAAATATATGTAGGATAAATTGTGAAATGTGTAGGATATAATGTTTTTGTTTTATTAACGAGAGATAACATAATTAATGAGATGAGTTATAAACTATTAGTTAAATGATGGGTAGTAAAACAGAGCCTACCAAAGATAAAGTTGAGTCTTAGGGGTCTGTTCAGGAATTCTATATTAAAGAAAAAAAAAGGATTCTAAAAAAAGAAAAGAAGTATTTATTTACTGTTTACCATTCGAGTAGCGGTTGAAGAAGCATCTCCATGAGGGTGAGAAACGAATAAAGGATCCAGTAAGACAGCCACTGTTGATCGTCTTCTTTTGAAGTGCTCTCAATCGCAACCACCGATGCATACAGCGGGTACAACAACATCGTTACAGGTCTACAAACAATTATCAAAATAATAAAAAAACAATTACATTACAAATCAGATGAAATTTAACTTAATAATTTAATTTAAAGCTTACCCTGCCAACTGATGGAGACCAGACACCAAGGTCCAGAACTTACTCATCTTGTGTATGTTCTAATCAGATGGGCTACAAAATCTACTTGATTCCAACAACAAAAGACGAAAGTTTGAGACGAAATGATACAAACTAAAAAGGGATTTTGAAAATTGGAGATTTCATCGAAAGTGGGTCTTCAACAAGAGTTGTGTGAAGACTATTGGGAAACACAGGATATAAATAGATGAGGAGGATGGTGCACGTGTCAACAGATAAAGGTGGTTTAGGATTCGAGTGTGAGATTAGATGTTTAACGTGTTGGACATCCAACGGTTCAGGTGGGTTGTTTCATGGCCGGTTACACACTTGGATTCTTTAAAAATAAAAAATACTTTATTAGCAAACTATGTTATATTGTATCTACGGCCAATCGGTGTGGGGGCCGTCCCAACCACGCCGGGTGGCCCGTCGCCGTTGAGCAGTTCTTCGCGCGGACGTCAGGACGAGGCGATAATTTATTATATTTTAATATCTCCGCCGCGTTCATCATCCTCGCCTTCATCGGCGCCGCCCTCTTCATCTTCACCTTCATCGGAAACACCACCACCACCACCAACCTCGTCTGCACCAGTTCCTTCAACAACTTCCATTCCACACAATCCCCAATCCAAGCTTCCATTCCATACAAAATCACTCCTGTCCTGACCCGTTAACCCGGATATGACGGTGACCTGTAGGTTGGTGAATCTGTATCGCAAGAAAAACCCTATGAGAACTGCGGCCAGAGTGAGTGGCAGCCGCACAAGAGTGAAACCCAACAGGAGATTTGCTACGAGGTCTCCGTAGTGTGCTCCAAGGTCTCTGACGCCTTTACTGACGTGACGGGTCGTCCTGGATATAGACCCGTCACCCACACCAAGTAGCCTACTAACTAAACAATATTTTGTTAGCAAACTATGTTATATTGTATCTACTAAATTCAATGGTTAAAATGTCAGCACAAATGGGCCAAAGTGGCCTTCTTTCAAAACCAAATTAATATTGAACTAATAATCAAGTATCATTAATAATAGTAGACTATTGACCCATCTTTACTTATAAATGCCTTTAAAGTTATTTGAAAAAAATAGATGCAACATGTAATTAACATTATTGTTATATTAAGGAAAAAACAACAACTTTGAAACATATACAAATAACCTTAACTATGTTTTTAATCAAATGGGTTATGTTTTATAAGTGTTTTAATATAAATGTCCATGTCTTTATAGCTAGTGGTATTTTGGGGTGGGATAAGATTTTGAGACTAATAGGTCTTCGGTTTGATTCTCACAAGGAAGGTTTTTCTCATATCTATGGATTTCCTTCTGGATTTGTGTATATGTATTATGCCTAGTGGAGATGGATATGATCGGGTGGTACCGCTCGTGGCACAATAATACTCCAGTAATCCAAATTTGCCGTTAAAAAAAGTGTTTTAATATAAATAAAGAAAAGAACTTAAAATTTTAACAAATCCTACTTACAAACCGAATATTGAAAACATGGAATGGTGTAAACATGATAAATATTTTGATACATGATTATTTAACTCAACTAAATGGGTATCACCCTATTTTCTTTTCGATCAGGTTAGGGAATCAATTTTAATAAAAGAAATTATATTCAATAAATACCCGAATTATTCGTCAAATAATAAAATTATTCTTCAATTGCATAATGCATACTATACAAGGGTTCAAGTTTCAACCGATATTTGCAAATTAACAAACTCTTAATTTAGTCCTATGTAACAATGCTTGCACTTTATAAAATTTGCATTCTTCACCTCTAAGATAAAGAAGAAACATATTACTACCATACCTCTTGTAATATAAGAATTGACTCTTAATACAGGATATTGATAAATTACAAAGCCGAACTAAACAAAAAAAACTTATATCGTAACTTTCTTTTTAAATGATAGAAAAGTTTGTTAGATAAAATGTAATTTGGTTGTGTTATTATTGAATAATAATTTATTATTCATGATATGCTATTAACTTACATCAATGAAATTGTTATGTTTCTGTTCTATAGATTACTGAAGTATATAATTTAAAATTACGATTTTCATCATTTAGCATTTTTATATATCTGATACAAACCAAACTAATTAACTAAATATACGATTTTAACAATTGTAACTATAAGATTACATTTGTTGATCATAATACTATTATCTAAGAGTGAATTTTAAGAATTGTCCTTTATTTTTATACCCAATTTCATGCAGTGCCATTTCCCTTAAAATTGATGTGTTTTGTACTTTATGTTTTCAAATGCTACACGGTTTGTCCTTTTGGTCTAAATTAGTTAGTTTTTTCCGTTAAATCTAGTCATGTGCCTTGCACACAAGGACAGTTTCGTCATTTTACCTTTGCAGGGATTAATTGTGTAAATATCTAAAAAAGGTTTAGAAAAATAAATAAAATTATATATATACACAAAAAACCCGATTCACTCTCATGCTATCCCCCTTTCTAACCTCTCCATCTCTCTCACCACCACCACCACCTCTGCCACCCCCATCATAACCGCCATTTGCACCTGCGACCCCCACAATCACCACCACCTACACCTGCCGCCCCATAACCACCGCCAGCTGCACAATCGCCTCCATAACCACCGCACCTACACATGCCGCCTCCATAACCACCGCCACCTATACCTGTCGTCTCCATAACCACCGCCACTTGAAACCTGCCACTACCACCTGCTAATCGCTGGTAAAACCTAATAACACCACCACCACTACAGTGATTGAACAGATCAGAACCCCCCATCAGTACATCGTCGACGATCTGTGGAAATCTAACAGATCGGAGCCCACATTAGCACCACCACTACAGGGACGAAATTAGGGTTATTTGTGGTTTGATTGAACAGATCGGAACCACCCATCGTCGATGATTTGTTGTCCTTCAATCTGAGTTATTTGTGGTTTGATTGAACAGATCGGAACCCCCCAACGTCGATGATTTGCTGTCCTTCAATCTGAGTTATTGTGGTTTGATTGAATTTGTGAACTTGTGTTTGTGGGATTGACGGAAATCAGGGCTTTATGACCACTGATGGAAGTTGAGAATATTAGAAGGTGGTGGTGGCGGCGGTGGCAGTGGAGGGTATAATATATTATTACTTTTTAAATATATTTTGTTTTAATTGTTAAAATATTTTTAAATAAATTGGTAAAAAGACTAAATTACCCTTGTGTGATCTCATTTAATGATAAAAACTAACTGAATTAGAAGAAAAGGACAAATCGTATAGCATTTGGGAACATAAAGTATAAAACTCATCAATTTTAAAGATAAAGAGCATCGCCTGAAATTGAGTATAAAGATTTAAAAGTTTTTAAAATTTACTCATTATTTAATTATAAGAAAAACTAGTTATGGTGGAGTCGGTGGGTTCTTTGCAACCACAGTATATATTTAATTTAGTAATAACCTTAATTCGATAAAAAGTTAAGTAGTAGGGTAATTAAGAATATTAAAAACATAGAATTAAAAGAAAGATGATGAGATTGTTCTTTCCCCCGGACAAAAGCCACGTGTCTCGGATTTTGATGCAAAATAAAGGTCGGTCACACATGTCGTAGATCAAGGAAAACATAAGTTAAGAATAGCTTATAATGGCAGCAGATTTATTAAATTATTATGATTAATTCTTTTTGATTATATATGTTTATGATGGTTATGCCACTTGTATCATATAAAATTGCCGTGACTTAATAAATCCAACCGACTCTTCATTTCGATGTGTAAATAGATATTTGTTTTTATGAACGCACATATAAAATTTAATTCATTTACACTAAAAATAAATTACATTTATTTACATTATTTATTTATTATTTATTAATAAAAGATGCAAAGTCCGTAAAATGAAGAGTATTTTAACCCGACACAAATGGAGATACATATATTCTAACACGAAAGTGTTTACATAAATAGTATCAAGAAGTGATATTTAATGAAAATAGTATCTTTTATAATTATCTTAATTTCTTCGTCAAAACGCTTTTATTTATGATTTCATATATTAAACTAGATTAATTACATCCTTTGATTAAAAAATCTTATTATCTTTATACGTCGTTTTAAATGTCCAATTAATGATAAGAACTTATATTTTAGTTGTTAAACTAATATACAAAATGTTATTACTAAATATGAATTTTAACGTAACATAACTTATAGAATAATCACAATAGAACGCTTACCGAAAATTTAAATTTTATTCTAAGACACATGATAAGTGTTCGGGGTAGGGTTATTGTAAATGGTGTGTATTTTGTGAGAAGTGTAAGAAAAAATCTATACCCTGTGATTTATAATTTAATGGTTGAGATTATAGTGGCAAAATTATAAATAATGTTTACCCTTAAAATAATTAATTTTTTAGATTAAAGGTATAAAAGTAAATTTAATATTTTTAAATTAAAAAACCAACATGCAATGCATATGCAACACCTTTCGTCTTTTTTAAACATCAATAACTTTTTAAACGTAACTTTTTTAAAAAAAAATACACCATAATAACGAGTGTTTTTTTCTTTAATATGAGTACCATATTGTTATACTTATATAAAGAAAAAAATTACGTTTCGATCGGATGTTTTAGTCCATGGTGTTTTGTCTATTTTGTTTTAGTATTCAAGGTGTTGTCTTTTTCAATAAAACACCATGAACGTATATAAGACACCATAACATTGCAAATACCATTGAATTCAGCAAACTACCATTTTCTTATACAGAAACACCATGAAACTAAAATAAAACACCATAGAAAACAAGACACCATACAAGTATCAAAGAACCATTCCATTAGCAATAAAAAATATCATTAAATTCAACGAGCTAATTTTTTCCTTTACAAGACACCATAATCTATTTTGAAATCCTAAAATAAAACACCATAGAAAATGAGATTGAAAGTAAATGGTATTTGCAATGTTATGGTGTTTTACACACGTTCATGGTGTTTTACTGTAAAACACAATGCCTTGAATCACTATACAATTAAAACAATAGAAAGAAAACTCCTATTTCGCTGCGGGTCGTCTTGTGTTTGTAATTGTTTATGTGAATTATTTAAAACAAGTAATAGCAAGTCATAAGCTCTCGAGTTAACCCAATCATGCCCCGATCACCTATTCCGCTGCGGGTCGGGGTGTGACAGATTGGTATCATAGCCAGGTTGACTTTAGGGATATAGGATATGTTATTAGACCCTAAGAACCTATACTTTAGTCAACTAGGACCTATGTGCTTATGTGATTTCATGTTTTGTTTGACTTATGATTTGCTATTGCCCAGACATTTAAATTCCTTTCATTTCACACAGAAACGCATGCAAGCACTTTCTTTATTACTTGATTATGTGATACACGCAATGTGTTATAATTATGTCATGAAGTCTACATATATGTTACATATATACATATCACTCCACCTGAAATGTACCATACGAAACTTATGAAACCCTTATCTATAAGTTCTCGATTTCCTTTAAATTTTCGAAACATTTCTCTCCATTTTCCAAATACTTATTTTTATGTTATTCAAACTTTTGTGATGTTTTTCGTTTTCAAATCTCATCAAGGTGAGTTTATGTGACAGGCATGTAGTAATTGGAAGGGTTCGAGTACCGGTAGTCGGGATGTCCTGTCTAGGATTAGCATTCGTATAAATCCGAATTAACGGACCAGTTTGTCTACCTGGGGACTACTGATGAGAGTACGAAGGACCTATTAGGCCAAAGCATGCCACATCAAACGTCGTGTGAACTAACCCCACTTTGAGGTGTCACCGTGTCCATACCTGGATGCACTCCTACTTTCATACGTTACATTCACATTTCTCGATTTTCTCCGGGTTTTAGTGTACGTTACCAGACTAACACATGCGAACCATACGAAATCCCGGCAATCATGGGGGCCCACATGATTACGAAGGTGAAGTATGGCGGTATGCAAGGCCCAATTACGAGCAAAGCCCAAGAACACTTTAAAAGTGTTGTGTTATCATAAGTTATTGTTTTCAAATACACACCAAAGTTTTCATTTTATCATATGTTTATATTTTTTTTCGCATCCCTGCTAGCATATCCATCAACAGAATCTCACAATCTCCTTTGCGTGAATTCCTGTAGATGTCCTTTAGGCACCTTCTTGGAGGAAAAAGAACCGGAACTCCAGTAGACGCATGGCTGCCCAAATTGCCAAGCAAATGGCCGCTGTGATTCCTAACATTGTGATCCAAGTTCAACAAGCCCTCACTAATAACCAAGTCAATCAAGTCGAACCAAACGCTGTAAATGCTCCCGCAACTACATCCAAGTTAGGGGTGCTAAACGAGTAGTGTTCGCGGGTTGACGGGGTCAACCCGACCCGAACTCGAAAATTTTACACGAACCCGAACCTGACCCGAACCCGAAAATCGTATCATATATATGAACCCGAACACGACCCGAAGTTTTGTGGGTTGACCCGAATACGACCCGTTTAACCCGAATTTTTTAATTTTTTTTCTAAAACTAATATGTTAAAATTAAAAATTACTTAAAAAACACAAATGTATATAATAATATCATATTTAAATTATAAAAGCTATGTTAATTTCTCCTTTTAAGTTATAATCATGGCATAAAATACACGCCCCATTTAATTTATGAGATAAAATATATTGTAAAAAAATATAATATATAGTAAAAAAATATAATATAGTATAAATGTGTTAAACGGGTTAACCCGCCAACCCGACCAGGTTGACCCGAACCTGACCCGTAAACCTAAACGGGTTCGCATGTTCAACCCGAAACTGACCCGAACCCGTTTAGACAAAACCTAAACCCGCGAATTTCGTGTTAGGTTCGTGTCGGGTTTCCGGGTCGTGTCAGAAATTCACACCCCTAATCCAAGTGCTCCTATAAGCACTTCAAGTCTTGTGACCCCCCCCCCCCTCAAATATGAGGGAACAGAAGGGGTCACTACACTCCTATGATGGTTCAAGGAAATGGAAAGCACCTTCCTAAATTTTGACTTCCCTAACGATCGCGAGGTTCGTTATGCTACCGGTCGTCTCATTAGGGCAGCTTTAACCCGGTGGAACGCTGAAAAGGGTCGAAGAGGGGCTGAAGCTGCTGTGGCCCTAACTTGGGAACAACTCAAGGAACTAATGACTAAACGGTTCTGTCCTAGGAGTGAGATCAAGAAGTTGGAGGACGAATTCTACCTCTTAAAGCAAAATGATAGAGACCATATGGCCTATAACAAGCGTTTCCTCGAGCTGAACCAGATGGTCCCAAATATGTTCACTCCTCCTTACCGTCTCATTGAACATTACATTAGGGGTCTTCCTTCTGGTATCCAGGATTCCTTGATGAGCACTGTACCCGCAACATTGGAAGCTGCAATAGAATTAGCCACCAAACTCACCGAAAACCATATCTGAAATGGAGACTTTAAAAAGAAGGGCACAACTGACAAGGTTTCAGTGGAAGAGCCAAAGACTACCAAGATCGAAACATTCTCTCGTTCCGATACCAAACGAAAGCGTGACGGTAAAACTACGCTATTGCCTCGACTAACCCAACTTCACAAGCCGTACTACTCCAAGCCATCCCAATCACCCAAATGGCACCCAACCCAGCTTACCTAAACAAGAACCCTACACTGGTCCCCACCCTCAATGCAACACCTACCACTATCACCACCAACTCACCGTACCCTGTCGTCTATGTTTCAATTGTGGGCGTTATGGCCATTTGAGTAACACTTGTCGCACTCCTCAAAACCAAGTTTCACCTCATGCCCAAAACAAGATCCAGCCCTACCAACCACCGCATTACCCCATGGTGCCATATGTTCGAGCTTGCTTTAATTGTTGTGATCCTACTCATTTCAGAAACACGTGTCCTAGGTTGGTTAACATCATCAACTCTCAAGCCCAAGCAAATCCAGTTAACTAAGCGAACCAGGCAAAACCCAGCACCCCCACCAGCAAGATGGGGAGCCTACAACGTCAACGCAAACCCAGTTGAGGTCAATGACGGTGCGAACGAACAACCTAACTAGTCTTTCTCCCATCGTGAAGACTCAAGACTCTGCTCCAGCTGTTTATTTTATTTTTATTCCCAATCCAAGCTTTAATAAATTCCATTTCTTGTCCTGACTATTCAAATTACCATTGTTTTCAATTTGGGTAATAATGTTTCAAGATTTCATTATTTCATATTAATGCCAATAATGAAATTTATATCACGTTATGCCAATTTGTTTCATTATATGTCTCTATACATCGATTAAATTTCATGTTATTCGTGTCATCATACATCACGACGAACCCCGTCTCATCATTTAGAGAAGTTGGGTCGTGTCTCACTTTTTCATAGACTGGCCACTTCCTCATAACACATGAGAGAGGTACCGCCGTCATTTAGTCTTGCTCTCTGTAGATTCGAGATTCAAGCATGGGTTGTTGTGCTTGTTTATGTTTGGTAGATTTTAGGATGAATCACATAGAACTAATCGTGACTTAATAACAAGGCCAATGAAAATTTGACAAGGACATGGTGGATACGCCGCAGGTACCTCCTATATATAAGTGTTCTTGTCTGGTGAGCAAAAGCATTGTTAGACGGTTATGGGAAGTTCTGTGTAAGTAGTGTCAATCTCAATTTGGATAACGATGTGGTTGATGATTTCGTTTTGCGATGTAACTTTATCATTATGACGCTTCAATTTTCTCAAAACCCCTTATCATGAGACAATATCCCGTTAGCCATCTCCGTGTTACAACACTTTTCATTTTACACCTCAGGCATCAAAAAGAGATTCATGTAGCAGGGTATTCAACCCTTACTAGGAACGTTACCGCCTCAATCAAAATCCAAACTTCACACTCACCTGGTTATGTATATCCTTAGCATCATCGAGATTTTTATTACCTAGCATACTCGAGATCCAATTTATAAGAAACCCTATTAACTAACCCTCAAGAACGGTTCTCTCCTAATTTTGGAACGAAATTCCTAAAAGTATGGGATACTGTAACATCCGCCAAAAACGGATATCCAGAAGGCCGACCCACTTTGAAATCCGGATCCTAACCTTTAAACTTCATAAATTTTCGCGAAATAAATAACCATTGAAAGATTTTACTCTTTAATTTAAATTCATTTAACGATTTATTTATTTAGTAATTTAATTTAATTTAATTAATATCACAACTAAAATCATTAATAAAATCTAGTTAGTTTTGTTACGTTTTAAAGTGAGTTTTAAGGTAATATGAGTTAGTAGCCAAGTTGGTTCGGATAGTAGAGTTAAGGGGTCTGATTTGTAACATTTCAAAACTTTAAATTTAAAAAAAAAAGAAATATAAAATAGTGGACCAGGGATTCGAACCCGGGTCTCACCAACAAACAAAACACTTGAGCCACTCCACCACATCAAACCTTTGTTTAAATTTTCATTTCCAAAATCCTTAAACACTACAATCCCTTTTGAATTACCTTTACCCCCCAAATGTTAAATATCTAAATGGTTACCTCCTAATTTCGGGACGAAATTTTCAAAAGTAGGGGAGACTGTAACATTCGTCAAAAAAATGAATGAATCCTAAAACCCGACCTGTTTTTGTAACTCGATTCGTTTTCATATTCCACGTAATTTTCTTTAATGTTTAAGCAATAAAATATCTTGGATTCTATGTTTTGATCATACATGTTATCATATCTTATGATTTATAGTCTTATACATGTTTTAGACAACCTTGTAAATTCATTTCCATGTATTTTGAAGCAACCATCCATATCTCAAGGTCTAAAACTAAGGTTTTCCTTAAGTTAATCAAAAACTTTGGAGACCTCGTGAACATACCTAACACATCACATCCTAACCTTCTTATCATTCAAAGTTCATTATATACATGCCTTAAGATAGGACATTGTGTTTTGGAGAGTTTAGATGTAAATGATCGCAAGGAAAAAGTTCTACATGTCGTGTTCTTAGTTTTGTCATAAGATGACTTTCGGGTGACTTTCTTGCTAACTTTTCTCCATCCTTGAGCTATCATTCTGGTCCATTCAAATCTCCAAGATATACTTGGTATACTAAGGATCAAGTAGGTTCAAATGGTGCATAAACTGAGCTCCAGCGTAACGGGAATCACAAACACAAGTTTTAGAACATAAACCTCGACCCGCATCAAGACCCAAGGTTTAAGCCCAATTCTCGACACCATGGATGTTGGATTACTCTCTTCCATATGATAGTACTTTGAAAATAACGAATGTAGGCGAAAACCGTGCGCGAAACGGAGTTATAACGAAGCGGGAATCGCGAAAACAAGTTTGGTGTTTGTTGCTGATTTGAAAGACGCGAAAATCTTGTTTTAAAGTTATCTCACATCGCCCCAATCACTATTTTGTGCTCTATTTCACACCTATAAATATCCTTGCTTGATTCTTTATAGCTTGCAACTCCTAGTTTGACTATAAACAAGTGGAATAACCAAATTTGGTGGCTCCACAAGCACAATACCCCGTTGGGTGTGGTGTGTAGTAGTTTTTATTTCCGCTTTCGACGAGGAGGTGCTGCCCTTCAAGCTCTTCTCATTTTGTAAAGTTCTTCTTCGAGGTAATCTTCCTTTCTTTGTTTTTTTATTTTTTTAATATTCATTTATTTATTACTTTCTTAGTTTAATTAGTTTAGTTGAGGTTCTTAGTTAAGGAGCATTAGGCTCGTTAAGGTAGCCTAGTTTAGGCTCGCCTTTTGGCTTTTCATAGCCTTGTAGAGGCTCGTTAGGCTCAACGAGTCTAACATATCATGTTCGTTCATTTAGCTATGCCTAGCATAACGTTTACTTTTTTTGTTGCATTCGTTTGCCTAGCTTAAATCACGCTTATCAATTGGATTTTCTCCTTATTCTCGTGCAGTTTTTCACAAAGGATTAAAAACGCAAACACTGTGAGTGAATCCTTACAAATTCCCCTATTTATTCATGTTTTGGGGTGTATCATGTGTCGTAATTTACTTTATTTATACAAATACATGTGCTACCACCATTATGTGATCTAATGTGTATATTTGTTTGTTGTGGTTATGTGTGGTTACATTTTATCATTTCAGTGCAATCATTCATTTAAGGCCCATCAGATTCTCGTGGGATACGAGTTGAGCATCAGGTGCCTCATAAGATCGGCTCCGTTTGATTGAGCCTTGATCTCAAGTTCATCATTCATCATGGTCATATGTTCATTGTTAATATTATGTGGTTTGTGATTAAATTATATATACATATGCACATATACGGTCTATGCACATTTTTATTGAAATAACCAATTTAACAAACTGTTTAAATGTTTAACTTAGATTCACTCGCCAACATTTGTTGACCCAAAACCATTTTTACACATGATACAGGTGAACATGTACGAAGAGAAGATTGGACATAGGATGGGCCTTAGTTAACAAGAAACAAATTAGTGCAATATACTTGTTATAAACATCGTCTTGTGTTTGTAATTGTTTATGTGAATTATTTGTATTGTGAGACACTTGATATGAATTAGTGAATATTTAAAACAAGTAATAGCAAGTCATAAGCTCTCGAGTTAACCCAATCATGCCCCGATCACCTATTCCGCTGTGGGTCAGGGTGTGATATTCATTTTCTCGGATTCTTCCCTACTCTGCGGTACCATTTGCCACTCTCAATTCCATAATTTTACACCGTTGCATATGTTGTAATACTCCTTTACCATAGTCCTTTTATTTTTTGTTAGTTGGTACATTAACAGGAATCTTTCTTTTAAAGTGCCATCAATCCAGGGATCTATCCAAAATTGGGTACTGTCTCCCGATCCCACTTTGGTCACTAGATACGATTTAACATCAATACCATATTTCACACAATCTAAATCTATAGTTGCTATACTTTTCCAAACGCCACCATTCGCCCTCTCGATAGGAACCATTCTTGCTACTTTTGTGTTGTAATGTATTGATCATATGATTTTGACCCAAAGTTGATATGCGTCTACTTTTAATCTCCACAAAGCCATGTGTAAATCTCTTATACTATCCTCCAAGTCCACCCCTTTGTGTTAATAATAATATTATTAATAGTAAAAGAAATAATGACGTGGTTTGAGTTTAGTATGAATTTGAATTGGAGATAGGGGATATCTAACTCATCCACTCTCCATACACTATCCCCATAACTAATTGACCCCCATCCCCCTCCTCAATGTGTGCATTCGACCCCCATCCAAATCTGAAAGAGAGAAAGAAAGATATCAACAGAATGAGAGAGAAGTTGGTGGTGGTGGTAGCAAGCGACACCAATGATCAAGGTGGTAGGCTCATGTTACGGGATTAAGTGAAGTTGCGTCCGCAACTGAGATGGTGGCCTAGCACGACGGTGAATTAGTGGCTTTGGTAGTGAAGGGAGCCAAGAAAGAGAAAGAGAGTGTGTGTGTGTGTGTGTGTGTTATTGATCAGGACAGCTAACCAAGGGTGGTATTCGAGCATATCAAGTAAAATCAGACCAGAACTAATGGTGGTGTCACATCGACATCATGGTAGCTCTATGGTGGTGGCGATTTGCTAGTGAGAGAAAACTTTCTCATGGAACCCAATTAGGGTTTTGTATGTGATCATGGGTTGTTGCAAGTGACTTGAGGCTACCAAGGACGTGGAGGCGTTTGACTAGTCAAAGAAACCCAAATGTGGTGACCAAGAGATGGCCAACTCCGACAAATCGCAGCTGGGTTTCATCATATGAACAACAATTATGAAAGTGTGTTGTTTCAGCAAGAGTTCTACCCGATTTGGGTGTGGGTTTGGTTTTCATTATTGAACCAACGGTAAGCTATCAAAGTGCAGTATTATTTAATATGTGATCTATAGATAATGATTATGATATGTGATTTCTTTGAATAATGTGTGTGTGGTGAGTTGTGTATTCTATAGATTGTAATGACTTAGGTAGAAATGGTATTGAAAGTTGGTTGTACTTATAGATTAATGGTAATGAATGTGCATAAGTGACTTTACACAAAGTCATTTATGTAAATGTTTCCATGCATGTAAATTCACATGAATGAGAGCTATAATAATGTTATTTGTATAGATAAGCTTATGTAAGTGTGTGTGTTTTATTTATACCATCTATGTATAGGGGATGTGTGACTCTATGTGTGTGTGTGTGTGTGTGAGAGAGAGAGATAGGGGGTGTGTGACTCTATGTGTGTGTGTGTGTGAGAGAGAGAGAGAGACACTAATAGTTTGGTTAATCATATGAGAAATAAGGAGTATTTCCATGCTTAAAGTTAGTGTGTGTGATGTAACAACCTACATATTTTAACCAAAAGAGACGCAGCGGAAAATACGACTCGAAAATTTCTTTCTTTATAACTGTTCTATCATACTTGAAAAGCTGTTTTATAACGATTTCTTAAATTAATACATCGTTCATCCTTAGTTAACAAGACTCTTAGAATATATGAATACAAACCACATGACCCCTTCTTCATACACTCCATAATCTTAGACTCGATCCTCGTCCACTTGTCCGTTAGGATGATCATAATGACCCGAATAACCTGCAGCCACCATATATATATAACTAACACATTAGAACATGGTGACGTGATACATAAAACATTAAATATATGAATAATCAGTAACCACGTGGCAATCTAAGTCTGTTTACTACTCCATTAATATTTTCTTCTGAATTCGTTCTTTTACACTGGACCTCCATTCTCTAAAAGCCCAACTCTTACATACCTGCATTTTTATTTTATTCTAACAGACGACCCAGTTAGTGTCGTCATCATTCATATATATATTAACACCATGCTTATCTTTATACAAATGTCACTTATTTGGAAAACAATAGATTTATTAACATGCATACATCTTATTTGGCCCGACTACTCTTTACAAGATCATCCCACTTGATGTATGCGTAAGTTACAAACAATCTTAATTACAACATCTAAATTGATCCCGCATTCCAGAACTTCAATAATGCACTTAACATATCATATATTATCGAATGCATTAGTTGTACGAACTTCATAACGTAACGCATAAAACGTGAACATCTAAACAACAAAATAAAATTTTAACAACAACGCCCGCCGTAAGCTACGGCTGGGTGACCGTAGCTTACGGCCTAACAAATATCAGAAAGGCAGCAAGTGCCTACCGTAGCCTACGGCTGGCAACCGTAGGTTACGGTACAGAGCTGCTGAATTTCCATTTCACTGCCTACAGTAGCCTACGGCTGGCAACCGTAGGTTACGGTACCGAGTTGCTGAATTTCCATTTTTACCCTTTTTGTTCAAAAAGTACGTAATTTCTTTGATATTCATTTGTTCACTTGGGACCCGTTTCTAGTTGATCGTAGAACATTTGTCTACGTGATTTACCCAAATCCTTGACCGGGTTCTGGACTTTTACGGATTACACCGCCGTTACACGGTTCAAGCGCATTAATTCGACCTGTTTGGTTTCACCAAGTTGTTTTCAACATAGTTCGCTACTTTCGATCGCTTCAAAGGATACTTACCTTAATACTCGCATTTACTACTTAATCTTACATGATTCCCACAATCCTAATATCAAAACTCTCTATACTTACTAAGAAGTGAATCGGAAGTCACTTACCTTAGCGTCCGTATATTAGCATCCGTTACCTTGCTTCCTTTTGACCCGTTAGCCTTCCATGCTTCCATTCCACTTTGACATGGTTCCTACACTTTTGTGTCATAGCATTCACATTCTTGTTAGTATACATGATTGTACACATTAACGATCATATCAAATGCATATTTCACCTTTGACTTTCATTAATCAATTCTAACAAGCATAAGGCATATATCCGAATTCACATCCTTTCAACTCATATAGTTTATCATGTTATCCCATATGACACATATTGATGTAACACGAACCATATGACTTTCTATGTTCTTATAATTGTGACAAGAAATCTAGCATTCTTCTTCTGCAGTTGACTTTCAGAAGTCAATGGTTATATGAACTTTCGATTTAATCTCATATATTTGTGTCATCTCATTAGGCTATACAATTAACACTATATACATTTCATACTCATGATGTAACATAATTACAACCACATGATCACCTAATTATATACACATACTTTCATATGCAACTACTTTCATCATCTCACATTTGACAACCATATACAAGGTTAGTTTATCTAACATGATCACAACATCATCCTTTATTAATAAGGTCATATGATATATATTTAGTACGCATTCACCTCTTAATCGCAAATCAAGCAACTAATAGAACATATGGGGAGCATAATCCATTCAAGCACAATGTACAAGCTTCTAATGCATAATCTCGACCAAAACATACATTCACCCGAATTTTTGTGCGAGTTCCATCTAAAGCACGTTTTTCAAGTTAGTTTACTACTAATTACATCATCATTATTTCATTCATATATTCATCAAATCATTTCATACAATCTCATATCCTAGCTTCACTTAGACATTTCATAATACACTTGGTGTGCATACTACTTTAAATGCACAATGTACAAGTAGTTTATACCAAAACTTCCTAGTTCATATGTAATTCATCAAGTTTCTTACTTACAACATGCACCATTCTTATCATAACATTAAACATATCAAGCACCATATCTCTTTCAATTCATCTACAAAAATCCATCATACACACCATAGTACATCAACATTGAACAAGATTTGGACATGGTGTAACACCCATGTCATCTTCATCATCCAACTAGTGGGTTTTCATTTTTAACATCAAATTAATATAAATCATACATATCACATCTTCCCTACGATGATGCTAACACATATTCATACTCAATTTCATATAAGATCAAGGCTGATTATACTTCCAATTCTATTAAAGTCACCAAATAAAATTCTATAACTTACCATATACTTGTTGAAGCTAGACGATGCTCATGCTTACACATGCATTTTGATCAGCAAGCCAACCTTCTTCAATTTGGTGAATTCTTCACTTGTTCTTGAGGGGTTTTTACCTCTTCTCCTTCTCTTCCACTGCTCATTCACGACACACCCACTAACACATTCCAATTTCTTCTTTAAATAGAACTTCATTCCATTTTGTCAAGTTTAGTCCCTCAACTTTGCCATTCTTTCCTATTTAACCATAACTTCATTTCCACTATTAAATCCAAGATTTAGTTATGTTGTTTATAACTAGCTAACCCACTCCATGCCATAAATCTAGGGAACTTAATCATAAATTATTCGTATCGGAAGCTAGTTTGATTTATTTCATGCTATAGCTTATGGAACATATGGCGAATATAAATATTCAAATTTTGGGGCGTTACAAATCTACCTCCCTTAAAATAGGTTTCGTCCCCGAAACCTTTCTCATTCCTGCTAGACCAATTTTACTTTTACCTTTTATCTACTCATGATGTTTACTACAACATGAATACATTCGTGATCTTGGCAAAAGTTTCATTCATGCATAAACGTAATTGTACGCATTGTTACTACGCTCTTGAATCAAGCAAAATTTTCTTTTGTAATCACCTAAGATTGGAATCTCATCCAGAGCTCTTATTAGTGTCTTCTTCTTCTTTATAATGCTAGTTCCTAGTACATATCATCACTAGCGGTTAATTCGTTGAATTTATTTCAAGTGTATATTTTCAACATTCCATTCCCATAAATTATGGGTTCACTTAATTCTTATCACAAACATTCTCGAAGTGCCGAGCGAAACATTCTTTCATCTATGCATGTAACTTTCTATTTATTTATACATTCACTATTGATATTTAGGTTAACCCGCTTGTAACCATTGTTTTCTGTTAGGATTATAGTGCCTTTCTAAAGCTTAACAAAGGCCCGGAATGGGTTTGGGAGCCTTAGTATAAAAAATAACCAAAATCAATGAAGTAATTCTGGGTATGGCATCGGCGACGGCCGTAGACTGCGTCGCCGACGGGGTCTTGATTTGAGCGTCGCTGAATTATTTGCGTAGATAGTAGTTTAACGCGTCGGAAGTTAGGAGTGGCGTCGCCGACGCCATGAGGGGCCGTCGTCGACGCCATTTCTGGTCTGCTAACGCTGTTTCAGCTCAAACAGCCTAACAAAAATCCAATTTCTAGCCCCGTTCCATCCCGAAATGATTTCTTGAAGTACCGTAATCTCCTGTAACCATCTGTAACTTTCCTAGCTAGGTTATTATAATGGAATACCCAATATTTATTCTTGTTTCCAACTCAAAATATAACATTGAAATTTCAAAATACTTACTTGTATTGCGTCTTGGAAAGAACACACACTTGCGTGAGCTTTCGGTTTGAGTACAAGTACTCTACTTATTCGTACTTCTCAAGGATTAATCGTCATTCTACAGCTACTATCGTTACTTATACCATACATACCTTTAAGTAAGCTCAACCTATCTCATTCATATCACTACACAATTATCCTCCTTTACTCATTACTTACCCTACTAGGCGAGTATGTCTCGTGAGCACTTCGTACGAACGTTTAACCAATACTCTAAACTTTTACTTAAAAAAAAATTTGGAGTCATTTTCCTACTAACATGATTTCCTTCTTATATTACCCATTAAAGCAAATCATTCAATATATCAATTCTTACTCATGGTTGCGACCTAAAACATTTTACTATCCTTGATCCTATTGCATACCCAACGGTCCTTGATTCGAATCGGTCTAATTCTTCGTGAGTTTATGAAATACTCGAATTGATCGCACCCATTCATTTTTTGAGCTTCCGCCTATGCACATCTGTTCAACAATGTCTTGTTCAGATGAACATGGCCAACAAGCTCAGCATCAAGGTTAGAAAATTCTTAACGTTACTTGCCATTAATACATTCTTTTGAAGTATTCATTCTACTCGTTGTTTAAGCACCTACAATTCTTTTACAAATTTTCTTACGTGTATGCTATGACATATCACACATACTATTTCTGCATACGATTCTTTCATTTTGTTAATTATTTCGCTAACTTTCTGCAGTTTGACTTTTCAAGGTCAAACTGGCACTTCTACTTCCGTACATGTATTGAAGTACACGTTTGTACTTCTTTCCAAATCAAGCATACTTTCAGAACATGGTTTTAGCATTTTATGAGAAAGTCTTCTTTCCTTGTAATTACTTATGTCGTTCATCCAGGTCCTAGCCCATCATTCAATTTTAACTCTCATGTGTTATTTGCTAACACGCGCAACATGTAATTTATCCAATATTTCTTTCCTTCAACTAAAATTTTCTCAACATTACAATAAATTCTCAAAGAGTTATACTTACTTCATGCATCAAACCCTGCATGCTATTTTACAATTACTTGCCTTATAGTTAATATCCAAACTTCATTGACCTTTCAGGAAGTTAAACTATATATACATTTTTTTACTCTTGTTTTGTTAATCACCCATAATCTATCCCACACGTGTTTTGCCCTTACTTACTCAAGAATTTCAGTTTTCTCAATTTTACATATTACTCTTATGTGTTAGATCCATATTTGCCTACAGATATTAATCTTTCACTCATGCTTTAGTTTCTTTTATGCACGGATTCAAACCTTCCATTCATACTTTTTGTTCTTTTATGTTTGAATTCGTCAGTGGATTCCAACCTTTCATTCTTACTTTTCGTTCTTTTATGTTTGAATCCATCAGTGGATTCAAACCTTTCATTCTTACTTTTCGTTCTTTTATGTTTAAATCCATCAGGGGATTCAAACCTTTCATTCGTACATTCCTTTCTTACGTGTTTAATCCGTATTCACCTTCGGATTTAAACTTTTCATTCATACTTTTCGTTCTTTTATGTTTGAATCCGTCAGTGGATTCAAACCTTGTAACACCCTATAAAAATCGTGTCCAATAGTATAGTGACACGTGTTGTATTTTAAATATAGTCTATTAAAGACCAGTAAGGATTAAAGGCGTCAACATGCTCAAACCAAGCCTCTGAGTGACGGTCTGATATCAACATGCTAAATCATTAGCCTCTGAGTGACTGATATGTCAACATACTTGAAATTTGGCCTCTGAGTGACTGATATGTCAACATGCCCAGCCTCTGAATGACATCGGAATCAACATGCTTGTAATAAGCCTCCGAGTGATCCTTTGTGAAGTCCTAACTCTCATACGTGCCATTTGATGGACGAGAGGGTTCAATTTTTGTAAATATGAGAAAGTTGGATGATGGAGGGATTAAAAGTGTCAACATGGTAATTTATACCTCTGAGTGACCTTTTAACGAACCGAGAGCTCGACAATGTCCGGGCATAATCCCGGGTATGCCAAGTATTGGCTACGGAGGGCTAAAAAAGCCAAAAAGGTGTTTACAAAGGTTTTTAGAAGATTTAATAAGTTAAGGGGTTAAAAGTGTCAAACTTTGAAAGTGGCCAGGGGGCGGTCGCGGGCCGCGAGAGACCAGGCCTGGGTCTCTCGCGGGACGTGAGAAGGCCTCTGCAGCAGAAAGTTTTGTTTGGTCTCCAAGCAAAACTCCAAAACCATTAATTTGAAACCATGGCTTCTCTAAACTGCTATGCCATGTTTTGGGACACTTGTAAGCTTCTTCTTACACCCCTAAACACCTGGCTTCACCTCCTTTGAGCTCTCCAACTATAAATAGGTGCTTAAGTTCACCATTTCAACTTGCACCTTTCTCATTCACTCTTCTCCCTCCTCTGGAAGTTCCTAACTAAAAGGAGCAATCCGACATAGTTCTTTTGCATCTAGGAATAACTGGTAAGTGTTCCTTCTTTGTGCATTTTCGATTATAGGCTTTTATAGCCAAAAGTCAAGCGTTTTCGTAAAACGCTTTGACTTTCGGTTAAGACCATTATGGTCCAGCCATTGTTCGAAATGAACATAGCTAAGTGATCGTAATAAGGTAGGTGTTAGTCCCCATAAAGGCACCTCCTGAAGATCACGTTTCCTAAGACCAATTGACGGGTCAAAGTTATGAAAATAAAAAGTCAAACAAGCCATTTTTCGGAAAAATCATAAATTGATCTTATATATATATATTATGGAACCTGTTTTGACAGTTAAAAAAGTTGGTAATAATTATCAGAACATGTAAGAACATGTTCGGCTCGTCAATTTCAGTTCTAGGGTCGGTTCGCAACCGAAAGTCGCGAAGTTTGACTTCTGCTTTGACTTTCGATTCTGACCCGATTTAGATTAGTTACTTACTGAGCTAAAGTTGTATTATGATCGTAAAATAATGTAGCATAACCCTCTGAGGTTATATTACATAATCATAATCAGAATCATGGTTTATGCGCAAGTTCCATAATTATGCTATCTTTGACCAAAATGTCTTTTTTACATAAATCAAGTTTTTTATAAGAATAAAATTGAAAATGAGTTTCCTACTAATGTAATATTATAAGTGGGATTATTTGGGATGTTAAACCAAGTTATAAACTGAGTTTTCAAGCAAGTCCTTAAACTATGTCGATAAATGACGGTTTTAGCCCTTGTGACTTATAAAATGGTTTTAATCAAATCTTTCCAAGGTAAATCATTTACCTACTGATATGTTATATTAAATAACATATCTAAAACATTTTAATCTGACCTTAACGTCAGTTTTCGTAAAAATCACATAAAGACGTCATTTTACGACATAAGCGCCGTTTCGGCATTTAAACCATATTAATGGACCAAGACTTGTTACCTACTGATTTTAAAACTTATTTTAAACATATTTACAGTAGGTACATGTTATAAACTCAGAATCCCAAATAATTTATAAACTATGTGTAAAATTACCAAATTGCCCTTATGAGGCATAATTTCGTTTTAAAACCTTAACGGGCATACAAGTTGATATCCTACTGATATCTTAACTTATTTTAAATATAATGGCATATAGAATTTGTCCATGACTTATCCGGTTACCCGATATCGCTATTATGCACACAGTTACGTATATGTAACTATTTTACGGGATTTAACCGAAACGGATTTAACCTTGTCATTTAAGTTTCAAAATCCAGAATGTTTATAGTTTACCCATATTATACAAGTCAAGTACTTGTCGGGTTTAAACTACATTCTATCCGATCATCGTTTAATCAAGGGTTATACGTAATGATCATGTACATTATATGGTTTATAAGACCGTTAGTATTTAGTTGGCTAGCTTATGCCATAATCCAGACTAGAGCCTTCTCGGTAAATGCTATCTGCACTTGGGACTTTTGTATACGGCTGAGTTATTTAAAAATAAAAGAAGAAGACTAGCTCAGGTAAATACTCTCGACTTATTTTCCCTATACGGGCTTGGGATACGGTAAATTATTACTGCTTGGTCCAAAATGGGGTCAATCGAATGCCCACTTGTGGCTAGTAAACCCGCATATTTTGTTTTAATCAGTTTTGTTTGATAACTTAAACATCGGGGGTTAAATTACCGTGTCCTAGATATCCTGGGCTCAATACATTAGTTATTGGCCACGACCTTAGCACGGGGTGTAGGCATACACCTTTTGATTTCCCAAGACGTTAGGGATGACTCCTTCGTGAGTCCTGAGTGGTTTGTATTTAATCATATCTCGGTTTCTATACTGGGCCCTGTATGTATTGACAAACATGTGAATCTGATACGGGTTGCAAGGTCAACTTTCCCAAGTTAATAAAAGATTTTGTGCCGTTTTGCACTTAAAACCATTTTAAAGTTTTCAAAATGAGTCAGTTGGGTGTATTTACCAGCGTAAGCTAACGTATCGTCCAAAGGCTAAACTGCAGGTACAATACGAAATAGGCCGGAAGCTGCTCGGTAGTGATAGGGGATCTTGCAAATCCTAAATCTGCCTAAAGTCTGTTTTGTATTCTTTCCATGTACATTTTATGATCCGCCTGTGGATCTTCTATTACAAGCTTGTATATTATTTTTTATTTTCGAACATTTGGTTTGTAATAGTAATTTTACTCCAAGACTTCCGTTGTGCCGTGTCTAATTGACTATGATGTTATCAACTGTTGTCACGATACTCCCCACCCGGGCCCACTGGTGTTTGGATTTCGGGGTTGGAAATCCGGGGTGTGACAGGGTTGGTATCAGAGCCAACGTTTGAGATAATTAAACACTAGCCTTTTGTGTTTAGTCTCAAACTTACACGAGCACATTCCTTAGACTTCCGAGTCTAGGCCTTGACCTAGGATTACTCGTTTCATTATTAAGTTATAGTATGTTTTTGAATTGATTTTTAAACAGGAAAATGCCGCCACGTGTGAGAGTACAAAAGTGGACGAGGAAAAGGTCTAATGAGAGGAGGACCATCAGGGCGTATTCCTCTTCAACCTCATAATTCAGATGCTTATCAAGAATCAGGAGATTCGTCTCCATGGCAACCAGCGAGACGTTCTGTCTCTAATAGACACTCGCCCTCACATTCCCAAAATTCTTACCACTCACACCACTCCTACCATTCTCAACATTCCCATTCCCATCACTCTTACCATGAGGAATTTAACCCCAACCATTATCTTAACACGCCTCCAGCCGATCAAAATCAATTGGACCAGCCACATCCTATGGACGAGGACTCCGACCCGGAGATGCCACCGTCGAGATCAAATATGCATCCCATTGAAATTTTGAGTGATTCAAACTCATATGTCGGATCGCCTTACCAAGGTCCTAATGAGTGGGACCAATACTGGAACCAATTCACCTTCACCCACACTCCTTCTCACCACTCTCAACCACCCCCGGTTCAAGAAGATGTCCACATGGAACCGGTGGACCAACCTCAACCACCACCTGAACCACCAAGAAGAAAGCGTGGAGCACGTATGTCGGTACGTGTCGGACAAAGGTCAGGATCGCTGCCACCTTTGCCCAATTCTTACCCCACAATCCAAGAGGACCCACAAATGGGTGGACCCTCTAATGTTCTACCTATAGTAGAACCAACACCAATACCAACACCTGCTGTTCAACCACCACCATCAGGTTATACTAAACCAATCCCCACATATCCAGACACGTTTGGATATGATCCTTTTAACCCTTCTACACCGGTAGACTATCAAGCATGGTCGCAAGACCCCTACATGCAGGCGGTTATGCACAACGCGCTTTACCCGTCTCCTTTTCCACCAACTGGATATTCAACTTATGGGTACCAGTATCCAGTTATACCATAACCACAACCACAACCTCCGCCATCGCTTGAGGCCATTAATGAGGCCTTAGAAAGGATGAAAGAAATGCAACAACAGGCGTAGAAAACGGAGAAGAAGACAAATAAGTTCTTCAAGAAACTCTCCAAATTGGTCAAAGGAAAGAAGGACGAGTGAAGTTTCTTCTAATTATAAGTAGTCCCTGCGAGGACATTGTTATTTCTTTTAGTCCCTGTGTGGACATGTTTATTTCCTTTAAGTCCTTGCATGGACAATTTATTTCATTTTTCTAGTATTGTAATTTCTAATTTGAAATTTGATGAAATACTTTGGAATTATATATAAGTATTCATTCTCTTGAAAACGAGCGTCTCGATTTTACTCGAAATTTATGCTCTGCTATATAATTCCAAAAGATCTTAATGGTTTTGATTTGCCAAGTGGCACAGACCACATATTTGGCCAAATATATAAATGATAGTTAAGAATGGAAGGGTCTTCTATCATGATAGTTAAGGGAAGTTATTCTTCTATCTAGAGGTGGTGGACTAGGTTCAAGCCTCCAAGTCGATTAAGGTCAATGCGACCAGGACTTATAATCAACCATTAAGATCCTCTTATGTTAACATTAAGAAATGTTCATACTCTTGGTAGTGTGACTTGAGGAATCACGCTAACCTTCCAGGTAATGGACTATGTCCTAAACTTATATAGCCCTTGTGATCTGTTTGATCCCGGCTAATATCACCAGTGCGGTGATTAAACATCCATTAGAGATGTATTTTATATAACCCTTGTGATCTATTTGATCCTGGTTAAATAGCCCTGGTGATCTGTTTGATCCCGGCTAAATAGCCCTTGTGATCTGTTTTGATCCCGGCTAATATCACCAGTGCGGTGATTAAACATCCATTGGAGATGTATTTTATATAACCCTTGTGATCTATTTGATCCCGGTTAAATAGCCCTTGTGATCTGTTTGATCCCGGATAATATCACCAGTGCGGTGATTAAACATCCATTAGAGATGTATTTTATATAACCCTTGTGATCTATTTGATCCCGGTTAAATAGCCCTTGTGATCTGTTTGATCCCGGCTAAATAGCCCTTGTGACCTGTTTTGATCCCGACTAATATCACCAGTGCGGTAATTAAACATCCATTAGAGATGTGTTTTATATAACCCTTGTGATCTATTTGATCCCGGTTAAATAGCCCTTGTGATCTATTTGATCCCTGCTAAATAACCCTTGTGATCTGTTTTGATCCCGGCTAATATCACCAGTGCGATGATTAAACATCCATTAGAGATGTATTTTATATAACCCCTGTGATCTATTTGATCCCGGTTAAATAGCCCTTGTGATCTGTTTGATCCCGGCTAAATAGCCCTTGTGATCTATTTTGATCCCGGCTAATATCACCAGTGCGGTGATTAAACATCTATTAGAGATGTGTTTTATATAACCCTTGTGATCTATTTGATCCCGGTTAAATAGCCCTTGTAATCTGTTTGATCCCGTCTAAATAGCCCTAGTGATCTGTTTTGATCCCGGCTAATATCACCAGTGCGGTGATTAAACATCCATTAGAGATGTGTTTTAAATAACCCTTGTGATCTATTTGATCCCGGTTAAATAGCCCTTGTGATCTATTTGATCCCGGCTAAATAGCCCTTGTGATTTGTTTGATCCCGGCTAATATCACCAGTGCGGTGATTAAACATCCATTAGAGATGTATTTTATATAACCCCTGTGATCTATTTGATCCCGGTTAAATAGCCCTTGTGATCTATTTGATCCCGGCTAAATAGCCCTTGTGATCTGTTCGATCCCGGCTAATATCATCAGTGCAATGATAAATAAAGCATCCATTAGTGATGTATTACCCTTTCGGGTTATGATCTATTCTATATAGCCAGGTGATCTATCCTGATCCCGGCTAATATCACCAGTGCGGTGACTAAACATCCATTAGTGATGTAGTGCCTATGTGTCATATCCTATGTCCATTAGTGATGTGCGTATGTGCCAAATCCTATGTCCATTAGTGACAAGCCTATATGCCATATTTCGATTTCCTTTATGACAAGCCGATATGGTTATTATACCATGGCTAAGAGAAATTTTATTTGGTATATAGAACCAAGGCTTTGAAGAATCGCTAATTCTAATGAGACACAAAGTAGCCATCGGAACGTCAAGGACGCCGAAAATATAGCCATATAAATAATAATGACTTCCAAGCACGCATTGATGCGGCTGTAGAAAAGGCCATGGGTAAGGCCGTAGAGAAGTTAAGAGAGTCGAGTGCTACTTGCTCTAAGCCATTATCAATTCCACCATCCTCAGCTCATAAGGAGAGCTCTGTTCACTCATCAAATGCGAAGAGTGAACCTAAGAGGATAGACTACGCTGATAGGTCTCATTCTTCCAAGGACGGATGCACCTACAAGTACTTTGTCTCATGTAAACCTCGAGACTTTAATGGGGAAAAAGGAGTCGTAGAAGCCCTAAAGTGGCTAGACGAGATGAAGACCATTGTAGATATCAACAGCTGTGCTGATAAGGATGTGGTCAAGTACGTATCACAGTCCTTTAAGGGCGATGCCCTAATATGGTGGAAAGCCATGATTCAGTCTACAGGTAAAGTATACCTGTATAATCTGGGATGGTCCAAGTTTGTGGACCTAATTAAGGAAACCTACTACCCACCACATGAGCTGGAGAAAATAGAGACAAACTTCTTGTCTCTATCAATGAAAAACCTAGACTATCGGAAGTATGTTTCCGATTTCAATTCTCTATCTAGGTTAGTTTCCTATTTAATTACCCCTGAATCCAAACGCATTGTGCGTTTTATTAATGGGTTAGCGCCCGAAATAAAGGGCATGGTAAAGGCTGCCCAGCCTACTATCTATAGGTCTGCTGTAGACCTATCTCTTTCTCTCACCCTTGATCTAGTGAGACAAAAGTCAGTTAAGTCTGAAACTGACGGAAAAAAGAAAGAGGGAAGATGACAACTCCCATAAGTTTAATAAGAAAAATAAAGGGAGATTTGGGTTCAAAGGGAACCAAGGAAAGTCGGCTGTAATGCCATTTTGCAAGACTTGCAACCACAAACACTAGGGACAGTGTACTTCTGATCCACAAGCTAGACCTTGTGGCATATGTAAAAGGAGAGGGCATAAGACCCTAGATTGTAAAGATCTTAAGGATGTTGTATGCTATATCTACAATGAAAAAGGGCACATTGCAACTAACAGCCCTAAGAGTTCAAAGAATAATAATCCGAAGCCTGGAGAGGCCAAGAAAGGGAATGCACGCGCCTTTCGGCTGACTGCTAAGGAAGCTGTTAATGAAAATAACGTCATAACAGGTACTTTCCCCATTAATGATATTCATACTAGAGTTCTTTTCGATTCGGGTGTGGATAAATCATTTGTTGATCATAAGTTTAGTAAACTATTAAATTTACCCATAAGAACCCTAGATAAAATTTGTGAGATAGAACTTGTCGATGGAACCTTAGAAACTGCTTCTTCCATTCTTGATGGATGCTCTATATCTATTAAGAATCATTCCATCCCTATCTCTCTTTTGCCAATGAAATTGGCGGGGTTCGATGTAGTCTTAGGCATGGATTGGTTATCTCATAACCAAGCCCGCATTGCCTGCAATAAAAAGCTCATCGAAATCAAAACCCCATCTGTGAAATGATCACCATCCCTGGAGACTCACACTATGGACTGCCAGACAAGGTGTCATTATTTAAGGCATCCAAATGTTTGAGAAGAGGCTATGTCATCTATATGGCGCAAGTTACCATAAATGAACCTAAGCCGAACCTTGAAGATCAACCAGTTATATCGGAGTATCCCGATGTTTTCCCTGAAGAATTACCAGGCCTACCTCCAGATAGGCAAGTGGAGTTCAGAATAGATATCATACCAGGAGCAGCACCCGTAGCTAGAGCTCCATATAGGCTAGCTCCAACCGAAATGAATGAGCTAAGAGTTCAATTGGACGAACTCTTGGAGAAAGGCTTTATCCAGCCTAGTTCCTCACCTTGGGGAGTTCCTATTCTATTTGTAAAAAAAGAAAGACGGTTCGATGCGAATGTGCATCGACTACCGGGAGCTGAACAAGCTAACCATTAAGAATAGATATCCTCTCCCTATGATCGATGATTTATTCGACCAACTTCAAGGGGCTAGTTACTTTTCTAAAATAGATTTGAGATCAGGATATTATCAACTGAAGGTTAGAAGTTAAGATGTTCTTAAGACAGCCTTCTGGACCCGCTATGGTTATTTTGAATTCTTAGTGATGCCTTTTGGGCTCATAAATGCACCAGCAGCATTCATGGATCTCATGAATAAAGTCTGCAAACTGTATTTGGATAAGTTTGTCATTGTCTTCATAGACGACATACTTATTTATTCTCGTAATCAAACTGATCACGAGAAACATCTTAGGTGCATCCTAGAACTTTTAAGACAAGAGAAACTTTATGCGAAGTTCTCTAAATGCGAATTTTGGCTTAGATAAGTCCAATTTCTTGGACATATGGTAAGTGAGCGTGGTATCCAAGTGGATCCCGCCAAAATTGAGGTCATAATGAATTGGGAAGTGCCCAAGACCCCAATGGAGGTTCGTAGTTTCTTGGGATTGGCTGGTTACTATAGGAGGTTCATTGAGAACTTTTCAAGGATAGCCACTCCTTTAACTTCCTTGACCCATAATAATGTTAAGTATAATTGGGGTCCAAAGCAACAAGAATCTTTTGAGGTTCTTAAACACAAATTGAGCAACGCTCCTGTATTATCTCTACCCGAGGGTATTGAAAACTTTGTTGTCTATTATGATGCTTCGCACACTGGCATGGGCTGTGTGCTAATGCAAAATGGCAAGGTAATTGCCTATGCATCACGACAATTAAAGGTGTATGAAAAGAATTACACCACCCATGATTTGGAGCTGGGTGCCGTTGTATTTGCACTAAAACTTTGGAGACATTATTTGTATGGCACAAAGTGTGTTATATACACAGACCATAAAAGTCTCCAGCATCTGTTCAATCAAAAAGAATTGAACATGCGACAACGCTGTTGGATGGAAACTCTTAATGATTATGATTGCGAGATTCGCTACCATCCAGGCAAGGCAAATGTAGTTGCCGATGCCTTAAGTCGCAAGGAAAAGGTTAAACCTATTAGGATTAACACCAAGAGCATTGAGCTCAGAAATAGCTTGAGTGAAAAGCTATTAGATGCACAAAAACAAGCCATGTTAGAGGCTAATATTCCTAATGAGGGATTAGGCGGAACTATCGATCCATTAACGCTTGGAAATGATGGAATCCTAAGATTTAATGATAGAATTTGGGTTCCTATCTTTGGAGGACTTAGAGATCTAATCCTCCAAGAAGCGCACAATTCAAGGTACTCGGTTCATCGGGAGGTGATAAGATGTATCAAGACTTGAAGAAGAATTATTGGTGGATGGGTTTGAAGAAATCCATAGCCACTCATTTAGCTAAGTGTCTGACGTGTTCGCAAGTTAAGGCCGAACATCAGAAACTGTAACATTTGTAAAAATTGGGTCTCCAAAACCCGCTCCGTTTTGTAATCAAGTACCAAATTATGAAAGTGCATTAATTATGATTATTTTGAGTTAAAACGTTACATAATTAATAAATGAACTAAACTATAAAAATCATATTTGATAAAAAGTTAAAATAAAACAAATAAAAAAATAAGTGAAGCTGCCGGGACTCGAACCCGGGTCAGCTGAGTCGCCAAGACTTAACATCCATTCCCCAAACCGCTCCGCCACAATGTATTTTCTGTTATCTATATGAAAACAAAAGAAACTTATACACAAACTCGATTTAACCGTTGATGCTATCTGAAAACCGATAATCGGCAAACCAATCGTTAAATCGATTGTTTACCTCACAATTTCAGTTATAACCGATGTGCGACGGTTTCCAATTAAGTCAGAATTGATTGAACTTCAAGCTTCATCTTTTCGGCTTTTGAAACCGAATATTTCTTCAAGTTCTGATTTAATTCAAGTTTCCAATCATTTGCACGATTCAGAACTATCACAACAATATCCAATTTCATTTTCGTCGCATTTGTGAACCATAAAATCATCTGAAACTGTTCGCCGAAAATTTTCTGCAAGTCACCGGAAAACCGGGACTCACATTCTCACGGTAATTCCTTCGACTCTTTTTGTTTAAAACATGTGATTAGTCAATCTCTAACACAACTCCATCATCAGAATCAATCTTAGCCAACGTTTATCGGAAATCTTATCTTCGCCGGAAAGTTTCTGAGACTGCCGGAATCCAACTGTGAACTGGTATGATATCCAAAACTTCTTTTAAACCTTGTTTAAGTGACACAACTTTATGAGTAATCGATCAACGCTGTTAATTGGTTCAACAGTCGGAGTTCATTTCCAATATCAACGAACCTTCGCCGGATTTCTGTGTATATCATCAATCGGTAAATTCTGTTCCTTAAACTCTCTCCGTTCCTTACTCTTGAATTACTGTTAATGTCTAAGAACTTTGTAAATCACAAAATCAAACTTAACCAGTCGAATTATGCTGACCGTGTAATCCGACGAAGAAGATGAAGTTATATCAGAATATAAGAGTAATTAAAATCCGGATTATAAACGGGTTAGACACACAGTCCAGCGGTGGACTGTGTGCAAATTTCATATTCACGTCCCGAGTTCGATCCTTGCTACGCGCACGCTTGTGTAATAACATTCCTTTTTAATCATGAACTAACCCGGGTTAAAACAGGTAGTTGTTAAGTATAATAAAAACCAAGAATATAACCGGGTTAGACACACAGTCCAGCGGTGGACTGTGTGCAAGTTAAACTTCACGTCGCGCTTTCGAATCCTGTCACGAGCACCGGTCCATGGAATTAACACGTTTTTGCAAAATAAAGGAATTTTCGGTTAATTCAAATAAGTATATAAATATAATTAAAACCGAGTTTATAACGGGTTAGTCACGTAGCTCAGTTGGTAGAGCTACGTGCACGTGAACGGAAGGTCGCCGGTTCGAATCCCGCCCGGCGCAGGAATTTACCGCTGACCGAACCGGTCAACGGTCAACAGTAAAAAAAATAATTTTTTTTTATATATTTATTTGTTTATTTTAATTTAAAAATCAATTAAAAATACTTAAAAATAACATTTTTAAAGATAGAAAATAGCCATAAACTCACAAAAATATATCTAAAAATTTCATTAAAATCCTTAATAAAATCCATCCATTTAATATATTTTTCCATTATTATTTAGGTTAGTATTCCCCGTCGATCCGCTCATCTAAATCGTGCGCATCTCACCATCTTCAATTCAACGCACCCAATGTGAGTGAACCTTTCAAATTCCCTGTTTTAATCACGTTTTTGGGGTGTATCATGTGTCTTTGTTTATTTACATATTATAACGAAACTATTGTGCATACATCATATCATGACATGTGTATTAGTTTGTTGCTGTTAAGTAGTTATTATTGGATGCAAATTATTATTTCAGTACATGCATTTGCCGAGGCCGTAGCTCCCCATCCATGAGGTTGAGCTTGATCCCCATTTTATTATGCGGTTGATCTGTGGCGTGCCCGCACGATCGGCTCCGTTTGATTGAGCCTTGATCGGTCATTTCATTTTACATTTTAATACATGCAATACGCTCGGCTCCGTTTGATTGAGCCTTGAGTGCACAGTTCAATTTACATTTCCAGTTCATGCAATACGATCGGCTCCGTTTGATTGAGCCTTGATCGCACAGTTCATTTATGTTAGTTATCGTATGATATTGGTATATTCATGTATGCTACCAAGTGTTATTGTATGTTCTAATTGTAACTGCTATTTGCCAATGTTTGATTACTTACATTTGCTCTTTTATGATTATGCACAATATTTTATTGATAAACTAACCATAAAATCATTATCAAATGTTTATCTAATAAGGTTCACTCGCCAACTTATGTTGACCCAAAACCTCCCATTTTACACATGATACAGGTGAACCAGCAGCAGCTAGGAACACATAGGACCTGGATTAGAAGAATAAAACGATTTAGTTTTTGGATTGTTATGTTTGGTTATTTTCCCTTGTATTGAATGAACATGTTTGGATGTTTGAAAAATGTAACTTTGACTTCATTTAATTATGAAACATAATAGTAAATGTCATGTGCTTTGGTGATAACCCAATTATGCCCCGACTCTTATTTCCGCTGCGGGTCGGGGTGTGACAGAAACCGTCAGGACATCTACAACAACTTGAAATTCCCACTTGGAAATGAGAAATGGTAATGATGGATTTGATTACCAAGTTACCTAAGACCAAAAGTGGTAATGGCACTATTTAGGTCATAGTGGATAGGCTGACCAAGTCAGCACACTTCTTGCCAATAAAAGAAACGTATAATTCAGATAAATTGGCTAAGTTGTATGTGGACAAGATAGTGTCCCTACATGGTGTGCCAGTATCTATTGTATCCAATAGAGATACTAGATACACATCTCACTTTTGGAAAAGTTTCCAACAATCTTTAGGCACACGATTAAATTTCAGTACGGCTTACCATCCGCAGACTGATGGTCAAAGTGAGCGTACTATCCAAACACTGGAAGACATGCTTAGGGCATGTGTGATTGATTTAGGTGGAGGTTGGGATGACCACTTACCCCTAATAGAATTCTCCTACAATAACAGTTATCATACGAGCATCAAGGCTGCTCCTTTTGAGGCCTTGTATGGGAGAAAATGTAGAACGCCCGTATGTTGGGAAGAAGTTGGGGAAGCCCAACTGCCAGGACCAGAGATTGTCCTGGAGACCACGGAAAAGATCATGCAAATCCGTGATTGTTTCAAAGCTGCCAGGGATAGGCAGAAGAGCTATGCTGACAAGAGGCGTAAACCTCTCAAGTTCCAAATAGGGGACAAAGTCATGCTGAAAGTATCACCTTGGAAAGGTGTGATGCATTTTGGAAAGAAGGGCAAGTTAAGCCCAAGATATATAGGACCCTTCGAGATAATCGAATGAGTCGGCACTGTAGCTTATAAGCTCAGGTTGCCTGAGGAGCTTAGTGTAATCCATGATGTATTCCACATATCTAACCTTAAGAAATGTCTAGCCGATGAGTCGCTAGCAATGTTGCACAATGAGGTGCAAATTGATGAAAACCTAAGGTTTGTTGAGAAACCAATTTCGATCGAGGATCGACAGGTTAAGAAGCTCCGAAGAAAGATGATGCCTATAGTAAAGGTTAAGTGGGATGCTTTTAGAGGTCCCGAGTATACATGGGAGGTTGAGTCCACTATGCGACAAAAGTACCCCCATCTTTTTGAATAAAATCTCGAGGTCGATATTTCTTTTAAGGGGGTGAGGATGTAACACCCTGTAAAAATCGTGTCCAATAGGATAGTGACACGTGTTGTATTTTAAATATAGTCTATTAAAGACCAGTAAGGACTAAAGGCGTCAAAAGGTGTTTAAAAAGGTTTTTAGAAGCTTTAATAAGTTAAGGGGTTAAAAGTGTCAAACTTTGAAAGTGGCCATGGGGCGGTCGTGGGCCGCGAGAGACCAGTCCTGGGTCTCTCGCGGGGCGCGAGAAGGCCTCTGCAGCAGAAAATTTTGTTTGGTCTCCAAGCAAAACCCCAAAACCATTAATTTGAAACCATGGCTTCTCTAAACTACTATGCCATGTTTTGGGACACTTGTAAGCTTCTTCTTACACCCCTAAACACCTGGCTTCACCTCCTTTGAGCTCTCCAACTATAAATAGGTGCTTAAGTTCACCATTTCAATTTGCACCTTTCTCATTCACTCTTCTCCCTCCTCTGGAAGTTCCTAACTAAAAAGGAGCAATCCCACATAGTTCTTTTGCATCTAGGAATCACTGGTAAGTGTTCCTTCTTTGTGCATTTTCGTTTATAGGCTTTTATAGCCAAAAGTCAAGCGTTTTCGTAAAACGCTTTGACTTTCGGTTAAGACCATTATGGTCCAGCCATTGTTCGAAATGAACATAGCTAAGTGATCGTAATAAGGTAGGTGTTAGTCCCTATAAAGGGCACCTCCTGAAGATCACGTTTGCTAGACCAATTGACGGGTCAAAGTTATGAAAATAAAAAGTCAAACAAGCCATTTTTCAGAAAAATCATAAATTGATCTTATATATATATTATGAAACCTGTTTTGACACTTAAACAAGTTGGTAATAATTATTAGAACATGTAAGAATATGTTCGGCTCGTCAATTTCAGTTCTAGGGTCGGTTCGCAACCTAAAGTCGTGAAGTTTGACTTCTGCTTTGACTTTCGATTCTGACCCGATTTAGATTAGTTACTTACTGATATAAAGTTGCATTATGATCGTAAAATAATGTAACATAACCCTCTGAGGTTATATTACATGATCATAATCAGAATCCAAGTTTATGCGCAAGTTCCATAATTATGCCATCTTTGACCAAAATACCCTTTTTACATAAATCAAGTTTTTGATGATAATAAACTTGAAAATGAATTTCCTACTAATGTAATATTATAAGTAGGATTATTTGGGATGTTAAACCAAGTTATAAACTGAGTTTTTAAGCAAGTCCTTAAACTATGTCGATAAATGACGGTTTAGCCCTTGTGACTTATGAAATGGTTTTAATCAAATCTTTCCAAGGTAAATCATTTACCTATTGATATGTTATATTAAATAACATATCTAAAACATTTTAATATGACCTTAACATCAGTTTTCGTAAAAATCACATAAAGACGTCATTTTACGACATAAGCGCCGTTTCGGCGCATAGTATGGTTTTAAACCATATTAATGGACCAAGACTTGTTACCTACTGATTTTAAAACTTATTTTAAACATATTTACAGTATGTACATGTTATAAACTCAGAATCCCAAATAATTTATAAACTATGTGTAAAATTACCAAATTGCCCTTATGAGCCATAATTTCGTTTTAAAACGTTAACGGGCATACAAGTTGATATCCTACTGATATCTTAACTTATTTCAAATATAATGGCATATAGAACTTGTCCATGACTTATCCGGTTACCCGATATCGCTATTATGCGAACAGTTACGCATATGTAACTATTTTACGGGATTTAACCGAAACGGGTTTAACCTTGTCATTTAAGTTTCAAAATCCAGAATGTTTATAGTTTACCCATATTATACAAGTCAAATACTTTTCGGGTTTAAGCTACATTCTATCCGATCATCGTTTAATCAAGCGTTATACGTAATGATCATGTGCACTATTCGGTTTATAAGACCGTTAGTATTTAATTGTCTAGCTTATGCCATAATCCAGACTAGAGCCTTCTCAGTAAATGCTATCTGCACTTGGTACTTTTGTATACGGCTGAGTTATTTAAAAGTAAAATAAGAAGACTAGCTCAGGTAAATACTCTCGACTTATTTTTCCTATACGGGCTTGGGATACGGTAAATTATTACCGCTTGGTCCAAAATGGGGTCAATCGAATGCCCACTTATGGCTAGTAAACCCGCATATTTCGTTTTAATCAGTTTTGTTTGATAACTTAAACATCGGGGGTTAAATTACCGTGTCCTGGATATCCTAGGCTCAACACATTAGTTATTGGCCACGACCTTAGCACGGGGTGTAGGCATACACCTTTTGATGCTCATATGCAATGTCCCAAGACGTTGGGGTTGACTCCTTCGTGAGTCCTGAGTGGTGTGTATTTAATCATGTCTCAGTTTCTGTACTGGGCCCTGTATGTATTGACAAACATGTGAATCTGATACAAGGTTGCAACGTCAACTTTCCCAAGTTAATAAAAGATTTTGTGCTGTTTTGCACTTAAAACCATTTTAAAGTTTTCAAAATGAGTCAGTTGGGTGTATTTACCAGCGTAAGCTGACGTATCGTCCAAAGGCTAAACTGCAGGTACAATACGAAATAGGCCGGAAGCTGCTCGGTAGTGATAGAGGATCTTGCAAATCCTAAATCTGCCTAAAGTCTGTTTTGTATTCTTTCCATGTACATTTTATGATCCGCCTGTGGATCTTCTATTACAAGCTTGTATATTATTTTGTATTTTCGAACATTTGGTTTGTAATAGTAATTTTACTCCAAGACTTCCGTTGTGCTATGTCTATTTGACTATGATGTTATCAACTGTTGTCATGATACTCCCCACCCGGGCCCACCGGTGTTTGGATTTCAGGGTTGGAAATCTGGGGTGTGACAAACCTTCCATTCGTACATTCCTTTCTTACATGTTTAATCTGTATTCACCTACGGATTTAAACATTTCATTCTTATAGAATACCCTCTTTTTCTTCTTAAGAGTTTTATAACTTCTTTCACCCGCATGGTCAGATACCTTCCAATTCTACCAGACATACCTGTAACGATTATCATGGCGTCACAAGTTTCATATGCTTCTTGCGTACTGGCCAAGTACGCAATCCACATACTAGCCTCGTGCTATCATGTAGTCATCACTTATGCTCGTAGATGTGGGTTTCTGTTCATGCATCATCTATAAGACCTTATCAAGTCAATATCATTATCTTTTACTTGAAAACCAACCCCGTGTTCCAATCTAGATCCTGATAAAGCAAAATTGACGGCATTCATTTATCATTAATCCTATCTCGAGTGATCCCTATCACTGGTACTCATATTTATTAAAATTGTGTACCTGGGATCCGATAGTCCAATCACATGCTTTAACGCTTGTTCAAGATCGCATCCTTTGATCGTTCTTCTTATTTTATCCAAGCTCACCCTTTCACATACCACACAATTAGTTCCTCCATATAAGTGTATTACATATACTTATTTTCATTCGGTTTTACCTTCAGGTGTTGATCGAGTCTAGGATTGTAGGTTCATATCACAAGAGCACGCAAGTTTGAGTTCAAGTACATACCCATGTGTACTTGATTTCGCTCAAACCAGGGCTCTGATACCAACTTGTAACACCCTAAACATATTTTAACCAAAAGAGACGCAGCGGAAAATACGACTCGAAAATTTCTTTCTTTATAACTGTTCTATCATACTTGAAAAGTTGTTTTATAACGATTTCTTAAATTAATACATCGTTCATCCTTAGTTAACAAGACTCTTAGAATATATGAATACAAACCACATGACCCCTTCTTCGTACACTCCATAATCTTAGACTCGATCCTCGTCCACTTGTCCGTTAGGATGATCATAATGACCCGAATAACCTGCAGCCACCATATATATATATAACTAACACATTAGAACATGATGACGTGATACATAAAATATTAAATATATGAATAATCAGTAACCACGTGGCAATCTAAGTCTGTTTACTACTCCATTAATATTTTCTTCTGAATTCGTTCTTTTACACTGGACCTCCATTCTCTAAAAGCCCAACTCTTACATACTTACACTTTTATTTTATTCTTACAGACGACCCAGTTAGTGTCGTCATCATTCATATATATATTAACACCATGCTTATCTTTATACACATGTCACTTATTTGGAAAACAATAGATTTATTAACATGCATACATCTTATATGGCCCGACTACTCTTTACAAGATCATCCCACTTGATGTATGCGTAAGTTACAAACAATCTTAATTACAACATCTAAATTGATCCTGCATTCCAGAACTTCAATAATGCACTTAACATCTCATATATTATCGAACGCATTAGTTGTACGAACTTCATAACGTAACGATTAAAACGTGAACATCTAAACAACAAAATAAAATTTTAACAACAACGCTCGCCGTAAGCTATGGCTGGGTGACCGTAGCTTACGGCCTAACAAATATCAGAAAGGCAGCAAGTGCCTACCGTAGCCTACGGCTGGCAACCGTAGGTTACGGTACAGAGCTGCTGAATTTCCATTTCACTGCCTACCGTAGCCTACGGCTGGCAACCGTAGGTTACGGTACCAAGCTGCTGAATTTCCATTTTTACCCTTTTTGTTCAAAAAGTACGTAATTTCTTTGATATTCCTTTGTTCACTTGGGACCCGTTTCTAGTTGACCGTAGAACATTTTCTACGTGATTTACCCAAATCCTTGACCGGGTTCTGGACTTTTACGGATTACACCGCCGTTACACGGTTCAAGCGCATTAATTCGAACTGTTTGGTTTCACCAAGTTGTTTTCAACATAGTTCGCTACTTTCGATCGCTTCAAAGGATACTTACCTTAATACTCGCATTTACTACTTAATCTTACATGATTCCCACAATCCTAATATCAAAACTCTCTATACTTACTAAGAAGTGAATCGGAAGTCACTTACCTTAGCGTCCGTATATTAGCATCCGTTACCTTGCTTCCCTTTAACCCGTTAGCCTTCCATGCTTCCATCTACTTTGACATGGTTCCTACACTTTTGTGTCATTGCATTCACATTCTTGTTAGTATACATGATTGTACACATTAACGATCATATCAAATGCATATTTCACCTTTGACTTTCATTAGTCAATTCTAACAAGCATAAGGCATATATCCGAATTCACATCCTTTCAACACATATAATTTATCATGTTATCCCATATGACACATATTGATGTAACACGAACCATATGACTTTCTATGTTCTTATAGTTGTGACAAGAAATCTAGCATGCTTCTTGTGCGCAGTTGACTTTTAAAAGTCAATGGTTATATGAACTTTCGATTTAATCTCATATATTTGTGTCATCTCATTAGGCTATACAATTAACACTATATACATTTCATACTCATGATGTAACATACTTACAACCACATGATCACCTAATTATATACACATACTTTCATATGCAATTACTTTTATCATCTCACATTTGACAACCATATACAAGGTTAGTTTATCTAACATGATCACAACATCATCCTTTATTAATAAGGTCATATGATATATATTTAGTACGCATTCACCTCATATGATTTCCGGTGAAGAGGACTAGTTGGGTATCTTCGTTTGGGCCGTCATTATCTTCGACAGGATTGGCGTTGATGTTGAAGACTCTTCCTCTTGCTGGTGGCCTAGTGGTTGGGTTTTCTTGGTTTACTTGGTTAACTGGGTTTGATTGGGCTTGAGCGTTTATGATGTTAACCAATCGAGGGCACGTGTTTCTAAAGTGGGTAGGGTCGCCACAATTGAAACAAGCTCGAACATATGGGAACACGGGGTATTGGGGTTGTTGATAGGTTTGGGCCATGTTTTGAGTAGGGGAAGAGATTTGGTTTTGAAAGGTGTGGCAAACCTTGCTCAAATGACCATAGCGTCCACAAGTTGCACATAGTCGACAAGGTAAAGTAAGGGGATGGTGATAAAAACAGTTGTTGCATCGAGGGTGAGGTCCAAGATATGGTTTCTTATTTGGGTAAGTTGAGTTGGATGCCACTTGAGTGATTGGGATAGCTTGGATGGGTATGGCATGTGAAATTTGTTGATTTCGTTGAATAGCAGCGAAAAGTTGCCCGTCTCTTTTTCTGTTAGAAGTGGGTTGAGAAGGGGATTCGGTTTGGGTGTAGTCGAAGGTTTCAGTCGATGCTTTATCCTTCTTCTTCTCCTCCTTGAAGTCTTTGTTCCGGATTCGGTTCTCGGTGAGCTCTGTAGCTAACTCCATTGCCGCTTCCAAGGTTGCAGGCGTGGTACTTATTACAGGGTCTTGAATCTTTGACGGAAGACCACGAATGTAGTGCTCAATCAAACGGTAGAGGGGAGTGAACATGTTGGGAACCATTTGATGTAACTCGAGGAATCTTTTGTTGTATGTGGCGTGGTCTCCTTCCTTTTGCTTCAACGAATAAAATTCATCTTCTAATTTCTTGATTTCGCTCCTTGGGCAAAATCGTCTGGTCATGATTTCCTTCAATTCGTTCCAAGTTAAGGTCACAGCATCTTCCACACCTCGTTTGGCCTTCTCTGTATTCCACCAAGTAAGTGTTATCCCATATAAACGACCGGTAGCATATCGCACTTTGCGATCATCGGGGCAATCGCAATTTAGAAAAGTGTTCTCCATTTCTTCAAACCAATGGAAGAGAGCAGTGACACCTTCAGTCCCTTTGTATTTTGGAGGGTCGCATGATTTGAAATGCTTGTAGGTGCATTTAGTGGTATTTGGGGAGGGTTGATAACGTGTTGATCTTCTTGATTGACAGAATTAGCAGTAAGTGCTTGTTGGACTTGGATTACAATGTTGGGTATTACGGCAGCCATTTGTTGAGCGATTAGGGCAGCCATGCGTTCGCGGGCTTTTCCTGCTCTCATCTTCCTACGGGCGTGGTTAGAAGACATCTTCTACAAGGAATACATGTCAAGAGTATGAGTTGGATGTTTTTGGGTTCATGGGTCGCACTAGGAATGAACATTCATAAAATAATTATAGAAAAATAAATCTACTACATCCATAGGATGTCTTGGGCTTTGCTCGCCATTAGGCCTACATGCCGCCATACTTCACCTTTGTAATCATGTGGGCCCCCATGAATACCGGGTTTTTCATTTGGTTCGCATGTGTTAGCCTGGTTGCGTACACTAAAACCCGGAGAAAATCGAGAAATATGTATACAACGTGTGATATTCGGAATGTGTCCAGGTGTAGACACGGTGACACCTCAAAGTGGGTTAGTTCGAACGACGTTTGGTGTGGCATGCTTTGGCCTAATAGGTCCTTCGTACTCTCATCGTTAGTCCCCAGGTAGGCAAACTGGTCCGTTATATTGGATTTATACGAATGCCAACCTAGACAGGACGTTCCGACTACCGGTACTTGTACCCTTCCAGTTACTACATGCCCGTCGCAGAACTTACTTTGATGAGATTTGAAAATTGCAACAAAATCTTTGAATAACAAAATTATGAAGATGAATTGAATATATGAATCATTGATATATGTATAATGAATGTGTATGTAAGTATGTATGTTTGACTGTAAATATAAACAAATATGAAACAAATAAATATCATAAGTTTGTATGTAACCACCTAATCAATTAAAATTTAGGCAGACTATAGTATAGGCTCTAAGGATCTAATAACCTATCCTATATCCCTATAGTCATGGCTCTGATACCAATCTGTCACACCCGACCCGCAGCGGAAAAGGTGATCGGGGCATGATTGGGTTATCATCAAAGCTCATGACATTTATTATACGTTTCATATTCATTAATACACTTTAATGAAGAATTACAATCAATATTACAACATGTCCTAAATATCAATCTAGGCTTCATTGTTTTCTTCTAAGGCATTTCCTATGTTTTCCTTGCTTCATCCTGTTCACCTGTATCATGTGTAAAAGGTTTTTGGATCAACAAAAAGTTGGCGAGTGAATCCTATGGAAAACATTTGAACAAGTTTATTTAATTGATTATGAAATAAAGTGCACAACCACACATGAGTAAAAATAGACGTAAACTTGTTCATAAATCAATTAATATTAAACAAAAAACACATGAACAATAATGGATCGTTTAGAGGCACGCGTTGCTCAACTCGTCTCTCACGAGGAACTGATGGGCCTAATGAATGAATTGCATAAACATGATAATATGAAAGACATAACTACAAACAATATAAACTCAATGATACACACATGAACAATAATGTATTGGTTTTGAGGCACGCGTTGCTCAACTCGTCTCCCACGAGGAACTGATGGGCTTAATGAATGAATTTCATATAAGTTGACAAAATGAAATACATAATCACAACAATATAAACAATCTAAGTTTAGATCACGATATGGTATGGCACAAGTTTAAATAAACGAGTTAATTATTTTGTGACACATGACACACCCCAAAACATGTAATTAAAAAGGGGAGTTGTAAGATTCACTCACAGTGGGTGCGTTCGGTTGATGATGTTGAATGCACGCGAAGTGGTTTTAACCACGAGTGAAATTAACCTAGATAAATAACATTATGGTTTGGTAAGTGAACGGATTTTATGAATCCATTTTAGTAGGATTGTTGGGTGTATTTTTGTGAGTTTAAAGCTATTTTCTAACCTTAAAAATGTTATTTTTAAGTATTTTTAATTGATTTTTAATTAAAATAAATAAATAAAAATAAAAAAAATTGACTTTTTTGACCGTTGACCTTGACTGTTTGACTTTGACCGGTTCGTATGCGTTTATATGTGCGCTGAGTGAGGCTCGAACCCGAGACCTCCCGTACGCGTGCACGCAGCTCTACCAACTGAGCTACGTGTCTAACCCGAAATATTTCTGTTTCTAATTATATTTATATATTAATTAGATTAATCCGAAAATCAATTTATTTATAAAAAGATTTTACTGAATCGAACCGGTGCGCTCCACAGGTCTCGAACCCGGGACCTGTGGTTTAGATTAACACAGTCCACCGCTGGACTGTGTGTTTAACTTGTTATATAAACCGATTTTTATTATACTTAAATACAAACTAAGTATTTTCATTTCTGACTTATTTAAAAAGTTAGATAATTGTCCGAATCGGTGCAGTAGACCGGACTCGAACTCGTGACGTGTGATTAAACATACACACAGTCCACCACTGGACTGTGTGTCTAACTTGGTTATTATTCCGGTTATTAATAAACTTAACATATATCAGCGGTGACTCCGGTTCGGTTAACAAAAAAAAGACATTTTTATTAAGGCAGCGTGCGTGGGACAAGATTCGAACTCGAGACGTTTACGTGTTTATTGTGCACACAGTCCACCGCTGGACTGTGTGTCTAACCCGAGTTATAACTTGATTTTAATTATACTTAAACACTACAGAAACTTCGTCTTCTTCGTTGATTTTAACCAGAAACGATGACTGACTGGTTCGAAGTTTTTAATCATGTTCGTTAGCGTTTTTTAGTTAATTACAGGTGAGAAAATAAAAAGAAAGAGAAATTAGGCGTAAGGTATACCGACTGGACTCCTCTGTTTCTCCGGCAGAACTCCGGCGACAGCAACAGGTTCCGGCGTCGTGTGTCTTGCAGCAGCGAGTCTTCAGAAAGCTTGAAAAGGATGTGGGTGACTTCGGTATAAGCTCAGGGGGTTCAGTAAGGCTCAGAAGTGAAGGGTTCGGTTTTCCGGCGATGAGCAGAAGTTTTCCGGCGAATGGAATTACGTCGGGTAAAGGTGCGTTTTTGAGCGAAAAAGCTTGCAGAGGTTCGAGGGGGTATTTATAAGGCAGGTTATTGATGAATTTGGTCCAATTTCCGACTTGATTCAAAGTCATTACGTTTTCCGGCGGTTATAGTTTGTGTCGCGGACTCAGGCGTCGATTATAACCGATGTCCTAGTAAATGTTTACGTTAAGAGCAAATGAAACCGTTCAATCTCGTGAGATCGCCGAGATTTCCGACGACTGAAATTTGGGCGCCGGTTTTGAATTCGGAAAAACATGTTATGAATTAATTGATTTTAATAATTAACAAGAATCATCAGTGGCGCAGTGGTTGAGTGTGTGTGTGATAAGTCTGCTGAACCGGTATACTGAACCGGGTTCGAAACCCGGCAGAAACATTTAATTTTTATTTCATTATTTTTAACAATTTTTCAAAAAAAAATTATATATTCCAATATAATAATTAATTATGTATTGTTTAAAATTAATTTGGGCATTAAATACGCCACGAAATTTTAAACTGATTGTTCGGTTAATAAACGGAGCGGGTTTGGTAAAATCCGTTTTTACGGATGTTACAACCAAGCCAACCTTCTTCAATTTGGTGAATTCTTCACTTGTTCTTGAGGGGTTTTTACCTCTTCTCCTTCTCTTCCTCTGCTCATTCACGACACACCCACTAACACATTCCAATTTCTTCTTTAAATAGAACTTCATTCCATTTTGTCAAGTTTAGTCCCTCAACTTTGCCATTCTTTCCTATTTAACCATAACTTCATTTCCACTATTAAATCCAAGATTTAGTTATGTTGTTTATAACTAGCTAACCCACTCCATGCCACAAATCTAGGGAACTTAATCATAAATTATTCGTATCGGAAGCTAGTTTGATTTATTTCATGCTATAGCTTATGGAACATATGGCGAATATAAATATTCAAATTTTGGAGCGTTACATGTGAGGACTGTGTTTAAAAGGTTTTTAACTAGTTTTAAGCTAAGGGTTAGGACATTGTATCCTAAAGGTGGAAAAATGAGTGGTTACACCCCAACTTTTAGAGAAAATTTTGTAGGTGTAAAACGGTAAAACAAAAAAGCTCATCAATTATGGATTTTTGCTAAGGCCCAAGGAAGGGCATTTTAGTAAAGTCATCAACAACCTTATTATTGGAAATGGAGCATGGAATACCCCCTTTATATGCATCATCTTCACCATAGTTATTTGAGAGAGAAAGTCCATATTTGCACTTGATTTGCACCGAGATACCTTAAAGGAAAATCAGGATCATGTTTTCATCATCTACTGATGTCACATAAGTCGTTTAAAAGAATAAAGATGAAGCTTGGAGCTGTTTAGGCTCGTTTTGTCTAAACTTTGTTTTAAGGTAAGTTTTTTCAATAAATCTCGTTAAAACATGAACCTTTATGCATGCGATCACTACATGCATGAATTTCGAATTTTGTGGATACATAAAGTTAGCATCATGTTCTATTTCCATATCTAGAATCCATAGCTATCATCAAGTCCATATCTTAGGTTTTTTTCGAGGAAGACAAGTATATTTGTGTGCGCAAAGATCATTGTGTGTGGTACTTTGGTGTAGATTTAGTTTACATTTATTAGTAGTAGTTTGCGCTTGACCGTAGGCATAACTATACTTCACGCGACACTAGATTTTGCGTGTGGTGTAGTTGGCATGTAAACCTAGTTTGCGGAAGGATACTAGAGCGCAATGTTGATTATGCGCTTGTATGTTAACTAAGTTTTAACTTAGAGTTCGGGTGTTGGGATCATTTAGTACATAGAGAATTAGAGGATAGTACTACAAGTGAGTTTCTAGATCCCCTTTTCGACAATTTTGGGGGATGAGCATACCGGGTAATGTAATCTAAGGTATAGTAAGAAAGGTAAAGGATGAAAATCAATGAAAGAAAAGTTATATGAAATGAACGATTTTTGGGGCTATTAGCACTGCTGATAATAGGAAACGTTTCAATTAATTAATATGATGTTTTGAACTAATAATTTAATTGAATTTAACCTGATACTTTAATGAAAGTTAAAGATGAATAAAGATAAAGTTATGGCAAAGATTCATTGTACAAGGCAGTTCCCTACGAGACTGCAAGTCTTGTTATGTGGTCCAAGGTCATGAACCTAACATGTAAGGAACATAGTATAGGCACTTAATTACCTAAGAGGCTGCAAGTATTGGGTGATGACCTATGGGGCTACGAATGGTTGTACAGTTCACAATAGGAGCGATGGTGATCGCTCTTTGGTGAATGTCACCTTAATGTTTAAGATAAAGGTTAAGGTTTAATGTCTATTATGCATAAGCTTTACTAATCGCATGTTATCTATTATTATTATTATTATTATTATTATTATTATTATTATTATTATTATTATTTCATTTAGATTAGAACTCACTCAGGGTAGCTGACGTTTAATATGCACATCAGGTTAATGTTTGGATTGTGAAAAGTCTTCGTGCATGGTAGTGCAACTTGTGGAGACTACCCAGCGAGAGACGGCATCCCGTACTATCGTATTATGTTTATGTTTTGAGATGTTCATACTATGCTTGAAATTATAAAATCAAGAACTATTTGCTAAAGGGTAAATACAATTGATGAGACTCCTGGGTTTGGGGTATTTCTCGAGTTAGCTAAGTGCGTGAGTTTGTGAAGTCTATGATGATGGCAAACAATGTGAATGTTACAACGGTGAGAACAACGTGTGGGTCTCACTCACGTTGTATGAGGCCCAATTAAACCTAATACCCATATGTAGATAACAATGATCTATTGAAGTAATAAGTTAGAATAATTAAACAGAGGTTAATAAGTCGTATGATGGATTGTGTGAGTGGATTAATAAGTGTGTTTATTGAATATGAGGGAGTTAAGTGGGGTGTGTGTAACACGATTTCTAATGTGGCTTGTACCATGTGTGTGGTTATCAAATTTAATCATTGGATAACGGTGTTTTGAAATATCATATGAGGTTTAAAGTATGTTTTATTAACTATTGACATTTATATACTTGCATCATATATATATGTGTCACTCCATAACACATATTATCTAGTGGTTTATCGTATATCATTGTTTTGCTTAATAATAATTGACAAACGATTCAAGAGGATAGCGGGAAGTTCAATTACTGGCGTTTTACCTAGCGATGGTTCAACCGAAAATTTCCCACCTAACAAAAGACTGGAAAGCCTACGCGGAAATCATAAATGACACTTTTTCCTTACTTTCACTGATGATGATCGACGTTTGACCATCAGTAGTGCGCTGGCTATAATCTCAATTTCATGGGTTAGAAAAATTTGCAAGTGATGTATCGGTCATATTATTATCGAGGGATTTTGACGTGATTTTTATTTTTATTGGATCATCGTTAATCCGTCAATAGTTCTGAAATTCCTAGGTGTCTAGTAGTGAAGTGTGCTTAGATATAGAAAGAGATATATTCAAATGATTATTCATTATTCTTCATTACTTAATTTGCAACTATATGATGAGATAGGTATCATATCATCCTCATCACTTTGCAACTGTATGATGAGATAGGTATCACGGGCAGAATGTTATGTCATAATTAGCGCCAGTGTTACATGTAAAAGTACTTGATGCGTCGTCATACGCATAAGAATAAGCCCTGGGGCAAAGATTCTTGAAAAACCTTGAATAATCTGTTGGCGGGCAGGTTTCTGGTGTACTAAAATCTCCGGTGCAACAATATTCTGGCGTGTTAAATGCAACACATGCTCTTTTACATCCGATGGTTCCACCAGATCCATCTTTTACAGCTAGCTCGGATGGGCATTGAGCATTAATGTCAACTGGACAATCGGTGACAGGACAACCGCCTTGTGGAACAATCGAAATAGGTAAACTAAACCCATCAACAAGGCTAACATCATAGAAGTCTGTTCCACTTGCATCTGCTAATGTAAACTCAGCAAGGGTTGCTGGTGGGCTGCACCAGCACCATTGCATTCTACTTGACCAGAACCACAATCTCCGCTTCTACAACTAAACCTCCCACCATCATTTGAACATTGGAACCGAGCCCAAACTCGTCCCGACCATGGTGTTGGAACATTTATAGTGTTTGAAGCTTGTGGTGCAAGTTCAAACCCTATTGTTATTGATGCCCCTGAGCTGGTTAAAGTTCCCGGTGCTATTCCGAAAGGACAATTGTTTCTTATCGTGAAAACGGATGAGCTAACACCTGAAAAATCATTAATTCTTTAAGGATTGTGTGTGTAACATCCAACTAGAGATATGACAATTTTACAGAATAATAGGCTTAATTATCTTGTAATATATATACATGTATGTGTGTGTACATACATGACATGAATTAAAGTTTTACCATGCATGAGACTGGTGGCAAGAACAACTATTAAGAGAACGTGAATCTCCATACTCATGTGAACTTTGATTATGAGATATGTATCAAAGGGGAGGATGGCTTATATAGGTGGAAGTAGTTGACATTATGACAATTGGTCAAGTTATAACTAATGACATAAGGTTCAATTTAATTCACCTTAATAACTTTCAATTAGAGAATTAATTATGATTCACTAGTGTATTCCCTTTTGCGTTGCAGTGGGAATTCGGTTGTTATCAGTTTAGTACATTACGAAATCAATTGGAGTCAATATTAACACTCGGTATAACAACCAAGAGAACCAAAAAATAAAGTCACCACAGTAAAGAACAAGAACGTTCGACTATGAACAAAACTTTTATCGAAATATAAATAAAAATAAGCACATTGCAACGGTACATTACAAATTTCATAAAGCATTACGAGTGGCAGACCCAAGAATTATTTGCTGGGGGTGCAGATGAAGTGTTCAACCACATTTTCAAAGGGTGCGGTCAGGTTCTTTACCTAAAATATACACTAATTTTTTCAAGAAGTGCGGCCGCGCACCTTGGCCAAAGGGTGGGTCCGCTATTGAGCATTACATTATATTATTGGATAACAAAAAGGATAATTAGAGCTAGTTTATTATAAAAGAACTAAATGTAAGATAGCTTTGATAACATGTGTATTTGTGTTTTGATTACTTATACATTACTACTCGTAACTCGGTTTCGAAAAAAGACTTATATCAAGACGTTGATAAAAATAGACGCATCACAACGGCATACTCAAAATTTAATAAATACCGAATCTCAAAAACTATAAAAACAAAAGTAAATATGCAAAAAATTAATTATAATAATAAAAAATAAAAACACTTAAACATAAAAAACCCAAATGAACAAATAAATAAAACTTTCAAAACTAAACATTATATGTTTGTACATCAAACTTAAAAAAATGTAGGCATTGATGCGAAACTACAAATTGTGAATTCCCCCACAAAGCCAAGTTGGCCTTTTTATGTGTGTATAATACTGTTCAAACACATGGGCAATTACATAGGGTAACTCTAAAAGGTAAATAGAAACTAACTAAAAGAGAAATTTGTGGGTTTAGTTTGAATCATATTAACAGTGTTTAGTCGACTTTGCAGATTGATTCGTTTACTTTTACTACAAAATATAATATAATACATATATGTTATCTCTAAGGTTAAAATGACTAGATATATCATTTCAAACTAGTATTATTACTTGTGTTTTATGGTCGGGATTTAAAAATATTATTTATAGAGTTTGACGTAAGTCAAAATAGTTATCAAATCATTTGATTTACAACTTCAGCGTTTGCAGGAAATTTGTATCGACGTTCAGTATAGCAACTAAATATTTAAAGTTATCCATACCCTAAATATTTAACTTGGTTATTAAAAGTATCACATTTAACGAATACCAATATCACTGTAAAACGTATAGGTTTACCATTAAAACATTATTCGATACATGATATGTGTTGTTAACAGTGTGTTTTAAAAAATGAAATCGAAAAGTATGTATTTTTTTAATTGATTAATTAGAATGATATATTGTAATATAAAATGGATGCAAAGAAAACAGAAAAAAGAAAAAGATTGTAAAAACAAAATATTTGTACTTAATTACCTATTAATTAATTTTAGATACATAACCTATTAATTAATATCAAATACATAACCTATTAATTAATTTTAAATACATAATATCTGTTTAACTAATTAACATAAATACATTCAAAACCATAGTTACTTATCTCATAAATCACATTCATCTAAAGTAACTTCTAATTAACATCACATATTATATATAAATTTTCACAAAATAAAGATAAACCATTACATTGATTATTAGTTAGTTTCGTTATTTTTATTAGTGTTATTTTTATTATTATTTGTAAAATAATTAATTAATAAACAAACAAATTAGTAAACATAAGAGAAAAAAGAGTAAATTGTGGTTAACAAAAGTGTAAACTCCATAGTTTACTTTAAAAAATTCATATGTTCTCAATAAAAGTAAACTGTAATTTACATTTTAGTAAATATTAGTAAACTTTGCAGTTTACTAGATGATGTAAAAGTCTCAAAAAAGATAAGTGATGTATTAAAACAAGGACCTAAAGCATAGATCGCCGGAATGCCGTACCAAGATAGTTTGAATAGAAATAAAAGGTGATTTAAAAACTAAAGCAAACATTTTTTGTTGTATTTTTTTAATAAAAAACATTGAATGTTTAAAATGTTTTTTATAATTTTTTTTTATAAGTTGGAAACGAGATGAGCCCACATCAAGCCCACTAGTAAGTGAAAAACGGTAGGCCCAATACATACTTTCTTTTGAGCACATCAGCTGAATCCCACCTCCGGCCCACTCATAGGAAAGACTTTTAACCATAGCATTCAACTGGGGCTGCTCCTAAGAGTTATAGATATCTAATTAAAATTGATTTTTTTTTTGTTATTACATTAAAGATTTTAGATGTTACCGTTTGACTTGACTAAAGGATGTAATTCGTTCTTTATTTGTTTTTGAAAGATGATTATCTTTGAATTGGAACTTTCTTATGGGTACATTGGAATATTGATTATGATAAAGACAGATTCATGGGTGCATTTTTCAGATTCTACGTAAGTCTTAATCAGTGTATCGTCCTTTAAAGACTTTACTATGAAAAGAGGTTTATGACGTCCCTGCAATACGCATTATGGACCGGCTTGTTCGCATCTGAAAACATGTAGAGAAGTGAAGCTTGAGTGGTTTTGTCATTTGCGTACCATGTAGCAAGTATGAGATCTTTAACGATGTTATTGGTGACCAGAATGTTTTTCAGGTGATAAAGGGCAGTATGGGTAGGTATTGAGTTGTTACCCATGGGTGTAACTGGTATGGAGGATATGGCGCTCACAAAAAACACTGAATAGTGTTAGTATTGAAAAGGAATTTAGAGTATTGGGTTCGAATGATAAGTGTGATAGCTCCAATATTCATCAGCCACCCAAAATGTTGTGGATCGCAATTTTACAAATAGGTGAATGCTTGTGGAGTATATGGTTAGACTTTTTTGGGGTGGGGGGGGGGGGGGGGGGGGGGGGGGCTTAGCTGAATGTTATTGGGATACAAAATGATGGTAGGCTACTGGTATAATGTTTTGTATGGTTGTGAGTGCGATAAAGCATTTGTCAAAACGGAAAAAATACCTCTGGACCAATAAAAACATATAAATATTTTTTTCTTTTTTCCTATTTATGAGACAAAAAGTAGAACAGGAGAAAATACAGAAAAGTAAAAAAAAATATATGAAAAGACCCTTTTATCATTGCCGCTACTAATGAGACTCGAATTCACTAGATCTCCAGCCGGAAATAGAAGCCCACTCTTGCCTGTAGCTACTGCCGCCAACCTAAATGTATTTTAAATGAATAAGTAAAATTACCAACCTACCCTCACATGGGGTCCATTTAGTCAAGATTAACAATAAAAATTAACTGATTTATGACCAAATAACATAACATGTAAGGGTTTGACAACATAAAGTATGCTTTTCGTAAAAAATTTATAATAGAAGACATTACTTTACAATTTAGTGTATACATAAAGGATGTTTTGTAATTTACTTTAAAATTAATTAGCAGCAAAATATAAATTGTGAAGGGTGAGATGAATTAAAGTGATAACACTAGGCATTTACAAGTTTTAAATTAATCTTGTAATGATGTGTCATGGAGACATAACTACAGTTGAGGGTACATGTTCTGACTACAAATCTGATTATTAGACGCAAATATTGACGATCTAACGCCAATAGTTTACTCACGAAACCACAAATAGTAAGTGTTGATATAACCTGGATTCCACAAATAAGATATGTGTTTAATTTCATGATATGATAATATATTCGATAATGGACTAACTGGTTTATACAATCTATATTAGATCATCATGTTATCCAATAATTAATACTGATCTGATATTGCTGAAGCTATACACCTGAAATAAATACATCACAAAAAAGATATAGTTATACATGAAATGGTCAATTTAAATTGTGATACTTATTTATGAATAAGTAAGTAGATTAAGAAAATACAGAACATAATTATGTATAGAATAGTTAAAGAAAACTTATTCAATATAGTTATAACACAATTTTACGTTTTACATTTTGTCATCAGTCAAACATGATTGGAATTACAAACTAATCGTGTTTATTAACTTTTGATAAGTTGAGAATGTTGAACAAAATCACTCGCATTATTACTTTAACAAAGCAACCACTAACAAGAGTTGATATGTGATTCTAGCTTCTTACGATATGTTTAGATCACCGAAAACAATAAAAAAAACACCATTAATGCAATATAAAGGTCTCCCTTTGTATGTGATTACATGTGTTTTGAAATAACAATGATTGTCTAAACATTATGTCGTAACATCAAACCGGAGTATTGGGGTCATTTTTTACTTAGGATAACCAAAGAAAACGATTAACACGAGTTCATTGAGTTGATTTCGTGTGTATATATATATATGTATATACATATATAATATTTGTCAACTAACGACATGTTTGATAATAATAATAATAATAATGATAATAATAATAATAATAATAATAATAATAATAATAATAATAATAATACATGAATGAATGGTTGACAAGATATAACGTTTGTGTACAACATGATTTTAAGGTGAAGTGACGATTACGCTATAAAAACATTTACGTTGCCTAGTATATTTTTCTTGTAATTTTAATTGTGGTTCTAACATTATTATATGTAACATACTAAAAAATGATAATTTTCATGATATTCTATATGAGTGCATGTACTACTATTAAGTTTTAACACGAGTACAAGCACCCTCCAAATAAGCACCCACCGGATATAAGAAAATGTATGGTATTTATTTAGAGTAATAATGGATTTTAATAATTTCAACTATTAGCTAGTAGTCGACAACGGTTTCAACTTAAAAAATAACCAGTGATGATTCTATCTTTTCGATTACTATAAACCATAAGACCTTTACTAACGTAACCTTAATTTCTTTTCTTCTACTTTTTTTCGTTTTATTTTTGTTAATAAAGGCCCGTTGGTTTACGATATGTGAAAAAGTGAAACCACCACTGATTATTTTTTAAGTTAAAACCGGCCAACGTCTAATAATTAGAAATATTAAAATTCATTATTCCTTCTTAATAATATACTCTTCTTCTAAGAAAATTAATCTTCAATCATCCGCTCCAAAAATCTTTGGTAGTAAATTAACGTATCTTCATACACTGCTTAAATTTAATTTAAGAAAAAAACTAATACTAATTTTATTCATCTTTATGTTACATTATAGTTTAGATGATAATATAGTAGATTCATTATAATGAAATTATTTTTTAGGAATAAATAGGGTTTCTTCATTTGAAGTGAAATTTAACATTAAAATTCTTTGGATAGAAATATTTTATTTATTTTCTTCTCCCGAAAGTTATTTATACGAAAGAAATGTGATTTCTGGAGGACAATATTCGAGAAGCCTAACACCTAACTTGTTTCTTCAATCAGTAGGTTTAATTAGATTGATAAAGAATAATAGTGGTCCATAACTTTATTTGACATAGTACCAGCTTAAAATAGAATTGTACCAAACATTTTAATCGATTAAGGGATCAAACTTAGGAAAATAATCATGACGGTTATAATTAATATAATATACTAATTTTAAAAGTTGTGAGTGTTGGGGAATTTTTAGAGACCGGATGATCAGAGAAGCGTGTTTTCATTCTCAGATCAAATTATTTCGGTGGTTCTATCGAATAATCTAATCGGATACAACTCTGATTTTTTGAGAAATTGAAACAACCGTATGCTTTTGTGTAGAACTCGTATGAACCAAAAAATGACCAAAACCAGACTAACAAATTTTTGGAGAGCATTCCCCAATAAATGTCACTTGGCAGTTATGGGTAGTTATGGGCAGTTACGGGCAGTTATAATTCAAATCTTTAATTTAATTAAATTGCCGCCTTAATTTTTATCTACAGCTCAACCCCAGCCAGAGGCTCTGCCCCTTGAACCTCGCCAGGGGCTGCCGCCCCTAGGACCCTGCTCCCGGGGGCGCTGTTGCCCCCTTGGAATTATAACAACTCGAGCAAGTGTGCACTCTCGCACCTCCTAACTTGTTCGATGTACATCATAATTCCCTTTGACCACCAAGTTAATCCCGATTACACTAAAATATCTAAGAGGTTCTGCACCTTGAACCTCGCCAGGCGCTGCCGCCCCTAGGACCCTGCTCCCGCGGGCGCTGTTGCCCCCTTGGAATTATAACAACTCGAGCAAGTGTGCACTCTCGCACCTCCTAACTTGTTCGATGTACATCATAATTCCTTTTGACCACCAAGTTAATCCCGATTACACTAAAATATCTAAAAGTGAGTTAGATTAATAATTAATCTCGATCATTTAGTGTTTTTTGTTCTGATACTCACGAATTAGATTAAATGATGAGGATCCAAGTCTTATAGCTATTGAAAAGAGATGTAACTTAGTCGTAGATTTAGAGTATGTAAAGTATGGATTAAAAAAATGTGAGTTACATATTTTATTTTGTAAATAATTGGTTTGTGAAAACAAATTTGATGTAATATAATATTTTCTTACTTGGAATTCATATGACTTTGGTGGAATTGCTTAATCTTTAAATACGAAAGAAAATTATTATTTTTAATAATTCTTTCTTAAAATTTACATTTCATGTTAGCCGTAAGAACCAATTTTGTTTTGTCAGCTCATATAAATTTATTAAATTGATTGATTCAACTTCAAAATTATAATATTGCATAAAAATAAAAATAAAAGTTAGTATGAAACGTTTTGAATTTATTAAATTGATTGATTTTACTTCAAAATTATAATATTGCAAAAAAATTAAAACAAAAAAAAAAGTTAGTGTGAAACGTTTCGAAGTGGATGTTTCTGGAGTAAGTAATCAGAGATGAAATTTTTAAAGGGTATATATCAACATAGATGACAAATGAATATGACGTAAAACAATTTTACTCTAAATTTTAACCCACTATACAATACCTTTAATTTAAGATTGTGCATCGTATTCAACTACTAATAATATACGACTTATCGCTTGAACTATTCACAAATGAATTAATTTATCAATAAATATCTAACCATACTAATTTAATATTGTTTCACATATATGATTATAGTAATACAGAAGTTACTAATGTATAACAAATGCTGATTAAGAACAAGAAGTCAAATTATTGCACATGAAAGGAGGAAGTCTCATTCTTGGATATTGCATTGGTACTCTGACCAAACTTGTCTTAATAAATGTTTCGATAATCATCAAAGTCTCGTTCGCAAACAAGGGGCTGAACCGAAGGAGCATCATTCTACCACAATTCATACGACAGAAACCAAATTGAGTCTTAATGGTGGTCCCCTAGCTAGGTCTATTTGTGAGATGTATTAGATGTTAGCGGGTAAGGCTAGATAAAAACTCAAAATTGACCGGCCTATAATTGAATTAATCGAAAAATCGAATCGAAGAGAAAATTGATGGGCCAGTTAAGGATTTTTTAAAAACTGATATTCATGGGTCGGTTATAGTTTTCCAATGTTTCATAACCACTGTAACCTAACCGACCTACATGCTATAGTTTTTATCATACCATTTTAGCTGAAAGTTTCTTTGAACTTATGGACTATATCATATTGTTTTGTTTGAAGATTTGGTATTAATGTCATAGATTATGTTTATTTTAATGCTATGATTAAAAAATTCTAACCCAGTCTTTTAGGTTTAAATAATGCCCAATTATATTTTTGAGTTATTTTAGCTAGATCAAAATTCACGGTTAACCGACCGCTATAACCATCAAATCCGATTAACCATAACCAACATTACCAATCGGTTTTGGTTATAGTTTTTCAATAGCCGACATCTCGGTTATGGTTTTAGGTCAAAACCGACTCATGCAAACCCTATCAGCAGGTATTCCTCGCATAATTTTTTCAAGGTTTTTGGGTGGATTGTTCTCTATTTTCTTTTTGTGTCCCTCTTAGCAACTTGCTAAGAGTGCGCAAATTATTTTGAATAAAATTGGGTTCGATGATTGAGAATTATTGAATCAATCGATACACTACAAAGACCAAACTTGAATCAACAGATATACTAAACAAAGACCAGACTTAAATCAACCAATAGACTAAAAAAAGACCAAACTTGAAACATCCAATAGTCTATAACTGTATGCATGTAGATGATCAATAAACAATACTAAACTAAATAATTGATACCAAGACTATAAATGTATACACGTAGATGATTAATGATGGATGATCAAAACAAGAGGAATCACTTTTGTTAATTAGCTAAACTCTAATAGAGACGGTTTTTACGATGAGCTTGACGAGGATGAAATCATGAAATGCTAAAGAGTAATATTTAAAAAAACAATAATATTTTTTAATGTTATTGTTAGACTTAAGGATTTGGCGGCCGAATGATAGCTTAACGTTTTGAATTTAGATTGCAAAAATGTTAATTTGCAAATTACATCCACATTCATTTAGAGCATTCTTAAGCAAATCTTTTACTTTATCTCTATAATTACACTAAAAATACTATCTTTTCTTTCTTTTTTCAATTAAATAATATTTTTTTTATATTTTTATTATTTTTTTTTCTCTTCTACACTCACAACCACTTTAAAAATATTAAAAAATTATAGAGATGAATAGTATCTCTTTCAAATTTACTGATGAAAAGTAAATTTTTCTTCTTTTTCTCTCTCCTATACTCACAACAATTTATAACCACTTTAAAAAAATATATATAGGATATACTCACACAAAAATAGTATGAAAATCGAGCGTCCATTGTGAATGCTATAGCTCTTTTGATAGAATAAAATTGAAAAAATAATAAAGATATAATAATAGAAATGAAATATATTGGAGGGAGCTGAATGCATGTGATATAGTACAATGGTGAGGACAAGTGATTTGGAGTTATCAAAGCAGAATAGCAGACACCACTAAATGCTTTTAACTGTCCCACTTTTTATATTACCATCAATCAAATTCAAAACCACATCAGATTCCATTTTTGAATTACTATGGGGACGCAAACTATACATTTTATGGTGTAAATCATTCTTATTACTTATTTCATATGTCCAATCTCTTTTTTTGTTTGGTATAATTTTAAATGTCTGTCACCCTTTAATTTGGTCTCAAACATATAATGGCACAGACTTATGCATGCAAATCATTTCTCACATTAAAATATATCATCAATACCTATTTTCTATTATTATTATTATTATTATTATTATTTCATATTTTTCACTTGATCTCTTTGTAAATAAGATTATTATGAAGCATACCAAAGGCAGCCCAAGAGCAACGCAAGGGTTCTGAGCTCCCATTTTTTGTCATGTGAAATATGAATGGTCCGTCGTTTCAAGACTTAGTCAACTATCGATATAAAAAGGGCAAAAACTGATTCTTGAAGCAAGTGTAGAGCGAAATCAAAGTGTCTGCCAAAAACTGAATTTGCGTTCTTGCCCCGTTATTTGCGTTCCAATTGATCGTCGATGTTGGTTTTTTCTTAAAATTGATTTGTATCAGGTGAAAGTTGCTATTAGTCGATGGTAATTGGTGGGATTTTGTGAGGTTTATGATCACTAGACAACACAATTGTATATTCATTTACTGCTCCATAAACATTGGAGAGGTTTGAGATTTCTTGGTTGTTATACACGGTATTAACCAATAGTATCAGATCCCCTCTCATAAATCCAAACCCCGTACGTTCATAATCTGACTAAATCAGTTTATTGCTATAGACTATACCAGTGGTAATACATGTTTAATTAGTAATCATTTTTTGCCAAGTCAAATACGCATAATATGTTTTTGCCTGGTATTTTTATCCATGATTAGTAATTTGTTTATGCTTAGTTTGCCTAATTAGTAATTTGGGGATGCACTGATGCCTAATTAGTAATCTGAATATGCTTATTTTGCCTAATCTAGTTTGGGCCACAATATAACCTGGATAACTTTTTAATTGTTGACCAAATAAAGACAATGAAACATCAGGAGACATAAAATTGGTTGAGCCACCTTGATTGGAACGTTTGCATAGTGATACGAGTTCCACTTCTTATTATTGTGGTTAAATATTAAGGGTTGTGTGACTGAGTTGACTTGATTGATAAACAAATATGTTTTTTTAGATCATAGATGTAAACTCAAATCTCGTATTAGAATATGATGGATTTATTAATCAACTTATAAGGTTGGGAGGTGTGGTTTTGCGCCTTCACCAAATCAACCATCATAGCACCCCTCTCCTAGGCGTCAAGGGGCTATGGAGGGGGCTCCATCTCTTTAACAAGCGTCAATGGAATGTGCAAGTGGGACTCAATGATTCCAATCAATTAGATTTTTTCCTCTTTGATTTTCTTTTTTTTTTCTATTTTGTTTGGTAGGGACATTATCGCAAATCATGTAAGTTAGCCCCTCACTTATATGGTGCAAACATGACGCTGATGTAACACTATAATCTCCTAGAGACTTTTACTACACCGCTCAACCTAATTATTCGAGTTACTTCCCTCTAATTTGGTTTGAGGATTGATATCGTTTTCTAAAGTAAGTAGGCATGATTATAAATTTACCTAATTCGTTTTGTTTAAATTATATTATACAATAAGTAAATATATCTTGCATAAAACTTGCTTGAATTTAGATCCATCCTTCCAAATTGAGATCTACATAACCCATAATATTATAATTTAATAAACAAGCGAGCCCTAATTTTAAACAAACTTGAGTACTTATACTATTTTAATCCAAAATAGTTCAACAATTAAAGTTAATCACCAATATCCAATCATACACTTGAATATCTTAAAACATTTTTTAAATTCAAAACCACTACCTCAACGCATAATAAAAAAATAGTAAAATAACTAATTAACATCTAGCAGATATAAAGTTAAATTCCATTTATTTAACTTATTTATATATATATAACTTTCGCATTATTATTTTACCATTTTTGTAATAAAGTAGCAGCATTTAGGATCCAGAATAAAATTAAAAAAAAAAAAAAGAAAGAAAGAAAAAAAAAGTACAAAAGCCCTCACACAGTTTTACAACTTTTCCTGCTGAACAGAAGGCCGAGCACAGACAAAACCCACATGAACGCCACGACGATCACCACCCATGTGCTTCCATAACTTCTTCCCATTATACTCCTCGTCAGGCGCCATTCTTACATCACCGAACATGCATTGGGGTTCTCATCACTGAACATTTGTGGCGCTGGTGGGTACCCATACGCCGCTTCCGCGGTGTATCTCACCGGTGCTAACTGGTAACTCTGTGGGTGATAATAATAATAAAACTCGTTCTTACGTAAATCCACCACTTTTGTATCATCTCCGTCACCGCCGTTAGCCGGCGGAGCATCTGCTTTAGCTCCCTCGTCACCGTCTTTTTTCTCCTCCTTGTCTTTTTCCTTTCCCTTTCCCTTTTCACCGTCGCCGTCGGGTTTTTTGTCTTCTTTTTTCTCTCCGCCGTCTTTTTTTTCTTCTTTGTCTTCTTTTTTCGGCTCCAGGTCTTGTTTAACAACGACGGCTTTCTTTCCCGTTCGCTTTTGAATGTAGTCCACTAGTTGTGGAGCCTCAAATGTGCCTTTAACGGTTACTTGTGAGGCTTTTAGATCCGGTTCAACGGTATCTACCCCTTCATTCATTCATAAAAAAATTTAATTGGTAACGGGAAGTTTTGTTGAGAGTATTAATTATTGGGTGGTTGGGATTTTGATGGAATATTTTGACTAATATTAAATGGATTTATTTGTTCAACTGATTTGAAATATTAGGAAATGGATCTGAATCTTGTACAAATAATTCCGATTATTTTTTAACATTTAAAAGTTGATGGAGAAGAAGATAGAAAATACTCAAAATATAACGAGCCGAACGTTCATAATTGGTTCTAAAAGAATTTACTTTTTATCCTTACCTCAAAAATAAAAAAGAAAAAGAACAAACCTTTCATTCTAAGAATGCGTTTTCTGATCTCTTGAGCACAGGCTTCACAATGCATATTTACTTTTAGAACCACTGTGATCACCTGAGGAGGCTGTTTGTACAACAAAAAGAAAAAAAAAATAACACACCAAATTTTAATGATTTGTAATGGTAAATAGTGGCTAAAAATTTTAGACCAAGTAAGTAACCTCTTCTTTTTTCTCTTCAGGTTTGGGAGCCTCTTTCTCTTCAACTTTTGGCTCCTCGGCCGGTGGTTTTGGTATCGGAGAAAGAAGCTCAACCTGCCGATGACTCTTTTTCTGGACCCTTTCAAGAACTTTAAGTGGATCTGCTTTTTCTCCCTTCACAACCACTTTGTGTGTCTTACAATCCGTTTGAATATCCTCCACTCCTAATAAAACAAATAAACAACAACCAATTGTATCCTCAACTCAATCAATAAATATATTTAACTTTCTAACAAACAAACAAACCATCAAAGCCTCTGAGACACCGCCGCACTTTTCTTGCACACCCTTCACAATGCATGAAGACTCTCAACACAATCTCCGGCGGCGGAGGTGGCGGCGCCGGAGCCGCATCTTTTGACTCCTCCGCCTTCTTCTCCTTCTCAGGCTTCTTAGCTTCTTCTTTCTTCTCTTCCTCTGGCTTCTTCTCCTCCGGTGGCTTTTCTACTTGCTGAGGAAAAAAAAAATTAAGAAATAAACAACACCCACATCAAAAACTGCAAAAAGATTCTATCTTTGACATAAAAAGAAAACAGAAAACAACCTCCCCCATGTCACTTTTTGTAACAAATCTGTAGATGAAAAAGTTCAAGATTGATGAGGCAGAAGACAATGGTGTGTGGGAGATTAAAATTTATAAGGGGTTTGTAGAGTAATGGTGAATGATAATATTGTGTGGAATGATGATGATGAGGAGCAGGAGGACCATTTAGATCTAAAGAGAGCACTCATTTCCGTCATCACAAACTGACGTGGCTGTTTTATAGCTGACACCAGAGATAGGGCTAGCTAGGTTTTTTTCTACAGTGTTACGACGACGTTTTTGGAGAGGGTTTATATTTTGGGAAACATTTGGGTACTTGACACTTGCTACAGTGGTCCAAGCCCATACCGTTTTGTATACCGTCTGATGTGATAGAAGTCATAGAACCTATAGTCAATCTTTTGAGTTTACTACTTTTAACTATTAAATAAATTTTTCTTACCATTTACCACGAGCAATGTAATTTACTATTTACTAGTTTATTTATTACACAAAATAGTACGAATATTTTTTTATTATTTGAGTTATATAATTTAACATAAAATCTATGTGAATGAAAATATCGATACTTAAAAGTTGAAAATTAAATAGCGAGTTTGATAAACATAATAAGTTGTTTTATGTAACTAAATTGAAGGTCATCAAATTTTAATTTTAAATACTTTTAATAATCAACAATTTTAGATATAGGAGGTTATAGTGTTATATACCTTATGTTTTTGAGTTTTTTTTTTTAAACTTCATTATCTACTTTTTAATATAAAGGATTTTACCTTTTGTAACTAATTTTCTACTTTTAACCTAAAGAATTTTACCATTTGCAATTTTAACCCCGACATAATTTGTATTTTATTTTTTGATTTTAACTTAAAACTTTTCATTATTTGCAATTTAATCTCACAACTTTTTACTTACAAATTTTGTCCTCTATACTTTTTATCTTTTGTAAATTTCAATTTTACATTTCGTTCTAAATTTTTCGAGTTAATAGGGCTCAATGTACGTGTGTGGTACAACGTTTTTATGTTTCGTTCAAAATTTAGTGAGTTAACGCGGCATAGCGTGCATGTGTTGTTCGACGTTTTTACGTCTATTTTTTTCCTGTTTGACTAGTTCGTCCCAACGCGCAGGTCCTAAGTCAAGTCAGTGCAGGTGGTCATTGGCGGTGGTGTATCAATTGATACTATTTGACACGGTTTTACGTCCCATCATAACACGATGATATTAATTCTAGTTTAATATAAGAATTAACATTTTAGTGTAGTGAAAATAAACATGATAAAATATCTGAGACGATCTATTCAGTGTAAAAAACATGTCAACAATAATTGGTAAGAAAGTCATGATAGTGAGAATGTACATGCATATCTTCTGAAAATGTAACATGCAAATTATAAGAATTAAGATTTTAGTGTAGTGAAAATAAACGTGATAAAATATCTTAGACGATCTATTCAGCGTAAAAACCATGTCAACAATAATTGAAAAGAAAGTCATGATAGTGAGAATGTTCATGCATATCTTCTGAAAATGTAACATGCAAATTATATGTTATATATTATATATATATACACATATGTTATATTATATATATATACACACATATGCATAGAAAGTTAGTAGGAATAGTAAATGAAATCTTTTAAGGTGTTGTTTTTAATTTTTTTAGTAATATTTTATTTAGTATTAATTTGTTTTTTAATAATAAATAGTAATTAATAATTCTTAGATTTTGTTTTTTATTAGTAGTATATTATTTGGCATTTAATTTGATTTTTGAGTAATAATTTACGTTCGTTAAGTTAAAGACAAATTACATTTGCATCTATGTTTGTTTATATTTTTGACATTCCAAATTATTTTTCCATGCATTGTGATGGTATGTTACCAAAAGCATTGGATTAGTATCCGTTTCGTTCATCAGAATGCTGGTACGATTCATGCATTCGATATAAAATCAACACATGTTTTACATTGACTGTAAATCGAATCGAACATCACTGACACTAATGTTGTGCGAACGGTAATGACAGATAGGTATCGTACCGATGTTGTTCGGTACAATACGCTAGCGATATGATGTCAATTTGTCAAAAAATTTAAAAATATAAACATCGGTACCTAACCAATGTCGTTCACTCGGTTTTGGTTTGGTTCACTACGGTAGCAGCACAATATATGTTATCAAACAAGAAACCAATAAAAATTAATACGTACCGGTACCAATGTTGGATGTTGTTCGATTCATTATGGTATGGTAACGATACGGTCTTACCTTACCGAAAGCGAAAACAAAAACAATAAAAAATACGCAAACCAACCGTACCAAAATCAGTATTGATATTCGTTTTTATTATTTTTAATCGATGTAAGATTTTTCTTTCGATTACCACAGCGAGTGTCGGTACTATAACGAACCGAACATGTACTGACTAAACTCCCGTCGTGAAGCGCGGAAGAGTATGACTAGTAATGTATTAATTGGTTTATAGTTAACCAGTTGAAAAGATTAGAGTAAAATATACCTTTAGATTCACCTTTAAAAGGTTACATAAAGCCGTAGCTTTTTTTTTATAAATACGTAGTTAATTATTACATGATATTATTACTTTAAATATTTTTTCCTATAAGTGATATGCAGTAAGATTTTATAAACAAAAAAATTGTTAATGATTTTTTTCCTAACGACGAGTAAGCTGGATGGGTGAGATGTAACGTCGTCGTCATGGTTTTGTTGCCACTATTGCAATCATTACTTTGATCAACATGCTTAAAAATTGTTTTTTGGTGTGATGATGTTTACTTTTTTTCTTTGTTTTTTTAATAATCTACACTAACGATGTTGTCTTACAATTTATCACGGAAAATTGGTCTAAAGAAAAAAAAATCCACTAATTCACTGTTTCTTGATTAGCAAATAGAATCGCATTTCTACGGACTATCACTGGAAGCAGTCTCTCAATTCTTATGGGAGTAGAGATAAAGTTGTATGCATCTTATCCTTTTTAGACTCTCCTTTAGTTTTGTTGCAGATGACATTTACGGAGTTTGATGATGAACCGCATTTCTACACTTCCATATAGTCTACTCTTCCTCATATCTAGAGACAACCCATTCTCTTGCTGCTCATACTCACCCGACCCTTCTCTTCTTTTTTGTTATAATCTTTCTTTAAAGTTTCGGAAAACATAAAAAAGAGAGAAGAATGTAGCCGCATATAAGAAGCCTCACTGACGGTTTAAGCAAAAACCGCCGCTTCATGACAATCATTTTTAGGCACGCTTGCTTATATTATGATGCTTTTTTTGAACGGCTAACAGATAAAAGTCTAGCTACCCGGGTAACTCAATTGCAAAAGGCGGCCTATGCGTAATCACAGACAGCACTGGTAGCCAAGTCCACCATCTCCAGTTCCAAAAAAACTCGCAATCTGAAAGCGCATTGCTGTAAAACCCGATTGGGATCAGATTCAAACTTGATGTTGAAAATCATTTTACGCGCACAAATGATGTTTTTTTCCTTATTGAATGCTTAATAAATACTTGATGGATGTAGGCTCCAACTCCTTTTTTTCCTGCTTATGTTAAATTTAAAATTTTCCAGGGCAGACATGACTATAGACGATTATAAAAACCACTCCAACATATCCTATATGAAAACAAACACCATACCGCATTAAGTTTGCAAGTTTTGTTCGACTTGATAACATATAGGCAAGCAAAAATATGCAGTAGCTTTCTTCGCTCTTTATAACATTTAAAAGAAAAAAAAACACATCAAATATGGTTATAAATTCTTTTAATAATAGGAAATTCAATAAATACTATCCTCAATTCCTCATAAACCATTTTTGTATAAAACACAGTCATTTTTTAGTGATTAAACATTGTCGTAAAAGTCAATGTGGGGCTAGCCAATTTGGTACAGGCATATGTCTTTTGAAGGAGAGGTCGAGGTTCAATTCTGAACAGAGGTGAATAAGCTAGAATTATTTGTGATTGGTGAATAGAATTGAAAGCAAGTGTTAGCGTTAAGAATAACATTGTCCTATAAGCCTACTATTTTTATACTGATTAGAGGGACAACCATGTGTTTAATTGACATAGATTGACTCACAACATAAGTGAATAATCACAAATGTAAAATAGCATATATGTTTATTGCGACTGAGGCTACAACATTGCTTTAACCAGAAAATTGTTCAAAGGCCCACCGAAGAATGCAATTAAAATAATCGGCTTAAATTCTATGGGACAGATTCAGGAAAAAGGTCAAAAAATTTGGTGCCATTTACCTACCATGTTTACTACCCCTGGTTATCGTGCAAGTATCCATATAAAATTAATTTGAGATGAGAAAATCCCAAAAAATTCTTTATGTAAAATTTATTTTTCAATTTTAAGGATAACTTGTAATTAGATTACTAAGAGATGTTTGGGATTGAGTTTAGAAATTACTTATTAACTTATTGAAACCAATAAGTCAATAAGTTATCTAGAAGAACTACGAATCCATCCTGACTTTTGAAAAAGGTAATAAGTCAATAAGTCACTTCCAAACTCAATCCCAAACATCCTATAAGGATAAAAAATGAAAAAGCGCCGACAGGAAGTCTGTGTTACACATTTTACACATCAACTCGTTTTTTATCACGCGACATGTGTAACGCATTTTGGTACACCGGCGCTTCTTTTATTTTTAGTAACGTAATTACATATAAAATAGTATTTATTACATCATTCATATGCGTAGTAAAAGTTAATTACAATTCATTTGTCATAACCTTATAGCTTACAACTCTTTTTTTAGTGTTAATGTTTTATAACCGTAAATAATAATTCATTTCCAGCTTCTTGTTGGCTTCTTTTCCTGTTTATAGTGCGTGTTTAAAATTAAACACTAGCGCTTTTGTTATTTAATCTTTTTCCATAAAAAATGTTTATATCAGAGGCTATTTCGTACCATAATTTTCTGTACACCACAAATTTTATATGTAATATCATAAAAATCCATAATCAGGGGCGGACCTACCCTATACGAAGGGGTAGCCTCCGCTACCCCTTGGCGCTCTGACGGTAGTGTAATTTTGGAAAAATTTGACCTTTTTTTATAAAACGTTACCCCTTTTTATAAAACGTTACTTCTATGAATATTTTCTAGATCCGTCACTGTCCATAACTAGATGTATAAAAAGATCAAACAAATGTAGTAACAATTTGGACACGTCAATCACTCTTCTACAAACTCAAATAAGTATTTATATATGTTTAGAAAAATGTAATAAAAACCGAACAAACACTTGTATCAATAGGCGTCAACCAAATATTTAAATCCGGTCACATCATATTAAACACATAATTGTCTGACCTATAATCTTGGATGAAACGTTTATATGTAAAACGAAAATTATAACGATAATATGCCAGCAAAAATTGTCCTAAAGCAAATAATAACGATAAATGGCAAGCCATGTGCCCACCCTTGTTTTCACAATAGGGTATAAAGCCAAAATCATAATCATGTCATCTTCTGTTGCTATCAATTTCTGAGTTAGGTGAAGTGGAACAAACAAATCCTACTTTCGTGCATCAAACTTTGTTTAAGTTTAAAAACATGTGTATGTTAGTTGAAATCACTAGAAATATATATATATATATATATATTGGAGAGTTCAAATGGGAAGAAAAATTTTGTAAGAATAAAAATAATAATTTTTAAACCAATAGAAATTCTTCATTTACTTCATTTAATTTAATGTGTGTATTTAATGTTATGAAAAAATGCATATAGGTAAATCTATAATTGTAATTAATTATCTATTTAATTAAACTTGTAACTCATTTTTTTTCATATACTCTTTCAATATAAAATAATTTATGGTGTAGGACAATTTTCGACATGTGTAGGATAAAATTTAGTACGTGTAGAATAAATTTTGAAATGTGTAAGGTAAATTTATATGTGTGTAGGGTGAAATCCGGTAAATATAAGACATATGTAGGATAAATTTTGAAATGTGTAGGATAAAATGTTTTTGCTTTATTAACGAGAGATAACATAATTAATGAGAGGAGTTATAAACTATTTAATATTTTACCATTATGCCATTTCTTTTTTTTTCTCACATTAAATTCCTTCTCAAATGAACCTTCCCATATATATATATATATATATGTGTGTGTGTGTGTGTTGGTAACAATAATAATAATAATAGTGATTAACTAATTATTATTGTTATTACTATTATTTAGTTTTTTAAAATATTATTATAGATGATTTAAGAATCAATATTATTTGTTTTATCATATGATATTATTTATGTTCTTTTCCAATATGACTTAAGTCGGTAAATAAAACCCTCATATTTTTGTAGGGGGCATTTATACAGTAAAGTGATATTTGTAGCACAAACCAACCAAAACACCATTGAGTCACTCATCATCACAAATTTATAGAATCATGATTAAAGCTTTAACTTACTCTTACCCACCAATCTCTTTTTATAGATATATTGTACCTTTCTTTGAAATTATTGTATGAGAGCAATCAATACACAAAATTCCATTTTGCTTTGTAACAAGGAATGATCCAGATTCCATGGACTATGTAGCCTCTTAATATGGTATCCAATAATCCAGTTAAGATGAGAAAAACATGAAAAAACATTAACACATAACATACAGTAAATTTTTAATCAAGAAATATAATTCTACATATATTTGAATATTTAATCTTCAATAACATTAATATGATGCATGTTTGAATGGTATCTTTCATTAGAAACGGCAGACAACCCAAAACCATGCAGACCAACTACAATAAAAAACTTATATAAACATAAATTTACATAAATTAACCCATGTAAAATCTTTATGTTTCGATCTACTAGAGTACCACAAAAAACCCATCGTTTTCACTTGACTGATGATGCTATCTATTTTTATCCTCTTATTGGAGAAAACAAGCTCATTCCTAGTCTTCCAAATATTCTAACACCCAATCATAATCAAGCCTTTAATCACTTCCTTCGTCCGTTGAGATAACCCCGTCGTCACATGTAGATCCAGGAGGTCTTTAAATGAGAAAGCGAAAATGTTAGGACCCCGAACTCACATGTTGCCACAACGTTACCGCCACCCAACAAGAAGAGAAAATATGATCCACAATTTCATCTCCGGTATTGCAAAGAGGACAAGAGACATCATCGACGTTACATTTGTTTCTAAGCCTGCCACGCGAAAATGTTACACTTCAACGGGACCCACTTACATCACTCCATCACAAATCTACTACTAACATCCACCCGAAGCACAACATCTTCCTAACAAGGCCGACACCTAACACCCGATCCTTTATATATTTTGGGGGAATGGACGCTAGTGTAGATTACTCTTCTCTCTTGTAAAGGTGAATATAACAACTTCTACAAAATCTCCTTTTGGTTATTGATGATATTACTTATGAAAAATACTTGGAGATTTATAAATAAATCTAGAACTATATATGTAATATGTATAGGAAAAATAAATATACTTGCTAGGCATGTAGATGATGATTCTAGAGTTAGCTGTAAATAAGAAAAAACAAGTCAACATTAAAAATGTGTGGACAATAGAGATCCAATCTTATTCTAACATCTTTCTTAAGAAAATCATTAGGTGGAGGATAGAATAGTTATTCATATGTCACATGACATAACACATATATGGTGTCAACTTTAAAAACGATAAGATCATAACATCACCATATTTCTTTACCCGTCATCAATTGTATAACATTGATGTAATATCATACCACAAGTATTAAGGTTATCTAACTTGAATCTTATGATCACATTGTAACATTGATTTAATAAAATATATTTTGTTAATAGGGAAAAAAATACATCTAGTACAGAATTTAGTTAATTAATATAGAAATTATAAGACTATTTTTTTCAGTTCTTTTAATTCTAAATACATAAATGTAATTAAACTAGTGGGATTCCCGCGCTTCACGGCAGTCTTTTGGTTGAAATTGGCTCGGCTCGTTAAAGTATCGGTATCAATGTTTGTTCGAATAAAAATAAACGCGTTACAATAGTATATTCAAAATTTTATTAAACGCCATATTGTATTACTCAAATAACAAAAAGTGTAAATGACTTCTAAAACGTCATATTGTATTGCTTAACTAATAAAAAGGGTAAATGACATCGCTTTAAATTATTGTGTATAACTCGATATAAAATAAAATTTATGTCTAAACATAGATAAAAATAAGCATATCTCAGTGACATTTTATCCAAAAAAATTATCTAATTTTATACCCCATATTTTTTAGTTGTAAACGAAAAACGAAATCTTATTGAAAAGAATTATAACAACATAATATTGTATTGGAAATTTATATAAATAAAAGATCCATAAAACTTCTATTATAACAATTCACTTTTAAAAAGTAATTACAAAAAACTAAAAAATATGATTGATCCAAATGCACCAATTAACATGAACTACTATATAAGTAGTTTGAAAATGTAGGGTACAATTTTAATACTTTAAGATGAGTTAGGCATAAGGTTATACGAATCTTATATTATATATGTGATACTCCTTCAAAGTATCTAAGTGAATATAATGTTCAAGATTGCGTTAGTGTAGAGTTCTTTTATATATATATATATATAAAAAGCTATATTAAAAAGGTCGAAATAAAGACATTGAAGGGGTGACAATAATGTTGGAAAAGACAATAATTATATATGGATTTAAAAGGTGAGATAAAAAGAAGATTATTGGGACCTAAAAATATGTATAATGAAATAAGTGGAGCCAATGAATCGGATGTATAGGATAGCCTCCAGTTGTAACCCAATTATTTTATTCCCTCACCTTTTTAAGAATGCATGGATCAAGTTGAAAGAGATGTTTCATGGGCAACATTTATTTTCATTATCAAATATGTTTTCCATACATTATAATTATAACATTATTAATGTTGATCAAACTTAGACCTAAAGCAACCTGTTCGATGAGACGTTTAACTGGAATGAACAGTTAATATATGAGCAAATGTGTGTTTTGTTTGTAATGATCTAATGATACTAGAAAATAAGTAAAGTAGCTATTGTGTTCGAATGCTTAATACTTCTATAATAATGTTTGAATATTTTCTCATATATAGTTATGACATATGAATAATTTTACGTTTATAGTTATGACATATATAGAGAGTGTATTTTCTTGGGTCTGATCTAGTGGGTTAAGGCCCATACCATTAAGCCCGTTCGGTTCCAGACCAAATTTCCCATAAAAGGGTGAATTAACCAGTGGCGGATCTAGTCGGAGTGTTAAGGGGTAACGTTTTAAAAGAAAGGGGTAACGAAATCGAAAAAACGTCAATTTTTTTCAAAATTTACACTACCTCCTGAGCGCCAAGGGGTAGCGGAGGCTACCCTTTATTACTATGTACATCCGCCCCTGGAATTAACCCACATTGGTAGATGATCGTTTTTCTTCCTCTTTCTCCGCCTTGCATACTTTCATATCTAACAAATGACAATTATCTCTCTATGTATCCCATTTACATATGGTACTTACATGTTTATGCTCTTCTCTCTATTATATGTTAATATTTTGACCGTTACGAGGCCTAAACCTCTAGACCTTCTAGCGGGTCTTTTATAGCGTCAACTCCATCCTAGAAAGATGAGGAACAATGTCACACCAATGTTGAGACGGATATGAACCGTAAGAGTCATCATCTCTTACCGTTACTCATGTCGCGACCCTTTCATGCAAATTTTTGCTACAACATGCTGTGTTAACACCAAAAACGCAAGATTACCAAAACTTTCTTTTATCCTTGACTATACATTTTTACCGTGATTGATTACCACAAAGCAAGGGTCAAATCCTCTTAGATAAAGACTTAAGTATGAGTGATAAATTCCATTACTATTGAATATATTTATGTGTCATATCATTGGCTACTTCATTTGGTTATTCCTTTGATACACATTTGGTCATATACATGATTTGGTATTGGATATAATTTACATTGTTGATTATTGTTACTTGTCATATAAGTTCGAAGCTACAAACATATGATTTGCAGCATTGAACTAGTGACTAGCTAGCCATAGGTTTCAGACAAATGAGTTTATGCACCAAAATCTCCTTCTTCAAGGACTCTTGTCACTGAGTCATCTTTCGATTCCCGTGTGGTGTCCCTATTTCCCCAGGGACAAGCCAATCCATTCCACTCTTTGTGTGGGTCATTGTTTCCATCATGCCTTTAGGGGAGTGGCGTCAGCTCTCAACCCATGGTACATTCGTCGCATAGACATGACTTGGCACGTGCACCTTCTTCTCCGTTGAAGTCGTCCTTGATAAAGTCACGGGCTAGCCACTAAACCCAAGCGTTCAAGTACAACCCTAGCAAAACGACCTTCGAACATTTGGCCCATGACAATATTTAACTTTTTTTATTATAACACTTAACATAAAGGCTAGCTGCCTCATAATACACCAGATGCTTTATTTGGACGACTTTTAGCTATGACTTGATGCTCCATATCACACCTATGTTGGGGGCCTGAAAATACACCTGATGTTTTACTCGGACGTATGGCTCTAGCTACGATTGAACATTCCTTATCTAGGCCGGGCGCCTCACACTTGATGGTAAATGAGAATTATTATCATCTCAGGTGTAAATGTGTTTAGCTTATTTCGGGTAGAACTTGATACAAGATCTCAACATAAACCCTAGATGACTATCTAACTTCTATAATATATTTATTAATGCTCGTGGTCTTTTTATATTGTTTTATTCAACTACGAAAGTGATTTCCCCTTATTTCTGCACTAACTGGCTAAGGCTTTAAATCGGTTATATATTTTAACATAGATTTGTTTTACCAACATAATATTTTCATTCCCCCCAAGGCCCCAATAGCTAAAAAAGATGCGATTTGCTTCTAAGTGAGCATCAATGCATAATCATTAATCTAGCAGGTCCATGTTTCTATAAACTGTATGGGCCGTCAATGCAAGAAAAGGCGAACTTTTATGGGCCACTATTGGGTCATTCAGATAGTAAAGGTCCATGACTCTAGACTATCTGGGCCAGCTGCTATCAATCTAATTAACCTCATATATTAATAATGACATATATAGGGATTTAGGGATTAAACTAGTAGTTAAAATAGTCTATGGATTACATGGTTATTTAAGGGGCTTGATCAGTAAAGTAGTAAAAGTTGGCTTAAATCTTGATCCCCTGGATAATACTTTTTAAACCGCAAGGTGAAGATGTCGATAGCATAATATAAGAAGAAAGTCGACGTTCTAAAAAAATACCAGTATTTTTTTTGAACGGTAAGAAACGACGTGTCAACCATCGTGACACCGGGCGGTGTGGCCAAGGTCGACTACTTGACCGTCGTTAGCCCCGTGGCTCTCCCAGATGCGCGGAAACCCGACCTCCACCCGCCCGAAGGCAAGACAGTGGAATAATCGGTAAAACCTCGCCTCTAATTGACGAACCGGCGCCGCCCGTATTCGCCCTTCACCTAGATGCCGCAGAAATTAATTGGGAGAGTAAGAGTCGAACCTGAGTCATAAGGAACACCAAGTTTTCCCCAACCAATCTAACACTGCCTCATTGACAAAAATAAAATAAAATAAAATACTAGTATTATATATATGTTAGTAAGGTGGGGGATTGTGTTAGTGAAGTTCATAGAAGGAAATCAACTATCTTGATTTGGATTTTACAATCTTGATCAATAGAAATGTATCAACCAATGCAAACATTGAATCATGCAAACATCTTGAATTTATTTATGAATCTTAAATTGCTAACTTTGTCATAAAAATTTACTTGATAGGTAAATTGATGACCCATGAAAGTGATTTTCGTAATTCTTCGTTTTAATTTCTGTTTAATGTTTTTTTATGATAAATAATTTATTATTTATTATTAATGAAATAATATGAGAAGTTATGATGATATAAAATATAAATACAAAAATAAATATATAGTTAATAATACTATATATAATTTTGAATTACTAATGCTCCAAAATAGAGATTTTAACAACTAAACAACCAGCTAATTACATACCTGAAAAAACGTGCTTCGTGTCCTTTTCCGTTACAAATAAGTTTATTAAAGTAGAATCTATGACGTCTTTTCAAGCTATACATTGAATACTAATTAAAAGGGAAGGATGCCTAACGTAACAATGCAAAACAAGATTAGAGTTATAAAAAGCCAAATTTCTTGGTCACATGCATGATGCCACCCATGTTTATTATTAATTTGCACTATAACCCAACCAAGCAAAGGGAATTAACTTTAACTCCTTTTATTTTATTGTGTGACCCTTAAGCAATTACTAAATGGACACGTTTTAAGAGTGTAAAAAACTCAATACGCTCGTCACCTACTTAAAATTGGTTTGTTAAAAACTTAAATCAAGTCAAGTTTAAAGAGATCAAACTTAAAAATATGTTTGTTTGATAGACGAGCCCGAACCCAAACCCAAGTTTCACTTATCAAGCTCGAGTTAGCTCGCGGGCCTCAACGTATCTACTATTTACGTAACTTTTATTTGATATATTAGATATACATTATTAAATAAATATCATTATATATGAGAAAAATAACAAAATAGTTTACATTATGTTATATATGAAGTTTATTATATATAAATGTATATAAAATGTTATACGAGCCGGTCTTAGATAGAATTTGAATGAGCTAAACTCGAGCTTTGATAGGTTTAAACGAGTCAAGCTAGGACTCGACTCATATACACCTCCATGTTCAGTATAAAACTTTAAATAAAAAACCGTTAAAGCCACATAAGAGAGATGATTAAAAACTCATCTTGTTGGCTTTTTGATCATGTTTGGCACACATGTTTATCTACACTTATTGTTTGTTAGTTATTAACACCTCTAAACAACTAAGCATATAAAAAGTATAATCCAAACGGTTATTCATGTCACATTCTTCCTAAAATAACCTCTGAACCGACATCAAAATCTGAAACACTTGGTTTATTTTACAACAAAAACACCATTTATAAATTATTAGAGAAGTGTTTCCGCGATGTGGTGAGGCAACACTTTGCATTGAAGTAGTTGTTTCTAATAGTTTTCTTATTTATTTAATATTTATTGTAGTATTATTGCGGTGAATATACGTCATAAGCAAAGTCATCGGTTAATTAGTTCGGTTTATTTGGCTAGTTTGATGGTTTTTGTTCGATTCGTTTAATTTCGATTTAACAAAAAACCAAACTTTGGCTAAATTTTTGCTTAAAAATAAATGAAATTGAGGTATATAAAGACAATGTATAAATACATGAAATATAGATATAAAATAAGAAATACATGAACCGGAGGTATAAAAGCTAGAATAATGAAAATATGAAAATACGAATGGTTTGGTTTGGTTGGTTCGGTTAATTTTGGTTAAACGAACATACGAAAAAACGTTGATTACCGGTTTTTGGTTATTTGGTTTTAAATGTTAATTAATTTTCAGTTAATTTAGTTTTTGGTTGATTTCGATTCGGTTTCGTATGTTTTCGATTTGGTTTCGGTTAATGATTCAGTTATTCTTGCTCATCTCTTGACACTGTTAATCACATAACATATTATTTTTTTTCAATTAAAAAAATATAACTATACTGCACTCAAATCAAAGAGAATATAATGTTTGTTTTTATGATGTAATTAAAAAAAGGTTATTAACTTCGAGAAAGCTATAGTCATTTAAAATCGTAGAGTAATTAGTTTTTTTATAAGAGCGATAAAGTGTAACTATTAAAGTATTACCTAATTATTCATAATGTTGTTAAAAATGAAAGATTAAAGTGTTATTATTAAAATGTAAGTAGTATTTAGAAGATCAATTTACCCTTATTTTAGAGTTGTAGATCATGCATTAATGAAAAAAAAATCTTATTTTTTTGAGTAAATTGCACAAAACATCCTTTATGTTTCCTCAAACTTGCAGGTTCCAGCCTTAATCTTTAAAAGTTGCTAAAAACAGCCTTTATGTTTATTTTTGTTGCGGGTTCAATCCTTTACAGCTAACCACGTTATTTTCTTCAGTTAAGTTCCCTCACATGCATAACATGTGAGGGTATATTCGTCATTTTGGTTGATCTTCCACCCACTTCAATTATAAAAAAAGAATATTTAAGTTTTAACCTAGTTTAAACAAAGTTTGGTAAAACGTACGCGACTACAGAGGAGCACGATTACCGTTTGATAGTGTTAAGTCTAACTTCGGCGTCCTAAGCGTCACCAGTTGCTAGATCCGACTACTGAACACGGTGTTACGAAGTTCTCTGATTTGACGGCATCGGAGTTCTGTGAGAGGTATCTAGGGTTGAAGAGTCGTTTGTTGTTTCCGTCTGATGCGAATAAGGCGCCGATTCTTCCAACTGATGATAATCCTGAAGAGTTTGATTGGCATAATCAAAATCTGTGTTAATCTTTACAGCTTAGTGAGCTAGCTTAACAAGATTCCTATCTTAATTCGAGTTCGCCGGAATCCGGCGAAGTCGCCGGAGAAGAAGACCGAGAAAAGAGTGTATTTGGTTTTTAAAAGTTTGGTTTTATTGCACATTAGTCCCTGCGGTTAGAATTTTTTTAAAATAGGTTAAACCTTAAATATTCTTTTTTCTTATAATTGACGTGGGTGGAAGATCAACCAAAATGACGAATATACCCTCACATGTTATGCATGTGAGGGAACTTAACTGAAGAAAATAACGTGGTTAGCTGTAAAGGATTGAACCCGCAACAAAAATAAACTTAAAGGCTGTTTTTATCAACTTTTAAACATTAAGGCTGGAACCTGCAAGTTTGAGGAAACATAAAGGATGTTTTGTGCAATTTACTCTATTTTTTTTAGTATCTTAAAATATGATTAGTATAGATCATTAGTAGTAAATATATTCTAAAATAAGAATAATAATAAATCACATTTTCAACCCCTTCCTAACATGGTTATAACTTATACACTCCCCTCATATATATATGAAGAGCCCTTTTCTCAATTCCATCAACTCTCAACGTCTCTCTGTCAACAAATGCTCATAATCTTTGCTATGTCTGTGCCGGCAACTACCGTAACACCACCGTTGGCCGATGACTTAGACATCGTTATCCCAACGATCAGAAACCTCGATTTTCTAGAGCAGTGGAGGCCCTTCTTCCAGCCTTACCATTTGATCATCGTCCAAGATGGAGATCCAACAAAAACCATCAGGGTACCCGATGGATTTGATTACGAGCTCTACAACCGTAACGATATCAATCGGATTTTGGGTCCTAGAAGATCCAGTTGCATTTCCTTCAAGGATTCTGCTTGTCGCTGCTTTGGCTTCCTTGTCTCCAAGAAGAAGTACATCTTCACCATTGATGATGACTGCTAAGTCTCTAAGATCACTTCTTTTCTTAACAGAGAATGTCTATCAACTTGATCATAATCCTAAACGGGTCGGTTCGCGGGTTTGAAAATTTTAGAAGAACCCAAACACGACCCGAACCTGAAAATCATGCCATGCATATAAACCTGAACACGACCTGAATATTCGCGGGCTGACCCGAACACAACCTGGTCAACCCGAATTTTTCAATTTTTAATTTTTTTCCGCAAATTAATATATAATATAATTACATTTAAATTATAAAATGTTGGTTCAGTTTCTCTTTTTAAGTTATAATTATGACCTAAAAGACACACTCGATTTAATTTATGATATAAAACATATTGTAAAAAAATATAATATGATATACATGGGTTAAACGGGTCAACCTGCCAACCCGAACGGTTTGACCTGAACCTGACCCATTTAGCTATATGGGTTCAACATGAACTGACCTAAACCTATTTAGACTAAACCCAAAACCACGAATTTCGTGTTAGGTTCGAATCGTGTTTTCAGGTCGTGTCAGAAATTCACACCCCTACGTCTGAGTGCATCATTTTATGCTACACTATATCTATGGTAGGCTTTTGAGTCCAATGTTTTTATCAGGGTAGAAAGTCTTACTTCCAAATAAACTTACAACTAGTGTTCCATAAACTTATATATATACAGGATTAGGTTCAAGAGTGAACACAAGTGTATTTGCTAACTGAGCGAATTAATCCTGGCCTTACACGTGTGTAAATCAATGGCCGGGATTTGATGATGAAATACACTAGTGTATTTTACGATTTGATGATCAAATCCTGGCCTTACATGTGTGTAAATCAATAGCCAGGAATAGTTCGCTCAATTCGCAAATACACATATCCGTTGGTAAACCTTTTAAGTAATTGTTGTAATGAAGGTGGCTAAGGATCCATCAGGACAAGAGATAAATGCATTGGCTCAGCACATTCATAACTTGCTAACACCCGCAACACCCTAGTTCTTCAACACACTATACGACCCATTCAGTGAAGGCGCAGATTTCGTGAGGGGGTATCCCTTCAGCTTGAGAGAGGTGTCACCACCGCCATCTCACATGGCCTTTGGCTCAACATCCCTGACTATGACGCGCCTACTCAGCTAGTCAAACCCCTCGAACGTAACTCCAGGTCCGTTACAAACTTACAATTATAATACTGACTAATCAAAGTAGACATATATTAACGATGATAATGATGATGGTTGGTGTAGGTACGTGGATGCGGTTTTGACCATCCCAAAAGGAACCTTGTTTCCAATGTGTGGGATGAACCTTGGGTTCCATAGGGAACTGATTGGACCAGCAATGTACTTTGGGCTCATGGGTGATGGTCAGCCCATTGGTCGATACGACAACATGTGGGCCGGTTGGTGTGCTAAGGTGATATGTGACCATTTGGGACTAGGGGTGAAAACAGGCTGCCATACATTTGGCATAGCAAAGCTAGCAACCCATTTGTTAACTTGAAGAAAGAATACAAGGGTATCTATTGGCAAGAAGAGATCATTCCGTTTTTTCAATCGGTGGTTCTACCTAAAGACTGCACAACCCCACAGAAATGCTACGTTGAGCTATGGAAGCTTGTGAAGGAAAAACTTGGACCTGTTGATCCTTATTTTGTGAAGCTTGCTGGCGAGATGGTTACGTGGATCGATGCTTGGAATGAGCTCAACCCGACAGCCGATGTGGCTTGTTGCACCCAAAAAGAAGTAAACTAATGCAGTTTTTCCATACCTATTTCAGTGTTCAATATTGTTGGAATAATGTTTCATTAGAAACTGTTTGTTTGACGGCACATGTTTATGTTTCGAGGACAAGAAAGAGTTCTAACTTATTTTTCTTTGTTACAAATCAATCCAACTTAATATCATTATAAACATATATTGCATTTTCAGTTCCCCTATATATGCATTATTCATAACCAAGTTTGAGATCAGAGTTGGTACAACTACAAAACAATTCAAGAATTTGGTTTTCTTCAAACAATTGCACCATAAATAAAGATACAAATAGATATAGTTAGAACAATCCCTCAAATTTAGCAATTTCCGTCACAAGTTTACAAGTTTAAGCTAGATTCTACGGTTATCAACTTTTTAAGAGGTGGAAATGTCCTCTATGAGGCCTTTCCCGTCCACCGCGTCGAAAAAGAAGAAATTTTTCAGGGGGTCACCTTTGCCTGATATTGCTTTAATTACTTCCTGTAAATTCAGATTTAATCCGAAACAATGAGATTGCGTTTAATATGTAAATTTCACTGTGCAAAAGATAATCAAACTATATACGATTCGAATAGTTTACCTGACCAAGGATACCACCAAGTACAGCAGAGACGGGTGGGAATTCTTTTGTCGACACAACTAATCTTTCTAGAAGGGCGTCTGGAATCTGAGATTCATTAAGTGACTGCAATAATTTTTATGAAATAAATGTATAAGAAAAGTAAGGTTAATTTATTTCATTTAACATTTAACAAAGTGATTAGTATATACATACGTGTGCTAGGCAAAGTTCATTTCTTAGTTTCAAAATATTCGGCAGGTCTTCAATGGAAGTCTCTCCTGGTTTACGCCTTTCCACCTCTTCAAACCTTTCCACCACTGCAAAAATAAAATCAGTTAACAATACATAATCATAGTAAACAAAGATTTACGAAAAAAGAATCAACAGTTCACGGTACCTCTCATAGCAAAATACAACTTTGATACTCGTTTAGGAAGTGACCTCCAGGGTATTGCAATCGCTTCCTATAAAATAGATATAATATTTGAATTTAACATCCTATATACTTAACTTGATACCCGTTTAGAGTTGTATATGATCAAACCATACCTCAAATGATGGATACTGCAATTGGCATTCAACCGTCTCGTCAGCTTTTTTCTGCAAAAATATAAGTTAGACAAATATACAGCGGTTTGTATTTTTATTACCATTTACGTTTGTGTAGTTTTAATCTCAAGTAACAATACCAATAAGACACTAGGGGATTAGGTTTATCTCAGTTTTATAAAAATTTCTTTTATATCTAAGAATACATCTTTCATATAATTTGTAAAGAAGATATCAAAAGTACTTATTGGATAATCATGAAAAATTTGTAACAGAAGCAAAGTTATTATCTTCACTAGAAAGCTATTCGGATCTACAAAAGAAAACCGCAGTGCATTAAAAGTAAGTAATCAACATTTAAAATCGATCACCTTGGCATATGCATACTTCTGCAAATCAACAAATATTTCACCACAAGAGTCCCTGCAATCGACTGTATAAAACGCAGCTCGCTTTGACAATTTGCGACATTTCTCATTCACTGATTTCTGCAGCATGAGAGAAAAACTATGAAGATAGCTACTAGGGGTGTATCAACTTTCTGTTAAAGTTTCATTTATTGTAAAGATAACATAAACTGATATACTTTGGCAGCGAGTGAGCAGCAACTGATGACCACCACATCAAACTTCTCAAAGAAATCCACATCAAAGCTTGACAAATCACCTGCATAATGAATAATTATTATGGGATCTTGGTATATTTCAAAACAATACTAATATAAGCAATGCTAGTTGCATATATAAATCTTAATGATCACTGTGTCCTATAATAAAAATTAAGGCATACCTTTTTCTACAGAAACATGAACCATAGGGTTAAAATCTTTCAAAGAATCACAGCAAAGCTCTGCGAGAGAACCTCCACCACCCATGTTTTCATCAAACGGGATCAAAAAGTTTGCAGCTAACGCTTCTTCAGTAACTGGATTATCGTCATTCAAGGTCAAACTTCCTACCCCTGCCAGAACAATGTTCTTGCAGAACTGCATCCATAATTTCAAAACCATAATATATAATATACATCAATATGCCCCCGAATTATAATGAAAAAACATTAGGTAGCTCAAAATCCACCGGTTTTAACAAGTTAAAAAACAAAGATGTACCATTGGCCATATATGATTCTAACTTCTAAGGTCCATCAACTACTATTAGGCCTCAACATGAACATGAAAATGATAAATCAAACAATAACATTTTAAATAGCTAGATTATCAACAATTCATAGCAACATTACAAAACATAACAATTTGGCTATTGTTCCAGATACTGAGTCAAAGTTTCAACAAAATAATTCCACATATCTATAAAAAAAAGTGTAAAAATTAGGGCAAAAATGTAAATAACTCCAAATTATGATGAAAAATCATCAAGTAGCTCAAAATCTATGATTCTAAGGTCCAATCAACTAATATTAGTAGGGCTTCAAGCGAACAGTTCGTGAACCGGTCGGAGGGAAGTTCGTTTGTGCTCGTTCGTTTATTAAACAAACGAACACAAACAAGAAATTTCGTTTGTTTAGTTAAATGAACGAACATGAACTGATGCCGCGTTCATTCATTTATGTTCGTGAACGTTCAATAACGTGTTCGGTAGTTCATTAGTGTTTTTAGTTTTTATATTTTATTTAAATACTTCAAAATCTCAACAAATAAAATATTTAACAAGTGGTAGTGTATTATATATTATGTTCATGAACGTTTTTCGTTGGTTTCCATTTGTGTTCATGAACATTAGTTTGTGCTAATTTTTGTTCGGTGCCTAAATTAACAAACAAACACAAACGAACATGAACAAGTTCATTTCCTTAACAAACGAACACAAACAAAAAATCTCGTTCGGCAATTTATGAACAGTTTGTGAACACGTATTTTCTTAACTCGTGTTCGTTCAGTTTGTTTGCAGCTCTAAATATTAGACCTCAACATTAACATGAAAAATCAAACAATAACAGTTAAATAGCTAAATTATCAACACTTCATAGCAACATTACAAAACATAAACAACTGCCTAATGTTCCTTATTCTGAGTCAAAGTCAACAACAATTTCAACAACATAGGGCAAAAACACAAAGAACTGAACGAACAAAAACCTCTACAACGGTGCCTTTGAGTCCACTGACGAAAACATGAGATTTGCTGAGCCTAAAACCAAACAACAAATTAAATTCAGATAAATGTAACGCTATAGAAAACGAAATTGCAGACAAAAGGTGAAAAAACAATCGAGTTCATACCTTCTTTGGGCATCAACGCCCCAAACCCTAATTTGGCGATCATACAGAGCCGTTTCCTGCTCGGTCAACTCCTCACCGTTCATCTCTGAGTTCTAATAAGTAAACGCTGCGATTTAAGAATCAAAGACGAGTAAAAGTCACTGCTTGCTCTGAAGATTCAATCTTCGTGGAAACGTATCTATGGCGGAAATTTTGGGACTTCAGAACTCCGAAACTGAAAAGTTTCAAATATTTTTATCACTTTAATGGTTTTGTCCCAATTCTTTAAAAATAAACCAGTTTATCCCTGATCTATGAAGCTTATTACCATTTACTTCCCGTATCAAACGATATCCATTTTCACTGTTAAATCCTGGTCATGTGCCCTCACATGAGAGGCATTTAAGTCTTTTCTCATTCTCTCAATTATTATTTAGTATTTATATATAAAAAGAAAAAAAACAAATCTCTTTCATTCAAAATTAATACATGTATCGGCAGGTCTTTCAATAAAAGAAAAACATATATGTTACATTAATAACTCCCTCTCACAATCAACCATCACCTCCCAAGTAACCTGAACTAACAATTAGGGCTGAATTAGTCACTCAAACTTGTTTCTGAGCTTCGGAAACCATAGAAGCAGAAATATCACTAGCAGAAACAACAGCACCTTCTTTCGGCAACGGAATCGACAACAATCCAGTACCACATCCTGCATCACACACGCTAACACCTTTAAGAGAGCCCTCATCAGTCAACATCTTCATCACACTCTCCACCTTCTGAACTCAGATCTACCGTCGTCATCTCTTTGGTTACCGAAACCCTAGATTCTTTCTTGGCTCGAAACCCTAGATTTTGCGTTCCTCTATCTCCTGTTTCTCTCTCGTTCGGCTCCCTCTCTCTCTTTCTAGTGCGGAATGGTGGTGGTGGGGGATGGTGCCTGTTTTAGATCTGTCGGTGTGGTGGTGCGCCGTGAGAGATAGTGGTTGTTCAGATCTTCCGGTGTGGTGGTGGTGCAGGGTTGTTGGTGCAGGATGGTTGTTGGGGTGATGGTAAAGTCTGGTGGTAATGGAGGTGGTGGTGGTTGCGGTGGATGGTGAGTGAGGATGGTGATTGATGGTGGTCACAAAAGGTATAAAGAGAGAGAACAGTGATGAATGATGAATTGAGAAAGAGAGTTATTTTTTTCTTTTTTATATCTAAATACTAAATAATAATTGAGAGAATGAGAAAAGACCGAAATGCCCCTCATGTGAGGGCACGTGATCAAGATTTAACGGTGGAACTGGATGCCGTTTGGGGCGGGGAGTAAAATGATGAAAAGCTTCATGGATCAGGGAGTAAACTAGCTATTTTTAAAGGATTGGAGCAAAATAATTAAAGTGACCAAACCACATGGAGCAAAACGAAAGTTTACTCTAAATACTCTTTAGGCCCAAGCCCAGCATGTTTTGTTTTACTTTTGTACATAGCTGCAACTTTGATCCATAAACTTTTACCAACTTGTCTTTTTTAAGTTTTTAAGTTTAAGAGTCAATTGTCTTTTTCATTCATGTGGTTTGTCCAACTATACTAGTCCAGACAAAATTTTAAATTTGTATTATTCATGTCTCTGACATTCTTGAAACATGCTATTTCAACCCAAAAAGTTAACGTCGACGGAAATAATACAAATTTGAAATTTGACCGAAACTAACATAATTGTGCAAACCATATGGATGAAAATAGCTGTTAATTCTAAGTTTTATGTTTTAACCATTTGTTTTGTGATACAAGTACAACTATGGTTAACTTAGTATTGTTCTTTATATCGTTTGTTAAGGATTAATTTGTGTATGTATATTATATAAAATTTAGCAAATATTTAGTTCTTATGTGAATACAACAAAACTGTAATCATTAACAAGTTATAATGTAATGAATTGTAACTAAAACTCATGGTCGGCCTTAGGGAGGGGCAAAGTGAGTGATCGTCCAGGGTCCACTATCAAAAAGTTATATGTTTTTGTATATATATAGTTTTTTAGATAGAAACTAGAAAAGACTATAATTAATTTTAAAAACCTAGTTTGTTTGTTAAACTCATTAACTTTTGTTTTGTTTAGACTTTAGGCTCATTGAATAACTAAACTCATATTTCAATTAAGCTCATTTACTCAACTAAACCCATTAGTCAAATATTGTTTTGAATTACACTTTTAAATTCAGTTAAATAAAAGTGGCAAGTGGCAGCAATACAAAAAGTCTAAATAATGATTGCAAGTTTGAAACGGGATGAAGGAGTAGCTGATGAACTAGCGATTGAAAAAAGGGTGCAACTGTACTATTGAAGGCTTGAGGCGGGCAAACATAAAACGCAACAATTCAGCAAAGCAGGGGATGCGAATTTCAAGGGGTGCGATTATATTTTAGGGACCTATTTTTTCTACTTGTCTATAGCCCTCAAATTCTCAGGGGTCGACCCTGCTAATGTCACACCCCCATGAAATCCATTCACATCAGAGCGGAGCGTGAAAAGTACTAATATCTTCATTGCACAACGGAAGCAAGCGTGAGTGCTAAGGTTTCTAGTAAATGAACGCCCGCTAACTACTCGAATCTCCATGGGTTCCACTATTCCAACCGTCCATACTTGTAATCATAACCTAAGAAAGAACATGCGAAAAATCAACATAAATTTGGCGAGTTCATAGTTTGTTTGTTTTGTTTTCAAATGAGTCATAAAACATTTGAGCATTTTGCATTCAAAAACCGGTTTATGGGATCATAGTATCCCAAAGCATTTGAAATGTCATGTCTGTATAACAGTATTGAAATGTTTTCCATGTTGTTTGCAAATCCATGCATATAACTGTTATGTTTATAAACCGGTGATAAAATGTTTTCAATCGTATCTGTAAATAAACCGGTATTGAAATGTTTTCAGTTATCTTTGTAAACCGGTGTTGAAATCGTAATATGTAGTTTTCCTATGGAATCTAAGGATCAGTCAGTGTGTAGCTAATACACTGGCCTATGTGCCATAAGTAAGTAACCAACCCGAGACAACTTTGATATCATTGGGATCACAAAAGCACTCCTAAGCGGTTAACTTACCAGGAGTGGAGCGTGTCTCAAACTCGATAGATCTATACCTTTTGCACCTTGGTATCAATGGTTACTATTGTCATCATCCTACTTACGCACAGTGATCTGTTATAATCTAATCCCATAGCTACATACCAATTGTTATAAATCTGTTATCCGTTATATTGAGCCTAGCCCATGTTTTCTTGTTATTGGGCCTAGCCCATGTTTTCTTGTCATTGGACCAAGCCCATGTTTTAAATAAAATTGGGGCCTCGCCCCTAGTTGTGACTATGACAATCCTGTCACTAGTCATAAAACTCATGCATGTTTCGAAAAGCTTTCTATAGCTGTGAAAACCGGTAAGTTTCGCATAAACCTCTCGTAAACCATTTGAGTTCATTGAAATCTGTTTGTAACATGGTTTAGAAATATATGATTTTCGTTCATCGAAACATTGTATGCTTTCGCAAAACTTTCATGTCTTTCCACCCCCGAAAACATTTATAAAAATGTAAAACGGGTAAAAAGTGGGGGTTATGAATTCACATTGATATCCTTGTGCAAAGCTAGCTTAATGTGATTCCATAGCGTTGTCTCCACACCTTGATTTGCTACCATGCAATCTAGTGTATTCCTAAAATGGAATAACTTGTAAGTTTCTAAGATTGACGTAGCTATACTACGTGATACCGAGCTCTATCGAATCGTTACTCATCCGATTCTATGAAATTGTTATTGACTTAACTCGGTTAACCAATTTATGGTTTTCTTAGAAACGATTTAGTTTTCGAGCGACTTGAAATATATGTTTACATATAACATAATTATATTTCATGAAATCGTATTTAGTCGCCATGTACGTCGACGGATAATAGTACGACTCTTCGGAGTTTTCGTAAGATATAATGTATATATATAATCGAGAATATATTCGTATTGATAATACATTTCGTATTCGCGCGATAGTCTTGCGGAGTTGCGTCGTACTTCGTTAGGCGTTGAAATCGAATATAACAAATAGCATTTGAAGTTCCCGAATCGTCGACGTTTGAAATAAATATAACTATATTTATTTTATGAAGTATTCAAGTCTCAACATTCGAATATATATAATTATATTCGTGTTATACGATTTCCGAATTCTGTCGTTTGAAAATAGTACACTTGTATTCGTCTTGTAAAAGCGTTCGGAAATTATTGGCGTTTCGAAATAAATATAAACGATATACTTATTTTTATAACATCGTTCGAATAATTTATCGAGGTTTGAAATCTAGTTTCCGAGTTTCGACTTTGAATTAAACACAAATAAATATTATTTATTTTGTAGTCGATTACCGAATCTTGTTATCTTGTAATCGCGCTCGTTGAAATGTTGTCGGCTCGAGTTTTGAACGTTTTAATTAGCGCCGTCAAATAAATATATCTATATTTATTTTTTATAATTATCGCTTGAATCGGACGCTTTGCCTTTGAATTTCAATGTGTTTTGTATCGCGTATTTTGGCGAAAATCGAGCAGAGTTTCCTCTGTTTTCGGACGATCCAACAATGCAAGTTGTCGATTTAATTGCCAAAACGCAATAATCAATATAACAAACAATATATAATACTTCTGTCGTGTTCAAATATAAACTTTCGCCAAATATAAGTCCGATTTATTTATTTATATATATTGTAACGTCGCATCGATTAGGTTTTAACTAATAATTATTCGCGAGTAGCGTACCTCCGCTTGATTATGTACTTTTAATTTTTGGCGATATGTAATTGTTTAACAGGTCGGTTTGAGCTCGGTTTCACGATAACTATTAATAATAATTATAAACTAATATAATTAAATTTCGCGTTATAATTAATTTTTACCGAGTCTCGCGTTGACTCGTTGACCCGACAGTTGACCAGTTGACCGAGTTTGACCGAATTGACCTAGTTGACTTTTGTTGACCAAGCCGAACCGAACACCGAACCGAGACCTGAAACAAACACTTAGATATTTAACCGAAGATAAACCCAAATCGAAACGAGACTGAAATATCGAAACTGTTTTGGACTTGAACCGGGTCGAACCCGAAACCTGAACCGGAGATGAACCGGACTGAACTAAGATTCGAGACCCGAGCCGTTGACTGCACCCGAGACCTGAACCGAGGAGCTGAACCAAAATATCCACTACCGTCGCCGCCATGCCAGTCGGGCCGGAAACCGCTGCTGAAGCATCGACCCAACCCCACCGCCCAAACCCGAGACCTGGACCGAGATGAACTAAACCGGGTTGAAACTGAACCCGAAAAGACACCCAAAATAACCCCACCCCTACTGCCGCCGTTTGATCGGTTCTAGACCGCCGCCAGGGGTCGCTGCTGCTAAACCACCACCATCGCCGCCGCTGCAGATGTCGCGGCTCAGCCGCGCCGCCGCCCATTTCTTTCTCCCTGCTCGCTCTCTCTCTCTCTCCTCACCTCGATCTCTCTTACTCCGCTGCTCTCTCTCTCTCTCTTCTTCTGTCTGTATGTATGTATGTATGAATGCGGGAAAGGAGGGGTGTCGTGTGGTGTGTGGTGGCCGGAGGAGGTGAGGGGTGTCGCAGGTGGTGTGTCACCCGGAAAACCAACCAGAGTCGACCTGTGGCTCCGCCGGACTCCGGCGATCAGAGCAGAGGGGCATAGGCAGAGATGTTGTTGTGGTGTGTTAGGGTTTTCAAAATGAAGAAATGAAGAAATGAAGGTTTTATTTAGTGGGTCGGGCCTAAAGCCCGTTAGCGTGTGTTGAGCCCAATACGTCTTCCGTAGCCCGTTGTCGTTTCCTGAACCTCGTGATTTATCGAAATTTATTTATTCGGACTCGAAAACGTTTAAAAATTTTATCAGGGGTCGGGTTTTGACGTGTAATCTGTTAGTTGTGTTAAAGTTGCGTATTTTGCTACAGTCACCGTTTTTATCCATTTTTCGATCCGGTTTCTACCACGAATAATAAAATTAAATTACGGAGCTAAATATATCATAATATATTAATGTCGAGGCGTAACTTGAGTCCGTTGCTTCCGTTTTGTTGTCGGTGCGTTCCGGCTTTCCGCGTAACTTCCGCGTTGTGCTTTGCGATATTCCGACGATCCAAATTTTCGCATAATCATAACTATATGAAAATACAAGTATAAAATTCGTGTTTTTAGACATTGTTAGTATTTGTTCGGCATCAGTTCGCTTATCGTTCAAATTCGCGTTTAGTGTCTTCGATTATCGCCAATTTGCGTAACGTGAATCATGTAGACGTTCCTAGGCTCTCCAGAGGCCTGATCGAGTTAATTTAGGTCTAATTACGTTGTTATGATGGTATTGTTGTTCGTTATGCGCGCAATTATAACCGGAAAATGCCGGTTGTCACAGCTATGACCATATATTATACTTGTGGCATCGAGCGCGGGTGGCCTACATGGCATGCGGCACCCAAAAGGGGATTCCCTCGCATGAACCATTCCCCATTCCACTCTTCTCCTTCCCCGCATGAATTCGACCATTGTGATTGGGTCGTTGGCTAACGGTCTGGTTATTAAAAAGAAATAAAAAACACATCTCTCTCTTCTTTAAATGCATTCGTATTTTATAATTCTTTACACAACAATCTTCAATATCTATTTATTTTTTCATTCTACGAAATTAAAACAAGGATTATTCATCATCATCAAACAAACCCGATGTTGTTTGTTGAAACAATCAGTGCTACGCTCGAAAATTTATTTTAAGAAGCTCAGAGGCCACGTCCAAGAACAGAGAAGCCTGCTTGAACAGAGATCGTGAAGCTAAACATAATCGTTTCATGGGTGACTACCTTGTCGAGAACCCATATACAGTTACAAATGTTTAGGCATGGGTTCTGAATGACCAAACAACTATTCAATGGATCCACAAGATCAATGGTTGATACACGGTTTTCTCCCTAAGAATGGGGTTTCTCATATCCTCTCCATTATATTACACACACATATATATAGCGGAGGGTTAAAATGAAAAAAATCCTTGTAAGAAAAAACGAAGAAATTTCAACTAATAAGAATGATTCATCTTGTTCCATTTAATATTTGTATATAATGTTATTGTAAGGGTGTATAGATAAACTTGATATATCATTGATTGGTAGTTTTTCTCTTTAATAGCTAACTACATTAAATTTGTAACTAAGTTAAATTTGTAGTTTTATCAACAAAAAAAAGAGTGTAGGATAAATTATGGGTGTGTAAGATAAATTTTCGACATGTGTAGTATAAATTCGATAACTAGTAGGAAATATGTAAGATAAAATTTTATGTGTGTAGGATAAAATAAAATTCCTAATTAATTAGAACGAGTAATTCATGTAAAGAGTTATAAATTATTTAATATTTTACCATTATACTCTTTCTTCTTAAATTTATTTTGTTCTCATTTGATCACCCCATATGTGTGTGTGGTAGAGTCAGTATACAAAGTGTTTTTTTTCTTAGAAAATTTGAGAATTCTATGTAGGCATTGTGTTTTAAGTTTTAGATATGATTTTTGAATTCTTTTGGCATGGTATAATATAGAAAAATACCAAAATGTAACTTTTTAAAATACGATCATATGTATTTTAGGCATTAAATTAAACATACCGATTAACTTTTGCGTTTTAGATATCATGTCTATAATACATTTCATTATATTTTAAATTATTGTGTTTGTTGTTTTTTATATTATATAATGTTAAAAGAATCTAAAACATCATGATTACAATTTAAAATAAAATGCCATATAAATTTCTTTAACACTTTATAGAAAAAATGCATTTCATAGAATAACCTTTACCTAGATATGTGTGTGTTTTAAATCAGTCACTTTCTTATCTACTTTTTTTATAAATAGCTGACATGTAAAACATTAGTCATAAAAATATCGTATTGTAAATGAAAGAATGCTATGTGCATTTAAATATTTTTCTTCTACCAAACTCAGATTAGTTAATTAGTTATCATAAGATGTTGACTAATTTAGTTTTTAACCAAATAACTAGAAAAAGATTCAGTTGATTGAGAATACATATGATAATTAAAATTTATAAGAGGAAAACAAAATATGTTCGAAATTGGCCTTCAAATTTGGGTGTAATTTCAGCGATTACTTAACCTCTAAGAATTTATTATACAATCACAACAATGCTGATATGAAAAGATTTTCATTCATTATAATAAATTTCGAATATATCATGCTTTACATGTTTTATATTACATAATGTATTAATCTTAAAAAAAAACTTGCGTCTTTATTTAAACGTGTAAAGCATACTTCTGCAATAATATATTAATCTTCAAAATTCATTTTCATATCATCAAATCAAACATTATATTGTTTCACGAAAGAAGTACAACAATTGCAAGATACAAGACTAAAACATCAAAATACGTAAGTAAAATTTGGTGAGTAGTTAAATCCATTCTAAGTAGTTTTCTTATAGTAGCATCATCAAATATTTCTTGCAACATGTATAAAATATTCGTTAACACACATTATGTCGTTGAGCATACTAAATGTATAAAAATAAGTCTTAAATCCACATGTTTAAAGTGTACTAAATCATGTATCATATAGCATGCAATAGACTAAATATCAATCAAAGTTTGGTATTAGCATAACCTTATCACTAAAGCAAATAAGGTCGTAAAGAATAACTAAAAAATGACGCACAAAACGGATGGTGTGCTAATCATATAGCATATACATGTTAAGGAAGGTTTGTAAGGTTAATGATAATGTCTAAGCATAAGTATAATTTAGCATGTAATCATAATAAGCATAACAAATAAGCATGTTTAAGGATTGAATTTTTGCATAAGGTTGTTTGTATATGTGTTATGTGTATTTAGTATGAATATATGTTGCAACCCAAGTAGTGTTTAAAGCGTAGAAGGGATAAGTATAAACTCACGGTTTGCGAGTAATTTTCACAAAATGTGAATGAGCGGTTTGAAGGATGGAATCACCAAAGTGACCCTAAAAAGGTAAACAAATGTGTATGAGTATGAGGATTTTGAAAAATAAATGTAATTTACGAGTATGAAAATACATAAAACATATCCATAGTAGACACTTATTTGGACACTAATATTAGTTTTTTTTTTGTTTTTCATGAGTGTTAAACACCCATTAGAAGTCCAAAATAAGGAATCTAGGATTAAGATATTCTCCACTATATCACCTAATATTCAACCATGGATTGGTTGATATAATAGTTTGGATAAATCCATTAACCTCAAGAATTCACCATTGCATTAAATCACCAACATAGTTGATGATTCGGATGGTTATGAATATAAGTAAGAATTACACAAATAAACTATCTATTTGCTAAATAACTAAGTGAGGTACATCCTAGACGAGTGCTTCCAACATTGCATGATTGGAGACTTGGTGTAGTTTCACTCACTTTATTGTTTGTGGGTAACTTAGAGATTTACAAGAACGTAAAAGGGATGCATATGAACCTCATGTTTCTGGAATTAAACATTACCCAAGTCATTCAACATGGAGACTTGAAGACGTTTCAAAAAAAAAAAAAGCAAGTATAAAAAGATTACTAAAATTCCTAACTTAAACCTCAAGAATGGTGATTTACCATCTTTATTACCTTGGTAAACATATGGTAATACTCCTGGAGGTGTTCCAAGGAAAAGGAAGAAGTAAAAGCAAGAACAAAGCTCAAAACTCATTGTTTTGATCCTTGAACTTTCTGTCCAAAGAGGAACTCCAAAAATTCGTTTTTGTCTTTGGACTTGGTTGGTTTGTTATCTGGTGCCCCAAACACATAGTTAAACACATTTTTAGGGTTTTAAGATGTATGCAAGCATGTATAATGATAAGCACATATGCATAACTTTTCAAAGAAAATACAACTTCAATCCATAACTCGGTTTTGAATTAAAAATGTGTATTCATGATTGTTTACGTATCATGCAAGATTAATTATGCAACGATAATATAAAAAGTGATTGCTGTTTTGATCAAGTCTCGAATTACAGTGGATTGAAATGAAAATACGAATTACATGATAAATGAAAAAGAATGAAATATACGAAATGTTACAGTACTTATACCAAAAAATCAATATTAACCATTACGTCTTCTAGTATAGAGTAAATTAAAATTTGCGTCCATGTGATTTACACTGTCCTACACGTGGAGTCCCTAACTTTTTTTACTCCTCTAAGTTCCCATGGTTGCAGTTTTGGTCATTTGAGTCACTTGACTCGCGTTCCGTCTGTTGGCCATTAATAATACAGTGAGTGTCTAAAATGTTCCTCATGGACTAAAAGAGTAAAATCGACATTCCTATGTTTCCTTATATCTCAGCACGACATATACGTAATTTCCCTCAAACCAATCATCATCCAAAATCAGATAGTAAGCATGTCTTAAGCATATCACCATGGTTTACACTGTCCAAATCGATCATTATCCATAATTTCTGATCTCACTGTTTGCATTTGAAACAATTTGTGTATCAATATCGTAACTTTCCAAATCAAAGTCGTTGCTTCTAACCTATAAATCTAAATTTTGTGTTGGACAGTTCTTTACAATTTACGAGAACGAGGCCAACTAATATGTGTTGGACATTGTTTTCTTTTTGCAAATTCCAAAATCAAAATTTGTTTTTATTTCACGTTTAACACTCAAGAAAACCCCTAATATCAAAACAAAATAAAAAACCTATCTTACTTCACAAAACAAAACAACAACTAGAAGTGGTTGTGTGTGTGTGACATAGGTTGGTGGTATACGACTGCGTTGGGTTAAGGTATGCGGTGGTTAATGGTTGGTTATGTTGGTGGTTGCAGAAGTAGTATGGTGGTGGAATTGAAGATCAACGGTGGTGATGGTTTGCTATGGTGGGAATGTGATAAGGTGGTCTTAGGTGGTGGGTTTCGGTGAAGTGGTGAAGTCGGATGTGGAGGTTGTTTGATGTTGGTGGTGATAGGGTTGTGTTGTGGTGGGTGGTGTTTGGTGTTAGGTGGGTATGGTGACATAAAAGGAGGTTAGCGTGACAACGGCGGCTTAGGTGGTTGCTACGGCTATCGGGTAGTGTGACACTCTTGTGGACAATTTTGCAGCACAAAAAGGTGTTATCTTGGGGGTCGGAAGTAGTTAGCCGAAAACTCAGAATCTGAATCAATTAAACAACTGTTGCCACAATCACCATTCACGATCTTCCCCACTTGAAAACATCACCTAACCACCACCATCAACAATCGTCCAACACAACTCCGCTAACCACCATACATAACCACTGTAAACCTCCGACCAACACCTACATCGCACATGTCACCAACCACCGTTGGCCACCACCACACCTCCAACAACCACCATTCCGAATCAATGTAAACAACTACCTTCCTTCGTCAAACAGCTTTGCCAACCACCATCACCTTCTGTCACACCCTAACCCGCAACGGATAAAGTAGTAGGGGCATGATTGGGTTTTCATCAAAGCTCATGACATTTACTATTATAAAAGTTTAATATTTATTATTCCAATTTTATTAAAACATTTCAATCAACACATAATTCGTACAAACACTATAATGTTCCAAACAAACTTGCAAATAACATTTTATTTTCTTCTAATGCCCATGTCCTATGTGATCCACGCTTCAAACCTGTTCACCTGTATCATGTGTAAAAATAAAGTTTTGGGTCAACATAAGTTGGCGAGTGAATCTCATTTTATCAGTAAGACAAATGATATGTTTAGTATTTTATAAAACTGTGCATTAACCAAATATGGGAACATCGTGTATGTAATCTAAATCACAAACCACATCATCACTAATAATGTACACGTGAGCACGATAAGCGATATGCTGCGAGATCAATGCTCAATCAAACGAGCCAATCTAGTACGTTAGGTTACGCAACACTCCACCCGTAGGTAACGGGGAACAAATGGGCCTAATGTGAGAGATTGACTGTAATGAGAATATAAACACAAAATGGCAATAAACAAACAATATCGCATAGCACGTTAAATCACATAATGGTAATAGCACGAGATTTAAAATAACGAGATAATAATAGCGACACATGATACACCCCAAAAACGTGACATAAAATGGGAGTTGTAAGATTCACTCACTTTGGGTGCGATTAAGATTCGATGAAGATTGCCCACGATTGAGTGGTTGAGATACCAAGCGACGATAAGGCTAACCTAAATATTCACATAATAATTTCGATAAAAATATATTCTTTTGGTTGAATTTTACTTAACTTATTATTTACAAATTTTATTAGCTAATTTAGATAAATTTTTATTGTGTTTATTACTATATTTTTATTCGTTTAAACGTTTATTTGCAATTAATATCATTTGGTTATAAAATAATATAGTTTTGGGGAGAATAATTAAAGGTTTGGTTATTAAAAAAATACGCTTTACCCTGAATTAAATCGGACTAAGTCGAATAAAACCAGTCGGATACGCAGTGTGTGGGAGTCGAATCGGCGACCTCTCGTTCGTGTGCACGCAGCCCGGCCAACTGGGCTGCGTGTCTAACCCGAAGTATACTGAATTTTAATTATACTTATACACTTGTTATCAGTTTCAGAAATAGGCTTTTTATAAGAGGTTTGATTTAATATAGGGATAATGCACATAAACGGTATCGAACTCGTGACCTTAGCCTTGTGTGTGCACACAGCCCGACCAATTGGGCTGTGTGTCTAACCCGTTGGATATACGTTTTTAATTAACTTTATACACTTGTTACAGGTTTCAGAAATAAGCTTTTATAAAAATGTTTTATTATTTCGGAGAATCGGATCACAAACAGTTCGAACCCGGGTCTCATCGTGTGTGTGCAGACAGCCCTACCACTGGGCTGTGTGTCTAACCTGGTTGTAATACGAATTTTAATTCATTTAAACAACAACTCCAATTCATCTTCTTCATTTCAAAAACATAGAATTGTCGAACCTATCTGTTCTTGATTTGTTTAACTTTTCTTTTATATAATTTTCCTAAGCGACTACAAATGAGAACATAATGGAAAGAATAGAGTAACGATATACCAAAAGAAGTCGCTTTAATTCTCCGGCGAGGATTCCGGTGTTTGAAGGTTTTTCCGGCGAGGTGATTCTGACGAACAGGAGCTTATACAAAACTTTGGGAGTGCGTTAGTGCGTTCTAAAGGTGCCTAGAGCCTCTATTTATAGATGATGTAGGCCATAATAGTTGAATTTTGATTGAAGGTGTTTCGGGTTAAATTTGGTATGTGCGAGTTGACTGTAATCTCAATTGAACACGGTTGGTACGTAACTGAGTCCAGGTTCAAGACTAGGAGTGAATTCTTTAGTTAATTGCAAAGAATTAACATCTTTGGTGATTACCGGATTGTTTACAGTCGTTACTGGGCGACAAATTCAAAGGAGAATAACTGAAGGAGTGTATATAACCGTTATTGTTTTTAATATCTTCAATTGTTATGAGATGGTGGAGCGGTTTGATGTGTTTATCTTTATGTGCGAGACCCGGGTTCGAGTCCCGCGGTCTGCACATATGTTTATTATTATTTTATTTATTATTATTATTATTATCCATATGATTATTTATTATATTATCTTCATTAATTCAATGATTTACTTAACGATTTACATAAAGACGTAACGAAGAAAGATCATAACATAAACTTAGTTACAAAAATGGTGCAAGTTTTAGAACCCGTTTTTCGACGGATGTTACAGCTTCCTCCATACATCATCGCATCAGGGAGATTGGAAGTGAGAAAGATTTGGTAAAGTGAAAAAGGGGGTTTTAGGTATAAGGATACAATTAAACCACAAGGACTCAGTAGAGTAAAAAAAGTAAAGGGCTCAACGTGCAAGACGGTATAAACTACAGGGGCACAAATTGTAATTTACTCTCTAATATAGTTAGAAAAAAAACTTAGAGAATTTAATTTCCAATATAGTTATGCTAAAACATTGATAATCAACATTCAATTGTAATGCATGAACTAAGGTCAACTCGTTATTATACAAAAAGTTTTTTTTAATCATTCACTTCCTTTTTCTATTTTTATGTAACACATGAAATATCATATATATATATTATATATATATATATATATATATATATATATATATAATATATATATATATATTGTTTTATATTTGAGTAGGTCATGAGCATTTAAAATATTTTACAATTATTTATCATATAGCCTAGGGTTAATTTAGTATTTATCATAAAGTGGTTAGCCGGATAATTAGGAAAAAAAAAGATTTGAGTTGATAGAAATACATATCATGATTGATAAATTTACATATGGAATGTAATGATTTAATATTTGTAAGTAGTCTTTAATTTTAGTTTAGTGATGTTACTATATCAGCAAATCGGCCTCACCATGTTATCGTATCACCAGATTATCTTGAATGCACTCATTATATACTCATTTAAATTATTTAAATTTTCTCACATTATATTAAGTCATGACCTCCTTTTTCTTCACCATAAACTCTCATTTCTAACACAAGTTTCATCGCAAGAGTAAAGCAAACAAACTCAATAAAATCCTATATATTACAAGATTACAACTATACATTTGAAAATGAGTATAGTTAATGTTATTATAACATACATTCGAAAATGAGTAGAGTTATTATAATTTTTATTATGTGTGTGAGTTGTGTGTGTATGCACACACATGGGCAAGCATACAAAGAAATCCTATGTTATTTCAAAAAACTCAAGAAATCCAATCGATTGACACCATTTTTGTCACGTGCTATAATTTTTTAAAAGAAATATGATATGTAACACTTTTTTTGTTAGGAAAAGAGAAAGTTGATATGTTACACCTTTTCATCCGTTTATATATATATGTGACATCACATGTTACACTTTTTTTTCAACAATAGATTGTGTAGGTTTACGAAGTGTAACATTTCCGAACTTAAATTTTTATGAGTTTCATTGTGTAGTTTATGTAAAAAAACATGTTACATGTTCTTATAGAAAATTTTTAGTGTAACAGACAAACCTGTTACACATTGCGTCAGGCAGAAAATTGAAAACGCAAAAAGCTGTTACAGTTACTTTTGTTGATCTGTAACATGTATTTGAAAAGTAACTTTTGTAACATCTAATCTCAACCATAGATATCTTAGATGTATGGTGGACATTGGGTTTCATGAGTTTCTTGAACTCACATGTGTTTTCTTTATATCATTTCCCCACATACATATTGTTAATATATAGAGTAGTGATTCTAAGATAACTATTTGGTAATTTATAATCATGAGAATAAATGTGGACCACTCATTTTCTCTAAAAAAATGTTAAAAGGCATTTCTTTAGTTTTTTTCTAGTTGTACATATGTGATATTATTAAACATATATGTGTGTTACATATTTTCTAATTTTAAACACTATGTATACATATGTAAATTAGAAAACATGTTTAGAACTAATAATCTTGCTTTATATACATATATGTACAATCATTTATATAAATATATGTACAATTATTTGTACTCATTTGTATATATATATGTACATTATCAAACATGTATCATGTATGTACATTACTTATTTTTTTAATTTTAAACATGTATTTACATATGCCTACGACTAAAAAAATGAAAAAATGGCGTTTAGCAAAAAAAAATGTTTTGGAAAAACGAGTGATCCACATTAATTCCCATGGTTCTCATTCTTAAAGGTTCTCTCTCACACATATATACACATAGAGAGAGATATATGTGGGTTCATTGATGAAAAAAATAAAACTCATTAAAAATTGATTTTAGTTATAAAAGACTATTTTCACTAACGCAATACATTGTGATAATAATTAACTCTATATATATTATAAAAATTATAAAAATATTAGGAGGAATAACGACTTCTTTTTCTTCGTGTTTATTTTTTTTTGTTATTTAGTATAGTAAACTTTAGGGTTTTCTGTTTTCATAATAAAACTTTGGTTTTTTTATAGTTTTTTCTCAAAAGTTAAAAGAGTTTAGTATTTGTATTGGTTTTTTATGTTTTTCCCGGATTTAATTGTCATTGGGTTGGTATTTACCACGGTGTTTTTTTTTTGTAACATTTGGTGTTAGAAATTAATGTGTTTATTTTATGTTTTTTCTCGGTTTTGGTTATTTTTTGGTTGCTACTTAATATGGTTTTACGTTCGCCCCTCCCTCATAATATTGGTAACATAATTTTACACCCTCTCACCACAACACAAACGGCTTAAAAGTAGTTATATCACAAATGTGATTAGGGTTGCAAATATTCTAGAAGGAAGTTTTAAATACACGTTTTGTTTTTCAATTTTTTTTAAAGAAGGAAATATTCAAAAAAGTTGTGTGTGAATAATGGCACTATAACGAGAGTGACTTAATTGTTATATTGGAATAACTACAAATAAATAACTGTTTGTTTTTATTACTTTTAAATATATATATTTTTTAAATATAACGTTTTATAAGAATACGAATATAATTTGGACATGATTATTTTAATCTGCATTAGAAATTCGTGTTTTTATTTTATGTTTTTTTCCTGTTTTGGTCATCGTTCGGTTGTTACTTAGCATTGTTTTACGTTCGTCTACCCTTGCAACGCTGGTATCACGGTTTTATACGCTCTTACCGCAATGTAGAGGACTTAAGACTAGTTATATAACAAATGTCAGAATAAATTACTTTGTTAGTCCCTCTGTTTTAGTGATATTAACCACTTAAGTTCAAAATAAAAATTCAACGTTCTGATCATCTGAATTTCCTATTTATAACCATCATAGTCCAATATATTAACAACTGTAACAATTTAAGTTCAACTAACTCTGTTTGATTTCCTCAATTAAATGATTTTTATGAAATTGTTAAAATATCCTTGTCACCATCTTCAATCGACACTTCACCACCTCTCATTCATTTTCCCATCACTACACCTACACCTATCACCACCACTACACTGCACCTCCGTACTAAACCCACCACTATCCCTACCTCCGCACCACCACCACCTCACCAAAAACATATATGACAAAACCATCATGCTCAAACCCCATCCCTTGTTTCTCTTTCTTTACCTATTACCAAAAAAATATATAACCACCCCCGTACAACACTACAACACAACACCATTACCACCATACATCACTGCTGCTCGCTGCCTTCCTAGACTCGGATCTATTTAAGATTGGGGATCCATGAAACCCTAACCCTTACCAAACGAAAATCCCCAACCACCACACCTACTTCATTAACTCGTACTCCTAATACTCTTACTAAGCATTAAGCATCATCATCGAGGCAAACAATTCGAGTTCTTCAGGGTAAGTGAGAGTAAGTGAGAGATTCATTGTTTGTTTTAAGTTTATTTTGTTTGTGAAACAAAGATAATAAAAACCACTTAAACACATCACTAAAACCGTAATTTACTTCAAATGATATTAGGACTACAATATTCTAGATGGAAGTTATAAGTACACGTTTTTTTTTCATCATTTTTTTTCTAAAGAAGGAAATATTCAAAGAAGTTGTGTCTAACTGTAGATGCTATATTAGAATAATGGCACTATATTGATGTTGACTTAATTGTTATATCAGATTAACTATAAATAAGTAATTGTATGTTTTTATTACTTTTAAATATTTTTTAATTTTATAATGTTTTATAAAAATATACTAAATATAACTTTAGACATAATTAACTTTATCGGCATTTGGATTTAAATTTTATTTAAAATCGAGTCGAGTTGAGTCAAATGTAATATAAATTTATTTTTAATACAATTTGGTGTTCCTCTTTATAACTTATAATATATAATGTTGAGTAAAATGCACAGATAGTTCCTATGATTTGGCAAAGTTTCACCCTTAGTTCACACATTTCTAAAATTACATGTATGTTTTATGTGGTTTGTTACTCAGATGATCTCTGAAGTAGATGGACGTTAGTTTTCTTAGTTAAGTGGATATGAACTGACAAAAATACCCTTAACCATTAAACATAAAACACCCCATCCATCCTCTCCCTCTTCTCCACCCCACCAGCACCACCGCACTTCTGCCCACCTCCAACATGACCACCCACGCCCCATCCCATCGCCATTTATGCGGGTGCGATTACCAGGGTTTGCAATATGAATCCTTTTTTGTAAGAAAGAACAGTATCTTCGAGATTGATTGAGGTGGGGGTTTGAGCGAACTTAAATTTGAAACTCCACGCACCACGTATTTCACCCGACATGGTGTTAATCACTGAATGACGACCTTGTTAAATATATTTTTTTATACTCAAAGTTTGAATGAATAGGCAATAAAATTATGCTTTTAAGTTGCTCAACAATTTTATAAATAAAAAAGGTACCCTTAGACACACAGTATGGGCGTGGAAACACGACATTGTTATCAGTCTATGCCCACAAAACCATCTCGTGCTGTAAACGGCGTTGTGCTTGCGGCTTGAGGATTTCCACCGGCGTAGGGGCAAATATGTGGGTGAGGTGGAGGCTTTTGATTGGTGGGTATAGTTTAGGTTTGTTTTGATTGGTTGATGTTTATTTTCTTTTTAATTTTTTTACTAAGTTCTACGTCAATTTCCCACCCTGTGTTTTTTTTCTCCACACCACTGTGCTGACGTAGTTATCACATATCGCTCCACGCACTTCTTTCAAGCCTATCCAAATCGTGTGGTCTTAATCATCTGTAGATGGTACGATTATATTCCCATGTTGAACTGAGTTGTCCTTTTTGACCATTGCAATTAATGATTTGATGAAACCATGTTTCCTTTAAGCACTTAGAAAGTATAGAATTTAAACAAGAATTTTTATAGATGGGATCGATAGAGGGGAAGCCGATTATGGAGCCACGCGAAGTCATTCCGGTTCACTATCAGCTAAAAATATAGTATGAAGAAAGGGTGTGGGTGGCGTCCACAAGGCATTTTTTTTAATTTGTTGTAATTGTTTAGGTGGGGTTTAAGTAATAGTAAGGTCCACGTGAGTTTAAATGTTAAATTAAATTTATCCTTCAGTGTTCTAACTTTATTTTTAATAGTAAGGATGTTTTTTTGTAATTTTATATCCATTTAACTTACAAAACTAACCTCTATCCACTTCAGAGATTAATCGAGTAACAAGTTGTTAAGCAACAGGGGACATACACGTCATTTTAGAAAGTTGGGAACTAAAGGTGAAACTTTACCAAATCACGGGGACTATCCATGCATTTTAGTCTATAATGTTCTATAAAATTTTGAAATATTGTTACAACATTTTTGTTTTTATCTACGTTTCAACATAAACTTTATTTAAGTATGAATTCTGTCAGCGCTATTGTTTACTAGGTACATATTCAACGCATGTATAAAAATACTTTAGCAATAACTTTTTCTAACAATACATGTTCTTCTATTCATTCACTTACCAATAAAGACCCCCACACAGACGAAGAAAAAACTCATGTCACCTAAAGTTAGACACTTGTCTTCACAACTATCTAATTTTATAACCCGCAAATACAACCTTTTCAGTTAGATCTAATACTATTGTAATTAGTATTTTTACTTCTTATGTATATACAAAATTTTATAGGTATCACTAATAGCCATTAGCCCCACCTACTTCAAATGGTCTAAATGCACCAACTACTATGTCACATGTTCCAATATTGAGGGTTCTCAGCCCCTTGTTAGCAACCCTATATGTTAAAGTTAAGTCAAATATTATCTTATCTTCAATTATTTTTATCTTATTATTTGTTGTTTAATATTTTTATTTATATAATACACGTATATATGTATATGTATTTTAAAGTTAATACATGTTAAAACCATTTTCAAGTAAAAACATAAATAACAAAAATATGTAAGTGGCAAAGAAAATAACAAAAAAAAAAAAAATCCGTATGTGTTGCATTTATATAACCATATCATATAACAAGCATACTAGAAATGTAATAAGTGAATCCATTATAGTGTATTAATTACCTTCTCCGTATCAACTATGTGCATTACCTTCTCTGCATAGGACACGTCAATCAACAACCATGCATCACTTTTGGCTTACATGTTGTGTATAACCTTCTATACTTGATTTTGATAACAAGCTCAAAACACATGTAAGAAACCTATGGACTTAATATAGTTGAATTAATATGCTTAATATGTTTTTTTTTTTCTGTTAATTGATATTATAGAAACCGATATCAATATTCATTTTTATGGTTTTCCGATGAGTCGAGGCGATAACGACCAAAGTCAAGTCGCGTAACAACAAGGAAAACCGATCATAATCCCGTCACGTAGCGCTAGGGAAAACCTATTATTGATATTCGCTTTTATGGTTCCCGATGAGTCGAGCCGATAACGACCAAAGTCATGTCACGTAGCACGGAAAAAACAATCAAACTCTCGTCGCGGGGGTAAAAACCTTTTTCCTTTTTTGCAATTGGTATTATCGGAATTGGTATCAGTATTCACTTTTATCGATCTTTGTTTTTATGGTTTTCGATGAGTCAAGCTAATAACGACCAAAGTCGTGCCACATGTCACAGAAAAAAAAATGATCAAGTTCCCGCTGACTAGCGCGGTGGAGTGCTACTAATTGGCATGAAAGCGTGTACGTTGTAACCAGTCTCAATAAATGAACTCCATTATTGCAATAAATAGGGACACCCCCACACCATTAAAATGAGACTCAGAATACTGCCAAGTGCCATCTCTCTATGAACCATTTTTCCTTTAGAAAACTTATACCATCCCCACAAAAATATCTCTACTTTCAAAGCATATTATTGATGATCAGCTGCCATTCTGCATACTCCAAGATGTGCCCATGTTGTGTTCGATGAAATGTCCCAGAGAAGGAGACCCATAGTCACCTTCTTGCCTCTTACCTGTTAGGGAACCCGTTGATCCGCAGTCTTCGATCATCTCAATGTAAGTGCTTTGTACAACAAACCCAGTAGCTTGATTTATTAAACTTGTATCCAATCAATTTCAAAGCTTTTAGTTTGCCGTTGCAGGAAGTTGAAATGCTACTTATCTTTCTGTTTGATCACTTGTTGTTTGCTTGATAGCTGTTGACTCTTGTAATGGGTTGTTCTGATTAGGTTAAAGAAGATAATATAGTGGAATTTGAAGAGTAATTGTTAGTTTAGAGGATAGAAAATGGCATCATCACCTTCAGGATCATCAAATAATGCAGTCATGTGTCTGGTGGATGGGTGTGCAGCAGACCTTAGTGATTTTAGAAAGTATTACCAGCGTCATAAGGTTTGCGAAACCCATTCCAAGTGTCCGTAAGTTTCGATCAACGGCCAAATCCTACGATTCTGCCAGCAATGCAGCCGGTTTCATTCGTTAGAGGAATTCGATGAGGGAAAAAGAAGTTGCAGAAAGCGTCTTGATGGGCATAATAGAAGAAGAAGAAAGCCTCGACCAGAGCTTCATTCCGCCCCGACCCATGGTTTGGTTTTCATATGTTTCCATGGTTTTAACTTCTAAGATGTGGTAACTGGTATCATTTTGTTATTTGATCATTGGTTCATTACTATTCAGGAACCACGATGTTGCAGTTTGCTGGTCATAGGCACAAGTGCACCCGCACCCGCACCCAACCATGGCTCTCACCAACCCTCTATGGAGTGGGGTGGTTGAGGGTCCAGCTTGGGTGGACCACTCGAACTACGCTCCCTCTCTTCTGTCATCTTCGGTCGCACCACCACAGGCATCTACTATTTCAACCATAGGTCATGTGATGCACCGACCGTCTGCCTCTGGGTCAGTCACTTTAGCGGCGAGTCCACTAGATCAAGGACCAAGTTATGGTGGTTTAGATAATGATCGTGACGTGGGTTGGGGTGGTATGACCGATATGGATCCTCATCATGATGAATCGGTTGATCCGCAAACACTCACCTTTTATTGGCAATCTTAGTGACTATCTTTGTATTGTGTTTTAAGTTTGAATAAAAGATGTTCAGTTTAGCATGTTATTTAATAAGTGATTTTGTGTTACACATAAGTAGCAAAAGTGTCGGACACCATGTCCTCGGAATCAATATAAAAAAGGGTAAATTGCATTTACGTCCTTAAGTTTTAGCAAAATTTCAAGCATTGTCCTTTAAGTAACAAAATTACAACAGACGTCCTTTATGTTCTAATTTATTTACGGACGGTATCCTTTCTTCCTAAACAGATTACAATAATTAAGGACATTCGTTGTAAAGGAATTAAAACATAAAAGACATTTGTTGTAATTCCACACTCGGAATCCTCCTTCCAGGTGGCAATATGGATCCAGCTTCCAGTATAGAATGGGTTTCAACCAAAGACCCTTCCATAAGTATTGAAAGTAGACCAATTATGTACAAGACCTCAATAGGGAGTCGGCTCCCACTGTGTCTCTGCTGGTAAACCTGAAAACCAAACTAAACTGTCAAGAAGCGTTCAATCACCGTATCTGCACTATGGCGCATTTTATATCACGTCACACATTCACAACCAACACTTTGCCTTTGTGTACAAATATTCTCAAGCCTCTCTTAACAATTATCACTGAGCAGCTTATCAAAGTACACTGTTCATTGAATTTTAATTTGTTTTTACCGAAGATCATTGATTATGAAATAGTGATAACTAATGGTCTTATGAGCTTAGCATGTTATTTTAGTCTCATGGTGCAACATTGCACACACAAGTTAAAATACGAAACTGTATTGAAAATTTGAAATAATCAAACAAGTATGAGGCTTGATCTCAGATCACATCCTCAACCAACATTACTTAGGACTAGGATTCTTGCATTGTACATTAAAAAAACTCATTCAAACCAAGACATGCAATCGATTCTTTAAAACAAATTACACTAGCCTAAATCAGCCTGAAATCAAAGTAAAACAGTAACTAGCCCTAAACAAGCATAAAACATGCCTCAACCCCTAAAAATGGTATTTTTATATTATTTGTCTCGCTTAAGGAACCTTCTCTTTTTAAGCGCCTTGCACCTAGCCCCAAGGCTCAACCTTTGCGCCTTTGACAACATTGTTTCACCCAAGATGCTTTTAAGTTATTTTCCCTTGCACGTTTAACTACGATACAGTATCTGCTAGCTTACAAGCAAAATATCATCAAAAACATCTTAAACTAATCAACTATATCTTTAAAGTTTAAACCCATAGATGCTTAGAAACGAATCATTCACCCAATGTGACCAAAAAAAAAAAAACAAATCCTTCAATGAAAACCAATCAAGCATTCAACTATTTTAGAAACCAAATATCTATATCTCACTATTTCCTAGCGTTCGTTTCGTGGAATGTAATGGAAGCTAATTCCTTTAAAATTCGGTAATGTGTTTGGTTGGCATAATTATTAATGGAAATCATAACAGCCTAATTCACTAACAAAACATAAAATCTAGACAAAACGGCATTCAAACCCTAAAATTTGATCAAAACAAAAAGCTGTAGGAGACGACCAAGCGGCATGAACAACACACTTTTCCTGAACATTGGAGCAGAAGCCAACAGTTATCTTATTAAGGTCCCCACGTAAAACGACGCCGTTCCAGACAGACGATCCGTCAAGGACGTTGACCTGACCGGAAGTACAACAATGGAAGCCACTGACCTAACGGGATGATGATCTTCTTCTGGCCTCTGTAATCCCACTTTACTCGATCCACATATTCCCTTATCTTCTGAACCGGCGGTGGGAATATTTCGGTTAATTTAACCGCCGGTTCGGTGGTGAGAGTGCGGGTTGTTAGGTAACGATGGGAGCCGAGTGATGACGTTAGAATTTTTCTCGGCAGCCGTGTTAGTGACGCCATTTCACGATGTTATGGATGTTAACGGCGTAAGCTTCGGCTTAACTGATTTCTTTCTTTCGTTTGTATTTTTACTTTTGTACCCTTAGGCTATGTTAATTGGTAACCTTAAGTTGGGCTGTTCATCAATAACACAAATATTTATAAAATTAAAAAATTAAAAACAAAAGAAATTCACACCAACCAGGTTGGTGCAGCAACTTATTAAAAACAAAGTTCGTTTAAAAATACACATTTTTAGTTTGGAATGGGTTGGGAATGTGTGTTGAAAATTGAGTAGGGTTGGGCTGTGTAGACGGAAGAAAGAGATTATTTTTTTAATAAAAGGCTTGGTTGGGTCGGGTCGGGTAACCAATGGGGATGGTCTTAGGATTTGATGATTTAGGTAGGGATGAGCATTCGGTGTCAGTATAAATGTTTTCCATTTTCGGTACTAGACAATACTGGTATTTTGGTCTATTTACTGATACTGAACTAGTATATTCAATATTGATACCTATTTTCTCTCTTTTTCGATACTAATACTTTTGATACTGATACTCGTTCGATACCATGCTAATCACTAAATGTAAGGTTGTTTTTCAGAATTTAGTGTTCGTATTAATATTTGAAATTTATTTTGTGTTTTATCTTTTAGTTTGTTACCATCGTATTCTCATTTTCCTACAGTGGTCCAATGTTCTAGGATATTATGTGTTATGAGTAGCCCACACAATCCAGGCCCAAATGATCCTCGGCCTACGAGGGAGCCGAACACAAGATTTTCTTTAAACATAAGTATTGAATCTATAACCTTCACCTATTCTATACCTTATCTAACTTAACAACACCATTGAGTTATCCCCAATGCCCAACATAAGAATTAGAAAGCCTCCACTAAAGTTGCAAGATATTATTTATTTATTATTTTGGGTGGGGGGGGGATGTGATTGTTATAACGGGGTATAAATGGTTAGACTAAGCATGTATGAAGTTTGTTTTTGAGGTTTAATACTTGGGCAAGGGTGAATAATATAGAATTATTTATGAGTAAGACGTTGTCATTAAAAAAAGAGTGAATTTCAATAATTGTCTTTTATCTTTATATCCAATTTCAGGTGGTGCCCTTTATCTTTAAAATTGATGAGTTTTATACTTTATATTTCCAAATGCTACACGGTTTGTCCTTTTGGCATAACTCGGTTAGTTTTTATCATTAAATCAGATCACACAAGGGCAATTTAGTCTTTTTACCCATTTATTTAAAAATAATTTTAACAACTAAAACAAAATATATCTTAAAAAGTAATAATATATATATTATAATATAATCGAGAGTCACTACCCCCTTCTCTCTACTTCCCTCCACTGCCACCACCACCCTCCACTACTCTTCACACCGTCCGCCGCCACCTTCCACAACCACCATCCTTTACTATTCTCAACTTCCATCAGTGGTCAAAAGCCCTAATTTTCGTAATCCCACAAACACAAGTTCATAAATTCAATCAAACCACAATAACTCAGATTAAAGGACAACAAATCATCGACAATGGGGGGTTCCAATCTATTCAATCAAACCAAAAGTTACTCAGATTGAAGGACAACAAATCATCGACGATGGTGGTTCCGATCTGTTCAATCAAACCACAAATAACTCTAATTTCTTCATTGTAGTGGTGGTGCTAATGGGGGCTCTGATCTGTTCGATCTCCATAGATCGTCGACGATGTAGTGATGGGTGGTTCCGATCTGTTCAATCACTGTAGTGGTGGTGGTGTTATTAGTGTCACACCCCAACCGCAGCGGAATAGGTGATCGGGGCATGATTGGGTTAACTCGAGAGCTTATGACTTGCTATTACTTGTTTTAAATATTCACTAATTCATATCAAGTGTCTCACAATACAAATAATTCACATAAACAATTACAAACACAAGACGATGTTTATAACAAGTATATTGCACTAATTTGTTTCTTGTTAACTAAGGCCCATCTATGTCCAATCTTCTGTTCGTACTGTTCATCTGTATCATGTGTAAAAATGGTTTTTGGTCAACAAAGGTTGGCGAGTGAATCTAAGTTAAAATTTAAACAGTTTGTTAAATTGGTTATTTCAATAAAAATGTGCATGGACCATATATGAGCATATTATATATAATTAAATCACAAACTACATAATATCAACAATGAACATATGAACATGACTCAAGGCTCAATCAAACGGAGCCGATCTAATGAGGCGCCTGATGCTCAACTCGTATCCCACGAGGAACTGAAGGGCCTTAAATGAATGATTGCACTGAAATGATAAAATGTAACCACACATAACCACAACAAACAAATATACACATTAGATCACATAATATCAACAATGAACGTATGAACTTGAGATCAAAGCTCAATAAACGGAGCCGATCTAATGAGGCACCTGATGCTCGACTCGTATCCCACGAGGAACTGATGGGCCTTAAATGAATGATTGCACTGAAATGATAAAATGTAGACCATACATAACCACAACAAACAAATATACACATTAGATCACATAATGGTGGTAGCACATGTATTTGTATAAATAAAGTAAATTACGACACATGATACACCCAAAACGTGAATAAAAAAAGGAATTTGTAAGGATTCACTCACAGTGTTTGCGTTTTTAATCCTTAGTGAAAAACCGCACGAGAATAAGGAGAAAATCCAATTGATAACGTGATTTAAGCTAGACAAACGAATGCAACAAAAAAGTAACGTTATGCTAGGCATAGCTAAATGAAAAAAAATGGTGATTGGGGCGATGTGGGATAACTTTAAAACAAGATTTTCGCGTCTTTCAAATCAGCAACAAACACCAAACTTGTTTTCGCGATTCCCGCTTCGTTATAACTCCGTTTCGCGCTACAGTTTTCGCCTACGTTCATTATTTTCAGAGTACTATCATATGGAAGAGAGTAATCTAACATCCATGGTGTCGAGAATTGGGCTTAAACCTTGGTCTTGATGCGGGTCGAGGGTTATGTTCTAAAACTTGTGTTTGTGATTCCGTTACGCTGGAGCTCAGTTTTATGCACCATTTGACCTACTTGATGCTTAGTATACCAAGTATATCTTGGAGCTTTGAATGGACCAGAATGATAGCTCAAGGATGGAGAAAGTTAGCAAGAAAGTCACCCGAAAGTCATCTTATGACAAAACTAAGAATACGACATGTAGACTTTTTACTTGCGATCATTTACATCTAAACTCTCCAAAACACAATGTCCTATCTTAAGGCATGTATATAATGAATTTTGAATGATAAGAAGGTTAGGATGTGATGTGTTAGGTATGCTCACGAGGTCTCCAAAGTTTTTGATTAACTTAAGGAAAACCTTAGTTTTAGACCTTGAGATATAGAGGGTTGCTTCAAAATACATGGAAATGAATTTACAAGGTTGTCTAAAACATGTATAAGACTATAAATCACCAGATATGATAACATGTATGATCAAAACATAGGATCCAAGACATTTTCTTAAACATTAAACAAAATTACGTGAATATGAAAACGGATCGAGTTACAAAAACATGTCGGGTTTTAGGATTCATTCATTTTTTTTACGAATGTTACAATTAGGTTTTAGAAACGATTAGTTGGTAACAGTGGCAGGTTTCAGGTGGCGGTGGTTATGGAGACGACATGTACATGTGGCGGTGGTTATGGAGGTGGCATGTGTAGGTGCGGTGGTTTTGGAGGCGATAGTGCAACTGGCGGTGGTTATGGGGCGGCAGGTGCATGTGGCGGTGGTTGTGGGGATCGCAGGTGCAGATTGCGGTTATGATGGGGGGTGGCAGAGGTAGTGGTGGTGAGAGATGTAGTGGTGGTGAGAGATGCAGAGGTGAGAAAGAGGGATAGCATGAGAGAGAGTAGGGTTTTTTGTGTGTATATATAATTGTATTTATTTTTCTAAACCTTTTTTAGATATTTACACAATTAGTCCCTGCAAAGGTAAAATGACAAAATTGTCCTTGTGTGCAAGGCACATGACTAGATTTAACGAAAAAAACTAATTGAGTTAGGTCAAAAGGATAAACCGTGTAGCATTTGGAAACATGACATACAAAACTCATCAATTTTAAAAGTAAAGGGCACCGCCTGAAATTGGGTATAAAGATAAAGGACAAATCTTGAAATTCGCTCTTAAAAAAATAAATAAATGTATAAAATTTGTTAGATCTCATTCTCTCTCTCTCATTCCATATTCTGTATCTCTCATACCCATCTTCTTCTTGTGAAAATAGGTGACTACTTACCCTAATTTGTTAATTTGTTGCTTAGCTATTACATTGTCATTGGTTACAATCTACTTTAGACACATCAAGTAAAGACACATCAAGTAAGTGTTCTTAACTTGTGATCGTTACGAGGAAGTGTAAACACTTTTGACACACATATTTCCTTATTTGTTTAGCCACCCTCAAATGATGTACATGAATGTCTAGGAACTCGGTTTATTAACCATCCTATAGAATATAAATAGATATGAGTTTCAACTATTTAACTCTTACGTTTTGTCTTGATATTCTTTATCAACTTTCTCAATTAATCACATACAGTGGCGAAGTTTGACATTTTCGATCGGCGGGAGGGGGGTCGAAAATGTATATACCAAAAAATTTATACACGAAAACTATATATAGAACACTATTGAGCGAAAAGTTCGGAAAATCGGACATCCCCCAGCCCCTCTTAAGCTACGCCCCTGATCACATGAGTTTCAAATATTTAACTCTTACCATTTTGTCTTGATACTCTTCATCAACTTTCTCAATCAATCACATACTCTAATCGTGAAACTCAAAACTTGTTACATCATCTAACATGGAATATTTGATTTTATATTGTTTATGAGATATTATATTTTATGATTGCACTCAAATCATATAACAAGACAGGAAAAAACTGAAACTACATATCATATTATATGTAATTTTAATCTAAACTCTTCAGCATCAACATTAGTTTTTTTTTTCTTCATAAAACCGAAATATATTTAGAAAAACTAATTACACACAGCATTACCAACCAAAGTATCCCGCATCACCATTTACAAACTATTGCCCAAATACTAGCTTATATATAACAACCAAAACCTATATTCTTTTCATGTATTTTTTCCTTTTTTGTGATAAAAAAGGATAAGATGGTGCAAGGGACATATATCAAAATGCATATGGTAATCAAATGTCTGGAAAACCAAGCTGGTTCATGTTTAGAGGCTGCCCATCAGGAATAAACCTGCAAATATTCAGCACTTTTTTAATTATTCTAACCATGTGTTATATATATAAATCTGTAAGGGTTCTAGAGTGAACACTAGTGTATTCGTGAACTGGATGAACAAATCTTGGCCAGTGATTTACATCATCATATCGTAAAATACACTAATGTATTTTCATCATCAAATACTGATCAAATCTTGACCATTGATTTACACTTATGTATTGATAATCAAGGGCTAGTATTAGTTCACTATCAAGGGGGTTGTTCACAAATGAACCTAACCCTATATATATAGGTATGGTTCATGCGAGAACCACCTTTATTGCAAGAACCAATGTGAACACACAAAAAAAACACAATCTTTTTTTTAATATTTTTTTGAATCAATTGCTATTTTTCGTCATTAAAAAAACAAAAAAAACGAGTAAGAATTATCGATGCACATGCGCATATGCATAATTTCTTGGACAAATTCCGTAATACATTACTAGTAGTAGACAATTGCACTTTCATTTACATTCTCATCCGTAATACACTACTTTTTACATTACCAAATATTAAAAATGCACATGTGCATCATTATGTACAACCATGCCCATATACAGGTTTTTTGGTTAGTTATATATAGTGATTAATAGTTTGATTGTATTTGTCACTTTATGATGTAATATGTTGTTTGGATGATATAAATGGTGTTGATATACATGTAATAAAGTGAAATATTTGTAACGGTAATGGTATTGTATTATTGATGGTATGCTAGATGAAAGGGAAAGTGTATTCAAAGTAGTGTACCAAAACATGTTATATCATGTTCATACATATAGATGCACATGTGCATGTCTAATATTGTTAATGTAAAAAGTAGTGTATTATGGATGGTAGTGTAAATGAAAGTGTAATTGTCTAATATTGGTAATGTATTACGGAATTTGTCAAAAAATGATACATATGCACATGTGCATGGATAATTGTTACTCGAATTTTTTTATTAACGAAAAATAGCGATTTTTTCAAAAAAAATATTAAAAAAAATTGTGTGTTTTTTTTAATATTTTTAGGTATTTTTAGTTGTGTTCAAATTGGTTCTCGCAATTCTCGCAATAAAGAGTGGTTCCTAACAGATCATTCTCCTATATATATATATATATATATATAAGTAGTAATTTAGAAACTAAAAGCTATAAATTAAGTTTTAAGAAGTTTAAAACGAAATTGCTAATACCTTTGAGTTACATGATCAGATGAATCCAACCCTGAGTTATCATCACCCTCGCTCAGTAGCTCATGCAGCTTGATCTTCAAATATATCACAAACACTTCAATTTTTTTAATACAAACATACATTAATTAATTAACTTATAAATTATAACATAAATGCTCACTTTTTTCTGAAGATTGCAATTTTCTTCTTGCAAAGTTTTATGCTGTGCATATAACAGAAAATAGACATGTTATTATATTGTTATCGTTACAAATGCCAGCTACAAAATTATATAGAAAATTCATTCCAAATATAAAAAAGAAATGAAAATGATAGTAAAATAGATTGTTACATTATCATATGAAATGCACAATATATACATGGGCTTGTGTAAATAAATATAAACAGGTGTATATGTAGACTCACATTTCTCTTCAATAAACTTACGTGCTCCGATAAAAGGCGCCACTGTCCAAATTCATTTATTAAATCTTTATTAGGATTACAGGAAAACTTTTACTAACGTTAATAATAACTTAATTAATCATAGCGAAATCGGCTTGGCAGGAAAAACGTACCTTTCTAGAGCGTACACGATCGATCCCCATCCTCAGCTGGCGCTCGAGTTGTTTCAGTTCATTCATCCCTAATGTGGAAAGGTCTTCTCCAGCTAGATGTCTTAAAACAAAACACCAAAAATATCATTATTGAATTTTTGTAAATAGTGCAGTAATAGGATAATAACTTAATTAACATAATGAACTTGTTTAATTTATATTATTATTATTATTATATATTATGTTATTAATACTTGTGTTTTGTTTCCAGTGTGTCTATTGCTTTCTTCATCTCATCCATTTCATTCTTCCACACCTGAACCAAGTCAACAATTTCTTTTCTTAAAAAAGAAAAACATTTTAAGAAAAGATTGTTAAAAGGTAGTTTACCCGAATATATGTTGGGCTTAATTTCAAATTAATCATGGTTATATTTGTGTTTTCTGATATTTTATTTTATTGTTTAGTAAACAAAGGTTGTAGTGACAAATATAAAACAAAATTGTATCAGTTATGAATCTATATACAGGTACTGTACCTCATGATATTATATATATAAAAAATGTGATACCTCGATAGTTCTAACACCATGGCTGTTCATTTTATGCAGACCCTTTTCATTTCTGTATTTCCTGATCGTTCTATCCATGCTGCAACAATATGCCATCAACCAACTTTCATCATATACTGATATACACACACATACTAGAACACTATCTAATTACTATACTTAAAAATTAAGTATATATGCGCATATGATATGTTACTAACATAGTTACCAATTCCCCCATTTAAATTTGTAGTTTTGTACTTTCTTTGTGAGTTGCGTTCAGGGGTGGATATAGCTTGAGACAAGGTGAACTTTAGAAAAATTTAACGTATTTTGATTCCGTTGCCAAAAGAAAATTTTGAAACGTTGCCCCTTGACGTTTTTTCTAGATCCACCGCTGATTGCGCTGCTAGTTTTTTTGGAACAGATGTAAGTTTCATATGGGCATCTCGGAAGCACGGAAACGCCTGGGAGGTACCGTCTCCCGTCCCGTGGACTGCTAGGGGACGGAAACGGCACGGGGACGGCCGGGAAACGTCCCCGACAGGTAGGAAACGGCCAGGAAGCGTGCAGGAGAAGGGGACGGTGTATGGGGACGCGCAGGAAACGTTTCCTGCAAGTTTCCGGTCATAGTTCGACTGAATAGCGTGAAAATAGCGGATTCCGACGACGACTTCTGGCCGGAAACCTGCAATTTCTGCCGGAAACTTGCTGGAGACTTGCTGGAAACTGTGAAGAAGAAGAGCGGCTGCCTTTTTGTGACGGCACCTCCCAGGCGTTTCCATGCTTCCGAGGCGATAACCGGAGAATTTTGGGTGATGTTAGTGTGGGAAGAGGAACTCAGACTCACCCTCGTGTTGTCAACAAGAAAGCTTTATCACGGTATGTAGCCACTAATATAACTTACAAAAAAATTTGTTATATTATATAGATATAATACAATTTTGCTTATAGGGTTAAATAAGTTTATGGGTTTTAACATTTAACCCCTCTATCTTTCATTAGGTTACTTTTAGTCATTAAAACTTGTAAAACTTACATAAAAAGTGTAAAATTAGTTTTTGTATTTTAACATTTAACCCCCCCTATTTTCACTACCTTACATTAGATTATGAAGAAATGGGATTTTTGAGCTTTACATCAATATATAACTATTTTGGGGTTTTGTGTTACATTATCTTTGATATATATTTATTTTTTATATGTTTTTATTCCCGTATCTGTCCCGTCCCCGTTTCTTGAATTTTTTAGTTTTGCCGTTTCCCGTACCCGTCCCCGTACCCGTACCCCGTACCCGTCCCAGTGCATCATAGATGGGCATCTCACGCTTAATACATGTGTAGATCCACCTCTTCGTACACACATACATATCATATATACATACACATATATATAAAGAGATAAATAGAGAGAATGATTACTCATGGCTAGAGAACTGATAAGATTTCCCAGAAGAAGAGAAGACAAGAAGTGCAACCTCAGCTTCACAGAGAATAGATAGCTCAATGGCTTTCTTGAACAAACCATCTCTTCTCTTAGAGAAGGTGACTTGCCTGTTTGTTGGGTCATCTATTCTCTTTAGCTCTACTTTTCCCCTTCCCATTTTGCTTCTTAATTTTGTCTTTCTTCAATCAAGCTCTTATATACATGTACATGTGTATACATACATATACACATATATATATATATATATACACACGCACAATAATAACTTATTATAAATAGTCAAAGTGTAGAACCACTTGTAAATGGATCAATCAGATATGGTGGAAAGAGAAACAATGACGTAACATTGTAAATTTATAAGATAATTGTCTTTATGTATCATAGTTAATTAAACGCATATGTGTTAAGTTATGCCATTCTTGCAATTATTACTTAAAAGGTTATGAATTAAACTATAAGTTAAATTCTTGTCAAATAGGAACATAAATGTTTATGCATACTCGTGATTCTTTTATTTACTTGGTTAAGTCTTCGAGGTCGATGAAATCATAGATGCATATACGTATTTGAGATGTGTTAGTGATTTTAGAGTCCCCGAGGTTATTTTAGTTTAATTGGATTTAATTTAGACCAAAGACAAATGAGAAAACTTTGTTATAAGTTAGGGCCTGTTTGTTTGCATTTGAATGGATTCATTCAGAGCCTATCTCCGAATCGGTTAGAGATATGGGCTACTTGGTTCACGAAACCTTCACCTCTTAATGGAACCATTCAACTCTGAATAGTTCAGCTACTTTTATACGCTGAATGAAATATTTGCCACTCATGCCCCCTGCCCTAACAAAAGAAACGGCCGCTTTCCTCGCTATACAGCGTCGCGTTGACAAAGGAAGAAAAATTCAATCATGCACACGCACAACTGAGAAATGTTATTGAGCGCTCATATGGTGTTTGAAGGCAAGATTCCCAATTCTAAAGCAAATGGCTCCCTTTCCTTTTCCAATACAAAGAGACTTCGTGATTGCTTGTTTCTCCGTGTATAATTTTATAAGGAAATGCAATATTCATGATCAATTATTTATGGACTACGACGAGAACACTTTGTTTTTCGAAATACAATGTGGAGAAAGTAATGGACAATTCGTTCAAGACATAGAATGGGGTTCACAAGGCATTGAGTATATGAATACCTTACGTAACCAGATTGCTAGTCAGCTATGGTCAAATGGTTCAAATTAAAATTGTATGTATAGTATTAAATTCTATTTGGATTATATTATGTTTCTATGAACTTTGAAGAATTTATATGTAACTTGGATTTTCCGTAATGTTTTGTTTTTTTTTAAGTTATTTATCATTCAGTACAGAGCACTAAACAAATAGCTATATTTCATTCAGCATAAAGTCATTCAGAGGGTAAAAATGACATTTTACACAGTCATTCAGAGATACAACCAAACAGCACTTTACTGGTTTAGAGCCTCTTACCCATTCAGACCTCTTATTCATTCAATACTTATTGATTCAGATGTTGGCAAAGAACCCCTTAAAAGGTTTGGAGTAGACACATGTACAAAACCATTCATATTAGTATATTAACTTACAAAACCTTTCAAGATACTACTATATATACCTTCTTGATGATGTAATTGATTATCTAAATTATAACATCTTATTTATCTAATGTTAAACAGTGATATGAACCTAGTGTTTCTTTTTCTTCCATCATACCTTTTCTTGTGTGAAAATGATTTAGTTGGGCACTACATTAGTGGTTTCAGGTGTTCCATTTTACATAAACAGTACAATTGATTCTAACTGATTGTCTCACGCTTGTCATTATTGTTATATATATTTTCACAACACAACTTTTTATGCGATGCAATAAGAATAAAGATTCAAGTATGAATTAACAAATGAATTTATAAACAGTGCTTGATCCAGCCCTATTTTGTGGGTTCATACGAACCCACTCGAATTGGAAAAAAATAGTGAGAACCTTGTATGATTTTAAAAAAGTTAGTGAGAATCTATCAAAACGAACCCACTGAAGAAAGTTTCTGAATCCGCCACTGCTTATAAATTATACGATACATCAAATTTATCTACACGGTTGCCGGTTGGGCTTATATTACTTTAAATCTGTCTCATGATTTTCATGTCGTAAAAATATAAATACATACTCAAAATCTCAACAGTCTACTCTATCGATGTGTAACACTACATATCGTCTGGTGAGTCAATATTGGATCATATATCTTATTTTACAAATTAATTAACAAAAATGTGTAATGCTTTCATAGAGTTTACTCTTGTACGTATAATCATTGAACACCTCCATAAATGCATATATTCTCATAACCATATATTCATTGTGTTAGAAAGGAAAGTCAAACCTCAAGAGCAAATCTCCGCTAATCAACAGCTAATCAACAGCAGCAGCTAATCAACAGCTGGGATGTCCAGCTAATCAGCAGCCAGATCAACAGCCAGACCTTATGCAATTCAATCCTTTCCTTCTTTATGTTACTCTTGTAAAGCTTTTTAAATAACCTGCACTTGTAATCGAAAAATATAACAAAACCAGTTATGAATGAATAGCCTTGTTCGGTAATCCTCTCTGAAACTCTGTTTTAACATGGTATCAGAGCAGGTTATTTAGCTTGCTCATCATCTACCCAAAACACAACCGAGCCACAATCGAGTCACCATGTCCGGAGACGGTAACTCGAGTAGTGATCTCACATTACAACTAGCCAACCTTCTCAAAAATTCCCAGTCAAAAAGCCCCAAAATGTCCGATAGTTTACAGATAAATCTGAAACTAAACGGCCAGAATTATCCCCTATGGACCCGAATGATTCGAGTCGCCATAGGCGGAAAATCAAAAACTCTGCTGCAACATTTAACCACAAATTCCCCAGACCAAAATCATGAAAACTACGAACAATGGGAGCAAGATGACCTGATTGTTTTTTCATGGTTAATTCAAAATATTGAACCTGTTCTTGCGGGTAACCTCACCGAGTTTCCCACAGCGAAATCGCTGTGGGATGCCTTGGTAGTTACATACAGCAGTGGACGGGACAAGCTCCAAACATTTAATCTTCATGTCAAAGCGAATGACATCAAACAGAACAATACTTCTCTCGAAGAATTGTGGATAACCCTCCAAGGCGTATGGGGAGAAATCGACCGCATTGATCCGAATCCGATGACTTGTTCAACGGATATTCAAACATACTCCAGAATCCGAACAGAGCAGAAACTCTTCCAGTTCTTAAATGCCCTTGATCGGAAGTATGACCCTATAAAAAGGGAAATACTCCGGTCAGAACCTCTTCCGACTGCAGAAGCCGCGTATGCCACTGTTCGCAAGGAGGCCGCTCACCAAAAACTTCTCGGAACACCTCTCAATGACGCACAGGGCATCGCAGCCGGTCTAATAGCCGCAGAAATAGAAGGAACAGGACTTGCATCGAAAGGGCTCCGACGGTTTGACGGAAGAAGAACTGGATCAGTAAACAGAGATGACAAAACTCATCTCAAATGCGACCACTGTGGCATGACTAAGCATACAAAGGAACAATGTTTCAGACTCGTCGGATATCCCGATTGGTGGTCTGACAAGAAGGGCACAAAGGCCACTGCTCACGAGAAAGGCAGATCACCCAGCACCGGCAACCGAGAGGTTCCAGGAGATGGAAGCCGGAGTCGGGTGGGTTTCGGCGGAATAGCCAACGCAACAGGCGAAGGGGATGAAGGTGAAGGGTTAGGTAATGGCGGTGGTAATGAAGGAGAAGGTAACCGGGTTGGTTTTGGGGCGGATAACATAAATCCATGGGTTTATAACCCAGAATTGGATATGTCACATTTGGTCCCTAGAAATAGTGGGAATGCTAATATGGCCCAAAACTATCATGAAAAACAAAAACGATGGATATTCGATTGTGGTGCAACCGACACAATGACTTATGAGTCATCGGATATTATCTCAACAACAAAACCAATAAAAACACATATTCAAACGGCAAACGGAGGGATAATGGATGTAAAATCGGGAGGGACAATTGAGATTTCACCCACAATAAAAATCTCTAATTGTCTTTATGTTCCCTCGTTGTCACATAAACTGCTTTCCATTAGCCACGTCACTAAAGAACTCAACTGTACTGTTCTAATGTACCCTACGTTTTGCATTTTACAGGATATCAGGACGGGAGCGATCATTGGGCGTGGCACTGAAAGTCAAGGGTTATATTATGTGGACGAAGTAACTCAAAATGGTGCTGTGATGTTAACTCATGGTACATCGGAACGAGAAGCATGGTTGTGGCACCAAAGATTAGGTCATCCCTCTACAAGTTATTTACATATTTTATTTCCAAAACTATTTCCAGTTAATTCCTTGTCAAATTGTGAAACATGCGTTTTAGCAAAGAGCCACAGGAAAACTCTTAAACCAAATAACACTAAGGTTACTTTACCATTTTCATTAATCCATTCTGATGTGTGGGGTCCTGCCCCCGTTCTTGGGGGGCAAAACCTTCGCTACTTTGTGATGTTCGTTGATGATTGTACCCGAATGACCTGGGTTTATTTTTTAAAACACAAATCCGAAGTCTTTGAAAAATTCACTATGTTTTACGCCATGATCCAAACCCAATGTCAAACAAACATCCAAATCTTCCGATCCGATAATGGCGGTGAGTTTGTAAATACCTCCTTTAAATTGTTTTTTCAAAACAAAGGAATAATCCACCAAACCACATGCCCAAACACCCCAGAACAAAACGGTGTCGCTGAAAGGAAAAATCGCATTTTGCTGGAAATGACACGAGCCCTCCTAATTGAATCCCAGGTCCCGAAACATTTTTGGCCTGAAGCCCTTGCTACTGCCACCTATCTTCTCAACCGACTCCCAACAAAAATCCTAAAACTTAACACTCCGTTACACACCCTTTCAAGTTTTTTCAAACTTCCCTCTGTCCTTACCCTTCAACCACGAATCTTTGATGTACCGCTTTTGTTCACATACCTAAATCAGATCGAACCAAACTTGACCCTTGTGCTGAAAAATGTGTCTTTGTTGGGTATGGAATGAATCAAAAAGGATACAGATGTTATAATCCAAAGACACGTCATATGTTCACCATAATAAACTGTGACTTTCTTGGAACCGAGTATTACTATTCCCAACTCAGTGGTCAGGGGGAGAAGGAATGTTCAGACACACTAAGTTGGTTGAAATATGTTCCCTATGTACCAACTACAGAGTCACCAGAAGTCACTTTCAGTGCCACTGAAGGCCCTAATGTTCCTCCTAACCTGGTATCCGAGGTAAGTAATACTCACTCTATTCAGTCTGGTGATACTTCTAACCATGCAACTGCCACAGAACAAGCTGAAAGTTTACAGGCAGATGAACCCATACAAGAAGAATCCACACAAGAAGAAACACCGTCAAGATATGTATTACCCCCTAGAACAAACAGAGGGGTTCCTCCGAAACGGTATTCTCCTGGAAAAGAGCCAAGGAAGTCTAGTTATCCTATAGCTAATGTAGCTAATGGAAATCTCACTAAGGAAGCCAAAGCGTTTATCTCATCTGTTTACTCTGAGGAAACTCCTACAAACGTAGATCAAGCCTTAAAGTCTAAACATTGGAAGGAAGCAATGAAAACAGAAATGGAAGCCTTAATCAAGAACAACACTTGGGAAAAGTGTACTCTTCCATCGGGAAAGAAATCCGTAGGGTGTCGTTGGGTCTATACGATTAAGTATAAACCAGACGGTACAATTGAGAGATACAAAGCTCGACTGGTAGCAAAAGGGTATACCCAGACACATGGGATTGATTACGCTGAAACGTTTTCCCCAGTTGCAAAAATGAACACAATTAGGGTTCTTTTTTCGATAGCCGCAAATGAAGGGTGGCCACTTCAACAGTTTGATGTAAAAAATGCATTCCTGCACGGGGATCTAGAGGAAGAGGTATTTATGGATGCTCCTCCAGGATTCACAAAAGATTTCAAATCCGGGGAAGTTTGCCGTCTGAAGAAATCTCTGTATGGTTTGAAGCAATCTCCCCGAGCTTGGTTTGGCAGATTTACTGTAGCTATGAAAAAATTTGGATATAAACAAAGTAATGCCGATCACACTTTGTTTCTCAAAAAAAGAGGAAAATTCGTAACCTGCCTAATTATCTATGTAGATGATATGATTATTACAGGGAACGATAAAGAAGAAATGGGAAAACTAAAAGAAAACTTGTTTGCCGAATTTGAAATGAAAGATTTAGGAAGGCTAAAGTACTTCCTCGGAATTGAAGTACTAAGGTCAAAACAAGGAATTTTCATGAGTCAGAAAAAGTATGTCTTAGACTTGCTGGCAGAGATTGGAATGATAGATTGCAAACCAGCAGACACTCCTATGAGTGTAAACCAAAAGCTATATATGGAGGAAGGAGCAAAATTAGCAAATAAAGAAAGATATCAACGGCTGGTGGGAAAACTAATATATCTCTCACATACTCGCCCAGACATTGCATATGCTGTAGGGGTGGTAAGTCAGTTCATGCACCAACCTCAAGAGTCCATATGGAAGCAGTTTGGAGAATTATTAGATATCTCAAAGGAACAGTGGGTCATGGAGTCCTGTTTCAATCACATGGACACCTAAATATTCAAATCTATACTGATGCTGACTGGGCAGGAGATAAGGGAAGCCGGAGGTCAACAGCAGGGTACTTTGCTCTAGTTGGTGGGAATCTTGTCACTTGGAGAAGTAAAAAACAAAAGGTGGTTGCTCTCTCAAGTGCAGAGGCTGAATTTAGAGGTATAGCTCGAGGTCTAACAGAAGCCATATGGATGCGAAGACTCTTAGCTGAGATTGGCTTTCCTTCAAGAGAAACGAGCAAGATTATGTGTGATAATAAAGCTGCAATTCAGATTTCAGAAAATCCAGTACAACATGATCGAACTAAACACGTAGAAGTTGATAGGAACTTCATCAAAGAAAAATTAGAAGATGGTACAATTGAACTACCGTTTGTTCGATCAAAAGATCAGTTAGCAGACATACTAACAAAGGCTGTCAGTGGGAGAGTCTTAGGCGAATGCTTAGACAAGTTGTGTATTGGAAACCCCACTACTCAACTTGAGGGGGAGTGTTAGAAAGGAAAGTCAAACCTCAAGAGCAAATCTCCGCTAATCAACAGCTAATCAACAGCAGCAGCTAATCAACAGCTGGGATGTCCAGCTAATCAGCAGCCAGATCAACAGCCAGACCTTATGCAATTCAATCCTTTCCTTCTTTATGTTACTCTTGTAAAGCTTTTTAAATAACCTGCACTTGTAATCGAAAAATATAATAAAACCAGTTATGAATGAATAGCCTTGTTCGGTAATCCTCTCTGAAACTCTGTTTTAACACATTGTGTTATGACATATAAGATAAAAAGATAATGGAAAACAAATAGATGTTGTTTGTAGTTGTATAAATCAAGGGGACATAATTGTAGTTCATCTTGGAGCATAAGATGCTTATGTGGGTCATAAATCGTGTCATCCAGATAGCTAAGCTCATAACCTAGGAATATCCTAAGACTGATGAAGTATGGTTTACAATACATCCTGCTACATAGGAACACATCCTCCCATGATCAAGAATATCTCTAGTACTAGGTTGATTTTACTCTCTTTAAATGTACAGACGCGTCCAATTCTCTTTTGTTAGATGGGCCCATATGTTCCCCACGTGTCAACCTCTCATTTGTTCCCTTTTCAATGGCCAATTAGAGACTTCACCTGGTTTAGTAAAACTCCAGCCACTATTCCTTTACATAAAGCTTAACGGATTAGAGGTGATTATTATTTCTTTGTTTGACAATCAAGCTCAAGTGACGTTACAAACTTTATCTTTATGGTCTTACTATACTCCAACCAACGAAGGCGTCAATCTTACCTCATAAATTATGGTGGTATCGTCATATAGGCGTTCGGTAAGCTTAATTTATCTCTTGGTGGATCTGTTTTGATGTGAGTGAACTGAGGTTATCGCGATTCAACCTTTTATGGTACTGAAAAATGTGTTTCTATCACTAGATCTCTCTAAACAAGCGCAAGCTCATCGCCAAATGTCTCTTCTATTACGAAGACCACCTGGGCGCGAGGCTTATCCAGGGGATGTTTTTTATTTACATTCACGCCTTTTGGAAAGAGCTGCTAAATTAAGTTCTCTTTTAGGTGAAGGAAGTATGACCGCTTTACCAATAGTTGAAGCCCAATCGGGAGACGTTTCGGCTTATATTCCTACGAGTGTAATTTCGATTACTGATGGACAAATATTCTTATCTGCCGATCTATTCAATGCTGGAATCCGACCCGCCATTAATGTGGGTATCTCAGTTTCTAGAGTAGGGTCTGCAGCTCAAATCAAAGCTATGAAACAAGTAGCCGGTAAATTAAATTGGATTTGGCACAATTTGCTTCTGATCTCGATAAAGCTACTCATAATCAATTAGCAAGAGGTCAACGATGTGTGTGGAAATAACTTTGATGCTATGACGGTGATGCAAGTGTTTACCACTCTTAACTCACGATATTGTCTTGCCTTTCTTACGATTGTCTAATTAATATTGGTTATGTACTGTCAATGTGAGGCTAGCCCAATTGGTAGAGGCATATACTCCTTAGAAGGAGGCCCCTAACTCAAAAACCTAGGCAATAAAGTAGTTTAAAACTATGGGTGTAGAGTACGAGTAACATTTGTCGTTAAAAGATATCGGTTATATATGGTAGGATAAGCGTGTCCTGTTAGTGTTACATTTTCTAATTAGTGAAACTTATATACGATGTTTTTTGTTGTACATAAAAGACTAAAGAAAATGCTTGTAAATACAAATAGTTGATAAAATCACGGGGGAAGATAAGCAAAATTGAATATATCATCAAACAAAAAGGAGACACGTCAAGCATAACTTATTGAAAATAAATAAAGAGATAGGCGAAAGTGGGCCAATTATGTAAGAATAGATTACTGATTACATTTGCATGAAACAGACAAGTAACGTTATATCGGACATGATCAACTTAGTGGGTTGACCTTAACACTAATGGTGGGCCCACTGAGTTTAGACGGCCCAATAGTGATAGCATCACGGTTAGAGATGGGCATAATCGGTTCCTTTTTATACCCGGAACCGGTTCCTAACCGGACCCGGTTCCTGAATGTGTGTCAATGGAACCGGTTCTTGTTGTAACCAGGTCCGGTTCCTACCCGGGTTTTAACCATTAAAACTAGAACCGAGTGTACCCGGTTCGGGTCGGGTTGGAACCGGTTCCAATTTCTTAGAAGAACCGGTTCCTAATGTTACAATTAAATGGAAAAGACTGCAAAGACTATTAGAAACCTATTCATTCGCTCAATTCAATGAAAAAAACTGCAAAAGTATTAGAAACCGATTGTAAATTCCTTGCCTTCTTGCCTCCTTGCATCCCAATATCAATAACTTACACTTTCAAACTTCCACAATTAAAATGGCGTGCAACGACGAGGTTGTGATGGTTTATATCTTGTAGGTGTAAGTTAACGGTAGAGATGGGCATATCGGGTTTTTTTGTCCTACCCGGAACCGGTTCCGGGTAGGAACCGGGTTCCGGGTACGCACCGGGTCCGGGTAGGAACCGGGTACGAACCGATTTTATTTATAAAATGTGGAATCGGGTTGGAACCACCGGGTTTTTTGAACCTGGAACCGGTTCTACTATTAGCCGGGTAGGAACCGAAACCGGTTCCAGGTCGGTTCCACCGGGTCGGGTTTGGAACCGGTTATTATGCCCATCTCTAATCACGGTATCACTCGTATGGAGTTTGATGGTTGCTTTGGAAAATCTTCACTACCTTTATTTTGTTCTAAATAAAATTATCTTGTTTATTTTTGTCTTCAACCTGATCTACACTATTTTAATAACGTTTTTAAGTTCTTAAACAACACAAATAATAATAATAATAAAATTATCAATGGCTTTTAGAAACTTATAAAATAAATTATAAAAGAAGTAAAGTATAACTTGTATGATCTTCAGAATTATAAAAATAGGATTAGTGGAATATGAGCTTTGCACATCGTACGCTATTACACCCTCAACACCAACATGACCGGCTGTTATGATTACACGAACTTATGGTCTTGTAGAATAACTCAAAACTCAAGACAAAAATATATTTAATATATTATCATTGAATTTTGAGTGGGGGTGCTAGCCATGTCATATTTGTGGGTTGGTGGGTCTAACCCGACATGAACCAATATTTTTGACAAGGACCTGAAAATTTTGTCAGACATATGAGCACAAACACGATATGAATATTTACTGGTTAACACAAACACGACCTCTTTAACTCATATTTCATATTTACTGGTTAACACAAACACGACCTCTTTAACTCATATTTCATATTTACTGTTATTTTAATATTAATACTTTAGTATTACCATTTTACAACTATAGTTACGAATATATATAAAATATTTACGTTTTACTTATAAAACTTATGTCAAGTTTTTTATTAGATTGTGGCATAAAGTACAGATAAAAACCTTAATCCTTTTACGATGGTCAATTGTGTTATCCACTTAAACTCGACCGTTAATTTTGTTACGGTATTATACATAGGGTCATCAATCAAAGTAATACGATGCCACTCGATTGTGAATACAAAGATAAACCACAAAAATAAAGTTTTTGACGGTTTTGAATGGTTTAATAATGATGAATTATCTATTTTGTTCGCACTAATATTAGCCATTATTGTACCCTCATGGTGAACAGTATTCGGTGACGACATATCTGTTAAACAATTCTTTTAACCATGTTAATGAAAATGGTGATTAAATTGATTTTGTTAATATGATATTGATGAAATTTGTTTGGTTTAAATCCAATAATCTGTTATAAAACAATGGCCTAATAGCAACCAATATATGATATATGTAGACAAGAATTATAGAGATTATATAGAGAAAAGATAGAAAGAAGAATTGAAGAACTCATCCTTATTGATATGAAGTATGAACTACATATGCTTCTATTTATAGGCTTACAAAGATGGGAGTTAAGTACTTAGAGAGTCACCACATTATGAAGACATATGAGTTAAGTACTTGGAGAGTCACCACATTATGAAGACATGTGGATAGTCACACATTAAGATAATAATAATTCATAATACTCCCCCTTGACTATCCGCGTGACAAACTAATATATCATTCTTATAATACGCTTGGTGATATTGCCTCATTAAAAACCTTGTCAGGAAAACCCAGTTGGATAAAACCATAGCTAAGGGAAAAATAGTGCAGCGCGTATTATTCTCCCCCTGATGATTTAAGCTCCTTGAGTCGACGCATCCCAATCCCATGAACCAAAATTTCTTGAATGTAGATGTCGAAAGTGATTTAGTAAACAAGTCTGCCAAATTGTCGCTAGAACGAATTTGTTGGACAATAATATCTCCATTCTTATGCAAATCATGTGTGAAAAAAAACTTTGGTAAAATGTGCTTCGTTCTGTCTCCTTTGATGTATCCTTCCTTAAGTTGAGCAATGCATGTTGCGTTGTCTTCATGTAAAATTGTTGGTCCCTCATCTCTCATAGAAATGCCACAAGACCTACAAATGTGTTGTATTACATTCCTTAACCAAACACATTCTCGGCTGGCTTTGTGAATCGCCAATATTTCAGCATGATTGGATGTGGCTGTGGTTGTTTGCTTTACAGAACGCCATGAAATAGCAGTACCTCCACTTGTGAATAAATATCCAGTTTGAGATTTTCTAGTGTGAGGATCAGACAAATACCCTGCATCAGCAAAACCAACCAAGCTTGTTGTCGATTGATTAGTAAAATACAAACCCATATCGTTGGTACCTTGAAGGTATCGAAATATTTGTTTTACCCCATTCCAATGCCTCATTGTTGGGCATGAACTATATCTTGCCAATAAATTTAAAGAAAATGATATATCTGGTCGTGTATGACTAGCAAGAAACATTAGTGCACCAATTGCACTTAAATATGGTACTTCTGGACCAAGAATTTCCTCTCCATCATTCGGAGGTCGGAATGGGTCTTTCTCGACATCAAGAGATCTTACAACCATTGGAGTACTCAATGGATGTGATTTTTCCTTATAGAACCTTTTGAGTGACTTTTGTATGTAGTTTTGTTGATGCACAAGGATTTCACCCTTAAGATGTTCGAGTTGTAACCCGAGACAAAATTTTGTTTTGCCAAGGTCTTTCATTTCAAAAAATTTTTTCAAATATTCAACCGCCTTTTGGAAGCTCCCTTGAAGTTCCAATTATATTCAGGTCATCAACGTATACAGCAATTATAACGTATTCAGATTCTGACCTTTTTATAAAGATACATGTGTATATTGAATCATTTTTATAACCTTATTTCAACAAATATTCACTAAGGCGATTATACCACATACGCCCAGATTGTTTTAGCCCATATAATGATTTGTTTAATTTAATTGAAAGATGTTCTCGAGAACTAGATGTACATGAGTTTGGCAATTTGAATCCTTCAGGTAGTTTCATGTAAATATCAGTATCAAGTGAGCCATGGAGGTAGGCTGTCACAACATCCATTAGACGCAAGTCAATCCCTTCTTGTATTACCAGACTAACAAGATAACGAAAAGTTGTCACATCCATCACCGGAGAATATGTATCCTCATAATCAATCCCAGGTCTTTGCGAAAATCCTTGTGCTACTAATCTTGCCTTGTATAGTACGATTTCATTTTTCTCATTACGTTTTCGCCCAAAGACCCACTTATGTCCGATTGGCTTTACACCTTCAGGTATAGGGACTACTGGTCCAAAAACTTCTCGTTTATTGAGGGAATCTAATTCTGCCTTAATTGCGTCTTTCAGTTTGGCCAATCATTTCTTTTTTTACATTCCTCAATAGATTTTGGTTCTTGATCCTCATTATTTTCCATTACTTCTAGCGCTACGTTATATGAAAAACTGTCATCGACGTCGATTTCATTTCGGTTCCATACCTTTCTAGACATGATATAATTTATTGAGATCTCTTAGTTTTCAGGTACCTGAGGTTCTTCCGGGACCATCATGTCTAGTGTCTCTTCAGGAGACTCTTTTCTTGGCATTATCATTACCTCGAATTGACCATCTCCATTATTTGCTCCTTTTTTCTTTCGAGGATTTTATCTTTAGAATCGATTGGTCTACCACGCCTGAGGCGTGCATTAGACTCATTTCCAACATGTGGTTGTCCTTCTGGGACACTTATTTTTACTGGAGCATTAGCAGCTGGTATGTGTGACTTAGTCACTCTCTTTGGGTCAGTGAATGCGTCTGGTAATTGATTTGCTAATCTTTGTAAATGAATTATCCTTTGAACTTCTAGTTCACACTGTTTAGTTCGAGGATCAAGATGGGATAATGATAATTCATTCCAACTCATATTATTATTTTTCAGCTGCTTTTCATCTCCCCCTAATGTTGGGAATGTTGTTTCAACAAAATGATAATCACCAAATCGAGCCGTAAATAAATCACCTGTTGATGGCTCTAAATACTTAATGATTGATGGTGATTCATACCCAACATATATTCCTAATCTCCTTTGAGGTCCCATCTTTGTGCGTTGTAGTGGAGCGATAGGAACATATACGACACAACCGAAAATCCTTAGATGGGAAATATTTGGTTCCTGACAAAAAACCAACTTTAATGGGGAGGAAGTGTGGTAACTCGTTGGCCTGATGCGAATTAGTATTGTTGCATGTAAAATTGCATGCCCCCAAGCAGATGTTGGTAGTTTTGATTTCATAATCATTGGTCTTGCAATCATTTGAAGTCGCTTGATAAGCGATTCAGCAAGTCCATTTTGTGTATGTACATGAGGTACAGGATGCTCTACACTTATGCCAATAGACATGCAGTAATCATTGAAGGTTTGGGATGTAAATTCACAAGCATTGTCCATGTCACACCCCGACCCGCAGCGGAAATAAGAGTCGGGGCATAATTGGGTTATCACCAAAGCACATGACATTTACTATTATGTTTCATAATTAATAAAGTCAAAGTTACATTTTCAAGCATCCAAACATGTTCATTTAATACAAAGGAAATAAACAAACATAACAATCCCAATACTAAATCGTTTTATTCTTCTAATCCAGGTCCTATGTGTTCCTAGCTGCTGCTGGTTCACCTGTATCATGTGTAAAATGGGGTTTTTGGGTCAACATAAGTTGGCGAGTGAACCTTATTAGATAAACATTTGATAATGATTTTATGGTTAGTTTATCAATGAAATATTGTGCATAATCATAAAAGAGAAAATGTAAGTAATCAAGCATTGGCAAATAGCAGTTACAATAACACTTGATAGCATACATGAACATACCAATATCATATGATAACTAACATAAATGAACTGTGCGATCAAGGCTCAATCAAACGGAGCCGATCGTATTGCATGTACTGAAATGTAAATTGAACTGTGCGATCAAGGCTCAATCAAACGGAGCCGATCGTATTACATGTACTGAAATGTAAAATGAACTGTGCGATCAAGGCTCAATCATACGGAGCCGATCGTATTGCATGTACTGAAATGTAAAATGAACTGTGCGATCAAGGCTCAATCAAACGGAGCCGATCGTTGCGGGCACGCCAGGTTCAACCGCATAATAAAATGGGGAACAGGCTCAAACCTCACGAATGGGGAGCGGCGGCCTCGGCAATTTCATGTATTGAAATAATAATTTGCATCCAATAATAACTACTTAACAGCAACAAACTAAATACACATGTCATGATATGATGTATGCACAATAGTTTAGTTATAATATGTATATAAACAAAGACACATGATACACCCCAAAAACGTGATTAAAACGGGGAATTTGAAAGGTTCACTCACATTGGGTGCGTTGAATTGGAGATGGTGAGATGCGCACGATTTAGATGAGCGGATCGACGAGGAATACTAACCTAAATAATAATGGAAAAATATATTAGATGGATGGATTTTATTAAGGATTTTAATGAAATTTTTAGATATATTTTTGTGAGTTTATGGCTATTTTCTATCTTTAAAAATGTTATTTTTAAGTATTTTTAATTGATTTTTAAATTAAATTAAATAAATAAAAATATAAAAAAATATTATTTTTTTAAGTGTTGACCGTTGACCGTTGACCGGTTCGGTCAACGCATAATTCTGCGCCGGGTGGGATTCGAACCGGCGACCTTCCGTTTGCGTGCACGTAGCTCTACCAACTGAGCTACGTGTCTAACCCGTTATAAACTCGTTTTTAATTATATTTATACACTTATTTGAATTAACCGAAAATTCCTTTATTTGCAAAAACGTTTTAAATCAATTGGACCGGTGCTCGTGACGAGATTCGAACGCGCGACGTGAAGTTCATGATGCACACAGTCCACCGCTGGACTGTGTGTCTAACCCGGTTATATTCTTGGTTTTTATTATACTTAACAACTATCTGTTTTAACCCGGTTTAGTTCTTGATAAAAAAGGCAGGTTATTACACAAGGCGTGCGTGCAGCAAGGATCGAACTCGGGACGTGTGTGTGAAATTTGCACACAGTCCACCGCTGGACTGTGTGTCTAACCCGTTTAAAATACCGTTTTTAATTAATCCTATGTTCGGTTATGACTTCATCTTCTTCGCCGATTTACACAGATATCATAATTCGACTGGTTAGGATTGATTTGTGATTTATACAATTCTCAGACATTAACAGTAATTCAAAAGTAAAGAATGGAGAGAGTTTAAGGAACAGAATATACCGATTGATGTTATTCACAGAAATCCGGCGGAGGTTCGTCGGTATTGGAAATGAACTCCGGCTGTTGAAACCAATTAACAGCGTTGATCGATTATTCATAAAGTTGAGTCACTTAAACAAGGTTTAAAAGATGTTTAGGATATCATACCAGTTCACAGTGTGATTCCGACAGTCTCAGAAACTTTCCGGCGAAGATAAGATTTTCGATAAACGTTGACTAGGATCGATTCTGATGATGGAGTTGTGTTAGAGACTGATTAATCACATGTTTTAAACAGAAAGAGTCGGAGGAATTACCGTGAGAATGTGAGTCCCGGTTTTCCGGTGACTTGCAGAAATTTTCCGGCGAACTGATTCAGAAGATCTTATGGTTCAAAAATGCGACGAAAATGAAATTGAGTATTGTTGTGATAGTTCTGAATCGTGCAAATGATCTGGAGCTTGAATTAAATCAGAACTTGATGAATTTTCGGTTTCAAAAGCCGAAAATGATAAAACTTAAAGTTTAAATCAATTTTAACTTGATTAGAAACCGTAATACATCGGTTATAACTGAAATTGTGAGGTAAACAATCGATTTGACGATTGGTTTGCCGATTACCGGTTTTCAGATGGTATCATCGGTTAAACTGAGTTTGTGTATAAGTTTCTTTTGTTTTTCTAGAGTTAACAGAAAACACATTGTGGCGGAGCGGTTTAGGGAATGGTTGTTAAGTCTTTGTAGCGACTCAGCTGACCCGGGTTCGAGTCCCGGCAGCTTCAAATATTTTTTATTTGTTTTATTTTAACTTTTTATCAAATATAATTTTTATAGTTTAGTTTATTTATTAATTTTGTATCGTTTTAACTCAATATAATCATAAATAATTAATGCAACTTTTATAACTTGGTACAAGATTACAAAACGGAGCGGGTTTTGGAGACCCGATTTTTACAAATGTTACAGTCCAACCGAATTTTCTTTATGGGATAATCTGGAAAATGTGCTCTTAGCCTTATTAATTAAGCAAGTAGTCGTGCAAATGCCATATTGCGACTTGATAGTAAACTCACATGTGACCATCTAGTTGATGCATCAATTAAGACCATAAAGTATCTAAATGGTTCACTAGGAGGGTGTATAGGCCCACATATATCCCCATGTATTCTGTCTAAAAAACTCAAGGATTCTGTCCATACCTTAACTGGTGATGGGCGAGTGATTAACTTCCCTTTTGAGCATGCAACACATATAATATCCTTAGATTGAAGAATCTTTTGGTTTTTCAAAGAATGACCACATGAATTTTCTATAATTTTTCGCATCATTATTGATCCGGGATGGCCTAACCGGTCATGCCAAATTATAAAATTTTCTCGATCCATAAACTTATGGTTTATGATTGCATTTGATTCAACTGCATCAATTTTCGTAGAATACAAACCAGATGAAAATGCGGGTAACTTCTCTAATATATGCCCTTTACCCGAAATCATACTTGTGATTTGAAGGTACTCATCATGTCCCTCACTTGTAGTCTCAATATGATATCCATTTAGACGGATATCTTTAAAGCTTATTAGATTTCTTTGAGATAGTGGGGAAAATAATGCTTTGTTAATTTTGAGCAAAGTTCCACTTTGTAGAACTACATAAGCTTCTCCAAAGCCTTCTATCAATTTTGTTTTACCGGATATAGTAACAACGCTTGTTTCTTTCATTATTAAACTAGAGAAATAATTCTTTTTCTTTAGAATCGTATGCGTAGTAGCACTGTCTATTAGACATACATCTCCACCACTAATAGGACGTTTAGTTGAACACTCCATATGTTTCAAAAAAACAAAATTTCATAAATATAGTTCATACATAACAAATCCCATAAAATGTCTAGATAAAACATTAAGGAAATAACATAATTGTAAATATAATCATTCACGCGTAAGGAAAATTGCAAGCATCCAACTGGTTGGTATCAGCCATGATATCACCAGAATCCAATTTTGCTTGCTCGATAAGGAAATCAACATAATCCAGATTAGTTGCATTAGTAAGGTCCTTTTCACCACTTGGGACATCGACATTTCCATATTCATATGTGAAATGTTTATTCTCTTTTTTCTTTTATAGATTGTTTGTAAAGCTCTACCAAGTGTCTGGCTGTACGACATGTACCAGCCCAGTGGTTGTTACTTCCACATCGATAGCATGCATTCGATGGGGTTCCTTTTTTCTTTTTACCTTTTCCATCATTGGATTTCTTTTGATAATCATGCAACTTCTGGTGGGTTCCTTTGTTTTTAAATTGAACACCATGATAATTCCCCCGACCATATCCACGTCCACGTCCACGACATGACCACGACCTGACCATGACCACGCCCACGTCGATAGCCACGACCACATCTGTGACTTCCACTTTGGTCATTATATGTTGTCACATTCACTTCAGGGAATGTAGTTGTACCAACCGGACGAGTTTCATGGTTTTTCATTAGTAGCTCATTATTTTGCTCAGCCACAAGCAAACATGATATTAAGTCATTGTATTTGGTGAAGCCCCTTTCACGATATTAGTGTTGCAAGACAATGTTTGAGCGTGAAAGGTGGAGAATGTTTTTTCCAACATCTCATTATCAGTAATATTTTCACCACATAAAATCAATTGTGATGTGATTCTAAACATTGCCGAGTTATACTCATTTATAGAGCTTAAATCTTGCAACCTTAAATTGAGCCATTCATAACGAGCTCTTGTAATATTACTGTTTTCTGATGGTCATACATTTCTTTCAAATTAGCCCACAGGACGAGTGGATCTTTGATAGTGAGATATTCATTTTTCAAGGACTCATGAATATGGTGGCGTAAGAAAATCATTGCCTTTGCTTTATCTTGGGGTTTTTTGTTTTATTTTCGGCTTTAATTGTTTCCCGAAGGTTATTGGCATTTAGATGGATTTCAGCATCCAAAGCCCATGACAAATAATTTTTTCCAGTGATGTCCAAAGCCATAAACTCAAGCTTTGCAAGATTCGACATAGCTAACTATATTAAAGAATACGCATGAATTAATGCATGTTATTATAATCAAATAAAATTCAGTAACCATTATTGACTATAAAATAAAACAAGACTAACAAAAAATAATAATGTATTAAGTCATTACCAATTAAGTTTGTTTACATATATCTGTATATGATATAGCCATGCATATAAAGATATTAGGTTAGTTAATAGATGGAAGAAGCCAATAATTTAAAATAAATATACCTTTTACTTCGTTCAAAATTCCCCCTCTTAATTATTATTATGCTAAACAACGATATACTAATGTCGCATTGTGATAATATAATAAACTACATCTAGTTTATAGATTAATAAACAAGTAATACAATCTGGTAATTAATGAAAATGTAACCAGTAATGTAATACTAAATTATATTACAAGTGTTTTTGTTTTATTTATTTAATTATTTTTGTACGTTTTACAAACTTAAATAAATGCAAACAAATAAATATGTTAATTACATGACTTAATATAATTAGTTCTATAAGCTTCACAAAACTCATCAAGTTATAAACAATCATTTATCATATCTTAATTTTGTCCCATCATAATTGGCATAAAAGGAATTTTAACAAATATAATCAAGGAAAATATGATAAAGGAAAATATGTGTTTTTAACTATATATTTCTATGAAAACTCTTAGAATTCATTAAAAACAAAACTTTTGATTGTGAAAAATGGAATAAAGATCTATGGCTTAACATTAAAAGAAAATAGAAAACTATTTTCACCCCTCATTGTTTAGATTAAACAAAAATATATAACCAATAATATCATAATGGTCCTTTGAACAAAACATTGTATGAATTGCAATATACGTTTAAGAAAATGAAGAACAATGAAAGTTAATATACCTTGTAATAATACGATCTAACTCCAAAAGCAAGTCTTGCTGATAACGTGTTATAAAACAACGGCCTAATAGCAACCAATATATGATATATGTAGACAAGAATTATAAAGATTATATAGAGAAAAGATAGAAAGAAGAATTGAAGAACTCATTCTTATTGATATGAAGTATGAACTACATATGCCTCTATTTATAGGCTTACAAAGATGGGAGTTAAGTACTTAGAGAGTCATCACATTATGAAGACATATGAGTTAAGTACTTGAGAGTCACCACATTAAGAAGACATGTGAATAGTCACACATTAAGATAATAATAATTCATAATATAATCGAATTAGTTTACATTAGTTTCCTTTTTTGGGTTTACAATGTCTTATTTGGTTGAAACCCATTAAGACCCAACATAAAAAATAATTGAAGCCCAACAATCTTTTTTTTTTCCTACAACAAACAAGATTCATCTTCTAAACCTGAATTCAGTATGCTCAACCCATACTTACAAAGAAGATTGATAATTAGAAGGTTATGAGTTCAAGTCTAAAAAAGTAAAAAAAAAAAAAAACAAGAATGATACAAAGTCCATCAAAGCAAAAGTTGAATATTACACGTCATCATTTTTACAAGAGTGAAGATACTTGTAAACATAAGTTGCAAGTGAAACAAGAATAAAACAAAGTCCAAAACAAAAGCTATAATTTTACATGTAATAACCTATTAATTTAGATTTGTAAAAATAAAATACAAATAATTCTTAACATATAAAATTGATTTAATATACAATGTCAAAGAAGCTTTTTAAAAAAAAAATCCTTACTATTTAAGAATGATGTTTAATTGCAAAATGTAAAAAAAAAATCATGATTTTACAGTAGTATAGTAATTATTGTAGGGTAATAATAATTACTCTACAATTTTGTAGAGTAAGTAATTACTCTATTGGTGTAAAATCATGTTTTTTTTTGTTCTAAGACTAAAATACGTGCTTAATAAACAGGGAAAAAAATTTCAAAAAAAAAATCCTTCATTACTTCTTACTTTAAGGGTATTTTTGTATGTTAAGACCCATTTGTACAATAACTTAACCCTAACTTAGATAATTACTAAATTGGAAGAATAAATGAAAGTTGACAAACTTTACAAAGACAAAAAATAGTATAAGTGACTAGTTAAACATATGAAAAACCTAGTTAGATTGTTCAGTGTGGGGCAACACCCTAGCCACCTCAGTTGGTGTCGCCTCCAACACCAGCCCTCATCCGCCATGGAAGGGCGCTATGGTTGCCCCCGTCATGCAGCTAGCGGCGCTAAAAGGGAGAGGGTGGGGAACCACTTTCAAACAACCAATCATTTTTTTCTAGTTTCTATTTTCTTTTTTTTATATAGTTAAAAGGGCTTTATTCCACACCATGTAAGTTAACTATAAAGTTGATCGCTTACGTGGCGTGGGCTCTATCCTACACCATATAACCTCATTATTCTTTCTTTAAAGTAACCCATTTTAGTTAAATCCAAAATATGTTTACTTTAAAAAGGAGAAATATGCAATGTCAATTTAGAAGACCTGTGAAGATGACGAGTGGTACACAAGTTATACAAAGTTTTATTGAATAAAAATATGAGATTTTCAACGTAATATCCATATAAACAACATCAAAGGCAAGTTAAGCAGCAAAAGAGGAAAAAAAAGGTAGTCAGTTGATGTCTGCCATGTGTCTCATGCTACTATTCTCAACCTTTTGTTGTTTTTAATAGATTGATAATGATAATTACGGAAGAGAAAAATGATTGGTATGGATCGAAATAACAATGAGGGATATGTAAAAGAGTATGCAACCTGCTTTGGCGATTGAAATTGCATAAGATTAAGATTGTAAATACCATTAATTACTAAGTGAAATTCAAAGAACACATTACTAAAAGCACAATACTTTTGTACAGGATTTTTATGAAATAGTCGGAACAAGTAATATAGTTGATAAGCGAAAGGATTTTGTGGTATAAAATTTTTACTTAGTGAGAAACTGAGAATAGAAAGATCTTTACCATAACAAATATGCAAAGAGTTAGGGCCATGATATATTGTTTGTTCTTGTTTTTAGTCTGAGTTGACTTTTTCTCTTTAAAATGTTTTGAAGAACCTAAAAACTACCTATAATTAAGTGATGTACTAGTCAACTTGAATACATAGTTTGATATGTTCAAATGGTGGATTAAATGGGCTGGGCAAAGTTGGGTTGGGTTAGGTTAGGTTAGGTAAGGTATTGCTACGAGATTTAATTTTGGATGTGATAAGCTTTGATTCAATATTCATCTATTGATTTATTCAAATCGTAAGTTTAAAAATCGGCTATTGATTGATAAGCTTTGATTGGATATTCGGTTATTAATTTATTCAAATTCTAAGTTCAAAAATCGGCTATTGATTTGTTCAAATCCTAAGTTCCTAAGTTCAAAAATTGAGAAGAAAATAATAAAAAAAAAAACCCTTTTCTTCATGTTCTATTATGTGTAGCGGTTTAACTAACTAAAAATTTAAAAAGTTTTTAATCATGTAGTTAGTGAGCCTTTAACTAACTAAACCCTTAAAAGTATGTAATGGTTTAACTAAAAAATTAAATAAAAAAAAGTTGATTGTGAGTAATTTGGTTATAGCCTAAAAAAATTTAAAAAGTGTTTCTAATCTCTCTTGCTCAATGCCCAGTTCACCACAACCCCTTCCCATTAGTGCCCCTACAATGGCGTTATTGTGTGGTGTGCCAAGTGTGGCATTCCGTTATGGTGAGGTGTCGGTGGGGTAACGTCGACTACATAGTCTAAGGGTACAAGGGGCACCGGCGGGGTACCCCTTGTAGATATTGTGGATTGCTTGGTACACAACTGCAAGCCTGCACCCTAACAGGTATCATAACCCGCAATGGTAAGGTGGAATTGAATGTTGTGTGGAAGACGACGTGGGGATGGGAACACTGCTGTAAGTGGATGCGGGTTCCAATGGGTTTAAATTGGGCAGATGAGGTATCATATGATGATTGGGTGATGATCTGGATTCCAAAAGGTACCACCCCCAGCTCCCTAAGACTATGGTGTGTGGAGGAGGGTAGTCCTCAAAGGATGATCCGCCACGTAGGCGTCCACGTAAGCGAGTGTGAGGATGAGTCGAAAAGGGATGGACCTAAGTAGCGTTTGGTATGCAGGAGTGAGAGGTAGAATGAAATGGACCATTGAGAGGGTACGAAGAAAAAAGTGGTTGGTCGATAAAATGGAATCGCCCATTCCAAAATGCATTCCATTCCCTCAAAATCATTCCATCTGTCCCCCCTGTTTTTTCCATTCCATTCCCTCTTCACCCTTCATTAAAAACACCACAACCCACTACCGTTGCCACCACCCACCACCACTGTGATCCGCCACCGTCGTTGCCGCCACCCACCTCCATCCCCGCCGTCATCCACCATAGCCGTTGCCACCTCCGATCACCGCCACCACCCACCTTCGATCATCGCCACTACCATCGTTGCTGCCACCCACCTTCGCCGTCACCCACCACCACCACCACCGTCGTCACCACCTGTCGCCGTCTCCACCCGCCGCCGTCTCCCCCAACCACCACTGCCGCTACAACTGCCACCTATCACCACCCTCCATCGCCGCCTATCATTGACCACCGCCATCCAATTTATTCCTTCGTCTTTTCTCACATACGAAACAACAAAAAATAATGGTTTATTCCATTCTCACATGGTAACCAAACAAGACATGGAATGGTAATGATCAATTCCATTATCTCGTTCATTCCATTCCCTCGTCCGTTCCATTACCCCATATCAAACAGACCTCTAGGGTGTGGGAATAGGCCTTTATATATATATATATGTGTGTATAAAGAAGAACGAGGCGGCCCGACGCTATCGTCCTTGGGTTGACTGAGAAGACGGGGACGCCCAAGAGGGCGGTGTGCCAGAACGATGCCGCAAAAAGCCAACTCAAGGACGTCCCCACACCAAATAGTCTAATGTTGTTGGTTTATTGTAATTGTAAGAAGTTGACCAGGCTGGTGGCTTCTGGAATATCTTGAATAAAAAAAATAGAAGAAAGGGGAAATGTAAAACCCAAAAGCAACAAAATCGTGCGTGGGTGGGTGGGGTATCAATCCAATCAAAATCCCCCATTCCAAATAATCTCCAATCCTAGGGTTCCTTCCTTCCTTCCTTCTGGCTGGTGCGATTTCTTCGTTGACTAATCGATTGGTAAGGATCCTGTTCATGTAATCATGAGTTCTCTTTAATACTTGATCGCTCCAATATTCTTGGGGCTTTTATTTATTTACTATTATGGTTTAATCAATTGATTGAAACAGTTTCGTATCAGGTTGGGATGACGATTAATAATGAGACGACAGGTGGTTCATCACGAAGAAGTGTGGTATTGCCAAGGAAGAGTGATTCTACACGAAGATCTCTATCTACTCCTCGTCCCACGTATGCTATGCTTCTTTCTTTCTTTCTTTCTTTCTTTCTTTCTTTTACATCCTTTACTTTTCGCTTTCTTTTACTCTATTTCTTTACTTATACGCTACCATTAGAGTTGAACAAAACCTATGTTGACCTTATTTCATTATTCAAAACCACTTTTGTACTTCCATTCTATCAAGAATGATGCAAAGTTTTTTGTTAAAAATTCAAGTACTGTAGGTGAAAATAAGCAATGTAAGTGTGCTGATTGCAGTATGCAATATTGAAAGAATCTCTGTTGAACGTGTATGCAAACATGTATGATAATTTCTTATGTGGTGTTCCTTGCTATGTGTATCTTTAAGCCTGTGTGATATGTTTCTAAATATGTTTCATGTTTTGGGAAAGAGGGGGTATTTTATTGTTTCTGCTTACCTTGTACAATTAAAAAAATGTATAGCTTGCTGCTTTTCATTTCAACTTCATCTGCGCTAAGGACTTTTTGTTTTGCAAACGTTATGAAAGTTATCTACTGACTAATTGCTTATATTGTTCACAAAGCTTGATTCACTAACCAATTGTTGTCTTCTAACTCGTAACATAACACTCCAATTTTCATTTACTGATAGTTGATATAGAAAATATAAATCTGCCCCCCAAGACAGAACGCTAAAAGCTGTTAAAACTTTATTTAATGCTGCAGAAATAAATCTGTCCAGCTTGACCAACCGTCTAGTCTTTAATGGCTAGTAGCTACCGTGGTGATTTAACTAATAAAAAACACCTTGGCGTGTTCGTGGTTCCATTATTCATGAACACTCTGTCCCCTAGTTTTGAACATTCAAGCGTAAAAATCTAAAATATTTAATTTCTTTCATAACATGCTGCTTTCAATCCGTTATCTTTTTCTCAAAACACGCAACCCATTCTTCTTCTCTCATGATAATGCTTTTACATGCTGCACGGTGTTGCTTGCAGTGACGGTCACTTCTATGATATATTTGACGTCAAAGCACCGTTACATTTACATCTATCAAAAACTTCTATAATCACATAACGTTCACAAAGAATTGTTTCAAACTTTTATCAATGCATTCATGAAGAATCACGTTCAGCTTCAATTCATACGTTTTTAAAGAACAATTAAAAAGTTTTGTCACAAATGCTCACAAAAAAAACTTATTTACTTCTCTTTGTATTTTTTCAAGCACATTATGTTTGTAGCAAGCAGCAACTCATTTTATTCCAATAAGTTACCATAATTTAGTCTATTACATGTTTAGCGCATTAAAAAGTCATATTCATGCTTCAACAATGATTAGAAATTCTTGATTTTACTGTCATGCATAAAATAAATTTGACCAACTTTGCAATTCAATGTGTTCATCAATTTGTCTGACAAAGTTTTTTATTTATTTATTTATTTTTTTAATCAAACAGGGCCTTAACAGGAGAACGCACCGTGAAGCGACTACGTCTCTCAAAAGCCTTAACAGCACCTGAGTCTACAACCATTAATGAAGCCTGCCGTCGCATGGCTGCTCGCAAAGTCGATGCTCTTTTGCTCACCGACTCAAACGCATTACTCTGCGGCATATTAACCGACAGGGTTAGTACTTAACTAATATATTCGCCGTATAATACTAACGCTGATTATTTAATATCATTTAATCACTAACCACCTTTTCGCAAACTTTAAGGATATCGCAACAAGAGTTGTCGCTCGTGAACTTGATCGTGAGACCACTCCTGTTTCAGCGGTTATGACACGGAATCCCATTTTCGTAATTTCCGATACTCTTGCAGTAGAGGCCTTACAAAAAATGGTTCAAGGTTTGTATTAAACTATTAATTATGACAACAAAGTTTAATTCTTTTTTCCTTCTGAAATGTGGAAATATACGAATTTGTTTTGTAGGAAAATTCAGACACTTGCCGGTTGTGGAAAACGGAGGGGTTGTTGCTATTCTTGATATAGCAAAGTGTTTATACGATGCAATAGCGCGGATGGAAAGGGCTGCTGAAAAGGGGAAAGCGATTGCAGCTGCCGTTGAAGGTGTTGAGAAGCATTGGGGATCCTCTGCTTCTGGTTGGTTGACATTTTTTTAAACTAATGTTATGAGTAAAATGTCATTTTCGTCCCTGAGGTTTGGCTAGTTTTGTGACTTTCATCTTAAGGTTTGTTTTTTGGCATCTGGATCCAATAAGTTTGAATCTTGCCATTTTCATCCGGCCCGTCTACTCCATCCATTTTTCTATGTTCAGTTAGGGGTATTTTTGTACATAAAGTGAAAAGACCGAATTGACCTTTAAGTAAATACTTGTACATAAAGTGAAAAAGACCGAATTTCCCCTTAAGTTAACAAAAAAGATGGAAATACCCCTGACTTAACGAAGAAAAATGGATGGAGTTAATGAGCCGGATGAAAATGGCAAGATTTCAAACCTTTTGGATCCAGATGCGGAAAAACAAACCTTTGGACGAAAGTTGCAAAACTGGCCAAACCTCAGGGACGAAAATGGCATTTTACTCTTGTGTTTTGCATGATTACGTGTTATCACATGTCGAAATACATATATGGATGTTTGGATGTCTTTATCATTAAAACAGGTTCCAACACGTTCATTGAAACACTTCGAGAGCGACTGTTCAAGCCCTCTTTATCGACCATAATCTCAGGAAATCCAAAGTAGGTAATAGTTTTACTTACATATAAAATAATATGTTTGTTCGTTTTTACGCCTTTTTCTTGATGACTTACACAGAGTAATAAATAAATTGGTTATTCTTAAAATATTAATCTTTCAGGCTTGTGACTGTTTCACCATCAGACACAGTGCTAATGGCAACAAAAACGATGCTGGAATCTCACACTAGCTCCGCCATTGTAACAGTTGATGGCAAACCACGTGGGATTTTAACGTTAGTGTCTCAGTTGTATATTATTTATGTTTGTTTTAGCTAACTATATCATAAAAACCTGATTTTTATGTATAATAGCTCTAAGGATATCTTGATGCGCGTTATAGCACTCGGTCTTTCTCCTGAATCTACCATAGTGGAAAAGGTGAACTGAATTGTATCTTTTTTGTTTGTTTTTACTTTTTACACTGTTTTTTCAATATTTTCTTATGCTTCGTTTATTATTCAGGTGATGACTCAAAATCCTGAATGTGCTGTGGTTGATACACCGATCGTTGAGGCCCTGCATATTATGAATAAAGGAAAGTTTTACATCTTCCTGTTATTGATAAAGGTAAACTTTACATCATAATTAAGCTTTATTTACTTATTTTTTATCTGGTTATATTCATTCTTCACGAGCCTTACTTTGTGCAATTCATATGTAAAAGTGGCTTATTTTTTTTTTCAGATGGAATTGTTCTTGCTATTACTGATGTACTCCAGATCACTCACGCAGCTGTAGCCTCAGTAAGTTAACATCTCTCTGGGTCGGTTTAGATTTAATGGGTCGGGTCGGATTCAATTTTTGAAACGTCTAATAAACACTACTGTGTTGATTCATGTTTACAAACAAACAAACATAAACAATAATGCTGTTAACTTTCTAATGCATGAATTAGGTTGGAAGTACCACAGGAATTGATAATGATGCTGCACATTCAATGATGCAAAATTTTTGGGATTCTGCCATGTCCGCACCACCTGCAGATGATGATAGTGATACCCGAAGGTAACTATTAACAGGCCATGCATGCTGTTGTTATGTCACTATGATTTTGATTTATTGTTGGTCAACCTAAACATAAACGGTGATATTGCAGTGAGAGTTCATTAAAATTAGCTTCTGAAAGTGGGACGGATATTGGAAAAGCTTTTTTTCCGTCACCAACACTACCAAATACGTTTGCTTTCAAGATTCAAGATAGAAAGGGTCGAATGCATAGATTTATGTGTGGTACGTTTTGTTTTTATTTTTATTTCTACTACAATTATGATATAGTTTGCCGTCACAATGGTTAATTTGTTGTTTTTATGTTGTGGTTAGAAACTCATAGTTTGACGGAGCTTATAACTGCAATACTTCAAAGAGTTGGTGGTGAGATTGACCGCAACAACCTCCCACAAATTCTGGTATTTTTCATCCAATGAAGTGAAAATTTTCATGATTGTTGACTTTGACTTTTAGGATTAATATTGGTTGTGTGTTTTGTAGTATGAAGATGAAGATAAAGATATGGTGATACTTGAAACAGATAGTGATCTTGTTGCAGCTGTGGAACATGCAAAATCAGCTGGTTGGAAGGTGTGTGCGCTATCCTTCGTCTTTATGAGTGTGGCGGGATGGGGCCCACCTGTTGTCACCTTTTGTTTATTAATTCCATTATAAGTTTATATTTTGAGTGAAATGCCATTTTCGTCCCTGGGGTTTGGCCAGTTTTACGACTTCGTCCAAAGGTTTGTTTTTTCGCACCTGAATCCAAAAGGTTTGAAATCATGTCATTTTCATCCAACTCGTTAATATAAAAAACACTATAAGAAATAAAGATCCACCTCTGTTGACTTTCTCTCCACAAACCCTTTAATCATAAAAAAGTCTAAAATGATGAAAATACCTCTGACTTATTGTTAAAAAGTGGATGGAGTTTACGAGTTGGATAAAAATGGTAAGATTTTAAACCTTTTGGATCCAAATGCAGAGAAACAAACCTTTGGACGAATGTTACAAAAGTAGCCAAACCTCTGGGATTGAGAATGACATATTATTCTTATATTTTTAAGTGAAATGATTCAAGATAAATATCTCATAATAAATAAATATAACATGTCAACGAATATGAACAGGGATTAAAGTTGCATCTAGATTACTCGGGAATGCCTAGAAATCGAAAAGGTTCACGTGGAAGTGGTGGTGGTGGTTTGGAGCATGTTCATGCAGATGCATGGGCATCGGCATACAGTTCGGTTGCAGCCGGAGCTGCATTAGTTGCTGGTTTAGGTGTGCTAGCCTTCTTAAGAAGAGCTGGAAATTGACACCCATTGGTCCTTTAAAAACCTTAAAAGGGTGACACGTGTCATAGCGAACGCTTGAGTTAAAAGACTCGAAAACATTGATAATGTCGAATATTTTACTAGTATACATGAAAAAACAAAAACAAGAATGTTGTTTGAGTTGCTCTCCACTTGAGAGTTGAGAGTGTGTATTGTATGATGATTCATTTCGGGTTTTATTATGGACCAACTATTTATTGTAATAATTTTTAACACATATGTAACGATGAAATAATATATTTCCTAGGTGAAATTTGCAACAATAAAGACCACAAGTCGGTTGGACTTTGGATGTAGCGTGTGGGCCCAACGATGAGGTGTGCATGTCGGTGTTAGTGTCGGTGAGGATCTACTGTCTACTGGGCCTAACTTTTACGTAAATGTCACCATGTGACATTGTTTCATCATTAATTTTAATTTTAGTAGTCAATATGGACACTCAGGGTGTTGGGTAATGATGTATGGAGCCATGCTAATATGATATATGCATATTGTATTAAAATTAAAAAACACCATTAAAATATAAAAATCACGTAACATAATATGTGTCACTTTTAGAATCCTTTGTTCTTTAGCTTTGAATTTAAAATATTTTTCAATGTAGGCAAAGTATTTATAATTTACTTTTGTAGTTTTGTGAAACTTACGTTGTTGATATGGAATTTTGCTAAATTCTTTGTTTACTCGGATTGAATCCAAATGTTATTTGATTTATACCTACCAAAATCTGAACACACCACACTATGACTTTGTCCATCATCATCCACTTCTAAAATGTATGTATAGTTGTCAAGTTTTTATACGCATTTATATGTCGTGTGTTACCTTATTGGTAGTCTAGTTTTCTATAAATTGCGAATAAATTGACATGTGATAATCCAAATTTTAGGAGATTTGTTATTGAAAGTGTTCTAATTACTTGATTATTATTATTTATTAAATACTATGTTAGAAACTCATATCTTATACAAGTTTAATCAATGAAATGCTATATAATTAGCAATGAAAATTCAGATATTAAAAAAATGATTTTCTGAGAAATGAATTAGAATATATATTTTTTAAATGAAGAAATAAATTACGAATTAGTGAAATAAGATAAATGGGAAAAAGAATCTTCAGTTAGTATAATTGTAATACGTGATGCAACCAGAATTTGACATAACATTACTTCTAAGGAAACTGTTTCGTAGAAACTCTTTATTGTTTATAACAATTAATTCTAAAAACACGAAACGCAAACACAGAAAAACACAAGTATCCAGTTTTGAGGCTAATGGTTTTTTGTGAGTGCAAAATGTCCAAATTCTCGTATCATGTGTAGGTTTTGTGTGCATACGGCAGCCTTGTTGTCCGCAAATGCTTTGTTAAAGTGAGGAATGGATACACAAATCATTTATTTATTTCGTCAACATTTTCACACTCACATGCATACATACATCCATTTTCTTCAATTTGCACTTGTGATCATCTTTGGCCCCATTTCATGTCTTTTATTGCCTTATAAAAGTTAAAAAAATAAAGGCCATAATTGTGCCAATCCAAGGGCAATTTTGTCAAACCACACATTCTAATCAAAGTATATAAATCTTTAGTATTATTTCATGAAGTTATGAGTGTGTTTTTGTATAATATAAGATATTAATAAAGATCATTATTTAAATCTCTCCCTCTAAAAATAAAGTTTCCAATCACTTTTTCCACTTCTTTAGCTTCCATAGCTAGAAACAGTGATAAAGCTTCAATCTTTACCAAAAACTATCAAAAACCCACCATGAAAACAACTAGAAGAACTTCATATGCATCCATTTTCTTCATCTTTCTAACTCTTTCTTGCGTTCTTGACCCGACCCGTTTAGCTCAAGCATCGGGTCAAGATAACCAGCAGCAACCCATCAAGAGGATTGTAGTGTTGGTCCTTGAAAACAGATCTTTTGATCACATGATAGGGTGGATGAAGAAATCAATCAACCCAATAATCAATGGTGTCACAGGAAAAGAATGCAACCCATTTTCAACCAACTTGACCCTGAAAAATATCCAACAAACACCACAAGAATCCATCTGCTTCACTGATGATGCCAACTATGTGGATCCGGATCCGGGTCATTCTTTTGAAGATGTGGAGAAACAGGTATTTGGGTCCAACCCATTTCCCTCAATGACTGGTTTTGTTGAACAAGCATTATCAGTGTCAACAAATCTTTCTGAGACTGTTATGAAAGGTTTCAAGCCTGAAAATGTGCCAATTTTTGCTAAATTGGTTCAAGAGTATGCAGTTTTTGATAGATGGTTTTCTTCTATTCCGGGTCCAACCCAGCCCAATAGATTATTTGTTTATTCAGCCACTTCTCATGGGTCAACAAGTCATGTGAAAAAACAGTTAGCAAAAGGGTATCCACAAAAAACAATCTTTGATTCACTTCATGAGAATGGCAAAGATTGGGGTGTGTATTTTCAAAACATACCCACAACTTTGTTTTATAGAAATATGAGGAAGTTGAAATATGTGTTCAAGTTTCATCAATATACTACTTTTAAACAACATGCTAAAGAAGGTAAGTTACCCAACTTGAGTGTCATTGAACCAAGGTACTTTGACATAAAGGGGTTTCCTGCAAATGATGATCATCCATCACATGATGTGGCAAATGGGCAGAAGTTAGTGAAGGAAATTTATGAGACATTGAGAGCAAGTCCTCAATGGAATGAGAGTCTTTTGGTGATTACTTATGATGAGCATGGTGGGTTCTTTGATCATGTCGAGACTCCTTATGTTAATGTTCCTAGCCCGGATGGGAACACGGGTCCAGCTCCGTCGTTCTTTAAGTTTGATCGGTTGGGTGTTCGAGTTCCTACCATAATGGTCTCTCCATGGATCAAGAAAGGCACTGGTAAAATTCAAGATTTCTTTCTTTGGATAAAGACTCAAGATTTATTGATTCTAGTGCAAATGAGCTGAGCCGAGCCCCAGCTCGACCAGGCACAAGCTCGAGTTCGGCTCGTTGGTAATTTCTCAAGCTCGAGCGCAGCTTGGGCTCAGCTCGTTTATTATCTATTAATTAATATGTTAGATAAAAATAATAGACTCGTTTAGGCTCGTGAACTCGATAAGTGAAGCTTGGTTAGTTTCGGGCTTGGCTCGTAAACAAGTTTAAATAAGTTCACATCGGCTCATTTACTAGACAACTTTAAAAAAGCGGTAAATGTTATTAAATATTAATAAAAACTATATTACACTAAGGCTCGACGAGCTTTACATGCCAGGCTTAAGCTCAGCTCGGGCTCGATAATGCTCGGCTCGTTTCGAGCTTTTTCTCGAGTCGCTCGGCTCATTTGCACCCTTAATTCTAGTGATGTTTTTGTGTTTATATGGTTTTATATGTCTTATGCAGTGATAAGTAGCCCAAAAGGACCAACACCAAATTCAGAATACGAACATTCTTCAATCCCTGCTACCATAAAAAAGATGTTCAACTTATCATCCAACTTTTTAACTCATAGAGATGCTTGGGCCGGAACCTTTGAACATGCTGTTAGCCAACTAAGCTCTCCAAGAACCGATTGCCCGGGTAAATTTCATTAATTTAACTCACACCCAATTCAATGTTCGTAGTATGTTATCTCATGACTATAAATATATGTTGGTTGCAGAGGTCTTGCCCGAAGCTGCACCATTGAGAAGAACCGAGCCAGACGAAACAAAGAGCTTGTCCGAATTTCAAAGTGAAGTGGTTCAACTAGCCGCGGTTCTTAACGGTGACCATTTCTTGAGCAGTTTTCCAGATGAAATGGGGAAGAAAATGAGTGTGAAAGAAGCTCACACGTATGTTCAAGGTGCGGTTTCACGCTTCATAACAGCTAGCAAAGAAGCTATCAAATTGGGTGCAGATGAATCAGCCATTGTTGACATGCGATCCTCTCTCACCACCCGAACCGTGATTCGCAACTAACCGTTGGCAGTCGTTAAAGATTTAGAGTATATGTATTTAGTATTGTTTCTCCTGGTTGTAAGCTAAAAGGTTGAACCAGATCAATGATGCAAACCAAAGTGGTTTGTATCTTGTATGTAAACTTTTGCACTATTTGGCTACAACTATTGTATCATTACACATATCTAGACTTGAATACAAGCTATAAGAAAGCAGTATTTCACTAGAAAGATCAAATATCTATCTGAGTTCATTCATTGTTGTGCAATATATAGAAACAGGAGACAATTTGTGATGATATTTATTATTAATGCATGTTTACAGATGACAACACGTTATATACATCCGATACTTGCCTTTGTTTTCAGTGACCTTTTGGACATTCATCTTTGGACATAAGTATGGATGCGTGCGCATCTTCAAATAAAAAAAAAAGAAATTTTATAAAAGTTTTAACAACTTGTGTATATATTTTACTTATAGAAAAGCAAAAATATTCATCGTCGACAGCAGGGTTCGAACCTGCGCGGGCGAAGCCCAACAGATTTCAAGTCTGTCTCCTTAACCACTCGGACATATCGACTTCTATGCTTGTACTTGAGATTTACTAAATAAAATCTTTATCACTAATAACTTTTAAAACCTTCATTAATCCTCTATATCTTGTGAAAAAAAATACACAAAAAGTTTCACAAACATATTATTATGTAGGAATAACAAGTCAAAACCTTTAAAAACCTGAGTTAACCCATAAAGCACCACTTGAATCATCCCTTAGTAATACACTAAATAATTCCTCAGTACACTCAAAAGTCTATGTATACACTATGACAAAACCTAGCTTTTCCTACTCTTTAGTTATCATCCATCAATTTTCGATAAATTGTGTTCCCAGGATGATGGAAGATGAAGTTAACGCCCTCTCATTGAGTGCATAGGTGGCATGTCGCATTCTCCAACTTGTGCTACTTATAGTTGTTAGCATCACAAGCTCTTAAAGATAACGCATATAGCGACTATAAATGAACCATGATTAAAAGTTATAAACGACGCATCATATTGTTTTGACATTGATTAGTTATTTGGTTTATTTAAGAAACCAAACCGTAGATCGATTTAGATAATTTTATTGGCTTACATCATACATGACTCCATTAGCACCCCCATAAAAAAAACAGTAATGGATAAAAGTAACATTTCCTGAGTTATAAAAAATATTTGAAAGAATTGTGAGTTAGAGTTCAAATACGATGATAAACGATGAACAAAATGTTAAATTCACATAACCACTCGGACATGTCGACTTATTTGTTTAACAACTTTAAAAACCTCTATTTATCAAATTTCGAAGCCCGTGCAATGTTATTGTTAAGTGGATGGATTATCACAGCTTTCTTATTGGCAATAGATCTTTAGCTTCAACACAAATAGGATTCGAGCCATTACTTGGCCACATTATCTCTCCATGAACTGAATGTAACGGTGCACGTGATTCAACAACCCGTGGTTTTGAATTTTCTTCATTCACTTATGTTACAACCGATTTGAATTATTGTATACTCTTAACAAGTCAGATTTAATTTAGCTAAAAAGTAATAAAAGCATATATTTTAGTGCCTACAACATCTGAAATCATTCTATATTTAGAAGTTAGATCCCTGACCCCTGTTGACTGTTGTAACTAATAAGGCAGTTATTTTACTAAACTCATGTTTAACATACTTAATATATATATATATTAAAGCATAAGGTCTTCGTAGGGAATCCATTATAAGGCACGTTGCTACAGGAGGTATTGATATTGGGTGGGATCAAAGGATACTTTATGCGCCACGATATTTGATCAATGGATTCTAATTGGAATATTATGGCCGTCTCGAAGGCTCTTTGGTCTTTAATAATATGTTCCCTCACATCAATGGAGGAATAATATAAGAATTTGTGAAGGTCCTGCAAAATATAATGAGATGTGGAATGAAACATCAAGAAGGAACGTTTAACTCAGTTTCTTGTCGGATACCAAGAAGCAATCATGTATATAATGAAATAAGCATTGCTATGGAAAAGGGGTCAAAAAATAGATGGTGCCATTGATTGAGGAATTTTGTCGAATATGTGATGTGCAGACAGAAAAACGTGATTCTTATCAAGAACATAATATCCTTAAGGTTTGTTGGTTGGTTGATTGATTGATTGATTGATTGTAGAAAGATCTGAATGTGTTGGGATTAGAGCAAAACGTTAATTTGATGCTAGTGTTGAAAAAAAACTAAGATCGTCGACAGCAGGGTTCGAACCTGCGCGGGCGAAGCCCAACAGATTTCAAGTCTGTCTCCTTAACCACTCGGACATATCGACTTTGTTTAATGGCATGCATAACAATTTTCAAATGGGATATTAATGTTTGTTTATTTACTTTTAATTTGAATAAACCAAATATTAATTTGAGGGTTTTTTCGTCAAAAGAAATTATCACAACAATCATTTTCTTTAATTCGGTTATATAATAACCAACATGATAATAAATATAGAATGTCTAATCTATTTCGTGTAACAAACAAGTTATTTTATTTTTCTTGTGACAGCATAAATATAAAAAAAGATTTAGAAAAAATTAATGATTTTTAGATACACCCTACTCACTATAAAATATGCATTCCTGCTACTAATTTGTCATGGGCGTCATTGTGGAATTAATTAAGCCAGCAATTTAAGTAGATTATATGTATTATCATCCTCTTCATAATTAATCCTTGTCAAATGTCGGACTGTTGTTAGTGATCATATTAACCAATTTATTGAGTTATCTTCCATTCGAAACGAACTTGCAACGAAACGAACTTGCAAGTTACAATTTTGTTTTATAAAAAACCGAGGAAAATGGAGTATGTGTTCACGGTTCCATGAATATAGAGGTTTTTACCAACAGTTATTTACCAAAATGCCTCTAGTTATCTCTTGACAAAAATGACTTCGGCTAGGTTTTAGATAGCTTCCATGAGTAAACACGTTTTAGGGGTTAATGTTTTAATGGGGTTTGAAGCTTATGCCCCGCCCGTTTTGCGGGGCGGTAAGCTGGAATATATCTTAGTTTGATAAGATGCATGTTGTATTTCGGTTACTTGTACATACTATTCATAACACAAGCTCAATAAAATTTATATCTAGACGTAGGTAAAAATACGTTCATCATAGAGTAACTTTATTAAAGTCCAGGAGTAATAACGTTTGTTCACCAATAGCAAACAGTCACTATTCCCCTGGGCGTTCGTCCCACAGTAGCAAGGGAAAAAGGTTAAAAGATGAAATACTAAACGAAATAAAAGTAAAGAGACTAAACATGTACACAACCAAAGTTAAAGCAGAGCACTAAACACGCATATTAAACAAAGCTAATCAATAAAAAGGAAGTTTTTTTAAAAAACAAAGAGGCTAAACACGTATATTAGCAAAGTTGAAGGTTTAAAAGCAAGATCCTAGGATGAATATATACCACCATACCATCCAACAACATACTAGGATGGTAAATTAGCAAACTTGAAGCCTAGATACTTCAACAAAAAGGTTTTAAGGTTTCTCCAGAGAATGACGATCGACCAACCCAACTATTCAATTAACACACCTAACTGAATCTTTGGGGTTATATGAAGATTATGAACAAATGCGGTAACCGCTACATCATTACAGGATGCACAACTTAAAATATTAAAATAGCAAAGTTTCACTACATATCAAACTGCAAGAAACAACTTTCCTAACTATTAACGTTCAACCATTGTTGTAAAAGGGCATATGGGCTTCATACTGCTACGGGACTTTGCCAAGAAGAAATGTCAGTAATAAGCTCTCGAAGCTGATCTATGAGAAGCTTCAAATTCTTGTTTTTATCCTCAAGCTCCTATAATGCAGATGCATAAAAAACATGTGTCAGAAAATTTTGAACCATAACGTATACTTTAGACGCTTTTTTTTATTGTTCTTTCAGCTCTTACAATGTGGCATACCTTCCTTAGTTCAGAAGCCCGTTCTTCCAGCTTCTCGGCATCCAACTCCTCACTTGACATTGGATCAGTATCATAAGCCTTGGACTTCATTAGGGTGGAAACACATGTTAAGTCGGTTACCATATAAACAGCCAAAAGATGAACAGATGAGTAAGATGCACATATGAACAGCCAAAAGATGTTTTCACAACATAACTGAACCGATTGGTACATCAAAAACAAAGAGAAAGGCAATGTTTATGCTCAAGACAACGGTTGAAGATAAATTGTCGGATCACATATGTGACATGAAGACACCAAAGGAAGCGTAGGATACCCTAGAAGTATTAATCTCGAAAATGAGCCGTTGTCGATGAATCAAAGGGATATGACTATCCCTCAATATTTCCACACCCGCTTTGTACGGAAACCGAAGAACTTGATAAGCAAGCACCGAACCACGAATGAAACACAGTATCATTCATGGTTTAAAAGCGTAGTTTAGAAGCTTTGTGGCTGCGGTGCAAGGTTGGCCCACACAACCATCTATGAGTGAAATCGAAAATTTGTTGGCGATGTCGTTTTCTCATCAGAAAGCAGTAAGAGTGAACTAACCCTAGAGGACGTATATCATGTTCCAGGGATGAAAATTTTGAATTCAGTACCTCAAATCACAATCAATGATCACTATGTTCTGCTTGATCCCAAAGATGTGAAAATATACATGCACTTTAAACAAAATCAAGGCAGATTCTTCAAGGACAGAAGACAGACACAGTGTATGTGTTAACTGTTGATTCGGGGTGTGTAGGTAAAACAAAGGGAAGCCAGAATGCCCGATTTGTAGCATCAACGAATAGGTCATGTCATAGTTATTAATAGCGCTCATAGCTAGCGCTATAGCGAATAGCGTAGCGTAGCACTCATGTGTCGCTAGCGCCTCCATGGCAGGCAAGTAGCGAGATTTTAGGCTTTTTTGTTTTTTTTTTCGGCTTTAATATAAATAGCGGGATTTTATAGGTATAAAATAGCAGGACTTTAGGTATTTTGTTAAGCATACATAAAACAACGTATAAAACAGCTTTTTTGGATATAATATACGGGCCCTCACTTGTAGCATGCGCATATAATGTATATAAGTGTGGGGCCTCAAGGGACAAAAGTGAAAGTGAATTAATTTTAACGTTATTTTACAAATTCAGTGAAAATAACGTTTCAAGCGGGGTATGGTTTATCATGCATCATGTGGTGGCGTTGATAGCCAAAAGACAAGGGGGTACATGCACTAGGCCTTTGTTGAGTGTTATGTGCGTTATGTCCAAGGCTTGATGCAAAACTACCATGGAGCCCGGGGTCTCACTGGAGGCAGCCTCTCTATTCCTACGGGGTTTGAGGTAAGACTGTCTACATCTTACCCTCCTCAGACCCCACCTTCACTTTGCTATTGGTAGGATTTACAGAGTATGATGATGATTTGGATATAATATATAAATAAAATATTTCAAAAGTTTTCTCCTAGTGTGTCGCTAAACATAAAATGGCGCCCACTATTTCAAATAAAGTGCTACCTAGCGTATAGGTAGCTTGTCGCTATCGTCCGCAATTCGCTATTAATAACTATGGGCCATGTGGGATACGGCAAGTTGGGCCTAATGATGGATAAGGCCACTCACTTGCCGTTCACGAGTTCCGGAAACCAAGAAAGAAAACCGCTCGAGCTCGTTAACTCCCTTACGTTTTTGGTCTAGTTAAACAACCATCAACGAAAGGTATGAAGTTCATGGTTAACATTAACTGATGAATATTCCCGATTTGTTTGACTTTACTTCATGAAGGAGAAAGCAGAAGTGTTCTCAAGTTCATAGAATTCAAGATGGATGCAGAGCTGATGACACGTTGCACAATCAAATGGAAGAGAGTATTTAACAAATGAGTCCAGCAACTACTTGTAACAGAAGGGGATCAAACGACAACTTACCTGCTCGAACCCGCCACAACAGAATGGAGTTTCAGAACACAAAAACAACAGGCATCTTGGAAAGGTAATGAAAAGCTTAATACTGTGGCTAGAGTCGAGTATGTGATTAATCGTGTAGCGTCACAGAATTGGAATTATGCATATCCCCCTGTGAGAACATAACTGGAACTTGTGTATGTTATGTGTATTAGACTATACTATAATTAGTGTGAGGATGTTCAACAGTACTTCAAACATCATAATTCGATAAACATAAAATAGGCCTCATCATTCTTATCAAAACAAAAGAGTGTACCTTTCTAGAATTCGGAATAGCATTAATAACCGAGCGCAGAGCGGCAACAGACGACTTGTGCCGGATACGAGCTTCATCGAGAGCTCCGCCACCGGTCTCAGACTGATGTGTGGTGTCAGATGACGTGGCATCGCCGTTGTTTGGCGCGTGATGATGGCCGTTAACATTAGTAGGTGGAGATGAAGTGGACCAAAAATGAGGGTTACAGAGTTCATCGTTCATGGAGGATAAAATTTGAAATGCTGACTCTATTGTATCTTCTAGATAATTTTGCCCCTCAATTGCTAACTCTTGTGTCGATTTTTGACTCGTGTTGTTGGTTTCTTCCATTGATTTGGAATCTGGAGAGAGAGAAAATTGGGGATCAGAAACTCAATTGCAAGCCCTAATCAAGAGTGCACAAAACCCTAATAAGTCGATACTGAGAAATTTATTTAAAAAAAAAAAAGCGAAACTATTCAAATAAAAAATAACTGTCGTCGACAGCAGGGTTCGAACCTACGCGGGCGAAGCCCAACAGATTTCAAGTCTGTCTCCTTAACCACTCAGATATATCAACCCACTTGCTAGGTTGGTAGTCAGAAAAACTTAAGAGCATTCACACCTTCACTATTATATTTTACTTTATAGTTTACTCACAGTAATAAAACAAAAAACATCAAAAGTTCTCCCACACCCTTTCTTGGTTCTTTTCTTTGCCAAACACCCCCGATGTTTATGGATGGTGTGATGTGTTGCTTTCGTACAACCGGCTTAATTGTTGGTGTATCATAACTTTCAGCATACAACATTTCCATGTGATGTACCATACTCTAGTGGGTAGGTTGTATTACATCTACAATAGTTTTTGAACATAACTTATAGAGTTATTGAGAATCTAATAGTGGATGCTTTACCTAGGATTTCACTCGAATACATGTGTTACCAAACCACCTCACATATTCATGTTTTTCTTAAAAAAACAACAAAATAAATAAAATAAAACAATTCTCTTCTATAACCATCAATAACCATCTCAATCCAAATCCCCCCCCCCCCCCCCCGGTTCAATGCGCGCCTTCCCCATATTCAACCTCTATATTCTCATATATGTCAACCACGAATCGTTGTTGGCAAAACCCTACAAAGCCTAAATGAAGATGAAACCGTTGATATGCGCCTATATTCAAATCTCCTTCAGTTTGGCAACACCAACCATCATAAGTCTTATATTTTGCTTCACAAATCACCACTTCTAGTTTTCATTATTGATCTGCAATAGTAATTTCCCACTCGACAGCCATCCCTCACTATAACTGGCAGCTAGGGGTTGTGTCGAGTCCAAGCTCGTTTAAGATCGATCCCGATTCATTTAACACTAAATAGCTTAGATTGTAAGTAGTTTTCAAGATCAAGTCCGGCTTGTTTATTATTTATTAAATATTTAATTATTATGCATTTACTTTTTATGGGTGAGGTTCGACTACAAAGTTCATTTTTCCTACAAAGTATACAAAGTCATAAAACACCACAATTTCAGCCATATAACACACTCAAAACTCACAAATAATATAGTGAGGGTCACGAAAACACAATATCCAAACCCTAACAATCCTTAAAAACTTCAAACACACCATTGTATAACTATGAATATAAAGCATAACATGATAATCAACATAAAATACACTAATGTTAGTCATTCGATAATCAAAGCCTTATTATCCAACACAACACAAAACCCACAAATATGGTGTTTTAGTAATCTTCACTATGTTATTTGTGGGTTTTGAGTGTGTTTTTTGGTTGACATTACGGTGTTTTATACTTCTTACATTTTGTAGGAAAAATGAACTTTGTAGTCAACTCCCACCCTACTTTTTATAATTATTTATATGTATACTGATGACCGTCATCAAGACATTCAAAAACCCGATTAACCTAGATAACTAGGGTATCGTGCCCATGATAAGCATGTGGTTAGTATTACAAGTTTAGTTTGATTGCTAACAATATAACACGGAAATTTGATTGTAAAACAAAGTAAATTGCATAAATTAAAGATAAGGTAACAGATTATCAAATAATTAAACTATGACTACATCAAGGTTTGGGGTTGGATATTCAGTAAACAATCTGAATCAATCACACACTCATCAGTGCACAGGCATAACTTAGTTTACCAAATTCACACATTGGATAATTAATGGACGATTCAATCAAACAACAATTGTTTTAACCATCCTAGATTGAATAATTTATTATTATATGATGGGGTACTTATTAATCATCAATTTACTATATAACGTTATGAATCAAAACACATTGTTCCCTAATGATAAGTTCCAAATAGCGGGAATAATGCATTGCCATGTTTAAAATAGTAAATCGTTCAACATGGAATGTGATAAACACATGAAATCACAGAAAGTGTCAGGTACTCAACACTACTCAAAGAAAATTCATGTCAATGTACTTACAATTCGAATTGAATACCTAATGAAATTAAACTCTAGACCTTGATGTAACCATGGAAGATCTAGTTACTCATGATGACGGAAGTTGATGATGAAATGTGAATCCAGGAAGTTAAAGGCACAAATTGGATGGAAGGATACATTGTAACTAAACTTCGTAAGCATCCTCTTCATTCCTCTGCTCCCCTAGATGTTAAATGATGAGTTTTGTCATGATTTGGGCAGAAAAACTCGCCAGAGAACATTAGTAACTACATACGGCTGTATTTGTACTCTGGTGGGCGCAATGATACATGAGGCTACACAAAATTCATGTTATATGCTATGATGCGTCTAAAATCAATATGAAGTGGGAGTAGGGCTACTCCCATGGAAGTAGGGCTATTCCTATGGAAGTATGTCTAAATGAATAGTCATCCTTGTCTTGTTTTCATTCTCGTACACATTTAAAGATCCCACAACTCATGACATTCTCATTGCAAACCTGTGCTACCAAAATATGCACAAAGTAACCATGTTTCAAGCATAATTCTTAGTTAAAACACATAAAATCATGACAAAATTAATCATTCAATCGGTACTCATATATTTATATATATGTATGTATATATATGAATATAACTTTATATTTAATATAATATGTATTATTTAACATAATATATATATATATATATATATATATATATATATATATATATATATATATATTAAGGATCCTGTAAAAAGGGGCTTTAGTATGAGAAGTGTAAGAAATATTGTGGGGCTGACATGTGTCCTTGAGTTATATTAATTCAAAAGGGTAAAAAAGGAATTTACTCAATAATTCAATTAAATGATAAATATTTTCATAACAGTCTGGGAGTTATTTTGGGATTCCGATTTGTTTTTTTTTAAATCCTTTAAGAACCTGTGATTTATTTGTCATCTTGTATAAATCTTCAAGATAGCAAGAAGTTATCATCATCATTGTCATACGGTTTCTTTTTCGTTCTGTGCGAAAATATATTGAATGACATTTTAAACCTACATTCATGGTGTTTTAAACTTGCAGTCTAGTATGTGTTCTTCGTATGGTTTTTAAACCTGCATTCATGGTGTTTTAAACCTACAATCCAATATGTGTTCTTCGTATGTTCTTCGCATGGTGTTTTACACCGGCATTTACATCTATATTCATGGTGTTTTACGCCTGCATTCCAGTATATGTTTTTCATATAGTGTTTTAAACCTGCATTCCAATAGGCTTCATATCATGTTATACGTAATTTTTTTATCTATAAATATAACAATATGGTACTCATATTAAAGATAAAAAAACTTATTATTATGGTATAATTTATTTTAAAAAAAACGTTACGTATAAAAAGTTATTGACGTTAAAAAAAGATAAGTGAAACTTGCATGTGCATTAAAGTTGATTACAGTTTCTTTATTTAAAATATAATATAAAAAGATACAATTACTCCTACTATAGTCAAATTAGTAAAAAAAACAGCCATAATTTACATTTTAAGCCCTTATTGATCTCAACCATTAACTACAAAATCTAAGAGCTTAAAACACTTTTTACACTTCTCACAAAATCACCAATTTTTACACTAACCCCATCATATATATATATATATATATATATATATATATATATATATATATATATATATATATATATATATATATAAACTTATTATATGAAAATATATTAAAATAACTCGTTCCAGCTCTCAAGATTGATATGTGAAGCTTCGTCTCGAGTTTGTTTACTAAATGAGCCTCCAATAAAAGCTCAACTCGAATTGAATTTTTAGCATGCCAATCTCGAGTAGTTAATGAGACGCTCGACTCATTTACACCCATACTAGCAACTCATACGTAGTTCAACCAAACTTCATAGCTTTCACAAACTGAGAACCCAAACCCATATACCCACACCTAACCCAATACGAGCAGCCTTGAAAGTTGTATCATAAACATGAAGGATGCTACTCGGTTCAGAGAGATCAGAAGTGCATCAATGGAAGTAAGTGAGAAACATGGATGATGGTTCAATGAAAAGGGTATGGAAAGGAGGAGGAAACCCGACAAATGAAAGTTGTTGGAGACACAATTCGTCGGAAAACAGGAAGGAGTGTGACGATTTGTGGCTTTGAAGATGATTGGGGGACTGATTTGTTGGTTTGGTCTTTCATGTGTACATCAATACTTCTTTATGTGGTGAGGTACTTAGAGTTTTGTTTATTTTTTTAATAGCAAGGGGTATGATATACTTTTCACACATACTTAACATAAAAGTTTTACGAACATCGAGTGTAGGGACCATTTGTATTACACCTGAGCAAAGAGTAAGGATCAAATGTGTAATAAATAAAACTTGGTGACTAAATCCTTTGGAAATCTTAGTGAAAATGGAAATTCACCAAGTAACTATGTCAATATGTGTTATATTGACAATTATTTTCGGGTTTGTGTTCTATTATGTGAGATATCGATTTTTGAAGTTCTATGGTTTGGACAACCAAAAACGGAAAATATGGAAGAAAATAGAAAAAGCGTTGTCAACTAAAATGTTTTAACTCGTGTCATGAATAACAACTTTGTTGATCATTTCAAATCCATTTTAATACAATTAAAACTCGTTTATTATAAGATTGATTATCTTATTTATTACAAGGTTAATGTCTTGTTAATTGCAAGATTGAATGTGACTAACTACAGATTGAATGTGACTAACTACTGTGTCTATATATGAATATGGTGGTTCATACTTGATAACATGAACATGAACAAGGTTAATGTCATGTATACACTTTTTTGTCTCCAACTTTTCCAGCAACCTGATAGGAGTTTCCTCAAAAACTATTTCACAACTTCATATTTTTCCAAAAAAAAACAAGAACACCAGATAATCCGGTGGAATCTCGGGTGCAAGAGTCATATCCGCTAGTACACATATTATTCCAATTGTTGTACTTTGGAAGATAGACGTGTCCATCTAAGAAGAAGCGCGGTCTCTGTTTCAAGAGACCCATGTCAAACGCAATACTCAACAAAAACCGTCAACAACAATTCTTTTATTCTTGCAGCAGAAGTTCGTAAAGAAGGTGCGGTTGAAGTTCTTTTAAAGACATTGGTTTGAATCATTTATTTACTTGAGTTTGTACTATATATTTAAGTTTATTCGTTGTTGTATATGGTTTTGTACTAAATAAGTTACAGAGAATAACAAGAGTATCTTTATTATATTTTCGTTATTAAGTTACCGAGAATAACAAGAGTATCTTTGTTATAATTTTTGTTATTCATTTTTATCGAAAAGTAAATCTATTTCCTATATCTCTTTTCACGATCGATGTTTTCCCAATTGCGTGTGGGTTTGTTCTTGCTTAGGGCATTTTAATACCATTTGTTCTACGCTTTTTGTCTAAGTCAATGGTCGTTTGCATGTGTTTGATTTTTTTATTTTATTTTTTCTAATTGTGGTATGCCTTTATTTAATTTACTTTCATACATTCTGATAATTGAATATCTTAATCGCATTAAAAGTCTATTTTATCTTAATATTCTATTTCATAAATGTCCTATTGAGGTTTATTTAATTTATAAGTAACCAACACTAATATTGGTTTTTGTTATTTCTACATATTAGTAGAGCTATCGGGAGTGCCATATCAAGAAAACACTAAGCTTTATAATGAGTAAAATGGTGAAGATAAATAAAGTGATTACTCACTCATTCATTAAGAATTCTATATTCATGATACCGTCTCATTTGAATCAACTTGAATTATAAACATGTAAACATGACCCAACCCATATTATAAGATATGCTAATTTAAAACAAGTACAAATTAGTCAGCACCACCACTATCATTGTTTTCATTGACACCATCGCCACCATCACCATCAATACAATCAACACCACCATCCACCATCGTGGCCGCCTTCCAAATTAATCAGCACCACCACTATCATTGTTTTCATCGCCACCATCGCCGCCATCACCATCAATACAACTAACACCACCATCCACCATCGTGTCCACCTCTATTGCCACCGACCTACTACCAATACCACCTTGATGCCTGTCACGGCCAACACTACCACCTCCACCATTGCTACCATCGTCGTGATATCACCTATACTCCATTAACGTCCTCGCCACTAACGACATCCCCATTATCAACTTCACCTTCGTGCCTTTGTCAACACAGCGACGCCACCACCACGACACAATCTATGTCATCGTTGTTGCTATCTTCATCGTTGCGGCCGCCACCTCCATGAATGAAAAGTAGTATGCGAATCCATTTTAACATGTTTATTTAAAAAAAGACTAATTTCAACTTAAATCCATATTGGCCAAATGCATTTGCCCATAACCAAATTTTGCTTTCTTTAAAAGTCTTGAACTGACGCGAACCTATTATGGTCATAAACTATTTTTTTTAACTCAAACCTAGTTTGATCTAAACACGTTACTTGATGAGTACATTTATGATAGTAAAGGAGTAAACTATTTAGTAAGTGTTGCAAAGATAAAGGATGGCTTGCAAAGATATTTTGATTGGTGGTTCTCAAGCTAAACCTATGATGATCTAACAATATAATGAACCAATCCGCAGCCCAGCAATGAATAAAGGATGGCTTCGCACGTACGCATCGTCGCTAGGAGCTGAGGAGCTTTTATTTTTAGCTAGAGTCCAGTTCAAGCGTGTTAGATCTGTGGATCGAGATAGTGCTGAGTTAAGATTGGGATAGAGATGAATTCGAAACAGTGGGGGTTATCTCCACCAGTTCGAATTCGTATGGGATTAGTCTAGGAATTCGAATTTGAGATGGATGTCTCTAGGAGTTTATATTCGAATTAGTTGATAATGTTTATCCCATTCCCCGTTTTTCTCATTCTCTGTTGAAATCCCAACCTATAAAATAAAGGCCTCCTGCTACCCATTCATACACACAATTTTCGCAGCCTTCCTCTCTGGTGTTCCTGTTTCTTCTCCAGCTTCTACGTTTTCCGGTTTCCATTGCTGTTGGAATACCAGATCAGTTCTGCATTAAATCCTGGGAGTTTACGCTGCAGCTCACAGCAATACGAGCGCGTAAAATCCTTTAAGGACAGGAATCATCCGTGCAGTTCAAGAATCTCGTTTTTTTAAATCGCTAGGTTGGTTTTAGTTTTTGCGTGTTATTAAATTCGTCCGATAACGGGACAGTCTCCTTCTACCTTTCTTCAATCAGTTTGTTCAAGTTGGAATAAACTAGTTTGGTCAATAATTCGGTAATTAATAATAAAATAATTAATTTTCTGTTTGATTAAATTGTTTTCAACAATCTTAAAAGATTTTATTTTTGTGTTTAATCGTCAGAACTAATGGACGGTGAACTACCAACAGCTAATCTGAGATTCATGAATCAAGAGTTTGTCAAGTTGGACATATTCGATGGCCAGAACTATACCCGTTGGGCGGACAAGGTTAAGTTCATGCTCGTTGTGCTGAAACTCTACTATATCCTTTATCCAAGCTTGCCCGCAATCCCTGATGACCCTCCTCTTGAGGCTGAGAGGTCCCGAATCAAGATTTTGCTAAGCAAAGACTTGTCCGTAAGGAAGCTGAAGATCTTTGCCTTGGCCACATCAAGAATTCTCTTTCGGATCGTCTCTATGACTTATACGCGCCGGTAACAAGTGCTAGAGAATTGTGGAAAGCTTTGGAAGATAAGTACAAGGCTCATGAAGAAGGTACTAACAAATACCTTATTTCCAAGTACTTAGACTTTCAAATGGTTGATGACAAGTCAATCTTGGAGCAAGTGCATGAACTCCATGTTCTTGTTAACAAACTGATCGCGCTTTCTATTTCGCTGCCAGAAATTTTTCAAGTAGGGGTCATTATAGCAAAACTTCCTCCTACTTGGAAAGATTTCTCAAAGAGAATGATGCACAAGTCTGAGGACTACTCTTTGGATGAACTGTTGAAGCACCTTCGAATTGAGGAGGAAACACGCAACAGGGACAAAAGAGGTAAAGTCGGATCGAGTGTGAATCATATTGTTGGAGGATCTGGTCAAAAGGGAAAAGGGGCATCAAAGAATAGAAAGTTTACAGCACAAAAGAAAAAGGAATTCAAAACGTCACATCAAACGACCAACCATCAACCGAAGATATCGGGTAAATGTCATGTTTGTGGAGAAACCGGGCATTATGCACGAGAGTGCTCTCAAAGGAAATCTGGATCTACGGTTGGTTCTACAAGTGCTGTTGATATTGAGAAAGTCACCAATCTAGTGGCTAATGTGGGTCTTGGAAATGTTAACATGCTTTCTCAATATACACGCGTTGTGGCATGTAGAGAATGGTTTTTGGATTCTGGAGCAACTATTCATATTTGTGAGAATCGTGGCTCATTTCTTACTTATGGTCCTGTTCCTCAAGGAACAGTGGTGGTATGTGCTGATGGACATCGAGTGGAAGTTCGTGGTAAAGGCACAGTGCGACTAAACTTTAAAGATGGTCAAACGGTTACCCTTCAGGACGTGTTGCATGTTCCTGGTATCACCAAGGGTCTTGTTTCTGCTGATAAGTTTGATCGAAATAGGTACAAGCTGGTTCTCAAGAATCTCCGTGTGAATTTTTTTTCTAAATGACATCTATGTGGGTCAAGCAAAGAACACGGGTGGAATGTATCGCCTTGACCTAGCTGAAGATGGAATTGATGAAGAAAAAGACTCGGATGAAGGTGGCGTTTCAGTGATTGATGGGTTTGGGAATGAAAGTGATAGTGGTGATCGTGGTAGTGATAGTTTTTATCAATATAATGCAATTGGTTTTGATTTGAATGAAATTATGTCTTCTGATTATATCGCTTGTTCAATTTCTTTATGGCATAAACGTTTAGCTCATACAAATATTAAAAACATTAAGAACATGCAAACTAAAAGTTTATTGAAATTAAAAGATAAAGACTTTGAAAAATGCGAAACTTGTGTGAAATCAAAATTCACAAAGAAACATTTTCAAGTGTCCATAAACGTAATACATCACTACTAGAACTAATTCATTCAGATATTTGTGAACTAAATGGAGTCCTTACTCGTGGGGGTAAGAGATACTTTATCACTTTCTGCGATGACTTCAGCCGATACTTATATATTTATTTATTGCATTCAAAGACGAAGCTTTTGAGGCATTTAAAATATATAAGGCTGAGGTTGAAAAACAAAAGGAGAAACGCATTAAAATTCTTTGCTCGGACAGAGGCGGAGAAAACTTTAATCGAAGATTTGATGCATTCTGCGAAGAAGAAGGCATCATACATGAGAGAACTGCACCATATACTCCCCAACAAAATGGTTTGGCTGAGAGAAAGAACCGAACCTTGGTAGAGATGGCTAACTGTATGTTAAATCAATCGGGTCTACCTCGTAATATGTGGGGGGAAGCTGTATTAACCGCATGTTATGTTCACAATAGGATCACTAGTCATGTGATACCTACGAGTCCATATGAGTTGTGGAAATGATGAAAACCAAACCTAGAGTATGTGAGGGTTTGGGGGTGTCTTGCCTATTATCGCGTACCTGATCCAAAGACACTCAAACCGGGAGAACGAGCTTACAAGAGTGTATTCATTAGATATGTTCCGCAAAGTAAGTCTTACCGGTTGTTGGATGACGAATCAGGTACAGTTGTAGAATCCAGAGATGTGGAATTCTTTGAGAACAAGTTTTCTAGAGATGATGAAAACTCAAATTACACCACATCTTCTAGTACTTCTGTGAAAAGAGTCGAACCTTCATCAATGGTTGAAGAACCGGGGGAAAATACTAGAGTTAGAAAAGAGAAAAGTTATGTAGATGATTTCTTTTCTTACCTGGTTGAGGGAACTCAAAAGAAAGTGACGAGAGAGGTCATTTTCGCTGTTAATTTGGATGATGATCCTAAAACTTTCAGCGAAACAATGTCATCAAGAGATGCTCCTTTGTGGAAGGAAGCAGTCAATGATGAAATGGATTCCATTATGGGAAATGGAACTTGGGAGTTAGCTGATCTACCCAAGGGAAAGAAACCTATTGGATCCAAATGGATTTTCAAAAGGAAGTATCATCCAGATGGATCCATCTCTGCCTATAAAGCGAGATTAGTTGCTAAAGGGTATAGGCAGAGAGAAGGGATCGACTATTTTGATACCTATGCACCTGTGGCTAGAATTAGCTCTATTAGAACTCTAATAGTGGTGTCTGCTTTGAAAGGGCTGTACATCCATTAAATGGATGTAAAGACTGCGTTTCTAAATGGGTATCTAAATGAGGAGATTTATTTGGAGCAACCAGAAGGGTTTGTGATGCCTGGATAAGAGAACAAAGTGTGTAGACTTATTAAATCTCTTTATGGTTTAAAGCAAGCTCCTAAACAGTGGCATGAGAGGTTTGACACCACTGTGACTGCTTTCGGGTTTCGACACAATAGTGCTGATAGGTGTATCTATACTAAATGCGAACCCGGTTATACAGTCGTGATTTGTCTCTATGTTGATGATATGTTGATCATTAGCACTCACCTTGAAGGTATTTCTGAAACTAAGAAATATCTGTCCTCGAACTTTAAGATGACAGATCTAGGAGAAGTTGATACCATTCTTGGGATCAAGGTGAAAAGAACTGAAAGTCAGATTTCTCTAAGTCAATCTCATTACATAGAGAAAATTCTGACTAAGTTTCAACACTTGAACATTAAAGAGTTTAATACCCCATTTGATCCAAGTGTGAAACTTAATGTGAACTCAGGGAGAGCAGTGGCTCAACTGGAGTATACGAGTGCTATTGGAAGTATGATGTATGCAACACATTGCACTCGTCCTGATATTGCTTTTGCTGTAAGCAAACTGAGTCAGTATATTGTCAATCCAGGGACAGAACATTCGAAAGTAGTGGGGAGAGTACTTGGATACCTGAAAAGGACCAGTAACTTAGAACTGACATACACGTCTAATTCCAGAATACTCGAAGGTTATTCTGATGCGAGCTGGATTGATCACACCAGTGATTCAAAATCTACAAGTGGGTGGATTTACACTCTAGCAGGAGGAGCAATTTCTTGGGTGAGCAAGAAACAGACGTGTATTGCCCACTCAACTATGGAAGCTGAGTTCATAGCACTAGCTGCGGCTGGTAAGGAAGCAGAGTGGATTAGAGATCTACTTACGGACATCCGTTTGTGGGATGTTCCAATGCCGTATATTCCCATGTATTGTGATAGTGAGGCCACACTATCTAAAGTATACAACGCATTGTATAATGGGAGGTCAAGACACATAGGTCTACGGCACAATTATGTGAGACAATTTCTTGAAAGTGGTACCATCAAGGTTGTCTATGTCAAGACGAGTAAGAACTTGGCTGATCCGTTTACTAAACCTCTGACGAGAGATTTGGTAGTGAATACCGCGAGAGACATGGGTCTAAAACCACAATAGAATCGTTAGTGATAGAAACCCAACTTGAACTTAGTGCTCCTATTTCTCAAGTTTAATGGGTAAAAACGAAGTCACTTAACGATAGAAGGTACTATCAATTTTTTGATAGATCCATGTGAGGTATGATAGTACGTTGTTGCCGAGAACAAGGGTGAGCTAATGCTCTTAACAAAGTTTTGGAGGCATCCAAGCAACATGGATGATGTAAAACTTTGCCTATATGATCTAGGGGTGGTGCCGCCTTGAGTGAAGATAAGTGGTTTGTCTTCTAAATGGTCATGAAAAGGATTTATAGCGCACGGCCATAGTCGCGCTCAGTGAGAATGCAAAGTCGGTCGGTGATGTGTGGGGGTAAACAGAAGGGGGCTATCAGGTTAATGGTTTAATTCCATAGGACACCATCGGATCTGTCTCTTCTTGTTTATCAACATAAACTGGGTTTAATCTTCGTGACACCTAGTGACATCATCTGTCTAAGTGAAAGGAAACATTCCAACTTGGTGGGGGATTGATGAAAATATTAATGGTGGGAACATACAAGTTGGCATGTTTCCTCCATCCCACATTGGTGGGGGAGGTGAAAGTTGAGTACCTTATAAGGGATTACCCCTTATGGGCCTCCAAAGTCTTAAATGGGTTCAGAAGTGGGTCAAGCCCACACGCTCGCCAAGCCGAGCCGAGCCATGAGCTCGCGAATGGGCGCGTTTGAGGCGCACTTTGCACTTCGCACGTACGCATCGTCGCTAGAAGCTGAGGAGCTTTTATTTTTAGCTAGGGTGTAACATTTGTCAAAAACGGGTTTTCCAAACCCGCTCCGTTTGTAATCGAATATCAGGTTATAAATGTTTCGTTGCGTATTTATGTCCATTTTAATTTTTAATGATGCATAATTAATAAACAAACTAGAATATAAAAGTTATAATTGATAAAAAGTAAAAATAAAATAATTAAAAAGAAAATTAGGCTGCCGGGACTCGAACCCGGGTCAGCCGGGCTTAAGCTCAAAGACTTATCACACACACATATAACCACTTCGCCACTTGTTGTTTTCTGTAAATTCTATGAAATAATTAAATTTTATGGTCAATCATAAATCTATCTGTTTACGCCAACTGTAACCGAAATCGGTCACCAAACGTCCAAAAACGTTTGATTGTTCGCGGTTTACCGATTATAACCGCTACACCGACACCTCCAATCAATTTAGCTTTGAATGGACTTGATTTCATGTGGGATCGGTTTTAACAACTGAAAAGTCTGCAATTCTTGAATTACTTCAATCATTGTCCCCTCTCACGACTCAAATACATTCTGCAAGCTTTCAATTTCATTTCCGCAATACTTTCAGTTCGCCGGAGAAGCTATTTGAACTCGCCGGACTTTCGCCGGAAAACCGTTTTCCATCAATTCAGTAAGTCTCTCAATTCTTTCATTGTCTATCAGTTGTTAAGCTATTGCTAACTCAAACCCTTCAATCGGAATCAATTTCAGACGTCAATATCAGATAATTCCCTCTTGCCGGAAAACTTCTGAAAATTCCTAACTTCCGCTGTAAAACGGTATAGTCATTCAAACCTTCTGATAATTCTTGTTTAGTACTTCAATTCCACAAATAACTAATCAAAACTGTTAATTTGTTCGCTCAGTCGAAGTTCATAAAAAACAGAGCCGACGCCTTGCCGGAATTCTGAGATAAATCATTCCTCCGGTATGTTTACTTCCAACACCGACTCTGCCATTTCATTTTATCTTATGAATGTTTGTCAATCAAATTAAACAAGAAACAATAGAGTAATCGTAAACTGTAATTCGGTAACGAAGAAGACGAAGTAGGATGATTATAAGTTTAATAAATCTGGATATTATCTCGGGTTAGACACACAGTCCAGCGGTGGACTGTGTGCACAAACATATCACACGCCGCGAGTTCGATCCTTGACACACGTATGCTCTGTAATAAAAATGTTTTATTTTTCTAACTGAACCGGATTAACTCACGGTAGATGTTAAGTATAATAAAAATCCGTATATTAACCAAGTTAGACACACAGTCCAGCGCTGGACTGTGTGTAACGATAAATCACAGGTCCCGGGTTCGAGACCTGTTGACGGCACCGGTTCGATGATTTAAAACATTTTTTTTGAAAATAAAAGAAGTTTGAATAAACTGAGTTAGTATATAAATATAATTAAAAACAGAATTATTTCGGGTTAGACACGTAGCTCAGTTGGTAGAGCTGCGTGCATGCGAACGGGAGGTCTCGGGTTCGAGTCCTGCCCGATGCATACATTTACACAATAAAATCGGTCAAACAGTCAATGGTCAATGGTCAACGCAAAAGTCAACATTTTTTATATATTTTTATTTATTTAATTTAATTCAAAAATCAATTAAAAATACTTAAAAATAATGTTTTTAAAGATAGGAAATAGCCTTAAACTCACAAATATATCTAAAAATCTTTATAAAATTATTAATAAAATCCACTCACTAACTATACCTTCCGTTATTATTTAGGTTAGTTAATCCTCATTGTTCAATCCTTCAAACTCGTGCGCATCTCATCATCTCCAACCAAACGCACCCAATGTGAGTGAATCTCTACAAATTCCCCGTTTTAATCACGTTTTTGGGGTGTATCATGTGTCTTACCATTTATTATATTTAAATCATTGTGCATACATCATATCATGAACAAATGTGTATTCAGCTTGTATCAACTGTTGTGTGGTTATTGTTTAGATTTAATTTATTATTTTCAGTACATGCAATTTCATAGGCCGTCGCTCCCCATTACATTATGAGCGTTGAGCAGTTCCCATTACATTATGAGCGTGAACCTGGCGTGCCAACATACGATCGGCTCCGTTTGATTGAGCCTTGATCGCACAGACATTCATCATAGGCCGTCCGTTCCCCATTACATTATGAGCGTGAACGTGACGTTGCCAACATATACAGTTTCATTCATGTTATATATTCATGCAAGTTCATATGTTATTGTATGTTATTGTTTGTGGATTGTTATTGTTATTGTTGGATTAATTACATTTGCCCGCATATGACTAATGCACAATTTTTCCTTGATAAAAATAACAAGAAATCAATAATAAATGTTTAACTAACAAGGTTCACTCGCCAACTTATGTTGACCCAAAAACCCCCATTTTTACACATGATACAGGTGAACCAGCTGCAGCAAGAAACACATAGGATTGGCTTAGAAGAATAAACTGGTTTAGAGCTTGGATTGTTTAGTTGGTTATTTTCCTTTGTACTTGTATGGACATGTTTGGATTATTGAGAATGTAATTTTGACTTTATTAAATATGAAACATATTAGTAAATATCATGAGCTTTGGTGATAACCCAATTATGCCCCGACTCTTATTCCGCTGCGGGTCGGGGTGTGTGACAGATTGGTATCAGAGCCATGACTATAGGGATATAGGATAGGTTATTAGACCCTTAGAGCCTATACTATAGTTGATTAGAAATTTTTAAGATTTTTGTGTGTTACATGCCAAATTTCATGATGTTTATATGTTTTATGTTAAGTGTTACATTCAATGTTATGCAAGCATGTTCATAAGTATATATTATCATATAATGCCTATCATGAATCATATTCTCATAACATATCATAACCATGAAAGCACACATCACATCATTCTCATGATTGTTTTTACAATGATTTTTGTATTTTCAAATCTCATCAAAATGAGTTCTCATTGTAACATTTGTCAAAAACGGGTTTCCAAAACCCGCTCCGTTTTGTAATCGAATATCAAGTTATAAAAATCACGTTGAATATTTATGATTATTTTGACTTAAAATGATACATAATTAATAGATAAACTAAACTATAAAAAGAATATTTGATAAAAAGTTAAAACAAAATAAATAAATAAAAATATGATGCTGCCGGGACTCGAACCCGGTCAGCCGGTTACAACTTCAAAGACTTAACACACACACACATCACCACTCCGCCACTTGTTTGTTTTCTGTCATCTTTAGGAAACAAATAGGTTTTATGGACTAAGGTAAATCAATCGATTTTACCAATTGTAACTGAAATCGGTTATCAAACACCCAAAGTCGATCTGGATACTCGCGATTCAGCGAGTATAACCGATAAACTGACGATTCCAATCAATGCTGCCGTGAATGTAACTTGAATTCGGAAGTGGATCGGTTTAATAACCGAAAGTTTTCAATTCTCGGATTACTTCAATCCTAGACCCTTCCTGCGACTCAAAACACTCTGCAAGACTTTCAATTACATTTCCGCAACCTTACAGTCCATCGGAGAAGCTTAAATCAACTCGCCGGAATTTTCTGCAAGTCGCCGGAAAACCGAGATTCAACTCAAACCGGTAAAATACCTCGACTTTACTGTTTCAATCAATTATTAGAACTTTACTAACATTAACCCATCGCTCATAATCAACCACAGACGACATTACTGGACTTTCTGTTCTCACCGGAAAAACTCTTGGATTTGTCGGAAACTCGCTGATTACCGGTATGATCATTCAAACATGCTGATAATCAATACTCATTAGTTCAATTTCACATCTAAACCCTTAAACCTGTTAATTGATTCTCACAGCCGAAGGTTCCAAAACAGAGCCGACGAGCTTCACCGGAGTCTCTAAAGAAGACGATCTGTTCGGTATTTTCTTTCCCCAAACGTTTCGGTTCAATGCTTTCAAATTGATCATCTTGTTCATTAACTAAATTAACCACGTATCAGTTGCTTTGATTGATGTCTGTGTTTGAAATGAAGAAGACGAGTTCTGAAATGAAGAAGACGAGTTCAGAGATGACATAAGATTAATTAAAATCGGAATTATAAACGGGTTAGACACACAGTCCAGCGGTGGACTGTGTGCAAACAAAAATCATACACGTCCCGAGTTCGATCCCTGCTACACGCACTCCTTATGTAATAAAATGCCTTTTTGTTTAAAAACTAAACCGGGTTAACTCAGTTAGTTGTTAAGTATAATAAAAACCGAGATAATAACCAGGTTAGACACACAGTCCAGCGGTGGACTGTGTGCAACATTAAGTCATACGTCGCGCGTTCGAAACCCGTCACTAGCACCGGTCCGTTGAATTAAAATGTTTTTGCAAGAATTTCGGTTAAACTGAATAAGTGTATAAATATAATTAAAAACAAGATTATTTCGGGTTAGACACGTAGCTCAGTTGGTAGAGCTGCGTGCACGCGTACGGGAGGTCTCGGGTTCGAGCCTCACCCGGCGCAAACTATGTCACTGACCGAACCGGTCAACAAGTCAACAGGTCAACGGTCAACGGTCAACGGTCAACGCAAAATAAACAATTTTTTTATATTTTTATTTATTTAATTTAATTTAAAAATCAATTAAAAATACTTAAAAATAACATTTTTAAAGATTGAAAATAGCCTTGAACTCACAAAAATATATATAAAAATTTCATTAAAATCCTTAATAAAATCCACTCATTTAATGTATTTTTCCGTTGTTATTTAGGTTAGTGTTTCTCGTTGTTCCGCTCATCTAATTCGTGCGCATCTCACCATCTCCAATCCAACGCACCCAATGTGAGTGAATCTTTACAAATTCCCCGTTTTAATCACGTTTTGGGGTGTATCATGTGTCTTGTTATATATATATTATAATTAAACCATTGTGCATACATCATATCATGAACATGTGTATTCAGTTTGTTTCAACTGTTGTGTAGTTATTGTTGGATGCAATTTATTATTTTCAGTACATGCAATTTCATAGGCCGCCGCTCCCCATTACATTATGAGCGTTGAGCATGTTCCCCATTTCATTATGAGGTTGAACCTGGCGTGCCCACATACGATCGGCTCCGTTTGATTGAGCCTTGATCGCACAGACATTTTACATTTTCAGTACATGCAATACGATCGGCTCCGTTTGATTGAGCCTTGATTGCACAGACAATTTACATTTTCAGTACATGCAATACGATCGGCTCCGTTTGATTGAGCCTTGATCGCACAGTTTCAATTATGTTATTTATTGTATGATGTTGGTATGTTCATGTATGCTATCATATGTTATTGTATGTTATAGTTGTGATTGCTATTTGCCACTGCTTGATTATTTACATTTGCTCATTTATGATTATGCACAATTTTTCATTGATAAACTAACAAGTAATTCATTAATAAATGTTTATCTAATAAGGTTCACTCGCCAACTTATGTTGACCCAAAAAACCCCCATTTTTACACATGATACAGGTGAATCAGCAGCCGCTAGGAACACATAGGATTGGACTAGAAGAATAAAATGATTTAGAGTTGGGATTGTTATGATTGGTTTATTTTCTTTGTATTATATGAACATGTTTGGATATTTGGAAATGTAACTTTGACTTTATTAAATATGAAACATATTAGTAAATGTCATGAGCTTTGGTGATAACCCAATTATGCCCCGACTCTTATTCCGCTGCGGGTCGGGGTGTGACAGATTGGTATCAGAGCCATGACTATAGGGATATAGGATAGGTTATTAGACCCTTAGAGCCTATACTATAGTTGATTAGAAATTATAAGATTTTTGTGTGTTACATGCCAAATTTCATGATGTTTATATGTTTTATGTTAAATGTTACATTCAATATTATGCAAGCATGTTCATAAGTATGTATTATCATATAATGCCTATCATGAATCATATACTCATAACATATCACATCCATGAAAGCACACACCACATCATGATTGCTTTTACAATGATTTTTGTGTTTTCAAATCTCATCAAAGTGAGTTCTCATGACGGGCATGTAGTAACTGGAAGGGTACCAGTACCGGTAGTCGGAACGTCCTGTCTAGGCTGGCATTCGTATAAATCCAAAATAAAGGACCAGTTTGCCTACCTGGGGACTAACGATGAGAGTACGAAGTACCTATTAGGCCAAAGCATGCTATACCAAACGTCGTGTGAGCTAACCCCACTTTGAGTTGTCATTGTGTCTACACCTGGACACGTTCCGACCAAACATCTCATGAACATATTTTGTGGTTTGCATTCGGGTGATGCGAGTGTTAAATTGCCAATACTAATGTGAATCCTACCAAGCCAATAGCCATGGGGGCCCACATGACTATGTAGGTGAAGGTATGGGGGACATTTGAGGCCCAACATGAGCGAACCTAAGACATCCTATGGATGTAGTTGCATTATTGATATTTATGTTATTTTCATTTTCTTAAAGACACATGACACCTAAAAAGACTCCATAAACTCACAATCTTCTTATGTACGTTCCTGTAGATGTCGTCTAGACAACAACGAAGGGGTAAAAGATCAGGAAGGTCTCAGGAACGCTTGGCCACACAAATCGCGAAACAAATGGCCACGATACTGCCTGACATTGTGGTCCAAGTGCATCAAGCCCTCGCTACAAATCCTACTAACCCTCCCCAACAACATGACCAGAACATCGACAACCCTCCTACCAGCAAGTGTTCATACAAACATTTCAAGTCATGTGATCCTCCTAAATTTGAAGGGACCGAGGGTGTCACTGCTTTTCTACATTGGTTCGAGGATATGGAAAACACCTTTCTAAACTGCGATTGTCCTGAGGATCGCAAGGTTCGATACGCCACCGGGAGACTATTCGGGGTAGCTCTCACTTGGTGGAATACTGAGAAAGGGAAGAGGGGAACTGAAGATGCAATGGCCTTAACTTGGGAGGAGTTAAGGGAAATCATGACTAGGCATTTCTGTCCTAGGAGTGAGATTAAAAAGTTGGAGGACGAATTTCATTCTTTAAAGCAAAAGGAGGGAGATCATACCATCTACAACAAGAGGTTCTTAGAGTTGAACCAAATGGTCCCTAACTTGTTCACCCCAACTTATCGCTTGGTCGAGCATTATATTCGAGGTCTTCCCTCGAAAATTCAAGATTCAGTTCTCAGCACTTCACCAGCAACACTTGAAGCTGCTATGGAACTAGCCACTGAACTGACCGAAAATCGCATTCGAAACGGTAAATTCAAAGAGGAGAAGAAGAAAGCCCCATTGAGGCTCAAACTTCAAACCATTCTGGTTCCTCCTCGAAGTTTACTGGTAAAAGGAATCGAAGCACAAGAAACTTCGCCATCACACAAACCAATTACTCTATTCCTGCTGCACCCATTACCCAAGTCGCCCCTTCACTTGCACCATACAAAAGACCATACTCTGGCCCATTACCAAAATGCAACCGTTGTCAATACCACCATTCCCCTGATCATCCTTGCCAATATTGCACCGGCTGTGGTCGCGCAGGTCATACTGTTCAAACCTGTCGCATACCTCAGCGAACGAACCGTCACCAGCCTTCAACCCAAACCCACCAACAAATAATGGGTCAAGCCCAACAACCCCTACTACTACCATCTACCCAACATTTAGCCCAAACATACTATCAACCCAACTATCCCATGGTACAACCTATGCGGGCTTGCTACAATTGTGGAGATCCAAGCCATTTTAGAAACACTTGTCCACGTTTGGTGAACATCATTCATGCCCAATCTCAAGCAAATCCGGTAAATCAAGCTAACCAAGTTCCACCACCTGCAAGAGGAAGAGCTTATAACATCAACACCAATACTGTTGAAAATAATAACGGCCCAAACGAATCATCCAACTAATTTCTCCTCGCCAAGAATCAAGACTCAACTCTAATCGTCTAGTTTTAATGTTTTTTCTTTATGTTATCTCCATCTTTCCGTATTCCAGTTGTAAAATTTGGAAATTATGTATCCAAGAATTTTAATGCGATTTGATATTACAGTTTTGTTCTATACTCATTGATTTAACATTTATATCATCATACATCTCGACGTATCTCAATCTCATCATTTAAAGAAGTTGGGTTGTGTCACACTTTTACATAGACTGACCCCTTCATCAAAACCAACGAGAGAGGTACTGTCAACATTTAGTCATGTATCATTTCAGAATTGAGACTCAAGTTTTGTTTGTTGTGCTGTTTATGTTTTAGAGTCACATAGAACTGATCATGATTTACTGATAAAGCCAATGAAAATTTGACAAGGATATGGTGGATACGCCGCTGGTACTTCCTATATATAAGTATTCTTGGCAAAGAATCAAAAGCATTACCAGGAGGTTATGAAAAGTTCCGTGTAGGTTTAAATATCGTCATGGTTGAAGTTTTTGTTTATGATCATTACAAATGCATCGGTTCCCTCAAAACTGTTATAAATAAAATCGTAAGCGACATCGAAGATCAACATCCGAGAAGCCCAGCATGTTTCAGTAACAGAAAGGAGACGTACGCAAGGAGCCGTCTTGTGGAGCTGAACTTAAAATTTAAACTAAATCCGACGGTATTCTATACTGTCTAGATCGCATATAGATTCCTGACCACAATAATCTTCGTGATATTTTTTTTTATGAATGATGTAACATCCGTCAAAAACGGATTTTACCAAACCCGCTCCGTTTATTAACCGAACGATCAGTTAAAAATTTCGTTGCGAATTTAATGCCCAAAATAATTTTAAACGATACATAATTAATTATTATATTAGAATATATAATTTGTTTTTGAAAAACTGTCAAAAATAAGAAAATAAAAATAAATTGTTTCTGCCGGGTTTCGAACCCAGGACAGTCGCCGGGTCAACACAGACTTAACACTCAACATTTAAACCACTGCGCCACTGATGTTTCTTGTTAAAAGTTAGAATCACTTAATTCATAACATGAATTTCCGAATTCAAAACCGGCGCCCAAATGCAGTCGTCGGAAATCCCGGCGATCTCGCCAATAATTTAACGATTCCTTCAGTTATAACGTAAACTTTAAACACACATCGGTTATAACCGACGCCTGAGTCCGTGACACCAACTATAACCGCCGGAGAAATTATAACCGACGAATCAAGTCGGAAATTGGACCAAGTTCATCGATAACCTGCACTATAAATACCCCCTCGAACCTCTGCAAACTTTTTCGCTCAAAACCGCACCCTTTCTCGGCGAAAACTCACTCGCCGGAAAACTTCTGTAACTCGCCGGAAAACCGAGCCCTTCACTTCTGAGCTTTACTGAACCCCCTGAGCTTATACCGAAGTCACCCACATCCTTTTCAAGCTTTCTGGAGACTCGCTGTTGCAAGACACACGACGCCGGAAACTGTTGCAGTCGCCGGAGTTCTGCCGGAAAAACAGAGGAATCCAGTCGGTATACCTCACGCTTAAATCGTCCTTTTTTTTTATTTAATCTCATCTGTAATTAACTAAAAAACGCTAAAGAAACCGATTAAAACATTGAACCAGTCGGATTTCCGATTCTGGTTAAAAACGGACGAAGAAGACGAAGTTCGGTAACATATAAGTATAATTAAAATCAAGTTATAACTCGGGTTAGACACACAGTCCAGCGGTGGACTGTGTGCACAATAAACACACTAACGTCTTGAGTTCGAATCTTGTCCCACACACGCTGCCTTAATAAAAATGTCTTTTTTGTTAACTGAACCGATTCATTTCATATATATGTTAAGTATAATAATAATCGGAATAATAACCAAGATAGACACACAGTCCAGCGGTGGACTGTGTGTATGTTTAAATCACACGTCACGAGTTCGAGTCCGGTCTACTGCACCGACTCGGACAATTATCTACCTTTTTAAATAAGTCAGAAATGAAAGTACTTAGTTTGTATTTAAGTATAATAAAAATCGGTTTATATAACATGTTAAACACACAGTCCAGCGGTGGACTGTGTGTTAACTCAACCCACAGGTCCCGGGTTCGAGACCTGTGGAGCGCACCGAGCCTTGGATTAAAATCGTTTTTAGAAAATAAAGGATTTTCTGTTTAATCTAATTAATATATATATATAATTAAAAACAGAAATATACCGGGTTAGACACGTAGCTCAATTGGTAGAGCTGCGTGCACGCGTACGGGAGGTCTTTCGAGCCTCACTCAGCGCACATATACACGCATACGAACCGGTCAACGGTCAAGGTCAACGGTCAACGGTCAAAAAAGTCAAATTTTTTATTATTTTTATTTATTTATTTTATTTAAAAATCAATTAAAAATACTTAAAAATAACATTTTTAAGGTTAGAAAATAGCCTTAAACTCACAAAAATACACCCAACAATCCTACTAAAATGGATTAATAAAATCCGTTTACTTACCGAACCATAATGCTATTTATCTAGGTTAATTTCACTCGTGGTTAAAACCACTTCGCGTGCATTCAACATCATCAACCGAACGCACCCACTGTGAGTGAATCTTACAACTCCCCTTTTTAATTACACGTTTTGGGGTGTGTCATGTGTCACAAAATAATTAACTCGTTTATTTAAACTTGTGCCATACCATATCGTGATCTAAACTTAGATTGTTTATATTGTTGTGATTACTTATTTCATTTTGTCAAATTATATGAAATTCATTCATTAAGCCCATCAGTTCCTCGTGGGAGACGAGTTGAACAACGCGTGCCTCAAAACCAATCCATTATTGTACATGTGTGTATCATTGAGTTTATATTGTTTGTAGTTATGTCTTTCATATTATCATGTTTATGCAATTCATTCATTAGGCCCATCAGTTCCTCGTAAGAGACGAGTAGAGCAACACGTGCCTCTAAACGTTCCATTATTGTTCATGTGTGCTTTATTTAATATCTAATGATTGTTGAATAAGTTTACATCTATTTTTACTCATGTGTGGTTGTGCACTCATTTCATAATCAATTAAATAAACTTGTTCAAATGTTTTCCATAGGATTCACTCGCCAACTTTTTGTTGATCCAAAAACCTTTTTACACATGATACAGGTGAACAGGTTGAAGCAAGGAAAACATAGGAAATGCCTTAGAAGAGAACAAAGAAGCTTAGATTGATAGTTAGAACATGTTGTAATATTTATTGTAAATTTCCATTAAATTGTATTAATGAATATGAAACGTTAAAATAAATGTCATGAGCTTTGATGATAACCCAATCATGCCCCGATCACCTTTTCCGCTGCGGGTCGGGGTGTGACAGATTGGTATCAGAAAGCCATGACTATAGGGATATAGGATAGGTTATTAGACCCTTAGAGCCTATACTATAGTCTGCCTAAATTTTAATTGATTAGGTGGTTACATACAAACTTGTGATATTTATTTGTTTCATATTTGTTTATACTTGCAGTCAAACATACATACTTATATACATATTCATTATACATATATCAATGTTCATATATTCAATTCATTTTCATACTCTCATTATTCAAAGATTTTGTTGCAATTTTCAAATCTCATCAAAGTAAGTTCTGCAACGGGCATGTAGTAACTGGAAGGGTACAAGTACCGGTAGTCGGAACGTCCTGTCTAGGTTGGCATTCGTATAAATCCAATATAACGGACCAGTTTGCCTACCTGGGGACTAACGATGAGAGTACGAAGGACCTATTAGGCCAAAGCATGCCACACCAAACGTCGTTCGAACTAACCCCACTTTGAGGTGTCACCGTGTCTACACCTGGACACATTCCGAATATCACACGTTGTATACATATTTCTCGATTTTCTCCGGGTTTTAGTGTACGCAACCAGGCAAACCCGTGCGAACCATATGAAAAACCGGTATTCAGGGGGGCCCCACATGATTACAAAGGTAAAGTATGGCGGCATGTAGGGCCTAATGGCGAGCAAAGCCCAAGACATCCTATGGATGTAGTAGATTTATTTTTCTATAATTATTTTATGAATGTTCATTCCTAGTGCGACCCATGATCCCAAAAGCATCCAACTCATACTCTTGACATGTATTCCTTGTTGATGTCTTCTAACCTCGCCCGTAGGAAGACGAGAGCAGGAAAAGCCCGCGAGCGCATGGGTGCCCTAATCGCTCAGCAAATGGCTGCCGTAATACCCAACATTGTAATCCAAGTCCAACAAGCACTTACCGCTAATCCTGCCAATCAAGAAAATCAAAACGTTATCAACCCTCCCCCAAATATCACTAAATGCACCTACAAGCATTTCAAATCATGCGACCCTCCAAAATACAAAGGGACTGAAGGCGTCACCGCTCTCCTCCATTGGTTTGAAGAAATGGAGAACATTTTTCTAAATTGCGATTGCCCCGATGATCGCAAAGTGCGTTATGCTACCGGTCGATTATATGGGATAGCACTTACTTGGTGGAATACAGAGAAGGCCAAACGAGGCGTCGACGATGCTATGACCTTAACTTGGAACGAATTAGAGGAAATCATGACCAGACGATTTTGCCCAAGGAGCGAAATCAAGAAATTAGAAGATGAATTTTATTCGTTGAAGCAAAAGGAAGGAGACCACACCACATACAACAAAAGATTCCTCGAGTTACATCAAATGGTTCCCAACATGTTCACTCCCCTCTACCGTTTGATCGAGCACTACATTCGTGGTCTTCCGTCAAAGATTCAAGACTCTGTAATAAGTACCTCGCCTGCAACTTTGGAAGCAGCAATGGAGCTAGCAACAGCGCTCACCGAGAACCGAATCCGGAACAAAGACTTCAAGGAGGAGAAGAAGAAGGATAAAGAATCGACTGAAACCTCCGACTACACCCAAACCGAATCCCCTTCTCAACCCAATTCTAAGAGAAAAGGAGACGGGCAACTTTTCGCTGCTATCCAACGGAATCAACCAATTTCACACGCCATACCCATCCAAGCTATCCCAATCACTCAAGTGGCACCCAACTCAACTTACCCAAATAAGAAACCATATCTTGGACCTCACCCTCGATGCAACAACTGTTTTTACCACCATCCCCTTACCTTACCTTGTCGACTATGTGCAACCTGTGGACGCTATGGTCATTTGAGCAAGGTTTGCCGCACCTTTCAAAACCAAATCTCCCCCTACTCAAACCATGAACCAAACCTATCAACAACCCCAATACCCTATGTTTCCATATGTTCGAGCTTGTTTCAATTGTGGCGACCCTACCCACTTTAGAAACACATGCCCTCAATTGGTTAACGTCATCAACGCTCAAGCCCAATCAAACCCAGTTAACCAAGTAAACCAAGAAAACCCAACCGCTAGGCCACCAGCAAGAGGAAGAGTCTTCAACATCAACGCCAATCCTGTCGAAGATAATGACGGCCCAAGCGAAGATACTCAACTAGTCCTCTTCACCGAAAATCCAGATTCAACTCCTATCGTTTAGTTTTATGTTTTTCTTTATCACATAGAACCAAACATAACTTAAGGATAAAGCCAATGAAACTTTGACGAGAATACGGTGGATACGCCGCTGGTACTTCCTATATATAAGTATTCTTGTCAAAGGATCAGAAGCATTATCTGGCGGTTATGAGAGGTTCCATGTGTAGACTGTTTGAGTAATTATTGTTTATTATTTCAGTACATGCAATTTCATAGGCCGCCGCTCCCCATTTATGAGCGTTGAGCATGTTCCCCATTTCATTATGAGGTTGAACCTGGCGTGCCCACATTTTCATTTTCAGTACATGCAATACGATCGGCTCCGTTTGATTGAGCCTTGATCGCACAGACATTTTCATTATCAGTATTTTGTGGTTGTTGTGTTTGTAGTAGAGTCACATAGAACTAATCATAACTTGTGGATAAAGTCAATGAAAATTTGACAAGAATATGGTGGATACGCCGCTGGTACTTCCTATATATAAGTATTCTTGTCAAATGATCGGAGGCATTATCAGGCGGTTATGAGAGGTTCCATGCATAGGCTGTTTGTGTGATTGTTGTTTAGATTAAGTTATTCATTTTCAGTACATGCAATACGATCGGCTCCGTTTGATTGAGCCTTGATCGCCCAGACATTTTCATTATCAGTATTTTGTGGTTGTTGTGTTTGTAGTAGAGTCACATAGAACTAATCATAACTTGCGGATAAAGTCAATGAAAATTTGACAAGAATATGGTGGATACGCCGCTGGTACTTCCTATATATAAGTATTCTTGTCAAATGATCGGAGGCATTATCAGGCGGTTATGAGAGGTTCCATGTATAGGCTGTTTGTGTGATTGTTGTTTAGATTAAGTTTATTATTTTCAGTACATGCAATACGATCGGCTCCGCTTGATTGAGCCTTGATCGCACAGACAATTTCATTTTCAGTACATGCAATACGATCGGCTCCGTTTGATTGAGCCTTGATCGCACAGACATTTTTCATTTCAGTATTATGAGTTTGTTGTATTGGTTGTAGAGTCACATAGGACTAATCATAATTCACTGATAAAACCAATGAAAATTTGACGAGAATATGGTGGATACACCGCTGGTACTTCCTATATATAAGTATTCTTGTCAAAGGATCAGAGGCATTGTCAGACGATTATGAGAAGTTCTATGTAGGATTTAGTAGTTTCTTGGTAACTAATCATAACTTGTGGATAAAACCAAAGAAAATTTGGCAAGAATATGGTGGATACGCCGCTGGTACTTCCTATATATAAGTATTCTTGCCAAAGGATCAGAGGCATTATCAGGCGGTTATGAGAAGTTCCATGTAGGATTTAGTATTGTCTTGATTGAAATTTGTGTTACATTTATATCATCTCGCTATTTAAAGAAATTGGATTGTGATCCATTTCTACATAAACTAACCTCTCCATCATAACAAACGAGAGAGGAACTGCCACAATTCAAACATATATGCTATCAGAATGTGGATTCAAATGTTAGCTGTTGTGTTTATTTATGTTCTATAGTCATAGAACCAATCATAACTTACTGATATTAGCTGTTGTGTTTATTTATGTTCAAATATTAGCTGTTGTGTTTATTTATGTTCCATGTAGGTTGTAGTATTAGAAGTTTTGCCTTAGGATATAACCATACCCTTCCAAACATATCCAAACTTTTATGCATGATATCATAGTTAGCGAATAAATTCTGCTTATCAATACTTTTACAGTAGGCAACAAAAAGCGATTCCTGTAATAGGGTACCTAACCCTTACAAGGAACGTTACCGCCTAAAACAAAAACTTAAAACCTTATTTCTTCTAAGCATGTAAAGGTCAAACTAAACACCATCATTCTTTTTGTCAAATATATCACTATTTAAATTTCGGGACGAAATTTCTAAAAAGCAGGGGATACTGTAACATCCGTCAAAAACGGATTTTACCAAACCCGCTCCGTTTATTAACCGAACGATCAGTTAAAAATTTCGTTGCGAATTTAATGCCCAAAATAATTTTAAACGATACATAATTAATTATTATATTAGAATATATAATTTGTTTTTGAAAAAATGTCAAAAATAAGAAAATAAAAATAAATTGTTTCTGCCGGGTTTCGAACCCGGGTCAGTCGCCGGGTCAACATAGACTTAACACTCAACATTTAAACCACTGCGCCACTGATGTTTCTTGTTAAAAGTTAGAATCACTTAATTCATAACATGACTTTCCGAATTCAAAACCGGCGCCCAAATGCAGTCGTCGGAAATCCCGGCGATCTCGCCAATAATTTAACGATTCCTTCAGTTATAACGTAAACTTTAAACACACATCGGTTATAACCGACGCCTGAGTCAGCGACACCAACTATAACCGCCGGAGAAATTATAACCGACGAATCAAGTCGGAAATTGGACCAAGTTCATCGATAACCTGCACTATAAATACCCCCTCGAACCTCTGCAAACTTTTTCGCTCAAAACCGCACCCTTTCTCGGCGAAAACTCACTCGCCGGAAAACTTCTGTAACTCGCCGGAAAACCGAGCCCTTCACTTCTGAGCTTTACTGAACCCCCTGAGCTTATACCGAAGTCACCCACATCCTTTTCAAGCTTTCTGGAGACTCGCTGTTGCAAGACACACGACGCCGGAAACAGTTGCAGTCGCCGGAGTTCTGCCGGAAAAACAGAGGAATCCAGTCGGTATACCTCACGCTTAAATCGTCCTTTCTTTTTATTTAATCTCACCTGTAATTAACTAAAAAACGCTAAAGAAACCGATTAAAACATTGAACCAGTCGGATTTCCGATTCTGGTTAAAAACGGACGAAGAAGACGAAGTTCGGTAACATATAAGTATAATTAAAATCAAGTTATAACTCGGGTTAGACACACAGTCCAGTGGTGGACTGTGTGCACAATAAACACACTAACGTCTCGAGTTCGAATCTTGTCCCACACACGCTGCCTTAATAAAAATGTTTTTTTTGTTAACTGAACCGGAATCATTTCATATATATGTTAAGTATAATAATAATCGGAATAATAACCAAGATAGACACACAGTCCAGCGGTGGACTGTGTGTATGTTTAAATCACACGTCACGAGTTCGAGTCCGGTCTACTGCACCGACTCGGACAATTATCTACCTTTTTAAATAAGTCAGAAATGAAAGTACTTAGTTTGTATTTAAGTATAATAAAAATCGGTTTATATAACATGTTAAACACACAGTCCAGCGGTGGACTGTGTGTTAACTCAACCCACAGGTCCCGGGTTCGAGACCTGTGGAGCGCACCGAGCCTTGGATTAAAATCGTTTTTAGAAAATAAAGGATTTTCTGTTTAATCTAATTAATATATATATATAATTAAAAACAGAAATATACCAGGTTAGACACGTAGCTCAGTTGGTAGAGCTGCGTGCACGCGTACGGGAGGTCTCGGGTTCGACCCTCACTCAGCGCACATATACACGCATACGAACCGGTCAACGGTCAAGGTCAACGGTCAACGGTCAAAAAAGTCAAATTTTTTATTATTTTATTTATTTATTTTATTTAAAAATCAATTAAAAATACTTAAAAATAACATTTTTAAGGTTAGAAAATAGCCTTAAACTCACAAAAATACACCCAACAATCCTACTAAAATGGATTAATAAAATCCGTTTACTTACCGAACCATAATGCTATTTATCTAGGTTAATTTCACTCGTGGTTAAAACCACTTCGCGTGCATTCAACATCATCAACCGAACGCACCCACTGTGAGTGAATCTTACAACTCCCCTTTTTAATTACACGTTTTGGGGTGTGTCATGTGTCACAAAATAATTAACTCGTTTATTTAAACTTGTGCCATACCATATCGTGATCTAAACTTAGATTGTTTATATTGTTGTGATTACTTATTTCATTTTGTCAAATTATATGAAATTCATTCATTAAGCCCATCAGTTCCTCGTGGGAGACGAGTTGAACAACGCGTGCCTCAAAACCAATCCATTATTGTACATGTGTGTATCATTGAGTTTATATTGTTTGTAGTTATGTCTTTCATATTATCATGTTTATGCAATTCATTCATTAGGCCCATCAGTTCCTCGTAAGAGACGAGTAGAGCAACACGTGCCTCTAAACGTTCCATTATTGTTCATGTGTGCTTTATTTAATATCTAATGATTGTTGAATAAGTTTACATCTATTTTTACTCATGTGAGGTTGTGCACTCATTTCATAATCAATTAAATAAACTTGTTCAAATGTTTTTCATAGGATTCACTCTCCAACTTTTTGTTGATCCAAAAACCTTTTTACACATGATACAGGTGAACAGGTTGAAGCAAGGAAAACATAGGAAATGCCTTAGAAGAGAACAAAGAAGCTTAGATTGATAGTTAGAACATGTTGTAATATTTATTGTAAATTTCCATTAAATTGTATTAATGAATATAAAACGTTAAAATAAATGTCATGAGCTTTGATGATAACCCAATCATGCCCCGATCACCTTTTCCGCTGCGGGTCTGGGTGTGACAAATGAGACGCACAAAACACGATATTCTATACACCAGGAGCCGACAAGATGTATCAGGACCTTTGATACACCCACTGGTGGCTTGGAATGAAAAAGGATATTGCTGATTTTGTTTCCAAGTGTTTTTCATGTTCCAAAATAAAAGCTGAACACCAAAGACCCTCAGGACTTCTGGTCCAACCTGAAATACTTATATGGAGGTGGGAAAATATAACCATGGATTTCATTACCAGGTTACCTCTCACTTCTGGTGGGTATGACACTATATGGACAGTAATTGATCGACTTACAAAATCAGCTCACTCTATTCCTATACGCGAAGATTTTAAGAACGAAAAGCTAGCTCGTATTTATATCCGCGAAATCGTAAGCGGACATGGAGTACCGTTAAGCATTATTTCTGATCGTGATGGTCGTTTCACTTCACGAACATGGCAAGCAGTACAAGCCGCCATGGGCACACGATTAGATCTCAGTACCGCCTATCACCCTCAAACTGATGGTCAATCTGAACGCACCATACAAACTCTTGAAGATATGCTTCGAGCATGTGTCATAGATTAAGGGAAATTGGGACTCTCATCTCTCATTAGTTGAATTTTCGTGCAACAACAGCTATCGTTCAAGCATCGGCATGGCACCTTTTGAAGCCTTATATGGTCGTAAGTGCCGATCTCCTGTATGTAGGCACGAAATTGAGGAAGCTCAAATCACTGGTCCAGAATTTATCCAAGAAACCGCAGACAAGATCCATCAAATCCGAGACAATCTTTTAGCGACCTAAAGTTGTCAAAAGAGTTATGCAGACAAACGACGGAAGCCTTTAGAGTTTAACATTGGTGATCATGTACTTCTAAAAGTATCACCGTGGAAGGGAGTAGTTCATTTTGGTCAAAAAGGGCAAGCTAGCACCACGCTACGTAGGGCCTTTCAAGATACTCGAAAGAGTAGGACCTATAGCTTACAAGCTTGATCTACCAGAAGAACTCAACAGGATTCATCCCACATTCCACGTATCAAACTTGAAGAAGTGTCACGAAAACCACCACATCCCTCTGGAAGATATTCAGATTGATGAATCTATGCATATTATTGAAAGACCTGTAGAGAATCATGTACTTCGGGGAAAAACGTCTGCGGTAAAGTCGCATTCCAATTGTTAGGGTACGCTGGGAGTCGAAACGGGGACCTGAGTTTACTTGGGGACGTAAAGACTCAATGCGCGAAGAATACCCGCACCTTTTTCCTACTACTATTACTTAAATTTCGGGACGAAATTTCTAAAAGTAGGGGATACTGTAACATTTGTCAAAAACGGGTTTCCAAAACCCGCTCCGTTTTGTAATCGAATATCAAGTTATAAAAATCACTTTGAATATTTATGATTATTTTGACTTAAAATGATACATAATTAATAGATAAACTAAACTATAAAAATAATATTTGATAAAAAGTTAAAACAAAATAAATAAATAAAAATATGATGCTGCCGGGACTCGAACCCGGGTCAGCCGGTTACAACTTCAAAGACTTAACACACACACACATCACCACTCCGCCACTTGTTTGTTTTCTGTCATCTTTAGGAAACAAAGAGGTTTTATGGACTAAGGTAAATCAATCGATTTTACCAATTGTAACTGAAATCGGTTATCAAACACCCAAAGTCGATCTGTGTGCAACATTAAGTCATACGTCGCGCGTTCGAAACCCGTCACTAGCACCGGTCCGTTGAATTAAAATGTTTTTGCAATTAAAAGAATTTCGGTTAAACTGAATAAGTGTATAAATATAATTAAAAACAAGATTATTTCGGGTTAGACACGTAGCTCAGTTGGTAGAGCTGCGTGCACGCGTACGGGAGGTCTCGGGTTCGAGCCTCACCCGGCACAAACTATGTCACTGACCGAACCGGTCAACAAGTCAACAGGTCAACGGTCAACGGTCAACGGTCAACGCAAAATAAACAATTTTTTTATATTTTTATTATTTAATTTAATTTAAAAATCAATTAAAAATACTTAAAAATAACATTTTTAAAGATTGAAAATAGCCTTGAACTCACAAAAATATATATAAAAATTTCATTAAAATCCTTAATAAAATCCACTCATTTAATGTATTTTTCCGTTGTTATTTAGGTTAGTGTTTCTCGTTGTTCCGCTCATCTAATTCGTGCGCATCTCACCATCTCCAATCCAACGCACCCAATGTGAGTGAATCTTTACAAATTCCCCGTTTTAATCATGTTTTGGGGTGTATCATGTGTCTTGTTATATATATTATAATTAAACCATTGTGCATACATCATATCATGAACATGTGTATTCAGTTTGTTTCAACTGTTGTGTAGTTATTGTTGGATGCAATTTATTATTTTCAGTACATGCAATTTCATAGGCCGCCGCTCCCCATTACATTATGAGCGTTGAGCATGTTCCCCATTTCATTATGAGGTTGAACCTGGCGTGCCCACATACGATCGGCTCTGTTTGATTGAGCCTTGATCGCACAGACATTTTACATTTTCAGTACATGCAATACGATCGGCTCCGTTTGATTGAGCCTTGATCGCACAGACAATTTACATTTTCAGTACATGCAATACGATCGGCTCCGTTTGATTGAGCCTTGATCGCACAGTTTCAATTATGTTATTTATTGTGTGATGTTGGTATGTTCATGTATGCTATCATATGTTATTGTATGTTATAGTTGTGATTGCTATTTGCCACTGCTTGATTATTTACATTTGCTCATTTATGATTATGCACAATTTTTCATTGATAAACTAACAAGTAATTCATTAATAAATGTTTATCTAATAAGGTTCACTCGCCAACTTATGTTGACCCAAAAACCCCCATTTTTACACATGATACAGGTGAATTAGCAGCAGCTAGGAACACATAGGATTGGACTAGAAGAATAAAATGATTTAGAGTTGGGTTGTTATGATTGGTTTATTTTCTTTGTATTGTATGAACATGTTTGGATATTTGGAAATGTAAATTTGACTTTATTAAATATGAAACATATTAGTAAATGTCATGAGCTTTGGTGATAACCCAATTATGCCCCGACTCTTATTCCGCTGCAGGTCGGGGTGTGACACTCATGACGGGCATGTAGTAACTAGAAGGGTACAAGTACCGGTAGTCGGAACGTCCTGTCTAGGCTTGGCATTCGTATAAATCCAAAATAAAGGACCAGTTTGCCTACATGGGGACTAACGATGAGAGTACGAAGTACCTATTAGGTCAAAGCGTGCTATACCAAACGTCGTGTGAGCTAACCCCACTTTGAGTGGTCATTGTGTCTACACCTGGACACATTCCGACCATACATCTCGTAAACATATTTTGTGGTTTTCATTCGGGTGATGCGAGTGTTAAATCGCCAATACTAATGTGAATCCTACCAAGCCAATAGTCATGGGGGCCCACATGACTATACAGGTAGGTATGGGGGACATTTGAGGCCCAACATGAGCAAACCCAAGACATCCTATGGATGTAGTTGCATTATTGATATTTATGTTATTTTCATTTTCTTTAAGACACATGACACCTAAAAAGACTCCATAAACTCACAATCTTCGTATGTATGTTCCTGTAGATGTCGGCTAGACAACAACGAGGGGGTAGAAGATCAGGAAGGTCTCACGAACGCTTGGCCACTCAAATCGCAAAGCAAATGGCCGCGGTGCTTCCTAACATTGTGGTTCAAGTACAACAAGCTCTCGCCACAAATCCCACCAATCCTCCCCAGCAAGAAGACCAGAACATCGGCAACCCGCCTACCAAAAAGTGCTCATTCAAACATTTCAAGTCTTGCGATCCTCCTAAATTTGAAGGGACCGAAGGTGTCACTGCTCTCCTCCACTGGTTTGAGGAAATGGAAAACAGCTTCCTCAACTGCGATTGTCCCGATGATCGCAAGGTACGATACGCAACCGGGAGACTATTTGGGGTAGCTCTTACCTGGTGGAATACTGAAAAGGGTAAGAGGGGAATCGATGATGCGATGGCCTTAACGTGGGAGGAGTTAAGGGAAATCATGACGAGACGATTCTGTCCTAGGAGTGAGATTAAAAAGTTAGAGGACGAATTTCATTCATTGAAGCAAAAGGAGGGAGATCATACTTCCTACAACAAGAGGTTCTTAGAGTTGAACCAGATGGTCCCTAACTTGTTCACCCCAGTTTACCGCTTAATCGAGCATTATATTCGAGGTCTTCCCTCGAAAATTCAAGATTCAGTTCTCAGCACTTCGCCAGCAACACTTGAAGCTGCTATGGAACTAGCTACTGAACTGACCGAGAATCGAATTCGCAACGGTAAGTTTAAAGAAGAGAAAAAGAAAGCCCCCGTTGAGGGCCAAACTTCAAACCATTCCACCTCCTCCTCTAAGTTTGCTAACAAGAGGAAACGTAACACCAGAAACTTCACCGTCACACAAACCAATTTCCCTATCCCTGCTGCACCCATTACCCAAGTTGCCCCTTCACCTGCACCATACAAAAGACCATACTCTGGCCCATTACCAAAATGCAACCGTTGCCAATACCACCACTTTCCTGATCATCCCTGCCAACATTGCACCGGCTGTGGTCGCGCAGGTCATACTGTTCAAACCTGTCGCATACCTCAGCGAACGAACCGCCACCAGCCTTCAACCCAAACCCACCAACAAATAATGGGTCAAGCCCAACAACCCCTACTATTACCACCTACCCAACATTTAGCCCAATCATACTACCAACCCAACTATCCCATGGTACAACCTATGCGTGCTTGCTACAATTGTGGAGACCCAAGCCACTTTAGAAACACTTGTCCAAGGTTGGTGAACATTATTCATGCTCAAGCCCAAGCCAGTCCGGTGAATCAAACTAACCAAGCTCCTCCACCTGCAAGAGGAAGAGCTTTCAACATCAACGCTAATCAGGCTAGAGCTGACAGCAATGTGGTTAACGGTACGTTCCTTATCAATGGTAGTTATGCATCCATGTTGTTTGATACTGGCGCGGATAAAAGTTTTGTGTCTTTAGAGTTTGAACCCATCCTAAACCAAATTCGTGATAAGCTCATGGAATCCATAACAGTAGAAGTTGCTGACGGAAAACCGGTCTCATTAAACTCTATTATACGCAACTGTACTCTCACCTTAAACGACCATGATATTCCAGTTGATCTCATTCCTATGAAGTTGGGAAGCTTTGATATTATAATTGGTATGGACTGGCTCAGCCAACATCAGGCTGAAGTTGTATGTCGCGAGAAGTTTATACGCATTCCTCTTCCAAACGGTCAAACTCTACGAATCTTTGGAGAAACCCCATCGAAAGGGCTCAGATTAATGTCCTGTCTTCAAGCTCAAAAATATCTTCGCAAGAATTATGTCGCATTTTTAACCCATGTCGTCAAAAAGGGAATCATGGAGAAGAAACTCGAAGACATCCCAGTAGTAAAAGATTTCCCGCAAGTTTTTCCTGATGACATTTCAGGACTTCCTCCCGTAAGAGAAGTCGAATTCCGCATTGATCTTATACCTGGTGCTACACCAGTTGCAAAGTCTCCTTATAGGTTAGCCCCCTCTGAAATGCAAGAGCTAGCCAGTCAATTGCAAGAGTTGATTGACAAAGGGTTCATACGTCCTAGCTCCTCGCCTTGGGGTGCACCTGTCCTTTTTCTGAAGAAGAAAGATGGATCGTTTCGCATGTGCATCGACTACAGAGAACTCAACAAGTTAACGATCAAGAATCGCTATCCATTACCTCACATTGATGATATTCTTGACCAACTTCAAGGCGCCAGCTGTTTTTCAAAAATCGACCTTCGATCTGGTTATCATCAACTCAGAGTACATGAAGAAGACGTCCCAAAGACCGCTTTCCGAACTCGTTATGGTCATTATGAATTCATGGTCATGCCATTTGGTTTAACCAACGCTCCAGCTGTCTTCATGGATCTAATGAACAGAGTCTGCAAACCATATCTCGATCGTTTTGTTATAGTCTTCATCGACGACATCCTCATTTATTCAAAGTCTAAGTCTGATCATGAACGGCATCTTCGACTCATTCTTACACTCCTAGAGAATGAAAAGCTTTACGCCAAATTCTCCAAATGCGAATTCTGGTTAAAAGAGTTACAATTCCTTGGATATGTAGTCAATGACAAGGGAATACATGTCGACCCCTCAAAAATCAAAGCGGTACAAGAATGGCAAGCGCCACGTACACCAACTGAAGTAAGATCTTTCCTTGGTTTGGCTGGTTATTATCGCCGTTTCATTTCAAACTTCTCTCGCATTGTTGTACCACTCACGGCTTTAACTCATAAGGGAAAACCTTTCATATGGGGACCCAAACAAGAAAAAGCCTTCCAAACCCTTAAACAAAACTCGGTGATGCACCAATCCTCACTCTGCCTGAAGGTTGTGATGACTTCGTGGTTTATTGCGATGCGTCAGGGCAAGGACTAGGCTGTGTTCTAATGCAAAGAGGAAAGGTTATAGCTTATGCTTCGAGACAACTCAAGACTCATGAGAAGAACTACACCACCCATGACCTAGAACTTGGAGCCGTTGTGTTCGCTCTTAAGATATGGAGACATTATCTCTACGGTACTAAGTGTGAAATATACACTAACCACAAGAGTCTTCAACATATCTTCAATCAAAAGGAGTTAAACATGAGGCAACGAAGATGGGTCGAACTTCTAAATGACTACGATTGTGAAATTCGGTACCACCCTGGCAAGGCAAATGTGGTGGCTGATGCACTCAGTTGAAAGGGTTATGCGAACTCCATTCGTCTTCTATGTTCGCAAATCATAACTGACATTAAAGATCAAATTCGAGAAGCCCAACATGTTTCAGTAACGGAAGACGACGTACGAAAGGAACTGTCCTGTGGAGCTGAACTTAAAATTGAAACTAAATCTGACGGTATTCTGTACTATCTAGATCGCATATGGATTCCTGACCACAACAACCTTCGTGAATTTCTTATTAATGAGGCTCACAAAACACGATACTCTATACACCCAGGAGCCGATAAGATGTATCAAGACCTTCGATACACCTATTGGTGGCCTGGAATGAAAAAGGATATTGCTGTTTTTGTTTCCAAGTGCCTTACATGTTCCAAGGTGAAAGCTGAACACCAAAGACCCTCAGGACTTCTGGTCCAACCTGAAATACCTGTATGGAAGTGGGAAAACATAACCATGGACTTCATTACCGGGTTACCTCGCACTTCTGGTGGGTATGACACTATATGGGTAATCATTGATCGTCTTACAAAATCAGCTCACTTTATTCCTATCCACGAAGATTTCAAGAACGAAAAGCTAGCTCGTATTTATATCAGCGAAATCGTAAGCCGATATGGTGTACCGTTATGCATTATTTCAGATCGTGATGGTCGTTTCACTTCACGAACATGGTAAGCAGTACAAGCCGCTTTGGGTACGCGATTAGATCTCAGTACCGCTTATCATCCTCAAACTGATGGACAATCTGAACGCACCATTCAAACTCTTGAAGATATACTTCGAGCATGTGTCATAGACTTCAAGGGAAATTGGGACGCTCATCTACCATTAGTTGAATTTTCGTACAACAACAGCTATCATTCAAGCATCGGCATGGCACCTTTTGAAGCCTTATATGGCCGTAAGTGCCGATCTCCAGTATGTTGGCACGAAATTGGGGAAGCTCAAATCACCGGTCCAGAATTGATTCAAGAAACCACAGACAAGATCCATCAAATTCGAAACAATCTTCTAGCGGCTCAAAGTCGTCAAAAGAGTTATGCAGATAAACGACGGAAGCCTTTGGAGTTAACATTGGTGATCATGTACTTTTAAAAGTATCACCGTGGAAGGGAGTAGTTCGTTTTGGTCAAAAAGGCAAGCTAGCACCACGCTACGTAGGACCTTTCAAGATACTCGAAAGAGTAGGACCTGTAGCATACAAGCTTGATCTACCAGAAGAACTCAACAGGATTCATCCCACATTCCACGTATCAAACTTGAAGAAGTGTCACGAAAACCTCCACATCTCTCTGGAAGATATTCAGATTGATGAATCTATGCATATTATTGAAAGACCTGTAGAGAATCATGTACTTCGGGGAAAAACGTCTGCGATAAAGTCGCATTCCAATTGTTAGGGTACGCTGGGAGTCGAAACGGGGACCTGAGTTTACTTGGGAACGTGAAGACTCAATGCGCAAAAAATACCCGCATCTTTTTCCTACTACTACTACTTAAATTTCGGGACGAAATTCCTAAAAGTAGGGGATACTATAACATTTGTCAAGAACGGGTTTTTCAAACCCGCTCCGTTTGTAATCGAATATCAGGTTATAAATGTTTCGTTGCGTATTTATGTCCATTTTAATTTTTAATGATGCATAATTAATAAACAAACTAGAATATAAAAGTTATAATTGATAAAAAGTAAAAATAAAATAATTAAAAAGAAAATAGGCTGCCGGGACTCGAACCCGGGTCAGCCGGGCTTTAGCTCAAAGACTTATCACACACACATATAACCACTCCACCACTTGTTGTTTTCTGTAAATTCTAGGAAACAATTAAATTTTATGGTCAATCATAAATCTATCTGTTTACGCCAACTGTAACCGAAATCAGTCACTAAACGTCCAAAAACGTTTGATTGTTCGCGGTTTACCGATTATAACCGCTACACCGACACCTCCAATCAATTTAGCTTTGAATGGACTTGATTTCATGTGGGATCGGTTTTAACAACTGAAAAGTCTGCAATTCCTGAATTACTTCAATCATTGTCCCCTCTCGCGACTCAAACACATTCTGCAAGCCTTCAATTTCATTTCCGCAATACTTTCAGTTCGCCGGAGAAGCTATTTGAACTCGCCAGACTTTTGCCGGAAAACCGTGTTTTCCATCAATTCAGTAAGTCTCTCAATTCTTTCATTGTCTATCAGTTGTTAAGATATTGCTAACTCAAACCCTTCAATCGGAATCAATTTCAGACGTCAATATCAGATAATTCCCTCTCGCCGGAAAACTTCTGAAAATTCCTAACTTCCGCTGTAAAACGGTATAGTCATTCAAACCTTCTGATAATTCTTGTTTAGTACTTCAATTCCACAAATAACTAATCAAAACTGTTAATTTGTTCGCTCAGTCGAAGTTCATAAAAAACAGAGCCGACGCCTTGCCGGAATTCTGAGATAAATCATTCCTCCGGTATGTTTACTTCCAACACCGACTCTGCCATTTCATTTTAGTCTTATGAATGTTTGTCAATCAAATTAAACAAGAAACAATAGAGTAATCGTAAACTGTAATTCGGTAACGAAGAAGACGAAGTAGGATGATTATAAGTTCAATAAAATCTGGATATTATCTCGGGTTAGACACACAGTCCAGCGGTGGACTGTGTGCACAAACATATCACACGCCGCGAGTTCGATCCTTGACACACGTATGCTCTGTAATAAAAATGTTTTATTTTTCTAACTGAACCGGATTAACTCACGGTAGATGTTAAGTATAATAAAAATCCGTATATTAACCAAGTAAGACACACAGTCCAGCGGTGGACTGTGTGTAACGATAAATCACAGGTCCCGAGTTCGAGACCTGTTGACGGCACCGGTTCGATGATTTAAAACATTTTTTTTGAAATAAAAGAAGTTTGAATAAACTGAGTTAGTATATAAATATAATTAAAAACAGAATTATTTTGGGTTAGACACGTAGCTCAGTTGGTAGAGCTGCGTGCACGCGAACGGGAGGTCTCGGGTTCGAGTCCTGCCCGGCGCATACATTTACACAATAAAATCGGTCAAACAGTCAATGGTCAATGGTCAACGCAAAAGTCAACATTTTTTATATATTTTTATTTATTTAATTTAATTCAAAAATCAATTAAAAATACTTAAAAATAATGTTTTTAAAGATAGGAAATAGCCTTAAACTCACAAAAATATATCTAAAAATCTTAATAAAATTATTAATAAAATCCACTCACTAACTATGCCTTCCGTTATTATTTAGGTTAGTTAATCCTCATTGTTCAATCCTTCAAACTCGTGCGCATCTCATCATCTCCAACCAAACGCACCCAATGGGAATGAATCTCTACAAATTCCCCGTTTTAATCACGTTTTTGGGGTGTATCATGTGTCTTACCATTTATTATATTTAAATCATAGTGCATACATCATATCATGAACAAATGTGTATTCAGCTTGTATCAACTGTTGTGTGGTTATTGTTTAGATTTAATTTATTATTTTCAGTACATGCAATTTCATAAGCCGCCGCTCCCCATTACATTATGAGCGTTGAGCAGTTCCCCATTACATTATGAGCGTGAACCTGGCGTGCCAACATACGATCGGCTCCGTTTGATTGAGCCTTGATCGCACAGACATTCATCATAGGCCGTCCGTTCCCCATTACATTATGAGCGTGAACGTGACGTTGCCAACATATACAGTTTCATTCATGTTATATATTCATGCAAGTTCATATGTTATTGTAAGTTATTGTATGTTATTGTTTGTGGATTGTTATTGTTATTGTTGGATTATTTACATTTGCCCGCATATGACTAATGCACAATTTTTCTTGATAAAAATAACAAGAAATCAATAATAAATGTTTAACTAACAAGGTTCACTCGCCAACTTATGTTGACTCAAAAACCCCCATTTTTACACATGATACAGGTGAACCAGCTGCAGCAAGAAACACATAGGATTGGCTTAGAAGAATAAAGTGGTTTAGAGCTTGGATTGTTTAGTTGGTTATTTTCCTTTGTACTTGTATGGACATGTTTGGATTATTGAGAATGTAATTTTGACTTTATTAAATATGAAACATATTAGTAAATATCATGAGCTTTGGTGATAACCCAATTATGCCCCGACTCTTATTCCGCTGCGGGTCGGGGTGTGACATAGGGTCCGGTTCAGGTGTGTTAGATCTGTGGATCGAGATAGAGCTGAGTTAAGATTGGGATAGAGATGAATTCGAAACAGTGAGGGTTATCTCCACCAGTTCGAATTCGTATGGGATTAGTCTAGGTTCGAATTTGAGATGGATATCTCTAGGAGTTTATATTCGAATTAGTTGATAATGTTTATCCCATTCCCCGTTTTTCTCATTCCCTGTTGAAATCTCAACCTATAAATAAAGGCCTCCTGCTACCCATTCATACACACAATTTTCGCAGCCTTCCTCTCTGGTGTTCCTGTTTCTTCTCCAGCTTCTGCGTTTTCTGGTTTCCATTGCTGTTGGAATACCAGATCAGTTCTGCATTAAATCCTGGGAGTTTACGCTGCAGCTCACAGCAATACGAGCGCGTAAAATCCTTTAAGGACAGGAATCATCCGTGCAGTTCAAGAATCTCGGTTTCTTAAATCGCCAGGTTGGTTTTAGTTTTTGCGTGTTATTTAAATTCGTCCGATAACGGGACAGTCTCCTTCTACCTTTCTTCAATCAGTTTGTTCAAGTTGGAATAAACTGGTTTGGTCAATAACTCGGTAATTAATAATAAAATAATTAATTTTCTGTTTGATTAAATTGTTTTCAACTAAAATTTTTAAACACTCAAAATATATTGTAAAACTTTGGGGTAAAAACGAGCTACTTCCTCGTAATCTATTTAAGATTGACTTATTAAATGCTTGCATTGAGCCAAATTTAAACTTGTCTGAGCTTAAGCGGCCTAAAAAACAATCTAGCTTGAGCAAATGAGTCTAAGCTTCACTTATAGAGCTCGAGTAGGCGCGTGAGCATGTACGTACCTATTGTTATTATTATTGATATATTTTATATAGTATATGTTTACATAATATATATTATTATATATAAAAAGCATGATAAAAATAACTTAATAATAGTAATGTTAAAATAAATCATTTATAAATAAGTATAAAATATTTATATGTATCATGTATGTAAATTAGTTAATAAATAATAAACGAGTCGAGCCACAACTGAGCTTGGTGGTAAAAATCTACTCTCAAACGAGCTCAAGCTTTAGAAATAGAGCTCAAAATGAGCCAAGTTTAAATTCAATGACTTGAACGTTAAACGAGCACGAGCTCAAACTACTTGGATTGTTTACACTTTACACCCCTATTAAGATCATGTGTAGTGGGGCTACCCTTAGGCATTATCCGACATATGGCGTCCTATTCAGCAAGGGACATTACGAGGCTTGAAATTCAAAACTGGTCTAGTGGTATAATGCCCATGCAGTGATTACCCAAATATTTATTTTAATTTCTTCTTCTTTAAGAAAAATACATCAAATAACATTACCTTATTAGACCATTCAAAAATCAACTCGCGTTTTAATAATCACGTCTTTTGTTTTTTTATCGCTTCATACTAGGACAGTGACGGGGTATTATAAGACGTAATTGTGACCCTTCACACCACTTAATTTTACAACTAAATGGTCTAATCGATGATTCTATAAGAAGTAATTTACAAAGTACACTTAGAATCCACTTGCATCCGACTATCGTACCTACCCCCACCTCACATTCTCTAAAATTATCATATGACCCACTCGTTCCCCACTTGCAATAGTTATTTGCTTTCCATTATTTAATATTCCCCTTCACACCACTTAATTTTACAACTAAATGGTCTAATCGATGATTCTATAAGAAGTAATTTACAAAGTACACTTAGAATCCACTTGCATCCGACTATCGTACCTACCCCCACCTCAGATTCTCTAAAATTATCATATGACCCACTCGTTCCCCACTTGCAATAGTTATTTGCTTTCCATTATTTAATATTCCTGACTCAATGCATATCAAGACTCTATTTTAGCATATATTTCAGAAAGCAAAGATAAAAATGTGGAATGTGAAGACTCAAGAGTACAAACAAACTATTATGAACAGAAATTTATAACATTTCCTTTATAGTTAAACAATGATATAATTTTAATAAATTTTGAGCACACTTTCATTTTTCATTTAATATAATATTATAATATTTTGTTGTATAAGCTAGAATTACTCATACTTAATCTAATCATCATCTCTAATAGTTCTAATCGAACTGTCAAGTAATGACATTCAAAACGATGCACCTAACATTCGTAACATATAAAAATATTCAATTTTTCTCTATAAACTTATTATATTCTACTAGTCCCTTTCACTAGAAAAGATTCAATGCATTTTGTACCTACCATCACGCATTTCCTACCTACCACAAGATCAATATGAGAATAGGAGTTAGGTGAAAGGGGTTGTTGAGCATTTCTAGTTAGGGCCTCATGTCTAATTAATTAAGCGAAAAACAATATAATAAACTCGTTTAATTAAGCAAAAACAATATAATAAACTCGTTTTAGTTAAGGGAAAACAATATAATAAAGTCGTTTTATGCTCTTGCAATTTGACACATGGGTTTTTGATAAAAAAAAATGTTACAATCATCAATACTATATAAAAAGATCATGTAAAATCGTACCCAAGGCAATTTGCATACATATTGCCCCATAAATGATAACACAAAAAGTAGTCAACCTAATCACCATTAATAATAGAGTTAAATGCTTGGTTGGTCCATGTGGTTTGCAAAAATTTCATTGTTGGTCCCAGTGGTTTACTATTTACACTCGTGGTACTCAAACTTGTAAAAAATGAACTTGCTTGGTCCCCTGCCCTAACTTCAGTTAAATAACTCTGTTAAAACACCCCACGTGCTTGGCACGTGAGGGCAATTTCGTCCATTCAGTTTGAATTGATGTTCACTTTTTGCAATTGCACACTTAGTACTAGACGTCAGTTGATATTTATTGGTTTCCCTCTCATTTCTGTTCATCTCCCCACCGTAACACACACCTACAAAGACTCACCGTCTCTTCGTTTCTCTGCAACATCCCGGCGATTGAACAAATAATCGGTGCGTTTAGGGCTGATCGAAGGGAATGGGTTGGTACATTAGGGCTGAGTTTGATGGTTTTAATCCAGATCGTGATTATAGTAAGTTTTTTTATGCTGATAGTGCTAAAGTTCAAACATTCAGCGATTTTGTAGTGTTTGTTTTACATAATTACTGACACACATTGTTTTGGTCGTTTTCTGTTATGTTTTTTGAGCAGATGGAAACCTTAGTTTGTTTTCTGCAAGAATCTTCTATGCTGGAACTTTTCGGAGGTTTCCAGGAAGAAGGTATGTTCAAGGAAGGTCAGCGTATATTGATTACATCGACATTGATGAGTTTTCTGTCCATGAAGTTGATTGGATGATACGAGACCTTAACCTGTTCAAAGATAAGGTGTCAATTTATTATCATTTTCAAATACCTGGTAGAGGTTTAGATACTGGTTTGGTAGCTTTAGGGTGTGATGCTGATGTTCGTAACTTGGCACAATATGTGGGTGAAAATAAGTTAATCAACTTTTACATTGAACATGTAAAATCTGTGGTTGATACTTATTTAAAATCACCAGAGGGACCATCTAGGGTTGTTATTGAGGAATTAGTAGAGGAAAGCCAAAATGTCCAGGAGAATGTTGGTGTTAGACAAAACAAAGAAAAGTTAGTACCTAGAAGGAGACTGATGCTTGAGTATGTTGAAGGGTCATCTAGTGCAAATAAGAATACAAGTAACATGTTTGTTGATAATCCAGTAGGTAACAATGATAATCCGGTAGGTAACAATGATAATATAGAGACTGGGACTTATAATGCAAACCAGGGTACATGTGTAGATGGTTTTAACTTTGACGACATTGACTTTTCTGAAGTATTCCCAAAAGTGAGGTAGAGGTTACTTATAGGAATAAGAATGAGGGTAATGGGGAGGATGAGGGTGACATGGAGTCCGATAGTTATAGGGAGGTTGAGGATGACATGGAGTCTGATAGTTATAGTGAGGATGAGGGTGACAAAGTGGATGAGGGGGGTAGTGAGGCTGACTGTTCTCATCAAAGTGAGGCTGAAGGTGATGACTCAGAAGACAGTGACTACATTGTTGACAATGATTATGAGGTGGAAGAAACAGAAGTTGATATGAAGGACTTCAATACTTTTGTAGATGAGGATGAAGAATATGTAGGCAGCCTTAATTCTAGCACTAATAGTGTTAGAAATGAAGTGGATTATGAAAAGGAAATTGATGATAACCTTAGCTACGAATCATTTGATAGCTTAACTGATGAATCAATGGAAGATTTTGAAACAAGAAGGAGCAAGAAGCTAAGGGAAACCAGGCATAAACAAAAGGTTAGCATTTGTTTAACTAACTCTTTACTTAACTGTTTATTATTTACGTAAGCATTTGTTAAATTATCTAATAACTGTTGACATTGAACAGGGAAAGACTAGGATGCATGAGGCGAGGTTTTACTTGGGTCAACAATTTGGATCTGCAAAGGAGGTTAAAGAACATGTTAGGCAGCATGCCGTTCTTACCAGAAGGGAGTTGTCATTTTTGAGAAAGACAAGGCTAGGATAAGAGTCATTTGTGAAGGTAATGTACCAGTTTATAAGAAAGGTGATGGGTTTGTAAAACAAGTATCCAAGAAAGGCAATAAGGGAAAATATACTGTTGGGCCCAAGCCCAGTGAGTCTGCTGTTAGGCCCAGTTCCAGGGAATCTCTTAGGGAGTCTCAAAAGTCACCATTGGCACTAAGTCCCAATGCCATATCCTGTAGAAAAAGAAAAGAAAGATTACAGAAGGCATCTTGTACATTTATGTTGTATGTGGCTAAAGAGAAAGATGACATTGAAACTTGGACAGTGAAAACTCACAAGGCAGAGCACACCTTTCTCCAAGCTAGAGAAAGTTTACACCTTACAGCAAAGTTCATGGCTAAGGACCCTTCTGTGAAGAGATTGGTTGAATGTAACAAAGACATCTCAGTGAGGACCATCCAAGAAGAGCTGTCAAGGAAGTATGAATTAAGAGTTTCAAGGATGAAAGCCTTTAGGGCAAAGATACTTGCTTCGAAGGAAGTTCAAGGGGACAACAAGGAACAATATGCAAGGCTAAGGGATTACATAATAGAGCTTCAAAGTGCAAATCCAAACACAACAGTGCACATTGAAGTTGAGCCTGAACCCAACCCATCTTCTCCAACAAGGGTGTTCAAGAGGATTTACATCTGCTTGGGTCCACTGAAGCTATGCTTCAAGGAATGTGGGAGGGACATACTAGGCTTAGATGGGGCTTTTTTGAAGGGTTCTCAACAGGGTCAGGTATTAGTTGCAGTAGGCTTGGATTCCAACAACGGGCTCTATCCACTGGCCTATGCAATTGCAGAAGCAGAAAACAAGGATTCTTGGACATGGTTTTTGGAATGTCTCAAAGATGACCTAGCACTACAAAGCAACTCACATTTTACCTTCATATCTGATAGACAAAAGGTTAGCCTTACTTTTTAGAGTTGAATTGTTTATAAATATGTTTTTTATTGCTTTGATTGTTTTGATTTTAACATTTTTGCTGTTTTCGGTGTTAAATTTAGGGCCTTATTCCGGCACTTGAAAAGGTATTCCCAGCTGCAGAACACAGGTTCTGCCTTAGGCATATTCACCAGAATATGAAGTTAAAATGGAGGGGCAAAGGCTTTAAAGATTGCTTATGGGCATGTGCAACTGCCAGAACTGGTACTTACTTTTAAGCATTTATTCATTCAAGTGTTAGGTCAACAATTTACTGACTTGTTATTCATGATTGTTCTTGTATAATAGTACCTGAGTTTAGGGATAAAATGGAAGAGTTGAAGAAGTTCAATGAGGAAGCATACAAATGGTTGGCACAAATTCCACCAAAGCATTGGTCGAGATCACACTTCACAGGTAATATTCACTTTAAAGATTAGACTAGTTGCTAATTTAAGCACCAAAGGAATTTATCACTTTATACATTTCTTTTTTGGTTATCAATGTGTAGGTTGGGCGCAATCTGATGTTCTACTAAACAACATGTGCGAAGTTTTTAATGCCAAGACTGTTGAAGGGAGGGAAAAGCCAATCATTTCATGTTTGGAATATCTTAGAGAGTATTTGATGAAGAGAATAGTCAATGTGATGAAGGTGCAACAGCAGTGTAAGGGCCCCCTCACACCAAAGATAACAGAGATCTTTGATGAGATCAAGAAGGCTGCAGCCCAATGCAGTGTGAAATGGTGTGGTGATAGTATGTGGCAGGTACAAGGGACTCTTGGGCAATATGTTGTGAATGTTGAACAAAGGGTTTGTACTTGTAGGAGGTAGGAAATTTCAGGAATCCCATGTAAGCATGCCGTAGCTGTTAACTGGGATATGGCTGCACACAAACAACAGGTGGGGCCACCTGAGGATTGGGTTCATCCATGCTACTATCTGGACACTTGGAAAAAGGCTTATGCCTACAAGATTGGTCCAATCAATGGTCCCAAACTCTGGCCAATATCACCAGTTCCAACAACATTGACCCCTCCACTTCGCCACAAACAAGCTGGCAGGCCAAAGAAGAAGAGGAGAAAAGACCAAGTGGAGGTTGAAGATATATTGGAGAAGAAAGGGAAGCTGACTAGAAAGGGTGGGTCTGTAACCTGTAAGAAATGCAAAGGGAAGGGCCATAATTCAAGAGGTTGCAAGGCTGCAAAGAAAGGAATGGGTGCTGAAGGTGGTTCTGCAGCTGCTTTTTGTTATGTTATTCAGCCGTATGCTTTAAACAATACTTGTTAACTGTTGCTTGTCTTTATTATGTTTGGTATGCACTATTGTGGCTTATGCTTATGCCACCATTTTGGAAATGTTAATCGGCTATTATAGTTATTGCTGTGTTTGGAAATTGAGTATGTCTTTATTACATTTGTTGGGCAGGGTCATAAATTGGAGTTGTTGAGTCTTTATTAGGTTTGTTGGATATTAAGTGATGGCAAAAAATGTCATCTGTGTCGCTTTTCCGCTTTATTTAACATGCTTTTCCGTTATATTAAACATTGGTCGTCCGTATCGCTTTTGCGCTTTATAAAACAATGGTCGTCCGTTTCGCTTTTGCGCTTTATTTAACATTGGTCGTCCGTATCCCTTTTGCGCTTTATTTAACATTTTTCGTCCGTAACGCTTTTGCGCTTTATTTAACATGTCAATATACACAGTTTTGTTTGCCACAACCACATATATCTATGAATATCCAAAATTCATTCTAATATTATTTGGTCAAATTACATAATTAACATTGCAGTCAAGCTAACAACATTGCAAACTGTAACCCTAACAGAAACAATAGTACTAAGATCAGGGTGTTCTTCCATCTCAGTTCAGTCCTTAGTTCAAGTCCTTAGTTCATCCCTTTCTTGATCGGCCCTGTTTCTTGCTCGGAGTAGCCCTGGAATGATGCGAACAGCTCGTGGGCCCATTGGCGGGTCAAACCAACGAACAAATCCAGGACAAGTGACTTCCTGTCATATCAAACATTTAAAAAATTGAAACCAAAATGAACATCTAATGAACCCTAATGCTTACCGGTGATGGACATGCATAACATCGTCGTCCTGGATTGTTGTCGGTCCATGATGTGCGAATGACGGCTAACTTTCCACAGCGACATGTTGCCATTCTAGGGTTCCTGGAGAAACATGGGTGAGGGGAGGAAGAAGGGTCGTTAATTTTGAGGGGAAAAAAGAGGATAAGGTGGTTTTTTTACTGAGCTCAAACTAAATGGACGAAATTGCCCTCACGTGCCAAGCACGTGGGGTGTTTTAACAGAGTTAATTAACTGAAGTTAGGGTAGTGGACCAAGCGAGTTCATTTCTTACAAGTTTGGGTACCACGAGTGTAAATAGTAAACCAATAGGAACCAACAATGAAATTTTTGTAAACCACATGGACCAACCAAGCATTTAACTCTTAATAATAAGACCAAGAAAAAAGCTCACCATCTATATAAGAATAAAAAATCATTTCATTTAGGAAATATAAGAAAATCCAACACACAACTTCTTCCATTTGATAAAGCTTAAATCTTTCATACCCAAATAAAAAAACCATCAAATACCCATTAAAGATCTGGTGTTTTTCATTCAATCTTGATCATCTTTTTGGAGTTCCATTGAAGTTGCAAAAAAAGCTTAAAGCTTTCCTACCCAATTCAAAAAACCATCAAATACCCATTAAAGATCTGGTGCTTTCCATGCAATCTTGATCATCTTTTTGGAGTTTTATCAGTATTGTAAAGATGATCGAAATACCAGAAAAGGCAAAGACTTTTGTGAACAATAGATGGCTGGTTTTTGTGGCATCTATGTGGGTTCAATCTTGTTCTGGAATTGGGTATATGTATGGAAGTATATCGCCGGTGATCAAGAGCACCATGGGTTATAACCAGAGGCAGATTGCTGTGTTGGGTGTTGCCAAAGATATCGGTGATGCTATTGGGTTCGTTGCTGGTAGTTTGTCTGAAGTTGTTCCGATTTGGGTGGTTCTTTTCATTGGGGTTGCTCAAAATTTCTTTGGGTATGGTCTTGTTTGGCTCACTGTTAATCACACATTGCCACCGTTGCCTTTGTGGGTGGTTAGTTTCTCCCTCTCTCTCTCCCTCTCTCCCACACACACAGAGTCAAATGGTCAAACCCTTAAGTTTTTATTTATGGAATGGTCAAACCCAATAGTTTTGATTTATGAAATGGTCAAACTCTAAGATATCTAATTGATATTGATATTTATCTAAAGAGGCCAAAAGTTTTGTCTTTTCATAAAAAAATTTAGGATCATTTTATTGGACACCAAATGTCCAAATGGTCCATACGACATGTTTAATTTCTGAACCCACTTTTGGCATTTAAATGTCAAAGGATATGGTTTGGAGTATCCAAAATGAGAACTATTGTTTTTGTTATTATTTCAATACTGACTAATAATAATAATACATCAATAAAACAGGAAAAAAAAGGTTATGGTAGAAATTTAACTATAAAAAACTTAGTCAAAAGTTCTAACACTTCAGTTAAAAGTTCTCTCTCTCCCTCCCTCCCTCACTCACACACAAAATTCACACACACACACAGTTAAATGGTCAAACCCAAAAGTTTTGATTTATGAATGGTCAAAGTGTCAAACTTATAAGTTTTGATACATGAAATCATAAGAAAGTTCATTGATGTTTATCTAAAGAGGCCTTTAGTAGAATTTCATAGGATAATTTTATTGGACTCCAAATGGTGTTTATTTTGGAACCTACTTTTTTTACTTTTAAATGTCAAAGGATATGGTTTGGAGTATCCTAATTGCATACTATTGTTCTTGTTATTTGGTTGAATTCTAATTACTACATGAATCTATTAGAAAGAAAAAGGTTATATCAGCAGTATAACTCTAAAAAAGTTGAATGCTAGAAGTGATTCTTGAATCTTGAATGTTGAAAGTAGTAGGTTTGACTTTATAAAGTCAAAAGCTCAACACTTTTAGGATCAGAATCAGAATCTTGATTTATGAGTAGTTTTAGGGGTTGTGACTTGTGAGTTTGCAGTTAAAAAAAATAGAATCTTGTGGTTTTTGTTTTATCATGTACATTTCCTATGTTTATCATGTTAATGTTCCAAACTTACTTAAAAAACAAACATTTTTCTAAAGTTTCCAACTTTGATTGCAGCTATGTGTTTGCATATTTGTTGGAACAAACGGTGAAACCTATTTCAACACCGGAGCTCTCGTTTCCGGAGTCCAAAACTTCCCAAAAAGCCGCGGTCCAGTTGTTGGAATCCTCAAGGGTTTTGCAGGTTTAAGTGGTGCTATACTGACACAAGTTTACTTGATGTTTAACTTCCCTGATGAAGCCTCCATCATTTTCGTGGTAGCTATGGGTCCCACAATAGTCATCACGTCAGTTATGTTCCTAATCAGACCCGTTGGCGGCCATAAACAAGCTAGACCATCCGATAACACGAGTTTCTTAGCTCTTTATGGTGTTTGCGTCATTCTAGCTGCTTATCTTTTGGCGGTTTTAATACTACAAGATCTCGTCGATTTGAACCAAACCATACTCACTGCGCTTGCACTCGGGCTCATGACTCTCGTGTTGCTTCCGGTGGTAATTCCCGTTACATTAGTGTTTTTCTCCCCCAGGTCCGAGGAAGAGGAACGCCTTCTTAATGAGGAGAAACAAGAAGTGATTGATCATGGTAAAACTGAAGTTATTTTGAGTGAAGTAGAAGATGAAACACCATCCGAGATCGATTCACTTCCAGCTGAAGAACGTGAAAAACGGATCTCGCATTTGCAAGCAAGGTTAGTGCAAGCGGCTGCTGATGGAGCTGTGAAAGTTAAGAAGAAGAAGGGTCCGAGAAGAGGGGAAGATTTTACTTTGACACAAGCGTTGGTGAAAGCCGATTTCTTGATCATGTTCTTTTCGCTAGTTCTTGCATCGGGTTCGGGTTTGACCATTATCGATAATCTTGGCCAAATGTGTCAATCTTTGGGTTACGAAAATCCTCATATTTTCGTTTCGATGATTAGCATTTGGAACTTCCTTGGTCGTGTTGCTGGTGGATATTTCTCCGAGCTAGTTGTAAGGTGCGTTTGTGGGCCCTTCCAACTTTTATTTAACCTTTTGGGTTTACCTCATGTGCATGTATAGGTAGGGTTGCAAACGAATCAAACGAACATGAACAAGACATTGTTTGAGTTCGTTTGTAAATGAAATATATGTGTTCACAAACTGTTCATGAACACTTACCGAACAAGATTTTATGTCTGTATTCGTTCATTAAGCAAATGAATGTGTTCGTGTTCGTTTGTTAATTTTAGGTAACGAACGCAAACGAACGTTCATGAACACAAATTAATGTTCATTAATATAAATGGAAACAAACAAACACAAATAAGCATTTATGAGCAGAATATTTAATACATTGATACTTAATAAATATTTTATTTGTTAAAGATTTTAAGTATTTAAATAAAATATATTAACTAAAAACACTAATGAACTATCAAACATAAACGAACACATTACCGAACGTTCACGAACGAACGCGACCTCTGTTCATGTTCGTTCATTTAATAATGAACGAACACAAACAAACAAACTTCCCGCCGAACGGTTCACGAACAGTTCGCTAGGCGTTCGGTTCGATTGCAGCCTTATGTACAGGTAAATAAGTTTGATTTTCCAAGCGATTTAACTTTTTAAACTATTATGGCAATAGGAAGTATGCATACCCAAGACCAGTGGCAATGGCTGCGGTTCAAGTAGTGATGTCGTTTTCACTTCTCTACTATGCCGTTAGTGCACCAGGGGCTATATACGTTGTCTCAGTTGTGATGGGATCGTGTTACGGGGCCCATTGGGCCATCGTGCCATCTGCTGTGTCAGAACTATTCGGGCTAAAGAGTTTTGGTGCATTGTATAACTTTCTTACACTTGCTAGTCCGGCTGGTTCACTAATCTTCTCCGGTGTCATTGCTAGTGGCATTTATGACTATGAAGCCAAGATTCAAAGTGCTACAAACCTTGACGCGCTCGCAGACGGTGAAGCACTGACGTGCTATGGAACCATATGTTACTCGATCACTTGCGGGATCTTGTCGGTTCTTTGTCTCATGGCATTTGTCTTGAGTATGACTGTGGTGTATAGGACTAAGAGAGTCTATGCAAAACTTTACGGGAGTTCTTGAAGTTAGATCACGCTCTCGGAGTATGCCATAGTTGTATCATGTGTGTGAGGCTCAAAGATTTAAATTTGTTAAAATGGAGCCATTTAGAGTATTAATTCTTTGGTACACTACTAGATTCTGTTTTTATGTTGTGCTGCAAATTTAGTGCATCACAAAGGTATTTTTTTTAGAATGGACAATTTGTGCCAGATTGATTAGACTATTCATGTCAGTATGTCACTTATAAGTTTTGTGATGAATGTTATATACAGATGGTGTTTTGTTGAGATTGATTCTTCTATATTGGAAATGATAAATTAGAATGCATGGATGAACATTGCCAAACTCGAGTTCAACTCGAAATTCGACTTGAGATCTAAGTGTTTAGTTTCAAGCTCAATCATGATAAATGATCAATACTTTTGAGTTCTCTATGCGGTTATCATCATTATTTATTTCACACTTACACTTGTTTATCATGATCGATGCTTTCGGGCTCTGTTAAATTATGATTTTCGTTACCGGCTATCATTTGTGTATGTATGCTGTGCATGTTAATGTTAAATCGATGCTATCGATGCTTTTTTGCTTGGAGTTCTACTTAAGTAACTTGATGGGCTAGAAGCGACCCGTTTGGAAAATTTACTTTTTAGAGTTACTGAATGACAACTTTATTGTCGATGAATCAATTCAAGTTCGTGTTAAGGTAAATTTTGTATGACATTTAATTTTGACTCCATTTGACTTTGACTACTGATGCATGTTCACATACATGTGTGAGATGTCATTATGTCAATAGGGTCGTTTTCACCAGTACACAGATTCTAAAAAGTTACCATTTGGTTTATTAAGGCATGTAAGGTGTGAGTCATAACTGTTGTGCAAAAAAATCATGTTTCATGGCCTAATTTTAGCAAATTAAGATGAAAAGGTACTAAAAAGAAAAGAAAAAAGACAAGTAAATGCTCACATTTATGTTAACTAGCTCTTAATATTGTTATGGCCATTTGATTTTATGTTCGGCGAAAATATAGATTTCAGTTCTGCATATTGAAGAGTTCAGGTGATCTTTTGATACCTCAATGTCTATATCCACAATACTCTATTAGTTTTTTGTTAATAAAATTCATTATACTATTTAGATCTTTGGAGAGTTCGGAAATGAGTTATTTCATTTATGAATTCTGATATATACATATCCCATGTCAGCAAATCATGGATTGCATCAGCGAAAGCGCCATGATGATCAAGGAAACAGCAGAGAGAAAATTTGCAGAAAAAGATTATAACGAGGCAAAGAAACTTGCCCAACAAGCAAAAGATTTGTTTCCGGGGCTCGGGTTTATATCACTATTTATCACAATTATCGACATTCATCTCTGCCGAACGAAAACAGTCAATGGTCAACCCGACTGGTATGCCTTTTGGGGGCTGGATAATACCGCTACACTCAAGAAAACATGTGAAAAATTCTATAACTTATTTGAGGATGTTAAAGGTGGCAAAAATAATGTTGGAGGAGCTGAAGGTGCCCTTCAGATATTATTAGAAGCCTTTTGTCATTTGAGTGGAGAGTTTTGGACCATGTGTCCTAGGTGTCAGTTTAAGTTCCAGTATTCTGATGATAGAGTTTACAAAGTGATTGGATGTTTTAACTGTCACAGGTGTTATCTTGCTGTCCCGCTTTCGTATGGGGCGTACCCAACGAGTCCAAGAACAATGTCTCATTTCGAGAGGCGGAAAACGAGTGTGGTTCTTGCATTAAAGGCACCTTCATTTGATCATGTTGGTGAAAGTTGTTCTTCAAAAGAAGTTGGATAAGGAGGATGGTGATTTTTATAGGTATTATGGTAATGTTTTAAAAATGTTTATATTTTTTCTGTCTCTTGTCCATTAGTGTTCTGAAAGCATATGGTAATGTTTTAAAAATGTTTATATTTATAAAGTTTATTTGGTTTTATTCGTGGTTTGAATTGATGATGATATGTATCGTTACACTGGGTTTTGAAAGAGCCCGAGAGCATTAGCCTCACGCCGCAAGGCGTCCGATAGAATACTTAAAAATAAATTCTACATATCTTTCTACCTTGTTAGTTCTTAAACACGCAAAAAAAAAATATCAGATTCATTATTAATAATATGAAAAAAAACCATGAGTATTCTATGTGTGAATTTTTATTTTAGGAAAAAGTTACAGTGTACAACCACAAACACACTTTATATACAACCAAAAAACATAGAAAACGATTTACTTTTGATCTCCACACACAACCAAATAGCTTTATATATTCCTAAATAATCTTTATGTACAAAAAAGAAACTTTAAATACAACCATAAAACTTTACCTATGAATAGAAGCTTAAGCTTCGTGTGTAAACACATTCAAACCTGCCCTAATCCAAGATATAATAATAATAATAATAATATAATAATAATATAATAATAATAAAATAAACAAAAAAATTATACGATTTCTCCTTTAAATTTACATCAACTTGTATCGTGTGTTCGTTATCTTTAGAAATTACAGTGAGTGTCATTTATTTGAAATTTTTGCACACCACAAATCCTTTATACTAACCTAAATCCATTTTCATTGTTAAGACAATCATGTGCCCCATACATGAGGGGCAAAACTATCCTTTTATTATTTTCTATATAAAATTTTATAATTACACATATGAAAACTAGTTTTCTTACATATATGTAATTACCTACAACGCGTATATATAATTTGGTTATTACACATATGTAAATTACTTTTAACATGTATCTAATCATAAAAATACATATAATAAACGACAAATATATATATATATATGTATATATATATTATATATATATATTGATTATTTTATATGAGTTCTGAAAGCTCTACAAAAAATTCTAAAAAACATACCAATTTAAAAAAATTTATTAAATTATTCTATTTTTGGTATATAAAAAAAGTGTTATATGTGAAACACAAAAAACCTAAACCACTCTAACCATCCATTTTCATGGTTAAGACCAATGATGTGCCTCATGCATGAGGGGCAAAACTATCCTTTTTCATTTTCTATATGAAATTTTATAATTACACATATGAAAACTAGTTTTTTTACATATATGTAATTACCTACAACGCGTATATATAATTTGGTTATTACACATATGTAAATTACCTTTAAAATGTATCTAATCATAAAAATACATATAATAAACGACAAATATATGTATATATATACAAAAAATTCTAAAAACATACCAAGTTAAAAAAAAATATTAAATTACTCTACTTTTGGTGTATAAAAAAGTGTTACATGTGACACAGAAAAAACCTAAACCCCTCTAACCATCCATTTTCATGGTTAACACCAATCATGTGCCCCATACATGAGGGGCAAAACTGTCCTTTTATCATTTTCTATATGAAATTTTATAATTACACATATGAAAAGTAGTTTTCTTACATATATGTAATTACCTACAACGCGTATATATAATTTGGTTATTACACATATGTAAATTACTTTTAACATGTATCTAATCATAAAAATACATATAATAAACGATATATATATATATTGATTGTTTTATATGAGTTCTGAAAGCTCTACAAAAAATTCTAAAAACATACCAATTTAAAAAAAATTATTAAATTATTCTATTTTTGGTATATAAAAAAAGTGTTACATGTGACACAGAAAAAACTTGAACCCCTCTAACCATCCATTTTCATGGTTAAGACCAATAATGTGCCCCATACATGAGGGGCAAAACTGTCCTTTTATCATTTTCTATATGAAATTTTATAATTACACATATGAAAACTAGTTTCCTTACATATATGTAATTACCTACAATGCGTATATATAATTTGGTTATTACACATATGTAAATTACTTTTAACATGTATCTAATCATAAAAATACATATAATAAACGACGAATATATATATATATATTATATATATATATTATTTTATATGAGTTCTGAAAGCTCTACAAAATATTCTAAAAAACATACCAATTTAAAAAAAAATAAATTATTCTATTTTTTGTATATAAAAAATATGTTACATGTGACACAGAAAAAACCTAAACCCCTATAACGATCCATTTTCATGGTTAAGACCAATCATGTGCCCCATAAATGAGGGGCAAAACTGTCCTTTTATCATTTTCTATATGAATTTTATAATTACACATATGAAAACTAGCTTTCTTACACATATGTAATTACTTACAACGCGTATATATAATTTGGTTATTACACATATGTAAATTACTTTTAACATGTATCTAATCAGAAAAATACATATAATAAACGACATATATATATATAATTGATTGTTTTATATGAGTTCTGAAAGCTCTACAAAAAATTCTAAAAATCATACCAATTTAAAAAAATTTATTAAATTATTCTATTTTTGGTAAAAAAAAGTGTTACATGTGACACAGAAAAAACCTAAACCCCTCTAACCCCCTCCCCCCTCAAAAAAAAAAAATAATAAACCCTAAACGTAAAACCCCTAAAAACTTACCCCCTATCTAAAAACTAAACTCTCCCAAAAGCCTAACCCTAAAAGTTAAACTAAACCCAAAACCTAAACTCTAAGGCTAAATTGCATGTACAATATATATAAATATATATATATATATAATTATATATATATATATATATATATTGAGTGCTAATTTATTTATTTATTTTAAAAAAATCTTTTATACTTTAAAAAAGCGATTTTTAATAAATAAATTGTAAAAAACAAAATTTGGTGAGTTTTTTGGTTGTTTTAGTTTTCTCATTTATATGTAGTTTTCTTGTGATTACCTCCCTATATATATGAACCTGAGATGTTTTTTTAAGTATAATACACGTAATTCATAAAAAAGTGGCAATTTTGCCCCTCATGTGAGGGCACATGATTGATCTTAACCATGAAAATTGTAATGCCTCGTTTTTTCGTATCCTTATTTTAGAAAATAAATATTTGTATCATAATTCGGGGCGTTAAAACATAATAAAAATATAGTGTGTGTATATATATATATTTTTAAATTTGTTATTCGTTATTCGTGTAACGCCTCGTATCTTCGTATTTCTATTTTAAAAATGTCCGTATCCGTATTCTAATTTTAGAAACCTTACATTCGTATTTTAATTTCAATCTCACAACTCGAGGCATTAATCATAATAAAATTCATATTTTATACATATTTTTTTATTCACACAACCGATCATTTAAATACGTATTTTATACGCAAACCGACACAATTATACGTATAAATACTTATACGCACATCCTCAATACTTGAATTATACTTTTATACTTTTTATATACTCAATTACATAATATATACTCAAGAAATACCAAGAAATATACCAATCATCTTTTCCACCTCATCAATCCACTTTCACCTTCTTTAACCAATCATATTTCACCATTTTTCACATCCTTTCTCCACCAATCATTTTTTCAATCCTCTTCCACTTTTTTTAACCAATCATATTTCACCATATTCCACCTCATTTCTCCACCAATCATCTTTTCAATCATCTCCATCTTTTTTAACCAATCATATTTAAATCTTTTCCACCTTCTCTACCTATAAATACCAACCTCCTTCTACCATTTTCTTCACACCATTCTTCTCTCCATCTCTCTAATGCTCTCAATATCTCTAACCAAGAATTCTAAAAAAGGATACTAAGTGTTCCAACCATTCTTCTCTCAACTTCTCTACTTCTCTCAAATCTTCCAAGCAAGGAAGAGAACTCTAAGAGTTCTAAAAGAAAACACTAAGTGTTTTAAAGGAAGCTTGAAGCTCCAACCTCCAACTCTTCACGGAATCACCAAAGGAAGCTTTGCAAAACCGTGAGCATACTCGACCCCCTTTATACACTTCAATGCATTTTGGGGTGCAACATGTAAATTACAAAATTTATTTTAAACAAAATTAAATGTGTTCACAATACCAAATGTGCCATCAGTTGCGCTTATGTGAGTTATATGTGTTAGTTTAAACTCGTCTATACATGCTACTTGTTATGCTTGAGTTTGTTTATGCTTATTAGTTTTGACTTGTATTCTCATGATATCGTTATGTTTAGAATACTAGGCATGCTAGTTAAGGAATTCGATTATATGCTATTGTTATGCGAAAGTAGTCTACATATTCGTGCGATCCGACTTGAATATATACTTGTCACAATCAAAACCAACTTTTATACTTATAATTAATTTCAAACTTGTATGCTCGCCAATACTTTTGTATTGATCTATGCTTTTAATACATGTTGCAGGAATTTTGATAACACATGGAATCTAGTAGGATTGCCTAGAAACGCATTTAAACTTTAAATACTTATTGTATTGTATTTGTTTCAAACATGTATTTCGTTTTGTATTAAATGTTATCAATGAAATGAAATTATATTTGTTACGTGTCGGTATCTAAATTTTGTTTATTTGATTTAAACTATGTAAAAAGGTAATTATTAAACACTTGACACAATTAGCGTTATCGAAGCCTCTTGCAATATAGTTTTCGTCTCATCCCGATGTTTCCGCCATCAGTTGGGGTGTGACATATAATGTAATGCCTCGCTTTTTCGCATCCTTATTTTAGAAAATAAATATTTGTATCATAATTCTGGGCGTTAAAACATAATAAAAATATACGTGTGTGTATATATATATTATTAATTGTTATTCGTTATTCGTGTAACGCCTCGTATCTTCGTATTTCTATTTTAAAAATGTCCGTATCCGTATTCTAATTTTAGAAACCTTACATTCGTATTTTAATTTCAATCTCACAACTCGAGGCATTAATCATAATAAAATTCATATTTTATACATATTTTTTTATTCACACAACCGATCATTTAAATACGTATTTTTACGCAAACCGACACAATTATACGTATAAATACTTATAGCACATTCCTCAATACTTGAATTATACTTTTATACTTTTTTATATACTCAATTACATAATATATACTCAAGAAATACCAAGAAATATACCAATCATCTTTTCCACCTCATCAATCCACTTTCACCTTCTTTAACCAATCATATTTAACCATTTTCCACATCCTTTCTCCACCAATCATCTTTTCAATCATCTTCCACTTTTTTTAACCAATCATATTTCACAATTTTCCACCTCCTTTCTCCACCAATCATCTTTTCAATCATCTTCCACCTTTTTTAACCAATCATATTTCACTCTTTTCCACCTTCTCTACCTATAAATACCAACCTCCTTCTACCATTTTCTTCACACCATTCTTCTCTCCATCTCTCTAATTCTCTCAATATCTCTAAATCAAGAATTCTAAGAATTCTAAAAGGATACTAAGTGTTCCAACCATTCTTCTCTCAACCTCTCTACTTCTCTCAAATCTTCCAAGCAAGGAAGAGAACTCTAAGAGTTCTAAAAGAAAACACTAAGTGTTTTAAAGGAAGTTTGAAGCTCCAACCTCCAACTCTTCACAGAATCACCAAAGGAAGCTTTGCAAAACCGTGAGCATACTCGACCCCATTTTTACACTTTAATGCATTTTGGGGTGCAACATGTATAAATTACAAAATTTATTTTAAACAAAATTAAATGTGTTCACAATACCAAATGTGTCATCAGTTACGCTTATGTGAGTTATATGTGTTAGTTTAAACTCGTCTATACATGCTACTTGTTATGCTTGAGTTTGTTTATGCTTATTAGTTTTGACTTGAATTCTCATGATATCGTTATGCTTAAAATACTATGCATGCTAGTTAAGGAATTCGATTATATGCTATTGTTATGGAAAGTGGTCTACATATTCGTGCGATTCGACTTGAATATATACTTGTCACAATCAAAACCAACTTTTATACTTATAATTAATTTCAAACTTGTATGCTCCCAATACTTTTGTATTGATCTATGCTTTTAATACATGTTGCAGGAATTTTGATGACACATGGAATCTAGTAGGATTGCCTAGAAACGCATTTAAACTTTAAATACTTATTGTATTGTATTTGTTTCAAACATGTATTTCGTTTCAATATCTTGTATTAAATCGTTATCAATGAAATGAAATTATATTTGTTACGTGTTGGGATCTAAATTTTGTATTATTTGATTTTGAACTATGTAAAAAGGTAATTATTAAACAAATTGACACAATTAGCGTTATGAAGCCTCTTGCAATCTAGTTGTCGTCTCATCCTGATGTTTCCGCCATCGATTGGGGTGTGACAGATTGGTATCAGAGCCATAACTATTGGGAATTAGGTAGAATTGCCATGTTCGACCTAGTTTATAGTTTAAGTACCATACTCTTGACCGTTTGTGCTACTTGTCTAAAATGTTATTCTTTCTATCATGCTTTCCCCCTTTTGATTCTAAAACTTACAATATGTCTTTCCTAAGACATGAAACACAACAAACGATTTTGATTATATTCTTGTTCCACAATCGAAATAACTCATCAATACAGGGGTGATTCCCGCCATTGGTGATGAGTTTCAATCCGCTCTACATGTTATTTTGTGCGAAATTCACCATCAAGTCAGGAGTGATATCCATATCTTGATGGGAGTTTCATTTCATAATCTAGTGGATCCTTATTGACGATTCGAGATTATATCTTGATACGTTCAATAGACCACAATTTGGGGACGAAATTGTCAAGCCAGGATTGACATCCACACCTTGATGACTGGTTCCGCTCCTCAATTTTCAATCTCGCCAAAGTTTCGTATTTTTCGATCAAATTAGGGACATGTACTAACTGGAAGGGTAAAGTACCATTAATCGCTTGGCGACGAGAGTATTATACCTATTAAGCCAAATCATGTCTCCCTAATTCGAAAGGACTTACGAGTCACTTTGGAATAGTCGAAGTTTCTAAAACCGAAACACTCCAACATTTTAACAAGCCTCTCTTTTACGCTATCTTATATTTTATGCTATATAATTCTTATTCCTTCATTTTTTTAATGTCACACTATACTAAAATCAAATTTATGCACGACAAACTTCGCATTTATACTAAATCTATTACGCAACGATTCTATAGGTGCATACTAAACATCATACTTGATTTGGGATTACTGGAACATTATATGTGATAAGCTCGTTATAAAACCACACCTTAACATGTATACCACTATGCGTGGTGCTATAGGAGTAGCGCACCGCCCTTGAGACTTTGGGGCCATGTTAAGTAAACTATTTCATACCAAGTAAACTATTTTACACTATGATTCAACAATATTGACTAGTCAACATTGCGTACACGATGGTTTGACTTGTTTATTCACATGTTTATGTGGTAGACTCGTCATTAACTTTGATCAAGCCACACCTTAACATGTATAGCGCTTGTGTAGCGCTATAGGAGTGACACCCGCCCGTATTCTTGAGGTTATGTTAAGTAAACTATTTTACACCCTCTTCGTTTTAACGATGATGTGTAGTCTACATTGCGGTACACGATGGTTTGACCTGTTTATTCACATGCCAGTAGTCCGTTAATCTTGGTTAAACTAAAATATACCATTTGTATGTACACGAATGTGCGAATACGCACACTTACACTTATACTCATACTTATACAGTATACTCTCTCATACTTAAATGCAATTATACTTATATACTTGAGACTCTATATATGCTATCATTCTCACTTGTAATACGTTAATAAACCATAATCATGACACGGAACGTAACATGACACCGATTAGCGAAACATAAGTAATATAGTATAAACATGGTGGATACGCCGCTGGTACTTCCTATATATAAGTGTTACTACCATATTACCAAACTTTCGTAAAACATGCCATGAGAAATTCGGTGTTTCACTACTATGTTTAATATAAACTTTAATCACTCACAACCTATTTCGCGATTATACCCATGCTTCAAAATGCCCTATTATTCTAAAGTCTCCCTCTTAAATAAATTTCGGGACGAAATTTCCTAGAGTAGGGGAGACTGTAACGCCTCGCTTTTTCGCATCCTTATTTTAGAAAATAAATATTTATATCATAATTCGGGGCGTTAAAACATAATAAAAATATATATGTGTGTATATATATATAATATATATATTATTAATTGTTATTTGTTATTTGTGTAACGCCTCGTATCTTCGTATTTCTATTTTAAAAATGTCCGAATCCGTATTCTAATTTTAGAAACCTTACATTCGTATTTTAATTTCAATCTCACAACTCGAGGCATTAATCATAATAAAATTCATATTTTATACATATTTTTTTATTCACACAACCGGTCATTTAAATACGTATTTTTACGCAAACCGACACGATTATACGTATAAATACTTATACGCACATCCTCAATACTTGAATTATACTTTTATACTTTTTATGTACTTAATTACATAATATATACTTAAGAAATACCAAGAAATATACCAGTCACCTTTTCCACCTCATCAATCCACTTTCACCTTCTTTAACCAATCATATTTCACCATTTTCCACATTCTTTCTCTACCAATCATCTTTTCAATCCTCTTCCACTTTTTTTAACCAATCATATTTCACCCTTTCCACCTCCTTTCTCCACCAATCATCTTTTCAATCCTCTTCCACCTTTTTTAACCAATCATATTTCACCATTTTCCACATTTTCTACCTATAAATACCAACCTCTTTCTACCATTTTTTTCACACCATTCTTCTCTCCATCTCTCTAATTCTCTCAATATTTCTAAATCAAGAATTCTAAGAATTCTAAAAGGATACTAAGTGTTCCAACCATTCTTCTCTCAACCTCTCTACTTCTCTCAAATCTTTCAAGCAAGGAAGAGAACTCTAAGAGTTCTAAAAGAAAACACTAAGTGTTTTAAAGGAAGTTTGAAGCTCCAACCTCCAACTCTTCACGGAATCACCAAAGGAAGCTTTGCAAAACCGTAAGCATACTCGACCCGCTTTTTACACTTTAATGCATTTTGGGGTGCAACATGTATAAATTACAAATTTATTTTAAACAAAATTAAATGTGTTCACAATACCAAATGTGCCATCAGTTACGCTTATGTGAGTTATATGTGTTAGTTTAAACTCGTCTATACATGCTACTTGTTATGCTTGAGTTTGTTTATGCTTATTAGTTTTGACTTGTATTCTCATGATATCGTTATGCTTAGAATACTATGCATGCTAGTTAAGGAATTCGATTATATGCTATTGTTATGCGAAAGTGGTCTACATATTCGTGCGATTCGACTTGAATATATACTTGTCACAATCAAAACCAACTTTTATACTTATAATTAATTTCAAACTTGTATGCTCGCCAATACTTTTGTATTGATCTATGCTTTTAATACATGTTGCAGAATTTTGATGACACATGGAATCTAGTAGGATTGCCTAGAAACGCATTTAAACTTTAAATACTTATTGTATTGTATTTGTTTCAAACATGTATTTCGTTTCAATATCTTGTATTAAATCGTTATCAATGAAATGAAATTATATTTGTTACGTGTCGGGATCTAAATTTTGTATTATTTGATTAAACTATGTAAAAAGGTAATTATTAAACACTTGACACAATTAGCGTTATGAAGCCTCTTGCAATCTAGTTTTCGTCTCATCCCGATGTTTCCGCCATCGGTTGGGGTGTGACAAAAATAGATGGAGGTTAGTACAAAGGACATACGGTGTGCAAAAGTTTCAAATAAAAGACACTCGGTGTAATTTTTAAAGATAAAGGACACATGATTCAAATTGGTGTAAAGTTAAAGAACAAACCGTATAATTTACTCTAATAATAATTTTCAAAGAAATAAGCTTATGTTGAATGCATGCATGTTATAAATAAGAATGAAATAAATAAGTATCGGCTAACTCATTACACCTCTTTTCAATCCTCCTAAATCTGTAATTTTGTCTGTGTTTTGATTTTAACCTTCAACCTTATGAAGATGGGCATTATGATTTATATAAGTAATAATACTATTTTAGCTGCTCGTTTTGTTCTGTTCTTAAAAAAATACATCTTTTTAGAATTAATTTCATATATACCCTTACAAACTTGAAATTTTTATATATACCTAACAAAAATAAAAAATTTCATACATGCCCTTACAAAAGTTAAAAATATTATATTTGCCCTTACAAATAGTTAAAATATCAAATATACCCAATATATAAAAAAAAATCTAATAAATAATCATGTTACACTTATTTTTTTACTTCTAAGTTTTCATATATGATCATCCTTTTACTTCATATTTTTATATAACATATTTTAAGCTTGAATTTATTTTTACTTATTTTTATTTTATTTATTTATTTTTAATAAACAATAAATATTTTTCATATAAAATATTTAAGCTAAAAAAAGTAATATAATATTTAAAGTTAAACATCATATGAGATAGGTCTGAAAGTAAGGATAAAATAAGAAGGGAGACACGTTGGGAAAAGAATATAAGCATCGTGAATCAGTATTTTTCTTTGGCATATCATTAGCATTATCTTCACCACAAATAAAGAAACAAATAAATATTTTAATTAATATTTGTATACATTTTCTGAAAGACATACTTACTTCAACCTTTATTATCACTATATTATAATTCGATATTTTATAATATATACAAAGCATATAAACATTTTGTATTTTTCATATATATACAATAGGGGTTTAAGTTGGGTTCAACTCGCAAAACTTTTAAAAGTTATAGTTAAGTTGTTGATTCTTTTGAAGTTAAGGGTTTGAGTTACGCTATTGGAGTTGGAGTTAGGTGTTGCAAAATTGGGTTGGATTTGTACTACTTTGTAATTTTAATTGTGTATTATTGATAAAGAGTTTTTGACAAAAATAGTACTGTTTTTTTAGTTGAATGAGATAGCCTTGCCATTGTAAAAAAATGTTATCTTTTTACCCTAATGTAAAAATTATAATCAAGTAGCAACTTATACTTTGTTGACATGCTTTATTGGTGAGTGAGTGGAGACGGCAAGGTCAATATTATTTAATAAAAAGTTGTATGATTTTAGTTATGTAATATTCATTGATAACAAATAATTATTATAAATAATTTTCTTTAATTAGTGCGGCACACGGGTGATAACTTAGTTTTTCCATAAACAATATTATTATCCATACATATAATATTTAAGTTAAATAAATTAAGCTAGAAAGTGTAAATATAATATTTGAAGTTAAAGGTCATATATGAGATGTGAAAATTATAAAAAAGTAAGGGTAAAAATGATATTTTATTAAATTATTTTTAATAAATTAAGTATATATGATATTTCAACTACTTGGTAAGTGTGTGTGTGTATATATATATATAATATTTATAATTTTATAGGAGTATATATGATATTTTACAAGTTTGTAGGGGTATGTATATGAAATTGCACATTTTTTATCACATCTCAAAATATCATTATAACACTAAAATATGCTATAACGTTATTTACGTATAAATTTAAGAAAGATTGTGTTATTCATCCTAATATTATAATATAACGCGTTATAAAATTATGAATATACCGTTACGACGTCTTTATTTTTATATTCCTTAAATAAATACTTTGTTCAGAATCTAACGGGCCATGTATAAATTATTTTTTTACTGTGACGAAAAGAATCGACATCACCCGAATCGGTACCGGTATATTCGTTATATTTAGTATTCTCGACATTCCAGTATACATTTCATTGAGAAACGAGTTGTATCATCGTAAGTTATATCCGGCACCGTTAACATGACGAATTGAAGTGATACCCTTTGAACAACATTGATACCTGTATATGTTTTTATGATTTTTGATCGATGTAAAACACATGTCAATTGCTATATAAAGTGTCAATATCGTATCATATAACCTTTTAAATCTTTACTATCAAATAAACACGAGTAATGCAAAGAATTCCACTAGTTTCTTGTCACGATTCAAAATAAAAATAATAACATTAAATTGTTATAATATTTACATATAAATAAAAGAAAATTTGCTTTATTCACGTTATATATATGTATATTTAACAGCGTACGGTTAGGATATCACTAATCGGGTTAGTAGTTAGTATGTTAGATCATCAAGCTAGTATTAAAATCACCCCTTGCCTGGATTTGAACACAGGACCTCCAAGAGAAGCAAAACTTCTCATCCCCCCCATTGACCACTAGGCGAAAAGATCATTGGTCTTTATTCACGTTATATATAGAGTAAATTACTGTTTTGGCCCCTATATTTTAGCCCCGTTTAACCATTTCATCGCAAAAAGGAAATTTTTAACATATTAGATCATAAGGTTGCATTTTATAACGGTTTTGGCCCCTGACATTAACATTGTTACTTTTTTGCAGTTAAGTGTAAGGGTAATTAGATCATTATATACCTTAGGGGCTGTTTTTGATAATTACAAAGTTCTTTTAATATTTAAGAGATTAATGCAATTACTCAAGTTTTTTTATTATTTAATTATTTTCATGATTATTATTTAACAAAATACGTTTTAAGTATATAAATAAATATGTATTTTAATTAATCGTTTGTTTTTATAAAAGTCGGTTAAAAAACAATTTGTTTTTTTATATTTTTAAACCATCTATCGTTTTTAAAACTGTTCCTTTTTAAAGTCGTTTGTCTTTCAAAGTTTTTTTAAACACGTCATTTTATACCATTATATTTTAAGTATTTTTTAAAAAACTCACCTTTTTAAGTCGTTTATTTTTTTACTTTTACAAAACGTCTTGCATAAAAAAAAAAGAAATGTAAGATTTGAAAAAAAAAACATTCAAATAAAAAGTTTGCAAAAAGATCGTTCAGTTTTCAAACTTTTTTTAGAATGGTTTATTTCTTTTTCAAATCTACCATTTTTTAGACCGTTTGTTTATTCACAATTTGTTATTTTTTAACCTTTCGTTTATTAAATTCGTGCATTTTTTGGTACCTTACACTTGTTAACTTATTTTTTAAGGTTTTGTTTTTTTATAAACGTCATTGTTTTTAATCTTCGTTTTTTAAACCACTCGTTTTTTTTAAAATGGATCGTTTTAAAGTCCTTTGATTTTTGAAATCGTTCATTTTCTGAAGTTATTTTAATGGCTATAAGTAAACTGGATAAAAAGTTTAAAAAATGAACGATTTCAAAAACGGTTCTAAACGGAACAGTTTGTAAAGAAGCGCTTTTAAAAATTATCGACTTAAAAAAGTGAATTGTTTGAATTTTTTTTTAAAAAGAGCGGTATAAAATGAATCGTTTAAAAAACTTTAAAAGACAAACAAATTTAAAAAGAACAATTTAATAAATAAGCGGTTTAAAAATGAATAATTTAAAAAAGATGGACGGTTTAAAAAAGGTAAAAAAACAAATGATTTTAAAAACGACGTTTATAAAAAACAAACGCTTAATGAAAATATATATTTATTTGTACATATAAAACATATTTTGTTAAATAATAAAACGAAATAATAAAAAAATTGAGTGATTGTATTATTAATCTTTTAAATATTAAAAAAACTTTATAATTATCAAAAACAACCCATAAGGTATTTAATTACCTAATTAACCTTATACTTTACTGTAATGAAATAACAAAGTCAGTGTCAGAAGTCAAAATCATTATAAATTGCAACCACAAGATCTAATATGTTAAAAAAAAAATTTAGAGCTGAAATGGTTAAACCGGTTAAACCAAACGAGCCAAAAGTGTAATTTACCCTTGTATATAAGCGATCTTATGTGACACTTGCATATCGCGTGTGTTCGTGTCTCAAACTTCTTCAAAACTGCAGGCGGTGGTTTCCAAGGGCTCAAAACAACCACTTGCAGATCTCCTCAAATCTACAATGGTAACGCTTTCCCCCCATTTTTCTATCTGTTTTTTTCTTCTTATCCATCGTTTTTTATGCACCAATGCTATTATAATCTTCAATCTACAACTCCATACGCTTAATTACACTTTCCATCTCACAATTCGACGACTTTGCATTTAAATTATGGTCAGATCCAACTTTAACTGCTCTAATGCATCCATCAATTATGATATTCATTCATATTCTAGGTTTTTTTTTTCTTGTAATTCGATGTATTATTGAAAATTGTATATCTTGATCCAAGTAAAAGTTTTTTTCTTTGGATTTTTTTGTTTGTTCAATAAAATTGAAATCCTATTAGCTTATGTTCCAGCTTGATATGAACATTATAAGCATCACTTTTTAATTTACCTTATTTTAATCTGCATGTGTTCAATTTAATTGCTTTGGTTCTTGTATGTTCTGTTACATAGGTATTCCCATATGGATATTTTGTTCTTTATATTGTACTACATTTTGGCTGTTAAATCGTTGTCGCTATGAGAATTTTTTGGTTATACTATGTGTGGTGGTTTAGTTGGTTAGTGAAAAGTTCTTGTGTCGCGTAGCCAGTGGGGTTTTAACTAACTAAAGTACTAAACCCACAAAAGTGTGTGGTTTAAGTGTTTAACTAAAAAAGCTAAATAAAGATATGTGATGTAGCAGCATATTGGCTAAAAAGAATTTAACTATCTTTCTCAGCCCGCTTTCACGCTTGTTACCATGGCAACACCCCCCTCCAATGGCGCCCGCATAATGTTGTTTGGCGCCCCATGGAGATGAGGTGGCACCTCCTTAATGCCCACTAAACATAGTCTTAATATGTTGTACACTTGGTCACTTGGTTTTAACTATTAAAAAGCTTGAGGCGCTCCGAGGCGTTAGGCCTCAAAAGGTGAGTCGCGAGGTATGATGCGAGAGCCTCACATACGTGAGGTGTTGCTCTATGTACAGCCAAATAAGCCTTATGTACAATCAAAAGCTAAATTTGTCTCATTTTTTTACATCTCGGCCTTTTGAATCATGTAAAACATTCATAATCTCTTCATCACTTTGGTTGTTTCTACGTATTACCCTTCTACGAACCCCAATCTTGACCAATTTTGACCCAGATGTCATGAAGCGCCACCTCAAGGCCCTGAGGCGTTTTCCTGATCGCCTCAAGTGCCGCACGCCTCAGGCGCTCCCGAGGCACTATTTTTAAAACCAAGGTTGTGCATGTATTCATATTCTTTAAATTCTTCTTGATTTGCATTAACTTCACATTATATTCTTCTAGTTTATGAGTGATTGAAATTCTTCTTGATTTGCATTAACTTCACATTTTATCTTCTAGTATATGAGTGATTCAATCTTGGTGATGTGGAATTGAATTGAGAAGTTTTGAGTACCTGTCGAAAGTTCAGTTATTTATAGCATTTTGCTATGGTGGTTTCAGTTGTTTTTTTTTCCCTTCTTAGACAGTATTTGCCAGTTTGATTAACCGACATCTTGTTTGTTTATCTTGTATTTTGGTATTTGTAGACAACATCCAAACGTCTAGCTGACAGAAAGGTGCTGAGGTTTGATAAGAACATCAAGAAACGCGGTTTAGTGCCTGAAACATCGACAAAGAAGAAAGACTCATACCCTGTGGGCCCTATAGTGCTTGGGTTCTTCATCTTTGTTGTGATTGGATCCTGTAAGCTGATCTCTCATTTAAACTTTGTCAAGATATTTTTTATTTTAGTTTTCTGATCATATAATTAATAATCATAGATGTTTCAAACTTCCAATATATCAGTTGGGATTAATTTCTCTTGATCAGGACTTTAGTTGATTCTAACTTTTAAATAGTTTTTTATTGGACTTTTTGTATGAATCTGATGTGCAAAGATAAAACAGTAAGAATATATGCACAATGTCTTGAATATTTATGGATTTTTTTTAACAAATTATGTGTTTTTAAACCGTATTGCACAAATGGGGCCAAAAATATATATGTTTCCAAAAATAGTGTCTACAAGCTGGCTGAGTCTGGAATGTGTTTTCCACTTTTCCTCTAACACGACATTTCGAATTGTAGGTGTGTCGGTGGGATGTAGGTGAACACCGCCAAAATGTAATGACCTAATTAGAAACTTTTGTTGACCCCATTTTTTAAAAGAAAACAAAATTGACCCCATTTGTGCAATAAGGATAAAAAAGCATCATTTTTGAAGAAGTTCAATGTTTTTGACATGCTTCACTGGCTAATGCACTTCTTATTATGTATGAGTGATAAAGCGAAGTTAATTATACAATATACTTTAATAAATATTTCCCCTTGAAAAGATATGTTTGAAACCATATACAGATATGAGATAACATATTTTCCCTTGAAAAAAATCTAAGGACCAGATCGAGCTAAACTCAAAAGTGAAGAAACAATCAATTTGTTATTACAAGACAGCAATCTTATATTTATTATTTTTTTTTTCAAAAATAAAAAATTGTTCTAATTTTCCCGGTTTTCTTCTGAATTTGAAAGTGATGATGGTCTCTACTTTCTGGCAGCTTTGTTTCAGATAATTCGCACGGCAACCAGCGGAGGCATGGCTTAAGGTACGAATCATCAGTCAGGCTTTTGTTTTTTGAATGTGGTTATGGTTTGTTTTGGTAAAACGAGTATAACGTGTTAGTGGATTGGCCAGTGACTTCTTAACTTTGTTTTTTATTACTATAAAGAACCCTTACTTTCATTTGTGCTTGCCACCCTTCATCTTGCTAAATTTACATCAATTATTAGTTTACTTTTTTCTACATTCTACAATCATGGGCGACTCCACATGGACACAAACCTTAAAAATACTTTTCAAGTAAATCGCTGATGGAAACAGCTACGGATGGTCTAAGAACCTAGAAAATGAAAGATAATGGATGGTTTCGTTAATAAGAAAGTGGTTTTTATTATCAATGCCTGCCTCATGAAGAACAAGTTTGTCCCTAAGCCAGAAGTCTCAACCGTTAGGAGACAAAAAAAAACCTCTCTTAACCCCCTAAGATCACACACATTTTACAATAGTTCTGGAAGTTTTACCATTCAATGTTATTATTCTACGACATTAATAGTAGGACTCGTATATTTACACCTAAAAACCCAAAACCTTCAGGTGAATCGGCTTGATCTGGAAATATAAATCAGTTTCTCGAACTAATAAAAAATCCCTCTTGGTAGTCACACGACCAGAAAATCCTGACCGATAGAAAAATTCTTACGTCCACCATTGGCCGTGGTAACACATTCACACTTCCCCTGACATGGAGGGGGTGGTGTTGGCTGACACATGATAGGAGCCTTGTAGGATTCTTAATGGGTTAGGTTTGGGTCGGGTATTGGTTTTGCTAGTCGTAAAAATGTTTCACATATTTGGTCGCATATCCGTCTTGTACATGGTTACTCAAGACCCAGTAGGTATCTTGTATGTCCGCTTGTTTCTTTTTTAAATTACTTGAGAATTTTCAAGTACATTTCTTACTAATCCAATTTTACTCAAGGACAAAGAACATTAAAGTAAAAAAAGGAAAATGTTTATGGGCATGGTTTGGTTAAACGGGCATGTATGTTTTTAGTAACTAGGTCGGGTATCACTTAACTAACACACCCATCTTGTGCGCGCAATGTTTAAAACTAATCCTATGCACGGTCTCCTTTCTGAATACCTATTCCATTAACAGTCACCAAGGCTTTCTATTTGTCTATTGGATACAGGTTCCTTTGCTATTCTTAATACTGTGCCAAAAACTATTTGCCATTCTTAATATTTTGCGAAAACTAAACTGGTTTTGTAATATAATTTTTCATAAAATAATAGATGAAAGTGTGTTGATAAATTTGTAAAAAATCAAACTTGTTTTTATTGTGATCAATGCTCAAAATATGAATAATAGTTCTTTCTAAATCGTAAAAGAAAATAAGATATTTATTATTCATATTCGCAATATATATATATATATATATATATAGGTAAAAGTTTATGTAAGAAAATATAAAAGTGTGAGAAGGATATGAAAGGTTTCGGAGGTGACACGTGTCCCTTTTTATTTTGGTAGTTTAAGGGTATAAGTGTAATTTAATTAATAAAATCTAATTATGGAATGAATATATGTAACCGATTTTTGGCAGTTATTGTAGGAATTTTCGAATTTGAAGGCATACATCTTATAAAGAAATAACACCCTAACTCATAAAAACACCACAACATGTATATTGAAGGCATACATCTTATAAAGAACATAAATATAACAGAAACAACACCCTAACTCATAAAAACACCACATGTAGATTGAAGGCACACATCTTATAAAGAACCCCTAACATTGAATATAACAGAAATAACACCCTAATAAATCAAGGATCTTTGTCCTCACATTAAATATAAAAGGAATAACACCCTAACTCATAAACACACCACATCACGTATATCGAAGACATACATCTTACGAAGAACAGAAATATCACCCTACAATTAAAACACCATTGTATGAACATAGAAAAAACACCATGTACTAAAACATCCAAGCGAGACGCAATTTTTTTCTCTACATAAGTATATAAATATGGTATTCATATTAAAGATAAAAAAACACTCGTTATTATGGTGTAATTTTTTTTAAAAAAGAATTACGTATAAAAAGTTATTGACGTTTAAAAAAAAAGGGGAACTTGCATATGCATTAATGTTAGTTTCTTAATTTAAAAATGTTAAATTTACCTTTATACCCTTAATCTAGAAAATTAGTTAGTTTAATAGTCAACATTATTTACAGAATTGTCACTATGATCTTAACCATTAGATTAAATATCTAATGGTTTAGATTCTTTCTTATCATTCTCATACTTTTAAATTTTCTCACAATAACCTTACCATATATATATATATATATATAAGGGATGGTCAAATGAGTAGAAAACTATTGAAAGAAGAAATGGCATATTGATAAAATATTAATTCTCTTTTTAGTTAATTAGTCAAATAATCATTAATTATTGTACGCATACCCTACACATATCAAAATTTTCCTACATATACCCTACACATTATATAATTTTATCCTACACACGTCGAAATTTATTCTACACACCTCAGAATATATCTTACAAACCTCTTAATTTATCTTACATACATTGTAATTTATTCTACACTTTAAGTTAAGTTGTTTTTTAATTTGAAAAAAGTATATATTTTGAAAAAGAGTTACAAATTTAATTTACTTAGTTATTAAAAATGAAGAATACAATATGTAAGTTTACCAATATACCTTAAAATAAAATGAAATCATCATACTCAGTAAATCCCACCAATAGCAAAGCTAAGATAGGGTATGAGTAGGGTAGATATAGACAGCCTTACCTTCACCCTGTAGGGACAGAGATGCTGCTTCCAGTGAGACCCCCGACTTGATTGTAGGTTTGTATCAAACCTTGGACCTAAGGCACATAACACTTAAACAATCGGGACAAAGATCTAAGGCACATAACACTCAAACAATCGGGACAAAGACCGATTGGTGCATGTACCCCCGTGTCTTTCAGCTATCAACGCCACCACGTGATGCATGATTAACCATCCGCCGTTTTAAACGTTATTTTCACGAAATTAGTAAAATAACGTTAAAGTTAGTACCATTTCACTTTTACTTCCCGAGTGCCCACACACATATACATTAAACAATTAAATATAAATGTTAAATGTAGTAAAATAAAACATTCTTGAAACATATTTTTTCTTCTTATAAACAATTTCTTCTAGTTTGAACCCTACAATCATGGCCGACATTGAGATTTCAGGTGTCCTGTCAAAGCTTGAAAAATGTGCCCCTTAGACCTTAGCATAAGTGCAAAACTCCCAATTTCTAACAAAATAACGCCTAAATAATCGATAATTCATGTCTAATAATCGACAACTAACGTCAAATAACACATAACTAATCGACAATTAACGCCAAATAACACGCAAATAGTCGACAATTATACATCAAATAGGACCTAGCTGATGATAGCTAATCGTAAAAAATGGTATAGAAATAAACTACCTAAGTACAAAAAATAAATAACCTTAGGAAAAACCAAATGAAAATAATATGTCCCTAAATAAAAAATCTCTCAACTAGATAGATTGTTATAAGGATAGAAAAAACCTTAGGAAAAATAAAAAAAATATTTTTTTTTCAATTAAATAATAAATCAAAACGTAAAAGGTAAAACTTATTCCTCACTTATGTATCTTGTTAGATTTTTACGTTAAAGATAAATATATATATATATATCCAGTGCTAGTAAAAATCAAATATAATAAATTTAAATAAATAATAGACTTGATTTTTTTTAAATGACAATCCTTACACCTTTAAATTACACCAAATAAATCATAAACTACATCATAATATAGATTAAACTCAATACCTCCCTTTAAAACCCTTTAAAAAGTATAAACTATTATCAAGTGGGCTAGCCACACATTAACAAGTAGAGTTGATCTACTTCTATTTATTTTTTTTAAATAAAAATCAAATTATATCATACATATTATTAGGTGGCTACAACCCAACAGTTGTTGAGTAGGCTTTGGAGCCTACTAAATATATAATATAGAAAATATCTATTCTATGTTTCTTCTTCTTCAACAAAAAGCAGCAACCATTCTTTTTGTCAACTACTTGTTTCAGTTCAACGGAAAAAAATCGGTTTATTTTTTTCACCTTTTATCCTCTGTTCTGCTACTCTGCGTGCCCAACCTCCATTGTACATAAATCCGCCACAACTATATCGGATTTTTTTAGAAAAACATATGCCCCTCGAAAAAACGTGCCCTGGCCGATGGTCCTCCCGCACACCCCCGGGCCGCCATATATATATATATATATATATATATATATATATATATATATATATATATATATATATAACATGTTCCTTGAATCAAGTTTAAAATTAAAATTAATAAAATACTAATGAAGAATGATTGATGAGGTGAGTATTACACAATGCTTAATAAGTTAAAAGAGGAAATCTCCTACATAGATATGATTTTTGTTGGGAAATAAAGGTAAGCTGTTGAGGGGTCCCACTGTCCAAGTAGCGGGAGTGGACGAAAGGACTCGAAATAAATGTCTTTTATATATGTATCATGTCTAGTCCCCTTTTTTTGAAAACCACTTGTATACATATACATTTATGATTAATGGGCACCTAATAGTTGAAATTATAAAGTAAATTGTTCATATGTTTTGATCCCTATTTTCAGACAACTTTTTTTTTATCATTTATATAAAACTTTAGCTATTACCCTCACACCACTCAGATATACCACTGGCACTGGTGTGGCGACTGGTGACTACCACACTATCAATACGTTATTCCCGTCACAAGCCCATCAACAAACGTTATGAGGTGAGCCATAACTTCATGAAAAGTGGCTTACTATTGCAACAATTTTTCATAATATAAAACCCACAAGAAGATAATTAGGTTTGGAGTTTGACATTATTCTAATACGTAGAATAAACATATCTTGTTTGAGTTAACTTGTATCCGTTATACAACAAGTCAAGGTTAGATTATGATAAAGTTAAATGGGCTGGTCCACTAATTCGTGCATTAAAGAATAACTTAAACAATATATGGGTACCGGTTTTAGAATATTGGGTATGTGTTTGGCTTTTGGGCGTTGATGGCCCTTCAACGTCAGCTGCTTCACCCCGAGTTGACGTTAGGCATGGCGTTGCCCCTTTGGTGTGGGGCGGGAGGTCAGGGTAACATGACTGGCTTTGGTTAGCTGGTTCAATATGGCTGGCTTTGGTTGGCTACTTTAATTAAAAAAGAAAATCCACATGGCTGGCCACGCCACACCACACCCCTAGTTTTCAAGTATTACCTTGTGGATTCCACACTCGCCACGTGTCGAGCAATGCCCCCAACACAAACCCGTCCACACCACATAGTCTTGTTGGAATCAACCGGATCAAAAACGCAGCAACACAACGATTTTGTGAGAACTTCTCACGACTCTTTTATATATTATTAAAGAACAAAGCAAAACATCCAAGTAATTACATAACCTAACCCATCTATTTATACTAAACAAATTACTTGCTAAACAAGATATCCCAATTAAACTCAAACTCTAAAACCAATTATACTAAACCAATACTAACTCTAATACTTAATAAATCAATTAATAAAATAACTAGATAACAATTTAAATTCAAACTAATAATTGTCTTTAACTATTTAAAAAAATATTTCATATATCAAGATTAACTCTTCATTCACCCCCTTAATCTTGATATGGACATGTTGTTCTTCAAAATAGTGACGGATCATATTCTTTAGCCAAGTTGGCTACTTCTTCCTTTGACTCCTTCTTGGGACACTCACTTGCATAATGTCCATACTCATTACAATTGAAACATCTTACGTACTTTTGTCCCAGTTTCCTCTAGACCGGCCATATCGACCTCTTCCATTACCGCGACCTCTTCCACGGTTACTTTGATTTGACGAGCCCCTTCCACAACATTTACAAACGACCTCATCTTTCTTGACCTCCTCTTTCTTTGAACATTCTTCTCCATCAGATTTAGTTAATAATGTCACACCCCGACCCGCAGCTAAATAAAAGTCGGGGCATGATTGGGTTATCACCAAAGCTCATGATATTTATTAATAAGTTTTATATTTATTAAATTGAAACTAAATTTAAATATCCAACACAAAATTCATACAAACACAAGCAATAAACCAATAGATTGTTCCAAATGAAATAACTTGTTTATTCTTCTAAGGTCATCCTATGTGTTTCTTTCCTCAGCTTGTTCACCTGTATCATGCGTAAAACAGAAAATTTGGGTCAATAAAAGTTGGCCAATGAACATTAATAAAACATTTAAATAATTGAATTCTATTGTTGTTTAAATAAGTTTGTGCATGAATCATGTGTGAACAGATGTATATATATAACCATTCACAAACCACATTGTATGACATGATGAATGATGTATTTGAGATCAAGGCTCAATCAAACGGAGCCGATCTAATGAGGCACCTGATGCTCAACCCGTATCCCACGAGAAACTAATGGGCCTAATGAAATAATTGCACTGAAATGATAAATGTATCCACATATAAACCATATAACAACTATACACATTTGATCATGAATGGTATTAACACAAGTGTTAGATAAATAAAAAAATAAAAAAATTGTACAACACATGATACACCCCAAAACATGATCAAAATGGGGAATTCGTAGAGATTCACTCACCGTGGGTGTGTATTCTTGATTGAAGATGAGAGCGCACGAGTTGTGGATTTAACCGATGAAGGAGTACTAACCTAAAACGAATAACGCGATAACTCGATAATTAAATAAATTAATATTTAGGTTATAATCCTTTTGATGTATAAGAATTTATACATCTTTTAAACGTCAAATATCCCCCCATTAATGCGGAAATTCATTGTGTTTTCATTGATTTAGATACTCATTTGAGTTATTTGTGAAAATGCAGGTCCGGGCTTCGGCCCAGTAAAGAAACAAAGGCTTTTGGAGCAAATTGGAGCAAAAATGGAACATTTCTGCCAAATTGCCAGATATGGCACGACCGTGACAAGCATCAAGAAGTCGGCACTATCACAAACACTATCATAAGACTGCACAATCCGAGCCAAATCAACACTTGGCACGACCGTCCCAACCCCAGCATGACCGTGCGCGTGCAATCACAGGCTCTGATCAGCTAGTTTCCGAGTTCAACTTAGTCATTTCCGAGTGCGATATCGATAAGCACGACCGTGCCAAATGGTGGCACGGTCGTGCCACCTCGGGGGAATTTTAGCGGGATCTTTCCGGATTTGGCATCAAACTTGGTCAACAACTCAGAAAGGCACCTGACACTTACCAAGCACGACCGTGCCAAATGGTGGCACGGTCGTGCCAAATGCCCAGTAGCTTAAATACGTGAATTCAGCTCATTTGAAGGGGAGTTGGAGCATTTGGGTGGATTTCTCTCTCAAGAAGCTGATCTTGGAAGCTTGGAGATTGAAGAAGGAGCCTTTAGGAGGTTGTATCACTTGATAATCCAACTCATTTAGCTAATTACCTTGTCTTAAACACTAGTATTTCACTTGTTATTCATGCACAATCCATATTTCTTTATGTTTGTCTTAGTTATCATGAGCCTTCTAGGCTAAACAATTGTGTTGTTTGAATTTTGTTGAAGCTAATGAACACTTGACAACATGGAAATAGATGTGGTGATTATTGTATGTTAATCTCCATGATGGTATTTATTCAAGTTTCTTGGAATGCATGTTCATGTTTAAAGTTATTATTCTTGAATGTTTGATCATAAAAAATTACATGTAGTGTTGGAAAGCCCATGTAGAGATTATGATTATTGAATCTTGTTAGTTGATTGATTTGATTCATAGCATGAAACTAGGAATGGTAATTGCTAACATGATTAGGATGATGATTTGAATATGAGTATCAATTCTTGCATTTGGATTTGTAAAGATCTTATGAATGTTTATATGAATTCTATGGTTTGTGTTCATGTTGGATTGATGATTTAGGCCAAAGTTGTTGTTTAGCATGACCATGCTTGTGATTCATGTCAAGAGCTTGTTGAAGATATCATTTACTTGAAACCAAGTTAGGGTGATTAATGTGTTGTTCATGTTACTTTTCCTTAATTTGTAGAGTTAGGAGTTTTGATTAACAATTAACTCATTATTAAAGATTAACATCAATTTAGCAAGAGAACTTAAATAATGAATCTTACGTGATTAAAATGCTGTTCATTATAATTTTTCCAAGATTTATAAAACTAGGGGACCTTGATTGGAAACTTAATTGATTCTAAGACTTGCATCACCATTAGTTTTCCTTAAAAGTTGTCATATGTTTATTAGTGGATACTTAATTCAAGCAAACTTTCTTAGATATTGTTCTTGTTAATTCATTTAGTTAATTTTTATCCTTGCATGATAGTTTAAAAACAATCAAGAAATCAACTCATTGATCGAAACAGGTTTAAAAGTAATGAAAATTTAGTACTGAGACACCGAGTCCACGGATAGATATCCGGTTCTTACCAGTGAACTATACTACCACCTGACGGGTACACTTGCCCTATGTGTGTGTAGTAAAAACTATTTTAAAACCTAATATGTGTGAACAAAAATTATAATAATAAAAATATATTTAATTCACGCACATCAAGTTTTTGGCGCCGTTGCCCAGGACTCGGTCTTCTCAAGAATGGTTGGAGTTACTTGTTAAATCATTGTGAAAAGTGTACAAAATTTTGTCTAGTTGTTTTTATTTGTCTCACATGATTAATTGAAAATAAAAATTATGTTAAGTAATTAATTAATCCTTTTTATCTTTGTGTATACATAGGGCATTGTGTTCCTTCTTTTTTCTTACAGGTCGTGCATATCCTCAAACCCAGTTGCTGAAGTTGTTGAGCCTTCATCGGAACCGGAGCACAATTTTCATCAAAGATTGCAGGAGCGGGCCCGCAGGGTGGCCGCTACAATTGAGGCAGACGCGTTGGGAGACGGCACACTTCACGAGGTTTACGTAGACATGGCATACGAAGAGGAAATGAGGGTCTTAAACGACATAGGAAAACCTTCACTTGAGGGTTTACCTGCGAGCATCAATGCACCCACAATAAATAATAATAATTTCGAGATCAAATCTGGTACCATTTCGATGCTGCAGAATGTAGTGCAGTTTTATGGCAAGGATCACGAGGATTCTAGTGTCCATATCGCGAGGTTTATAGAGGTTTGTGCCACATTCACCATTCGTGATGCATCATCGGATGCAATACGTCTTCGGCTCTTTCCGTTCTCTTTACGTGATGGAGCTAAAGAGTGGCTTCTTTCACTTCCAGCTGGATCTATCACTACGTGGAATCAATTAGCTGAGAAGTTCCTTTAGAAATATTTTCCCCAGAGAAAACTGTTCGGTTAAGAACCAAGATTCTTAACTTCCATCAGGACAATGATGAGCCCCTCTATGAGGCGTGGGAGCGGTTTAAAGAGCTCATGAGAAAGGTCCCACACCACGGGTTGCCCAAGTGGCAACAATGTTAGATCTTCTACCATGGTTTGGATGGTCAAGGGCAGATGATGGTCGATACATATTCAGGCGGAGACATAGGCACGAAAAATGCCAACGAGGCATTTGAGATCTTAGAGAAATGCGCCTTGAAGAATCGGACACAGCAGCCATCGCGAGGGAAGAGTTCTAGACAGGGAGTTCATCACGTGAATGACTTCACCGCCATCACAGCACGAATGGATGCCTTATCTTCAAAGTTTGATCGAGTGATGGAGATCCACTCGAGTGGTTCCTCGAGTGGGGGAGCATATCATGTAGGCGATTTTCTGGCTGGAGAGGTGTCGCACGAGCATGTAGATTTTATGGGAAACGAGTACCGTCCTCAGCATAATCCCTACAGCAATACTTACAATCCGGGGTGGAAGAATCACCCAAATTTCAGTTGGAAGTCTGAAGCGTCAAATCGGCATCCACCCGGGTTCGCTCCACGCCCCCAACTCTTGGAGGATACGGTGCACCTCGGCCTCAGCAGATGCCTTCCACTAATGAACCTAGTGTTCAAGAAATGTTAAGTCAACTCTTAGCTGGTCAAAATTCTCAAAGAATCGAAAATGAAAAGCGCTTCAAGGAGTATGACGGTCGTTTCACGAGGCACGAGAGTGAGTTGAGAAGCTAAAAGGCTTCCATGCAGACCATTGAAAACCAAGTTGGTCAGATTGCAAATATGTTGTCCGAGAGACAGCAAGGGAGCCTTCCAAGTAACACAGAGCCAAATCCGAAAGCTACTGCAAAGGCCATCACGTTGTGAAGCGGCAAGATCGCTGAGCCCGCCACTTCGGCTGTTCCGAGTAAGCCGGTTGGCGACGAGATTGTTGAGGAGATTGATACTGAGTCTCCGGGAGAGGTGCAACTGAGGCGAGACCCAGCAAGTACAGCACGTCCCAAGGAGCCAGTGAGAGAGTATGTCCCTCCCGTTCCATATCCGGGGAGGTTGAAGAAGTAAAGAATGGAAGAACACTACGGTAAATTCCTTGAGCTTTTCAAGCAACTTCATATAAACCTACGTTTGTTGAGGCACTTGCTCAAATGCCTAAGTACGCCAAGTTTCTGAAAGATATTCTATCTAACAAAAAGAAATTTGAGGAGCTTTCGCATGTGACCTTGAACGAGGAGTGTTCAGCAGTTCTTCAGAACAAGATACCACAGAAAATGAGTGATCCTGGGAGTTTTACTATCCCATGCTTGATTGGTAGTTTTTCGGTCAGCAATGCACTAGCTGATCTTGGAGCCATGCCTTATGCGGTTTTTGCTAAGCTGGACTTGGGAGAGCCAAAACCCACTCGTATGAGCATTCAGCTAGCCGATCGTTCAGTGAAGTACCCTCGAGGTATAGTTGAGAATATGCTAGTGAAGATCGACAAGTTTGTCTTCCCTGTTGATTTTGTGATCCTGGACATGGATGAGGACAAAACTGTTCCTCTCATCTTAGGTAGACCATTCCTTGCCACTACTCGAGCGTTGATCGATGTCTGCACCGGCAGACTTAGTCTTAGGGTGGACGATGAAGAAGTGACCTTTGATATAGGGAAATCCATGCAGCATCCACAGAGTCATGATGATACACTCTACTTTATTGAGACTATTGACACATATGTGAGTGATCATCTTCATAACAAGTTTGAGGAGGAAGTTGTGGACACACAGCTTATTGGAGGAGAGACTTTTGGTTCGCCTGCTATGGTCCAGTCTGCTGAAGAGATGACCTGTCTGATAGGTCATGTGGCTCCCCCACGTACTGAGGTTTTTGAAGTGGTGGATCGCGTTGCTGAGCCTAAAGCACGCCCTTCGGTTGGTTTTTGAAGTGGTGGATCGCGTTGCTGAGCCTAAAGCACGCCCTTCGGTTGAGGATCCACCCCTCATTGAGCTTAAGGAACTTCCAGGTCACTTGGAGTATGCTTTCTTAGAGGGTGCGACTAAACTACCCGTCATCATCTCTGCTAGGTTGTCAGAAGAAGAGAAGGGTAGATTGCTTGAGGTTTTGAAGCAGCATAAAAAGGCGATAGCTTGGAAGATCATGGATATAAAAGGGATCAATCCATCTTTTTGTACCCACAAGATCTTGATGGAGGAGGACTTCAAACCCGTAGTGCAGCATCAGAGGCGTTCAAATCCGAACATGCAGGATCTTATGAAGAAAGAGGTCATCAAATTGCTTGATGCAGGTCTGATATACCCAATTTCTGATTCGCCTTGGGTTAGTCTTGTGCAGGTGGTTCCAAAGAAAGGAGGGACGACAGTGGTGACTAATGAGAAGAACGAGTTGATTCCCACCGGGTGGAGAGTTTGCATTGATTATCGCAAACTCAATGATGCCACAAGGAAAGATCATTTTCCTCTTCCTTTCATTGATCAGATGTTAGAGAGGCTTTCAGGGAGGATGTTTTACTGTTTCCTTGACGGTTTCTCTGGCTATTTTCAGATTCCCATCTCTCCTGAGGATCAGGAGAAGACGACATTCACATGTCCCTATGGCACATTCGCCTACCGACGAATGCCCTTTGGACTGTGCAATGCCCCGACCACGTTTCAAAGATGCATGGTGGCTATTTTTGACGACATGATCGAGGATTCCATGGAGGTCTTCATGGATGATTTTTCTGTTTTCGGAAGTTCTTTCGATCATTGTCTCGGGAATCTGAAAAGGATGTTGGCCCGATGTGAGGAGGCCAATCTGGTGTTGAACTGGGAAAAATGCCACTTCATGGTGAAGGAGGGCATTGTGCTTGGGCACAAGATTTCGCAGGCGGGGCTCGAGGTTGATCGAGCCAAAGTTGAGACTATCTCTAAGCTCCCGCCGCCCACATCCGTGAAATCTATTAGTAGCTTTCTTGGTCATGCAGGTTTCTACCGGCGATTCATAAAGGATTTTTCCAAAATAGCCCGTCCGATGACCCAGCTTCTAGAGAAGGATGCCCAGTTTGTTTTCTCCGATGAATGCCTGAAGGCATTCGAGCTGTTAAAGGAGAAGTTGGTGAATGCCCCAATCATGGTAGCTCCCGACTGGGAATTACCATTTGAATTGATGTGCGATGCGAGTGACTTCGCAGTTGGGGGCGTCTTGGGTCAGAGGAGAGATAAGCATTTTCACCCGATTTACTATGCGAGCAAGACCTTAAACGACGCTCGGGAGCATTACACCACGACTGAGAAAGAGCTCCTAGCAGTGGTCTTCGCGTTCGACAAGTTTCGGTCTTATCTCATCCTCTCCAAGACCATCGTGTACACGGATCATGCAGCACATCGATATCTCTTTGGCAAGCAAGATGCCAAACCCAGATTGATACGATGGATTCTTTTGCTGCAGGAGTTTGACATTGAGATCCGTGATAGGAAAGGGGCCGAAAATTTGGCGGCTGATCATTTGTCCCGTCTTGAGCATTACGAGGGAAAAGAAGTTCGTGGGGCCAACATCAATGACAATTTTCCCCACGAGTTTCTTATGAGGATCGAGACAAGTGACGACTCCCCATGGTTTGCTGACATCGCAAACTACCTAGCCAGCGGCATCCTGATCAAAGGGATGACCTTTCAGCAGAAGAGGAAATTTTTTGCGGATGTCAAGTACTACCTATGGGATGACCCCTATCTATTCAGGGTGGGCGCGGATCAAATGATCCGGCGCTGCGTGCACGGCAAGGAGGCGAGGGACATCCTTCGCCACTGCCACGAGGGACCTACGGGAGGTCACCATGGGGCAAATAATACCGCCAAGAAGGTGTTTGATGCTGGATTCTTCTGGCCTTCCATCTTTAAGGACGCCCATGAGTTCGTGAAATCTTGTGACGCCTATCAAAGGGCAGACAATATTTCTGCACGCCACGAGATGCCACAAAAGGGCATTCAAGTCTGCGAGGTTTTTGACGTTTGGGGTCTAGACTTTATAGGACCTTTTCCGACTTCCTTCAGAAACCGATACATCCTAGTCGCGGTCCACTATGTTTCAAAGTGGGCGGAAGCGCAAGCTCTGCTCACCAATGATGCTAGGGTGGTAGTAAATTTCTAAAGAAGCTGTTCGCGCGCTTCGATGCTCCTAAAGCGCTGATCAGTGACCGGGGGACACACTTTTGTAATGCTCAATTGGAAAAAGCATTGTCCAGATATGGTGTGCAACATCGGTTTTCCACACCATACCACCCACAGACTAGTGGGCAAGTCGAGGTGACAAACCGGGGAATTAAGCGCATATTAGAGAAGACAGTGAACGCCAGCCGTAAGGACTGGTCTGACAGATTGGATGATGCACTGTGGGCCTTCCGAACGGCCTACAAGACTCCTATAGGCACTACTCCATTTAAGTTAGTCTATGGAAGTCTTGTCATCTCCCTGTTGAGCTCGAGCACAAGGCATACTGGGCCTTGAAAACTGTTAACCTTGACATGGCAGCTGCGAGCGAAAACAGGTTTGTGCAGATCCATGAGATGGAGGAGCTCCGAAATGAGGCATATGAGAGCTCCAAGTTGTACAAGGAACGCACTAAGACGCTCCATGACTCCCACCTGGAGGACAAGAAGGAATTCCGGGTGGGTGATCAGGTGTTGTTGTACAACTCGCGTCTTAAGCTGTTCCCTGGCAAGCTTAAATCTCGTTGGTCAGGACCTTACACGGTGCGGTCTGTGTTTCCATACGGAACAGTGGAAATAGGCCATGAGGATGGCCGCCTGTTCAAGGTCAATGGGCACAGACTGAAGTCGTATGTTGGCAGCCCTGTGGATAGGCGTGAGGAGGTTGTCACCCTCCACCCCAAGAACAAATGAATTCGGGGTGGTGAGTCTAGCTGAAGACTCGTAAATAAACTTAGCATGTTCTTGGGGTTTCAGTTGTTTTTCTGTTTGGTTGCTTAGTTTCTTTTCAGGTTCCGGTTCGTCTTGGACGCGGGGGATGTTGGAACACATTGTCGATCTTCAGGTATGTAGTTCGGCTCTTTTCTTGGTAGGAAGTGTTTCATGAGTGATCCAGATTCAAGTGGTGTTTGTATTTGGGTTTATTAAACTTAAATAATTAAACTTAAAAAACCCGGCACTATCAACAGTGTTTTCTGGCACTGTCATATCTGATAGTGCAGGTCCATTTGCAGAAGAAGGCCATAACCCAATTTTCTTTAAAATCTTCAAAACCCCACTTGAATCTCATAAACTCACTCAAGAATCCTCCACACTTCCTTCCTTCTCTCAAGAAATCGTATTCTTTTCATCCCAATCTTCGTTCCAGGTACGAATCTTTCCACTTTCTCTTTGTAGTTGTTAAATATTTAAGGTTTGTTCTTCAAGTTAGGTTTTCTTTAAAGTTTTTAGGGCTTGGTCTAAATCGTCCGATTCAAGCCCGTTTTTCGTGTTTTTTATGTTGTTGTGCTTCACTCTGGACTGAGCTACAAAACCCCCAAGCAAAAGTGTTGAAAAATCGGGGTTTTGGGTGCGTTTTGAGGGATTTCGCAGGCTGTGGTTCCGTCACGCACGGTAGTGCCAAAACTTGGCACGACCGTGTTCTTCATAAAGAGTGATAAACTGCATCAGGAAACGCAGAAAATCATCACGCACGACCGTGCCATCATATGGCACGGTCGTGCTCTTCATAAATTCTTGATGAAACTGGAAATTCTGCCCAGAAATTCAATAAGCATGATCGTGCCCACATTTGGCACGGTCGTGCCCTTCATAAAGATTTCTAGTTTTTTTCCCACAAAATCCACCCAGATTCGGTCCTGCATGGCAGTGCTTGAGTGTGGCACGATCGTGCTTCGTGAAGAACAAACCCAGAAAACTTCATAATTTTGGCATCTTCATAAAGCTTGCTGAAATAAGTACGCACGGTCGTGCCATTATATGGCACGGTCGTGCGAGCCCGTTTCAAAACTAGTTTTGCTGATTTTCCGCATTATAATTACTGATTTTGTTCTATTCTTGCAGATGAATCACCCATTTCTTCGTTTCAGTGACAATGCCAGGGAAGGGCATTGTATTGTGAAGGTTGAAAGACTGTGGGCTCGTAGGCACTTAATTGAGCCTATGAGGACGCTGCAAATGGTCAATCTCGACCTACTCGGTCAGACTGAAAGATTTGAGGAGCTCATGACCCATCCTTGGTCTCGCCTTTTCGCAATGGCGGAGCCCCAATATGTCGAGTTAGTTATCGAGTTTTTTTGCCTCGTTCAGGTTTATCTTCCCTTGCCCTGGTGTTTATGAGAAAAGAGTTGGTGTTAGTTACCGTCTGGGACGGAAGTGGCATCATCAATCGATCAGCAGGTTTGGACAGATACTTGGATTATATGAGGAGGATGAGATCGAATCCGAGTTATTTCACGGCAGTCTGCAAGAATGGGAGGCTGATACGGATAAAGCAGCATTCTGGGATCAGATCACTGTACCGGGCCGGGCCTGGGATCCACGCCGAGCCAAGGCCACATGGATTCTTGACCCGTTGCACCGCATCTTCTTCACTGAGTTTGAACCAACACATACCCGCCCATTTTAATCCCTGAACATTAAGCTAAATAATTAAAACAAATCAAGATAAGGGAACAAGGGTTCTACCGATTAAGTGAGCAGGTGGGTGACTAGGTTATGGCGAGGAAGATTCCGGCGACCAACTGATGAAGCAAAAGGAGAAACTCAGAGCGGCGATGTATTGCGTTTGGAGAGGAAAGAATTGAGCGAGTTAGGGTGTGGAATGGTGCTAGATATTTATAGGTTGATCGAGGTGGGTTTTGGTTTCGGTTTTTGGAAATCATATTTGATGATTGCCAATCTGCTGCGAATGTGACAACCATTTGATTGAGATTTGCCAAGAATAAACACAAGCCAGCTGTTCGGAAGATTCAAAAGGAAAAGGAAGGCGCGTGATGATGGATTCGGTTTGAAGGTTCCAACTCAGTTTCAAAATAAAAGTTGTATGTTTCTAACATTTGCACATCTAGTGTGTGCAGCGTAGTGGTGTTTGTGGTGTGTGTGCATCCGGTGAACCCGGGTTCGATTCTCGGTTCACCCTTTTTTTTTTAACTGAATTTTCTTCAATTGTTTTTATTAAGCTTTTCTAATTACTATTAATATGTATTATTTAGGTGTTTTGTTTTATTTATCTAATTGACTATGTGATTCAGATAATTTTAAACCTTAATTATATATAGAATAGTTTAATATTTTTAAAAAACAAATATAACCATCGAACGGCATAAAAAATATCCGCTTTGATTGATACATTGGGGCGGGTTTTCGAGACCCGATTTACACAAATGTTACAGTATCCCCTACTTTTAGAAATTTCGTCCCGAATTTTAAGTAGTAGTTGTAACTGGAAAAAGATGCGGGTACTTTTCGCGTATTGAGTCCTCACGTTCCTAAGTAAACTCGGGTCCTCGTTTTGACTCCCAACGCACCCTGACGATTGGAATATGACTTCGCCTTAAACGCTTCTCACCGAAATCCATGATTTCCACTCGTCTTTCCACGAAGTGCATTGATTCATCGATTTGAATATCTTCCAGAGGGATATGGAGGTTTTCATCGGCGAGGCACTTTTTCAAGTTTGATACGTGGAACATGGGATGTATTCTGTGGAGTTCTTCGGGTAGGTCAAGCTTTTATGCTACAGGACCTACTCTTTCGAGTATCTTGAAAGGTCCTACGTAGCGTGGTGCTAGCTTGCCCTTTTGGCCAAAACGAACCACTCCCTTCCACGGTGATACTTTCAAAAGTACTTGATCACCAGCACAAAACTCCAAGGGCTTACGTCGTTTGTTAGCATAACTCTTTTGACGACTTTGGGCCGCTAGAAGATTGTTTCAAATTTGAAGGATCTTGTCGGTTGTTTCTTGAATCAACTCAGGTCCGGTGATTTGCGCTTCACCAATTTCGTGCCAACATACTAGAGATCGGCATTTACGACCATATAAGGCTTCAAAGGGAGCCATACAGATACTTGAATGATAGCTATTGTTGTATGAAAACTCGACTAACGGTAGGTGAGCGTCCCAATTACCTTTAAAGTCTATGACACATGCTCGCAACATGTCTTCAAGGGTTTGAATGGTGCGCTCAGATTGACCATCAGTTTGAGGGTGAAAAGCAGTGCTGAGGTCTAAACGTGTACCCATAGCGGACTGTACGGCTCACCATGTTCGTGAAGTGAAATGTCCATCTCGGTCTGAGATGATGCTTAACGGTACACCATGACGGCTTACGATCTCGCTGATGTAGATACGAGCTAACTTCTCGTTGCGAATCGGAATGAAGTGAGCTGATTTTGTAAGACGGTCAATGATTACCCATAGGTGTCATACCCACTGGAGGTGCGAGGTAACCCGGTAATGAAATCCATGGTTATATTTTCCCACTTCCATACAGGTATCTCGGGTTGGACAAGAAGTCCCGATGGTCTTTGATGTTCAGCTTTCACTTTGGAACAAATAAGGCACTTGGAAATAAAAACAGCGATGTCCTTCTTCATACTAGGCCACTAGTAGGTGTATCGTAGGTCTTGATACATCTTATCGGATCCTGGATGTACAGAGTATCGTGTTTTGTGTGCCTCGTTCATGAGGAAATCACGAAGGTTGTCGCGATCGGGGATCCAAATACGGTTAAAATAGTACAGAATACCATCGGATTTGGTTTCGATTTTGAGTTCAGCTCCACAAGACAGTTCATCGCGTACGTCGTTTTCCGTTACAGAAGTATGTTGAGCTGCCCGAATTCTATCTTTGATGTCCGTTACAATTTAAGAACATAGCAGATGAATGGAATTTGCATAACCCTTTCGACTGAGTGCATCAGCCACAACGTTTTCCTTGCCAGGGTGATATAGAATCTCACAATCATAATCATTGAGGAGTTCGACCCATCGTCGTTGCCTCATGTTCAACTCTTTTTGATTGAAGATATGTTGGAGACTCTTGTGGTCAGTGTATATTTCACACTTGGTACCATAGAGATAATGTCTCCATATCTTTAGAGTGAACACGACCGCTCCAAGCTCTAGGTCGTGAGTGGTATAGTTCTTCTCATGCACTTTAAGTTGCCTAGAGGCATAGGCTATCACTTTTCCTCTTTGCATTAGAACACAGCCTAACCCTTGCCCTGACGCGTCACAATAAACCACAAAGTCTTCGCATCCCTCAGGGAGTGTAAGGATATGTGCATCACAAAGCTTTTGCTTCAAAGTTTGGAAAGCCTCCTCTTGCTTGGGTCCCCAAATAAAGGGTTTTCCCTTGTGAGTCAAGGCCGTGAGTGGAACGGCGATACGAGAGAAATTGGCAATAAAGCGTCGATAATAACCAGCAAAGCCAAGAAATGACCTAACTTCGGTAGGGGTACGTGGCGCTTGTCATTCTTGTACTACCTTGATTTTCGAAGGATCGACATGAATCCCCTTGTCATTAATGACATGACCAAGAAATTGTACCTCTCTTAACCAGAATTCACATTTTGAGAACTTAGCGTAAAGCTTTTCAGTCCTCAAGAGTGTAAGAATAAGTCGAAGGTGTCGCTCATGATCGGATTTTGACTTGGAGTAGATAAGGATGTCATCGATGAAGACTATGACAAAACGGTCGAGATAGGGTTTGCATACCCTATTCATCAAATCCATGAAGACAGCGGGGGCGTTGGTTAATCCGAAAGGCATAACCAAGAACTCGTAATGACCATAACGAGTTCGAAAGGCAGTTTTTGGAATATCTTCTTCGCGCACCCTAAGATGATGATAACCAGAACGAAGGTCGATTTTTGAGAAACAGGTGGCGCCTTGAAGTTGGTCTAGCAGGTCATCAATATGAGGTAATGGATAGCGATTCTTAACAGTCAACTTGTTGAGTTCTCTATACTTAATGCACATGCGAAACGTTCCATCTTTCTTCTTCACAAAAAGAACAAGTGCACCCCAAGGCGATGAGCTAGGACGTATGAATCTTTTGTCAGTTAGCTCTTGCAGCTGACTAGCCAACTCTTGCATTTCTGATGGGGCTAACCTATAAGGAGATTTTGCGACTGGTGTAGCACCAGGCACAAGATCGATTCGAAATTCGACTTCTCGCACAGGAGGAAGTCCTGAAACGTCGTCTGGAAAAACTTGAAGAAATTCTTTCACGATTGGAATATCTTCGAGTTTCCCTTCCTTGCCTTCCTTCTTGACGATGTGAGCTAGAAATGCGACGTAATCCTTGCGAAGATATATTCGAGCTTGAAGACATGACATCAATTTGAGCCCTTTCGAAGGAGTTTCTCCGAAGATACGTAGTGTCTGACCGTCGGCGAGAGAAATACGAATGAACTTTTCATGGCACACCACTTCGGCGTGATGCTGGCTGAGCCAGTCCATACCGATGATAACATCGAAATCTCCCAATTTCATAGGGATAAGGTCAATCGGGAAATCATGATCATTTAGAGTAAGAGTACAATCACGTATAATAGAATTTAACGAAATGGGTTCTCCGTCAGCAACTTCCATCGTGATTGATTCAGCGAGACTAACACGCGGTAGGTCGAGAATAGATTCGAATTCTAAAGATAAAAAGCTCTTATCCGCACCAGTATCGAATAATATGGATGCATGACTACCATTTATGAGAAACGTACCGTTAACCACATTGTTGTCAGCCCTTGCTTGGTTGGCGTTGATATTGAAAGCCCTTCCTCTGGCAGGTGGGTGAGCTTGGTTAGCTTGGTTCACTGGGTTTGCTTGCGCTTGGGCATTGATGATGTTCACCAGGCGTGGGCAAGTATTCCTGAAGTGATTTGGGTCACCACAGTTAAAACAGGCTCTTATGGGTTGCATCATGGGGTAGTTGGGTTGGTAGTAAGGTTGGGTTGTGGGTTAGGCAGGTGGTAAAAGTAAGGGTTGTTGGGCTTGGCCCACCATTTGGTTTTGGGTTTGGGCTGGAGGCTGATTGCGGTTTGATCGTTGGAGTGTACGACATCTTTGGATAGTGTGACCTGCACGACCATAACTTGTGTAGTACTGGCAAGGGTTCTCAGGAGGGTGATGGTATTGCCAACGGTTACATTTTGGGTGGGGGCCAGTGTATGGCTTTTTGGATGGTGCGGTTGGAGGGGCGACTTGGGTGATTGGAGCAGCAGTGAAGGGAGGGTTGGTTTGGGTGACGGCGAAGTTCTTGCCATTTCGCTTCCTCTTACCAACAAACTTTGAGGATGAGCCTGATTGGGTTGGAGGGCTTCAACGGTTGTTTTCTTCTTCTCATCTTTAAAATCACCATTTCGAATGCGATTTTCAGTAAGCTCCGTTGCTAATTCCATGGCGGCTTCGAGTGTTGCGGGAGAAGTGCTTAAAACCGAATCTTGGATTTTCGAGGGGAGGCCTCGAATATACTGCTCGATCAAGCGGTATAACGGAGTGAACAGGTTAGGAACCATGTGGTTCAATTCAAGAAATCTTTTGTTGTAGGAGGTGTGATCCCCTTCCTTTTGTTTTAGAGAATAGAATTCGTCTTCAAGCTTTTTGATCTCACTTCTAGGGCAGAAGCGTCTTGTCATGATTTCTCTTAATTCCTCCCATGATAAGGCCATGGCATCTTCCACACCCCACTTACCTTTTTCCGTGTTCCACCAGGTAAGGGCTACCCCAAACAAACGTCCAGTAGCGTAACGTACCTTGCGATCCTCAGGACAGTCGCAATTGAGAAAGGTGTTTTCCATCACCTCAAACCAATGGAGGAGAGTCGTGACACCTTCAGTCCCTTCATATTTTGGGGGATCGCAAGACTTGAAGTGTTTGTAGGTGCATTTAGTGGTTTTGGGAGGAGGGTTGGCGACGTTTTGGCCTTCTTGGTTCGGAGGGTTGATGGGATTTACGGCGAGAGCTTGTGAACTTGTAGTACGATGTCAGGAAGTACTGCAGCCATTTGTTGAGCAATTTGCGTGGCCAAGCGTTCGCTCGACTTTCCTGACCTTCTACCTCCTCGTAAGTGTCTAGCAGACATCTACATGAATATATGTAGGGAGATTGTGAGTTTGATAATTTTCTAAGTGTCATGTGTCGTAAAATAATGAAAACAACATTTAGAAATAGCCGAAAAATAACTTAACTACATCCATAGGATGTCTTGGGCTTGCTCGTGTTTGGCCTCCAAATGTCTCCCATACCATAGCCTGTATAGTCATGTGGGCCCCTATGACTATTGGGCTTGGTAAGGTTCACATTGGTGTCGGCTGGTTAACACTCGCATCACCCGAATGAAAACCGTAAAACATGATTGCGATGTATAAGGTCGGAGGGTGTCCTAGGTGTAGACACAACGACAACTCAAGGTTGGGTTAGTTCACATGACGTTTGGTATAGCATGCTTTGGCCTAATAGGTCCTTCGTACTCTCATCGTTAGTCCCCAGGTAGGCAAGTGGTCCTTTATTTTGGATTTATACGAATGCCAAGCCTAGACAGGACGTTCCGACTACCGATACTCTTACCCTTCCAGTTACTACATGCCCGTCGTGAAAACTCACTTTGATGTGATTTGAAAAATAATAAAACATTGCAAAAATCTTTGAAAAGAAATCATGAAAATTGTGAAATCGTGAGGTGTGTGCTTTCATACTATGATATGTTATGGAGATATGAACCATGGTGAGCATTGCATATTAATATGTACTTGTGAGTGTGCTTGCATAATATTGTGTGTGAAAATAAACATGAAACATATAATCATCATGAATTTTGCATGTAACACATAAACAATTAAAAGCTAATCAACTATAGTATAGGCTCTAAGGGTCTAATAATCTATCCTATATCCCTATAGTCACAAGCTCTGATACCAATCTGTCACACCCCGACCCGCAGCGGAATAAAAGTCGGGTCATGATTGGGTTATCACCAAAGCTCATGATATTTACTAATAAGTTTCATATTTATTAAATTGAAATTAACTTCAAATATCCAACACAAAATTCATACAAACACAAGCAATAAACCAATAGATTGTTCCAAATGAAATAACTTGTTTATTCTTCTAAGGCCATCCTATGTGTTTCTTTCCTCAGCTTGTTCGCCTGTATCATGCGTAAAACAGAAAATTTGGGTCAACAAAAGTTGGCGAGTGAACTTTGATAAAACATTTAAATAATTGAATTCTATTGTTGTTTAAATAAGATTGTGCATGAATCATGTGTGAACAGATGTATATATATAACCATTCACAAACCACATTGTATGACATGATGAATGATGTATTTGAGATCAAGGCTCAATCAAACGGAGCCGATCTAATGAGGCACCTGATGCTCAACCCGTATCCCACGAGGAACTGATGGGCCTAATGAAATGATTGCACTGAAATGATAAATGTATCCACATATAAACCACATAACAACTATACACATTTGATCACGAATGATATTAGCACAAGTGTTAGATAAATAAAAAAATAAAAAAATTGTACAACACATGATACACCCCCAAAACATTATCAAAACGGGGAATTTGTAGATATTCACTCACCGTGGGTGCGTATTCTTTATTGAAGATGAGAGCGCACGAGTTGTAGATTTAACCGATGAAGGAGTATTAACCTAAAACGAATAACGTGATAACCGATAATTAAATAAATTAATATTTAGGTGACAGCCATTTGATTGAGATTTGCCAAGAATAAACACAAGCCAGCTGTTCGGAAGATTCAAAAGGAAAAGGAAGGCGCGTGATGATGGATTCGGTTTGCAGGTTCCAACTCAGTTTCAAAATAAAAGTTGTATGTTTCTAACATTTGCACATCTAGTATGTGCAGCGTAGTGGTGTTTGTGGTGTGTGTGCATCCGGTGAACCCGGGTTCGATTCCCGATTCACCCATTCTTTTTTTTTTTAAACTGAATTTTCTTCAATTGTTTTTATTAAGCCTTTCTAATTACTATTAATATGTATTATTTAGGTGTTTTGTTTTATTTATCTAATTGATTATGTGATTCAAATAATTTTAAACCTTAATTATATATAGAATAGTTTAATATTTTTAAACAACAAATATAACCATCGAACGGCATAAAAAATATCCGCTTTGATTGATACATTGGGGCGGGTTTTCGAGACCCGATTTACACGAATGTTACAAATAATAGATTGCTTTCATTATTCTTTGCTCTCTCGTTTTGCAATTTGATACGTTCCTCATAGGCTTTCAACCTGCCTATCGCTTCTTCGAATGGCATGGTCCTAATATCTGAATACTGCTCAATGGAGGCAACAATATGAAGATACTTATTTGGTACCAAATCCAACAACTTTTGAACGATTACTTCATCTTCAAGACTTGACCCAAGATTGCTAAACTTTGAGACAAACCCACTTAACTTACCAGCGGATTCTTCAATCGTGTCTGTCTCCTTCACGCGAAGTTGCTCGAGTTCTCTCTTTAAAGTAGCTAGTCAAGCCTTTTGAACCCTGTCAGCATCAAGAAATCTTACCCGTAAAGCCTCCCATATGTCTTTCGCTTGTCGGTTCTTGGCAACTTGAAGAAGTATATCCTCCGGTAGTGCTTGAAGAGGAACTGCCCTAACAACTTTGTATTTCTTCTCATCCACATTATCACCTGTCACCGAATCAGTCACCTCCCATAATCCTTGGCATCTAATACTGACTCCATTAAATAGTCCATATATTGTAATTCTTTGATGTCAATCGAGGAACTTGAAACGAGGTATTGTTGTTATCTCGTACCTGAATAATTACTGTATTAACTGGTTGTTCTCCTACCATCTTCAAACCTCTTTGTCGATTCACTCAGATTTCGGCTGCTCTGCTCGATTCACTAAGATTTCGAGTCTTCGTCTCTGCTCGATTCACTCAGATTTCGAGTCTTCGTTCCTCTCCTTGTCGATCCACTTAGGTTTCGAGTCTTCTTCTCTCTATCGATCCATGAAGGTTTTCGACTTCATCGGGTTGAATTGTTTCGATTCTTCTTCATCTTTCCCTTGGACCGGTTACACGCTCTGATATCAATTGTTGGAATCAACCGGATAAAAAATGCAGCAACGCAACGATTTTGTGAGAATTTCTCACGACTCTTTTATATATTATTAAAGAACAAAGCAAAACATCCAAGTAATTACATAACCTAACCCATCTATTTATACTAAACAAATTACTTGCTAAACAAGGTATCCCAATTAAACCAAACTCTAAAACCAATTATACTAAACCAATTACTAACTCTAATACTTAATAAATCAATTAATAAAATAACTAGATAACAATTTAAATTCAAACTAATAATTGTCTTTAACTATTTAAATAATCTTTCGTATATCAAGATTAACTCTTCAGTTTTAATGATTATTTTCTTTTATGTTGTTTTTAGATATACAAGAACGTCTTTTTTTAACGGGCTGGACCACTAATTCCTATATTAAAGAATAAGTTAAACGATATATAGGTACCGGTCATAGTGATTATTTTCTCTTTTCTGATTTTTAGATATATAAGAACGTGTTTTTCAAAGGTACTTGACAAATTGAAAATGGTAATTTGAATTGATCTAATCCTAATCGTAATCAAAATCAACATAAGCTGTTACTCAACTAATCATTAAAAATGTAACATGCAGCTCATTTCAAAAATGTTACTTTCATAATTATTTGGTCTTATCGTACACTAAAACTCCTTTGATTAAATTATTATCTTAAAGACTTCTACTTGATTATTAATTATTTGGTTTCTTGGAAGTTCAAAGCCGACATTAGTCTTTTAAGTAACAAAACGTTGAAAAAAACAACCACTTTAGACTAAATTTGTTTTAAGTAAACGTTGGAAGAAAAAAAAAACACTTTTGACTAAAATTGTTAAATAGTCGGAGTACCAAAACAATTATTAACACATACTAAAAGGACTAAGCTTGTGCCTTCCTCCACTTTTAAAACGACCAACGTGCATAAACAAACAATGTAAAAAAATAAAAAAAGAAAAACAACCACATGTAACATGTTTCATGACCATCATCATTCACTAACCTAGAACACACATTCAGTAATTTTTTGGTTATTTTAAGTTCGTAACTTATCCGTCATCCTTGTACCTTCGTCCACCAGGCCACCGTCATCCTCCTCCTCCGCCGCACTACTACCTCGCTCCACCTTCCTAAGTTCCTCCCCGTTTTCATTACCAATCGCTTCAACTTCTCATAAACACCACGCCTCAACACATATCCAACGTCCTCTCCGACTCCAAACCTACCACCCCACAACCACACGAAAATTATTAGTTTTCGAGTTTGACAATCTAACATCTAACATATATCATAAACATATTGTGCTTGATGATACAAAAGTTAAATGGGTCGGCCTACTAATTCGTTTTACGGTAATAAAATTAAACAATGCATGGGTACACGTTTGAGTGATTTTTTTAACTTTTAAACGTGTAAGGATATGTTTTGGCTTTGCAGACAACAAATTGAAAATAGTAACTTGAATGAATAGAATCGTAATCAAAACCGTAACAAGCTACAACTTTACCAATCATTAATAATGCGGCAAGTAGATAGTTTGAGTTAAATGTTACTTTCATAATTATTTTGTTTTACTTTCATAAGTTATTTGTTTTATAACTATCTAGTTGTATTGTATGCAAATATACAAGACTCAGTTGATGCTGTTAAAAAAAGACAGTTGATTAAGTTACATTTTAAAAAGGTTTATAATAAATATTTTTCAATTTTAAAAATAAGTTGTATGGACTTTAGCTCCCCCATGATCTGTTTCCATTAAATTATGTAACACGTAGCTTGTTTATAAAATATAAAAACGTTATTGGTCATATTGTATATCAAGATACTCATTTATTAAATTATTGTATATAAAGATACTCATTTATTAAATTATTGTCATTTTAAAAAGACTTATTATCGTTTATTAACCTTTTTAATTTAAAATTTAGCTTTATGGACTTTTACCACACGGTTCACACCCCTATTTTTTTATTAAATTATGTGACACGTAGCTGGTTTTAAAAATGGTAAACACTAGTGAGAGTTTTCATGCATTGCGGCGGCAATTCAGTTGACATCGGTTTGATTCCTTACGATTTTGATACGGTATCTAGCACTCGGTATAGCAATAGAAAAAGTTATTATATACCCAAAAGGATGGTGATACGTGTTTATTGACCAAAATTGTAAAATCGAATATTACTAACACTTCACATTGTATCGATGCGATACTGATATTGTTCAGTCGGAATCGCCGTGATATCGATATTGTTAAGACAGTGTTAGTTTGGTTGGTCACAATTTCTGTACCATACCTACACTCGCTATAACTTAGGATCCCAAAAATAAAACTTCATTTTCAATGAGATGTATATTTAAATAAAAATAAGCACGTCGCAATCTGTGTATCAGTAACGGTTCTAATAGTACCGACACCAACATCGATATTGTTTAGTCGAAATCCACGTCGTATCGATATTCTTGGTAAGGTACCAGTTTCGTTCGTCATGGTATTGATACAAACCCTCAATAGCGAGAAGATACTCTATTGCGTATACTACTCCGTTTTCAACGAAAGTTATGTAAAAAAACCATAAAAACGAACAAATATATCGTCAAAAATAACATTCTTAATTACAATTTGAGTTAGAATTTTAAATATAAGTATAAATAGGTTAGATGGAGTATAAGAAATAATAAAATAATTTAAAAAGGGTTAGGATATGATTATAATATAGCTTTATAGAACAAATTATTTATATAAGCTGAGATAAAACTCAAAAAACAAATCGGAAAAAAAGTGTCTAGCTAACAGGAATCGAACACAAAAGCTTAATTTTCTACAGGAGCAATCAAACGTATCGAGCTAGTATGGATTCAAAACTCATTCGAAAAGAATTTATTTATTTTATTAAATATTATTATACCTAACAATAATAATAATTATAATAAAAGAATTTTAAAATTGTAAGATATATAATATAATATAATATAATTTACTAACAAAATTTGTTTCGGAACTGCTTACTAGCACAATTATTTGGTTCTATAAAGATAAAAGACTTAGTCGATTAAATTATTATATTTTATAACACTTCTAGTTCACTTAATATACTTTTAACTTAAAAAAACGATACGTTTTCATCAAATTATATTAGATGTGGATATGGGTCCACTTACTCGTTTCCTGGAAACTCATAGCCGTAAGCCGACATCCTTCTTTTAGTAACAAAACGTTAAATTGTTGAAATATACAGTTGCCCTGCACGTTGTGCTCGTATTTGAACGGTATCGGTTTGTTTGTTGGGTCGGCTCATCCGGCTTAGTTCAAAGAAAAAATTATAAACATGAATATTGATTGCTATGTTTAAAAGGATATCATACGTGTTGTACAACGGTTGAAAACTATTAAAATGAGCATCCGTACGATAACAGTATAGACGTTGTTTAATCGGGATTGGTGCGGTTCGTCATGGTACCGACATGACATTAGTACTCCTTTGGTCTACGCTTGCGAAAAATATTACATGTAGAATACAAATCTTTTTTCAATATAATTTAAATGCTAATGTAAAGAAAAAAAATTAAATGCAACCGTGTATTTAGTTTTTCTAAAAAAACCAAAGAACAAAATTTATAAGAGAGAAATAACATTATTAGGTTAAAAGACGTATATTCTAATAAGTATATTACAAGGAGTTAAATTACAAATAAAAACAAAATTTTTATTACACGAAAGTTGTATGATGCAACCTAAAAAATAAAGTCGTTTTCTAATCAGATGAAATCATAAAAACAGATTCCTTTACTGGTTACAATAACATTGATACAGGTAACGCAGTTGTTTGTTCGTGTACCGATACGTTTTTAAAAATATGTATATCGACACGTCTAGAAACGTTTCTTTCCAACACAACTGAGTATTTTGTCTTCTTAAAAGAAAACTAAAGAATGGAAAGGATAACCCTAGAACTCACTCCCATTCAACAATGGCGGCTGCTCCTCCTAACCCTTCAATCACCATCGCTAACCCACCGTTACCATCATCCTCCGCCGCCCCACTGCCACCCTGCTCCACCTTCCTCCCCCGTTTCGCATTCCCCATCACCTCCTCTTCCCACAAACGACACCGTCTTCACATCTCAAACGTCCTCTCCGACTCCAAACCCACCACCACCACCACCGCCACCACTCACCCACCGCCATTCGTCTCCCGGTACGCGCCAGGTCAACCGAGAAAAGGCGCAGACGTGCTCGTGGAAGCTCTAGAACGGGAAGGCGTCACCGACGTCTTCGCCTACCCCGGTGGCGCGTCAATGGAGATCCACCAAGCCCTCACGCGCTCAAACACCATCCGCAAATGTCCTCCCTCGTCACGAACAGGGCGGCGTGTTCGCCGCCGAAGGCTACGCACGCGCCTCCGGTCTCCCCGGCGTGTGTATCGCCACTTCCGGTCCCGGAGCTACAAACCTAGTAAGTGGTCTTGCTGACGCGCTGTTAGACAGTGTCCCCATGGTGGCATCACCGGCCAAGTTCCCCGGAGAATGATTGGAACCGATGCATTTCAAGAAACCCCAATTGTTGAGGTAACACGTTCGATTACTAAACATAATTATCTCGTGTTGGATGTTGAGGATATTCCCAGAATTGTTAGGGAGGCTTTTTATCTTGCGAGTTCGGGTCGACCCGGCCCGGTTTTGATAGATGTACCTAAGGATATTCAGCAACAGTTAGTGGTGCCGAAATGGGATGAACCGATGAGGTTACCGGGTTATTTGTCTCGGATGCCGAAGCCTCAATATGATGGGCACTTGGAACAGATTGTTAGGTGGTGGGGGAAGCGAAGAGACCGGTTTTGTATGTGGGTGGTGGGTGTTTGAATTCGGATGATGAGTTGAGGCGGTTTGTGGAGCTGACGGGGATTCCGGTTGCGAGTACTTTGATGGGGCTTGGAGCGTACCCGGCTTCGAGTGATTTGTCGCTTCATATGCTTGGGATGCATGGAACGGTTTATGCGAATTATGCGGTTGATAAGAGTGATTTGTTGCTTGCGTTTGGTGTGCGGTTTGATGATCGTGTGACGGGCAAGCTTGAGGCGTTTGCTAGTAGGGCGAAGATTGTTCATATCGATATTGATCCGGCTGAAATTGGGAAGAATAAACAGCCTCATGTGTCGATTTGTGGGGATATTAAGGCCGCGTTACAGGGTTTGAACAAGATTTTGGAGGAAAAGAATTCGGTGACTAATCTTGATTTTTCGAATTGGAGGAAGGAATTAGACGAACAAAAGGTGAAGTTCCCTTGAACTTTAAAACGTTTGGCGAAGCGATTCCTCCACAGTATGCTATTCAAGTTCTCGATGAGTTAACGGGCGGGAATGCAATTATTAGCACCGGTGTCGGGCAGCATCAGATGTGGGCTGCCCAGTTTTACAAATACAACAAGCCTAGACAATGGCTGACGTCGGGTGGACTAGGGGCAATGGGTTTTGGACTGCCCGCAGCTATCGGGGCAGCCGTTGCAAGACCTGATGCGGTAGTAGTTGATATTGACGGTGATGGAAGCTTTATAATGAACGTCCAGGAGTTAGCCACAATCCGTGTTGAAAATCTGCCGGTTAAGATTTTGTTACTTAACAATCAACATTTGGGTATGGTGGTTCAGTGGGAGGATCGGTTTTACAAGGCGAATCGGGCTCATACCTATCTAGGAAACCCGTCAAAAGAGTCGGAAATATTCCCGAACATGTTGAAGTTTGCTGAAGCGTGTGATATCCCAGCCTCGAGAGTGACCCGAAAGGCGGATTTACGAGCAGCTATTCAGAAGATGTTGGATACACCGGGCCTTACTTGTTGGACGTCATTGTGCCGCATCAAGAACATGTGTTGCCCATGATCCCGGCTGGCGGAGGTTTCGCGGATGTGATCACCGAGGGTGATGGCAGAATAAAATATTGAGCTTTAAAGTCGCGTGTTGTGTAAGCAGTTTGTCGGTTTTGAAGTTAATGTTTTGTTGTGTAATTTAGTTTGAATGTTCTGGATCAGTTTATCAATGTTTCGTTTAATAGATTTCGCGAATAAATTTCCAAGTTTTATCTTTTGCTTTATGGTAATATTGAAGACAAGAGCTATGTTTATATTAGTGAGTGATAATGTTTATTTGTTGTTTTCTATAATTCCAAAAGAATAATTCGTTGAAAGTGCATTTTGTGGGTTCTTGAACTGTTGGTGTTAGTTTATGTCATCTGTCACTTTCTGTCCAGTTGTAAAGAGAATTTTTAATGAGAAGCCTAAAAACGTCTGTCAGGTTGCCACATGGGTTTGGAACAGATCTTTGTTATCATCAGCGTAATGCACGGAGTTATCACAGCTGAGTTGTATGCTACAAACAGTCTCTATGTCTCAGAGCGTGGATAGGTGGCTGTGGGATACAGATGAGACCGGGTCCTTCTCGGTTCGGAGTCTAAAGAACGCTTCAAGCAATTAAATACTCGTCCCCAGATTATGCTGAATTGTATGCTACAAACATGATTTGCTGTATCTTTCTTTTATAGTTTATGATCAATCTTACCCAAGTTCCTTTATTTTAAAATCTTTTTTGATTAATAATTTAGCTCTAAATTTGTAGCTGCAATTTTCGTTGAACATGAACAGATTTGAATAACAGAAAAGGTGATACGTCAATAATAAAGCCACAGCAGTATGAATAATACATGATAGCAGGTTGATAAGATGAAGGATCTGCGTTCGCAACAAAGGGAGTAGTTAAAGGCGTTCAAACATGAATTCTGTTCCCATATGCAGCAAAAGATCCACTGAACACATTGATGCATCAGAGGCAGCAAACAAGGCGGTATGGATTCTTTTGATCGGGTATATTACTTGGGCTTTACATTGTTTGTTCGGGTAATTGGGTTTTGTTTGTTTAAAAGTTTAACTGTTAACCACCCAAATTACAACCGGTTATTCCGCCTTATTTTGTTCTAATTAAAAGACAAATTGAAACATACAAACTGGCCTATAGTGTATAGAGAGTCTTTATCAGATCTAAATAACAAAACCCGCCGCGAAGCGCTGGGTACATTATGTTGATTCTGTCAAGTCAGGGGTAAAAATGTCTTTTACTGATTTTATAAAATCTCTCAATTTTCCCCAAAAAAAACAGTTGTTTATAAAAAAGAAAAAAAAGCTACCTTATGGCACACATTAGTAGGTTCGTTGCAGTTGGAGTCGAACCATGATATGTATATTTGGAAAGACGAGTGATGCTACCTTATGCGTCTGTGGTATGTCAAATTTTTTGACTCTTATATATTATTTATTTAGTTTTTTAATTTGATCTAAGCGTCTCTTTCTTTAATTAGTTTTGAAATTTTGCTTTTGATCAGTTTTTTCTTAATGCTAAAAATTGAAGCATTTGTCTGTGTTTATATGTGTAGAGGATATGGATATGCAGGTCGATTCTTTGATCGAGCCGTCCAAATCGAAGCAACCCAGCAGGTTCTGTCTTTGACTCAGTTCACGGTTGGTACGATACGGTTCATACGCCATTTGATCCACAACTGTAAGTTTTTATTTTATTACCGTTAATACGGTCCATACGCCATTTGATTCACAATTGGTGCTTTGATGGCATGTTCTGAAGCAACATTTGGGAATGTACATATCATTCCAAAGTTTTGCATTACTCTTTAAGACTATTGTATATAGATTTTGAATCTTACATCCAGATGATACCTTCTCATTCTCTCTAAACCTCAACCTTAATTATAAATTATGCAGTTTTAGTGAAACGATGATGTTGGTTTTCAGAATGCAGGACGCGGGTTTGACACCCAGCCCCTAAGCTTCGCAGGTTTTTTTTCTATGTTTTTTCATTAATTAGATATATTTCACCAACACCCCTGAACTTTAATCCAATTACATTGGCGTCCCTGTTTACATATTTTTTTCTCTGAACTTTTTTACTTTGTACGCGAGATGAAGACTAATGTGCAACTCGTCCAAACCGAACGTTACAGGCTTAACATTGTCTCCGTATCTATGCTTTGAACGCGCAACGGAGCGTGGTGCCAATCGGATCCCTGCCGGATCTTCGCGGCAACACGCGAGTTGGATCTCGCTAGTTTTGCTTAATTTGTTTTGTATGCTCCCTTGTTTTTTTATGCTTGTTGCGTTGTTTTGCCCTTTGTAATTGCCTTTCTTCTAGCCCCTTGCTAGGCGAATACTGGTAATAATATCAGCAAAAGAACGTTCTCCTGTGCTTCCAGACATGCTGAGCTCCACATATTCTTGTACAGTCAAAAGGGGATCGATTCCGTAAAAGATTGGATCAGTAAATGTAAATTCACTGAAAAAATCTTTGTGAGATCGTCAATATTGTACCGAGGGCGTCTTTAGAGTATACCGAATCAGTATAGCTATCCTTCTTCTGACACAGCAATGCACTTTCGATCAGTATTGGAAAGAGGTGCTAAATCATTTCTTTCTTCCTTTACTTGTTGTTTGTCGATGTAAAATAATGTGGTTTGAGTTTTATGAATCACTGCCTTTCAGGAAAAGGTTGTTGATTCTGTTTGGTCTCCTATTGCCTATTGGTCACCGGCCTATATTGTGGGACTTAAACCTGCATCACTTTGGTGCGGATAAACACCTGGTGCCGCTAGGCCAATAGGTCATCGACCTGTGTAAGTTAGTCGATTCTGTCTGGTCAAAAGTTTTTGTTTAGGTTCCGTTTAGGGTCCATTTCTTGAACCTATCCTCGAGTTTTAGATAACCATCATCGGTTAATCGTTTATAAATTGCCACTGTTTTACTAAGATTTTTGTGAGCCATTGGTGCTTAATTTCTTGGGCTACTATGTTTGGGCTTTTCGATTAAGCCCATCAGCTTTTAAGTTCGGTTCAGTTCATACTCCATAGCTCTTTGAACAAGTACTCTTTAACTTGCTTATTCCAAACTGTTCATTCAAAAAAAAAAAAAAAACTACACAATCCCTGATTCAGTCAAGTCAAGGGTAAAAATGTCTTTTACTCTCAATTTTCACAAAAACAATTGTTTATAATCAGAAAAAGAAAACAAATACAAGGCATGCTCTTTTGTGTTACAATTTTGATACCTTTTATTATATTCAGCAAACTATTTTACATGCTAAAACCAATGAAACAGCTATTGTTAAGCCAAGCTCAAACAAGTTAGAACACTTCTACGTTTTACGGCACAAAGCTGTCTACAACAGTAAACATCTATAGTGTTCTTATGATGTTTCAAATGATTTCCTCCTAACAAGTAAGCAAGTAATCTTTGAAGAACGAGTGGTCGTGTTATCAGGACTACATAGCACGAAATCGGGCCTATGGAGTGCCAAGTTAAGCCGATCTTCCCCCGTAGCCATAGCCGTTGCATCAAGCAAAACATGCCACGAGTTTCTATGTGCTTCCGAGACCCAATGCATAGAGTAGTGGGTCCCGTTTACTTTCGTGGGATAACAAAACAACCCTTTTGGGCTATGCTTGCTTTTCCTTCTGAAATACTGACTCAGTTGTGAACCTTTGATCCTTAGATCTAACCACGTCTCGGGTGCTAAAACCACCTTTGAGTCCTTGTAGCCTGCAAACTCTCTTATGTAGTCGTGTTCTTCGTTCATGACTGTCATGTAGAAATTCCGCGGAAAAACGGGTAGCTTTCACCAACCAACATCATGGCGTCCCTATAGCTCGAAGTGAATAAAACAAGATACTCATTGTCGGGTAATCCACAATGCTTTAGAACTTTGTTTCTCGCTTGAATTTCTGGTATTGAAATAAAACTTCCGATATATGATGACTTTTTAGTGAGGATATCGAGCAATCTTGATGGCTCAAGTTGGATTCTTACAACATCATGAAAGTTACTTCCAGGCGTTTCCCTAAATACCCCTCGTGGCGATTTTCGTTTGTCTTCTGGAGAAGGTTGTGAAGGTTCTTCTTTCACACAAAGCTCATAAAGGTCCGGTTTGTCTTTTCCTTCAACGAGCGCATTTGAATATTCGGGATACTTAGCGACAACGTATTGTTCCACGTATTGCATTTCCGCGGGTGTAATGGGTCCCGACCATCTAAGGTCTACACCATGAAGATTTGATATGGCTTCGGCTATGATATGTGCAGGTATGACTCTATGTGCTTTCTGTTATTCATATTCATCATTAGATCTTCCTTAAAAATATAAAAAATCTTTAAAGAAGGAAAAAACAATCGAACACTTAAAACACTAATACATACCTTAATGATCATACTGTTTGGTCTTGTGGTTTCCGTTACCTTGAAAAGGGATTTCACCATATCGCGCTCCACTCCACCCTGATTATTCATATAAAGTTTTTCCACAAGTTTATAATCATATCTTAAGTTTTTATATCATTTGAACCATAAAGATCAAAGATTAGTAAAGTTTGTACCTTTGGTCTAGTTTGAATCATTCTTGGCTCTTCATCGTTCCTCCCCATTGCAAACAATCAAGATTAAAATCTTTCGGTTGATAAACAGGATTTCTGTATCCAACAAACCAAAACAAAAGCGAAAAACGGATCTTATTAGTCTACAAATGAAACCTTTGATAGTATTATAAATGGGTTTGATGACATCTACAACACAAGTAGTTGTTACTCTTATATTCTTATTAGGAAGTTGCCAAGAAATGTGATCTGGAAACAAAGAGACTTGGTCAGGGCTTAAGCCAAAAAATCCTACACATTTCTTGTGTTTAGATAGTGATTTAGACAAATAACCAATCAATATGCAAATGGGCTTTGTTTAAACAAGCGTTTCCCAGGCTGGTTTGACTCAGTGAGTTGTGAATGAGTCAGGATATGATGGCTTGTTTACCAATTAGATTGTGACAAGTGTGTGTGATAGAGATGGGTATAATACGGTTGCATTAGAAGTGAGTTGGAACTTTGGTTGTGGATCCGAGTTGGGTTGGGTGGGGTGGGTTTATATTTCCTACCTCCGCCCATCCAACTTAAGGATTTAATAAAGTTTATCAACCCACTAATCATTATTTAATTTAGAAATGTCACCCCCTTAAACTTAAACGACAAAGGAAAACGACATTTTCTCTTTTGAACTACAGTTTAGAATTGATTAATAGTCTTAGTTATGAATAAAAATACATATATTTTTTCATGAACGTCTTGATGTTAATTATGATTAGCGTAAAAACTAGTTTAATCACGGTAAATTAAAGAAAATGAACTAATTCGATAAATTTGTTTATTGTCTAAACGATATTAATACGGAAATATATGTTTATTGTGCAAGAATATATGAATATATATATATATATATATATATATATATATATAGAGGGGAGGTTGTCTTGAGAACATAAATATGTGAGAACGTGAGAACGAATGAGAAAACCAATCAAAACCATTTTTTTAATACAATCATCATTTTAATTAAAATACAACATCAAAAAAAGAAACTACAACATCAAATAATTCATTTCTCCTCTCAAAATCACTCTTATTAGATTTTATACACATGTCTAAATATAACAAATTTACACATGTATAAATGACAAACTTACACGTGTAAATTTTCTTTATTTTCGAATTCACGTAAATTTAAATGTGTAAATTAAATTTCTAGAATTATATTCGAATAATAATGACAAGTGTAAAAAGAAATTTTGAATTTCACTTGTTTTTGACCAAGTTCTAGTGGTTTTTTCATTCGTTATCACGGTTCTCGCGATATTAACGTTCTCATTTAAACCCTCCCTTATATATATATACACACACTATAGATTCAGAGTGAGGTTCAAAGTATGATTGATCTTTTAAGTTTCAACCACTTAGGTCTCTTCAACGGCATAAACCGCAAGCGTTCTCTCGTTTAACACGTTTAAGATTCATGGACTACAAAGTGACACGTTTTACTTGTAATTACTTTAAATTCCAATTCCTGTTTATATGCTACATAACTAAGTAGAAAATGGTGATCAATCGTAACAACGATATTAATCATATATCATAGATGTATTAAACTACATTTTGATGAGAAAGATTTCTCAAGTAACATTCTTTTTCATGAGGATGAGTTGGATGTTAACCAATGATGATAGATTATAGATGCCGTTTAAAAGATGCGTTTTGGTAGGAGACAAGTTGGAGAGATACTAGTCACAAAGCCCATTTGGGGGGTATTAAGAAATACTTTAGTATTGGTCCTACTACTACTGACTACACACTATGTTATTGTTAATATGTTTAGCTTCTTCTAAGGAACCATATTATTATATGTTGCAAGCTCCATCAAATGAGACATTTCGTAGAAATAAACTATTGTAGATGAAAGTCGTCACATCACACGCGACGTATACTTTGCGTTGCACTTTTAATTTAATTGATATTATCGCCGTGCTCCTCTGTCTTTGCTCCTTTTCTCTTTCTTAATTCTATATTATTCTTTTATTCATTTTTTCGCTATTTCTCTATATTTTAAAAATTGTATAAGAATTATAAATACGTGTACATCCACTTAGATGAGATACATACCGCGCTTAGCCAGATAAACTGTAATTAAGCCTAGAAAAACAAACAAGACGATCAGATTATTGTTAGTTCCTTGTAAAACGAGTTATGAGCAAAATGAGTTCAAACCTAACCGGTTGTTTTAGGTCAAAAAGAGTTCTGACAAAATGAGTCAAAGGTGGACTTGGGTTTAAATGAGTCAAAGGTAGACTCGGATTTAAATGAGTCGTTTTAGTAAAATAAAAGCATTGACGTGTAAACTGTTTTATAGCATGAATCGGAAAAATGAACCTATATGTTATATCCCCCAAGATGAACTATGTTTTGAAGAATGGGTCCTGAACTATATACCGAGTCCTGTATAGTTTAAACTATGATCTTTGTTTAATAATATAGGATGCCCCAAGTTTCTTGATCACAAAGTAGGAGAAAAAGTCTACAATGAGTGAGGCCTTATAACCCACTGACCAACCTCTTCCAACCACCAAAATAATCCAAATAATAATAAGAGAGAAGACAGCACCATAACAACCCTTTTTTCACTTGAACCCATGTGGGTCCATTTTGGTGAGTTCGGATGTCAACTCAGCCATACCCATAGGCCACAGGTTCCCTCCTTCCACCCGTATCGCCATTCGCGTTTATACAGATCTTGATATAATGAGAAATTATCCAACTTAAAACACTATTTTCACATAAAGATAAAAAAGAGACTCATGCTCATGTACATACCACTAGTCTAGTGTAAACAGAATGACAAATGAACAAATATGTGGATAACCGGTAGTAGAATGTTGCATAATTTAATCACTAAAAAGGTAGTAGAATGTTGCATAATTTAATCACTAAAAAGGTAGAACAAACACCCTTTAAAATATAAGTAGCAGTTTGTTGATGCCCCAACAATCTATGCTTCAAATCACAGCAATAATCATTAATTCCTTCATTTTCACTCAACTCAACAAAGATATTTAGTTTCAAATACTTCACTTTATTCATTCTGACTATACACATATCTTCATTCAAAATGAGCCTTACCAAGAGAAAATTGATCCTCATTCTCATTTTCATCCTAGTCAGCGCCTCCCTCTTTCGCGTACTCAGAATCACCCTTACCACATCTTATTTCCTCAATCTAGAACATGTACCAAACACGAGGCCTGACACATACGGTAACAAAAGTTATCTGAAAAAGAACTTCGTTTTCTTTCGGATATTATTTTACAAAAATCTCCTTGCAACCTTCTTGTTTTCGGCTTGAAGATCAATATCTAAAACTACCAGCCATCAACGAAGGTGGTAAAACAATTTTTCTAGAGGACAAACCTGAAAAGCTAATTGATTTAACGGGCAATGTTAACGGGTCAGCACGGGTTTTCAGAATCCGGTACAAAACGTCTGCAAAGGAAGCTTACAAGTTGCTAAAGCATGCAAGAACACACTCGAGTTGTTCTTTGCGGTCTGGAATAAGAACGCTTACCGCCAAATGCAAGATTGCGTTAACCGGGGTTCCGAAAGAAGTGTTCAAGACTAAGTGGGATGTTATTGTTGTGGATGGGCCGGGTGGGGACGGCCCAGAGTCACCGGGACGAATGAGTGCTATTTATATGGCTGGTGTTCTTGCACGGGCCGGAAATGGGACCAATGTAGTTGTACATGATGTTGATTGGATGATTGAGAAATGGTTTTCTTGGGAGTTTTTGAGTGAGAAGAATTTGGTTTCTTCTAAAGGGAAGTTTTGGAATTTTAAGATGGATCAGAAAAAGAATTTGGTTTCTTTGAAGCAAGTGTGAAAGTGAATAGCATTTGTTCAAATTTTTTCTGTTATTATCATTGTTAGGCAGGGAAAAGACATAAAAATCACATGAATTTAGTTACGGGTGAGATCTGTGTTTTGATCAATATTTCTTGATATACTATATGAATATAATTATATGTTGTATGATCAATGTAGTCAACTGAACTAGATATACTGATGTGAATTCAAGAACCTGAATATAAACACGTATTTGCTATTGTTATCAGTTTCTTCCCCAAATCAGATCCTTTGCAAAAGCTGTAATGTGAAAAACCTAGGTAGTCGAAGGCTCGAGGAGGTTTAACCTGTCGTAAGGCGCTCAGGACAAGCATTTTTAGCTGTTTCAGACCCACTGAGGCCGTTTTTCCCGGTTCAGTGCACCTATGCGCTTTGCTGCACTCAAGGCAGCTTGGCTGAACTGCACCTGGGCGCCTAGGTGTGCGCATTTGACTAGTGAAAAACATGGAGCAATTGAACTATAGTGAGGTCACACATGTGGGACCTTGTTCGTGTTGTTGTTAAGGAAATACATGTGTTTATGAACACATATATCATATTTATAATATTTAACCTGTAGTCATTATAATCATTTATATTATATTAGATCAAAATAATATTAATCCTATTATATATTAGTTGATGGACCTATTACCTTTATTAACTAATTAGGTTTCCTTCTGGTGTATATATAAGGAGATGATTAGATAGGTTTTAGGTAAGACACTTTGACTCATAACATCATCATCATTATCGCCCCAGCCTCTCTCTCCATAACCTAAACCGAATTCATCCATAGTTCGGTTATCACCATCATAATCTTGCACCCTAAGGAAGAACCAGATCATACTGACAGAGATGTCGAACTCTATGGCTGGTCTCTGACTGGATTTTCTCTGGCCTGTGTGCTGTAACAGGTATTTCATACATGTTTTCCATTATGTTTAAATGGAACTGATCAACACTGTAACCATGTTAGAAGAAGTGGCTCATAGCATACAAATTTTAGGGCTAAATCAGGGCTTGCATATTTGCAGTAGCACAAGTTCTATGGTTAATGGTTAGCTACTTCATCCTTCAACCCTACGATATCGTACAAGTGGATACAGATTAACAGATTCCGTATAGTTTAATAATTTTCTTAAACTCAAATCAAAATTAACAAGTTAAAATACACGGCATTCAACAATTCATAAAAGATTTATGACCGAATTGTCATGTTAATCACGAAATCGGTAGTAACAATCACCTAGCTAGTAACCACAATTTTGTTCATAAGTTGAACAATTTAAGGAATTTTGACCGGCGAGTTTGATTTTTCCGTCTTCCATCGCCGTTGAACTCCAACGAACGACAACCCAAATTGGCGAATCAAAACTCCACTCTGAAAAAGTTATTTGTTTGTATAGCAAACATCTTTGTCTTTGACCAGCTTTTTTCTCAACGATTGAACCAAAATCACAGGGGCGATTCCATTTTTTTTTGTCAGCAGCTGATAAACAGTTAAAGACACATCTAAACTCTGCTTAAAAAAACCATCGACTATGTGAGACTCGATGGTAATCAAAACCGAATCCCGACACACTTAGAACGAGTTTGGGGTCTGATAGTTGGGTATGGGATCGGGTATTGGATTAGTTTTTATTTTTTATTAGGTTTGGGACATCTTTGGAATTTGGTGATATATCTAATTACCCGATAAAATATACTTGTTTACCCGATTGTGTATCTAATATAACTTCTTTTATTATTATTTTTAAATTAAATATGTATGTATATGACTATATAATATATAAATTATTGGCATAAGATTTTTTTCATCTATGTTTTTGAGGATTTTCTATATACATTTTGGTATTTTGTTGATAAACATTGTAGTTGTTTGATATATTTTTTATAGTGATAATGGTAAATGTAATTGATAAATAGTTATCTGATGGATAATTGAAGGGTTTTGGGTTCGGTAAATTTTTTAAATGTAATTGATAAGTGAAGCTCAAGCTCGGTCTTGTTTATTAAACAAGTTTATTTTAAGGCTCGGGCGCTCGTATAAGCTCGGCTCATTTAAAGCTTTTTTTTTTCAAACAAAACTCGAGTAGCTCTCAAGTAGCTCGGCTTATTTACATCCTATTTTCCACACACTACTACACACAAGTAGTTATGTTTTTGGTAAATTTCTTCTTAAACTTGGTTGTATTAAAAACGTCGGTCCTTTTTAATTCATCATTGTAGGCTTGTATAACTTTTATATATAAAGACAAAATTGCCCCCACTCCCCTATTCATGTCTGTCCACTTAAATGTAACATTGTTATTTTTTATATTGATGTGATCACAATTTACATATTGTATAATAAGATTCCTAAAAGCGCCCCACCACCACTATTATTTGTTGCTATAAGATCTTCTTTGGATACTCAATAAAAAGTAGTTTCCCCTTTGTTTTGGGGGTTTGAAGAAATTGAAATTGCCACTTTCAAATGTTACTCATTCGGACATCCACTTTTCCATATGTAGAGGTGAACTTTATTTGTGCCTCATCTTTTGTGCTCTGGACCGCCTTAGTTTGACCTGTGGGTTAAGGCCCATCACCTCCACATAAGGGAGAGCAACCCTTCATAGAGACTCTACTAGCTCACTATCTACACAACCACGATCTCTCGTTTACCCTTTTCTCGACCCTATATTACATAAATTTATATACGTATACACACACATTACCCACTCACGCATACAATACTGACTTAATCATCAGAGGATGTTTCTTGTTGCCCAGGCCTTGGACGTCATCAAACAGTTTATTTACATGTTTCATCTTTAATGCAAACACATAAGAGACGAGAACCAGCCCAAGCTGTCTAAAAGGAAAGATCCGCTAGACATTGTAACAACACAATCCATCACTCAACATAGAGAGATGCCGAATGAAATGGCGAATTGTCATGGAAATATGCATCTAAAAAGGATCGCCACTCTTATTGTCTTATACAACAACTACTCATTCATGATGAGATGAATAGTGTTAATTATTTATGAAGAAAGATGATATATTAGTAATAAAAATCTAATATGATTATTTTGTTTTTGTTATTACATTCAAAAGGGTAAGAGTGGAAATAAAAAGAAAAGGATTGAACTGTGAATCCTCACATGGAGGAAACATCTCCACCATTGTTTGTCCCTTGCCAATTTGCATTGCATCTCATATAGCTATTGTCCAAATCAATTGTTCCAAATGTTATTCTAAAAAGGAAGGAACACCATATGGTGCAAAAATTCAAAGACTTCACCCATGATGTTTGGGGGGCTCTTTACTTTAATGGTTTTTTCATGATTGGTCAATTTGACTAGCTAGGGTAAAAATAGACGTCTTAAATCATCTCAATTTTAGTAACATATAACAAGATACATAAAATATAAGGTTAAAATTCTAACATAACATGCTCTTCAAACCCTAAGATGGAACATTAGTTGCCATTTTTTTCTTTAGGTTGCTAATTTTAGCGGATTTTTTACGTTAAGAACTTTTCATAGTTCAAATTACATGTTATGTGATTTTATTATAGAAAGACAAAAATGTGTGACTATCTTCTTCTAGCAGTGTTGGTGTTCTCTCGTGGACATTGACCGCCGTTTTGGACGTGGCTCCAAATCAATGGATTTACAAGTCTAGTTTGCGACATGTATTTAAAATGCATGTACTTAACTTGTTTGGTTTGAAAATCAATAATGTATGTAATAATTGTTGTTAGTGTTTGTATGCCCATACATCACAATCAAATAGAGATGGGAAAGCAACATTGCACTAGATAACAAGGGAAGGAAAGATGACAAGAAGAGAAAAGACAAAATGTTAAGGATCGATAGTGGTGATAGCCTAAGGGGTTGATGATTTTTCAAAAGAAACCATGTCCTACATACGCTTCTATTCCATCAATATATCTATAGGGACAGATCGTGTGAACTTGTTTGTTAATTGGAAAATTTATTATTTCTCTTATATTTTATGAAACCTATATATATATATATATACACACACAGTTTGTTTAAATTTACTATATGTATATACTAATTTTGCTTGACGGGAGTGTGTTTGGTATGTGTAAATGATTATCCAACTTTCGTACATGTCAACATAATATATAACTCCCAAAGATAGACATAACCAAAATCCATATGTTTTAGTTTAAATTAGGTTTCTCAACAGTATACTCAATCGTATACCAGTGGCGGATCTAGAGAATATTCGTAAGGGTAACGTTTTATAAAAAAAATGGTAACGAAATCGAAAAAACGTCATAAAAAGGTCAAATTTTTCCAAAATTTACACTACCGTCAGAGCGCCAAGAGGTAGCGGAGGCTACTGCGTCTAAGGTATGTCCGCGCCTGTCATATACATATGTACATTTATACACATTGTTGCAAACAAAGAAATATACATGCAAGGGGCATTACATGAGAATCATATTAGGTAGAGCACAATATAAACATTAATTGTATGAAGTGGTGACAGGAGATAATAGAAGAGAGAAACGGAATGAGGAATAAATTATATGGTTACATAACCACCTTATGTATCATATTTATTATAATAGATATGCCACTTTATACTGTTTTTAATAGTTTTACACTTCAAATTAGAACGTTATTAAATTTAATATAGAAGTGTATGTGCTTAGTTGATAATACCTCATTTAAGAGCCAAATCTTGAATACTTGCAAAAGACTTGTCATGTTAGGGCTGGTAATAGGATGGGTATTGGTATTTCTGGTCTCATACCTGGTTTTATATCAGTGGGTCATCATGTACCCGATTACCTATTAATCGTCGAGTATTGAGTATCCCGTTAGTTTGTTAAAATATACCCGTTGGAATTTTCAAATAAGTTTCTTACTATCTTAATTTTTGTAAATGTTATAACATAGAGAAGTTAGAAACACTAAAACTATAAAAGTATATTGATAGATTACTCTATTAGACGATAACAAAGAATGATGAAATGAACATGCTTACGAATATGGTTTGGGTAAAGGTAAACCTATTTTAGGGTAATTAGGTAAAGTATCATTTAATACCATACTTATTTCATGTTTGAGAATTTTTTTAATAATATAATCACATACATGATTTTAATCCGTATACTATTCCAAATGTTCCATTTTACCCGTTAGTTCGACTTCGTTTGCCATCTCTACATCATGTGGTTAACCTACGGGTGAATTGTCCTCATTGCGAGTGATCTGAGCACTCGGCTCCACTTCATGACCTCCATGGCTCCATGACACAGTAGATCATGAGGGCCCACACTCTTTTTATTCTTTCTAACTAATATTTAAATTTAATAATTAGTGTGTTGTAGTACTTTTATAAATGATAGTATTTGGTAGATTTGAGTTAATATTTAAAATTTAATAATTAGTGTGTTGTAGTACTTTTATAAATGATAGTATTTGGTAGATTCGAGTTTCATAGTATTTATAATTTAAACCTCAAAATTAATAATTTGTTATAAACTTATAAACCTTCCCACAATTACTTTTAAGATCTTTCTGTTTAAAATAATATAACTTCTATTTATCCAAAAGTTATCGAACATTAAATTTATAAACTTTTATGAACAACTATAAATGTAAACTTGAACCATATTAGCTATTTATAAACTTATTTAAAACTTTAATCATTTTAGTTTTTTAATAAAAAAATTAGCATTTTAGATTTGAATATACATTAATTACAATTATATAGCTATTAACATTATACAATGAAATATATTTGAATTATTTATAAAGTTTAAACATATAAAGTATTAGAGTAAACGTCAAGTCGCCCCTTGGTAAGACCCAGAAATCAACTTGCACGCCTTTAAGGAAAGTATGAACACCTGGCCAACTCATTTTTTCATTTTTCATCATTTTGCACAATTCCATCAGTTGATCGTTTGTTTGACTGGTTTGGTGTTAACACCGGTGAAGGTATTAATGTCATTTCACATAACAAACCAAACCCTAACTCCAAATAAAATCCCAACATTTCCCAAACCCACTCATTTTGTAACACCATCCTCATCACCTACCACGAACCATCATCAGGCACCATCTCCACCGACGAGCACCATCGCTACACACCGCCACACCGCCACACCACCGCATCAGCACGCACCACCATAGAGCTGCATCCCACCATCACACCCTCACGAGCACCATCGAAGCACTGTTACACCTCCATAGCTTCACCCCTAACCCGATCGGAGCCTTGTGGCACTAAACCCTTAACCCGATCTTTGACCACGCCGCTACACCACCACATATTCAAACCCTTGTCGTCGATGTTGCCCCAATGCTGATGAATGTTCAAGCCATAGTTGAATCACAACATGTTGTAGGTATTTAACGTTTTAAATCGTTGATTCGCATTTGAAATGTTGAATCTTTAACTGATACAACTTATTTGAATGTTTGTAGCTAGTTTTAGCTTGATTAATACCCGAAGCCACCTCCGAATGCATGTTCTGGTGGTTTTCGGTTTTTGAACAACCTCATATTTGATTGGATGTATGAAAAGGGAAATGGGGAAAAAGCAAGTATTGAGTAGGTTTGTAGATCGCGACTCGTAGTTTTCTAGGTTTGCTGAGCGTGACTGTTAGTTTAACTATTTGTTTTGATAATCTAGGTGTTTGGATATTCTAGGTTTTTTTTGTTGATCAATTAGTAATATACATAAAAAGGGTTTTTGGTTGATTAACCTTGATGATCAATTATATATTTTGTTAAATGGATTGTATATAGATGTAACGCCTTGTTTTTTCGTTCTTTCCTTAATTAGAAAGTGTAATCGTATTTCTATCGCATTCGTATTTCATTTCCAGTCTTATAATCCGAGACTTTGGTCGTAATAAAATTCATACCTGATACATACTTGCCTTACATGCATTTAATTGTTAAAAACGTGTTTACATACAAACCGATACTTGTTATACGTGCAAATACTCATACGTTCATATTTGATACCTAAATTATACTTACATATACATTATACACTTGAAAAATGCGAAAATATCAAGTTTTACCATGAAATGAAAGATAAACTAAGTTCAAGGACTAAAAATAGCATAATTCGGAGAAAGTTGTTTCTAGCTCATGGATTGGGCAAAAGTGTGTTTGTTGGAGTGTGTTTCTTGCATTTAATACTCACCTAACTCAACCCCCAAACCTCAACTATAAATACCTCACTCCCCTTCACTCTCAACTCACACCTAAATCTTCTTTTCTCTTCTCTAAAAGCTCTAAAGAGCTCTCTTCTTCTCTCAAAGATCAAAGCTCCTAAAAAGTGAGTTCTAAATTACCTCTCTCTTTTGATCTTTCCTTTTTCTTACTACTTGGAAATACCTTTGGAATGTTTCCATAAATCTTCCATGGAAGACTAGAGTGGAACATCACCATGTCTAAGGTCCCAAGGGTAACGACTTTCTTTTGGTTTTATCAGGGTTTTACCCACAAGTGTTGTATCCTTCCAAGCTTGTTCTCGAAACAAGACTTGAGTTGGTAGAGTGTGATCACTTGGAAGCCTTGGCGATCCCAAACTTCGATCCACCACCTCACTTGATGTTTTCATTTACTTTTTGTTTTTTACCTATATGTTCAAACGTACTCATGACCATCCTTGTCGTCCTTGTGACGACTTGTGCATTGTATTCTATACGAGAGGTTTTAAAAGAAAAGTTCTCCTCCTACCTCCATGCATGACTTCTATGAAATTATATGATGTTTATGAATTACCGATTGTTATACTATATAATATATATATATATATATGAATACTAACCGAACTCTTGATGGTAATCAAATGATTATTCGTCATGGTACTAGGTTCCATCACCTAATACTTAATCTCTCGTTACGATTCTAATGGGTATCCTAACCCATGTAAACACATCAACCCGAATGGGTCTTATAGTGTCAAAAACGAGTATTAAGTCTAAGTGATTACTTTCTCGTATAAACTACTTTATTGCTTTTAATTCCTAAATCCTCCGTTATCGTTCGAATACTTACCAACCTAAGTTCTCCTCTTGTAGGATAACTCAACGCTCATCCCACCCGTCAACCCACTTCACGAACTCGTCAAGTTGAAGACTACGCAAAACCGTGAGTACACTCGACCCACTTTTCGTTTCTTTTTGGGTGTAACATGTTTACTTATACCAAAACCACAACACTTAAACTTTATGAAATGCACAAACAATCCTATACACATGAATACTTGATACGATTACGTGATGCTTATATCTTGGACATTCTTTATGTGATACTTTAGTCATTAACTTGTTTTAAGCCTTCGTTTAACATGTATAGCGCTATAGGAAGTCACGCATCCCCCTCCATTGCATAAACTTGAGGCCATGTTAAAACAGCGTGTTTGCGTTAAGGGTTTGGCTAGTAGTATTGCATGCCTTGTACATGCTCTCGTAAATCATAGTTGCCATGAGGATTCGTTTAAACGTTAATCGTATACGTATACTATGCTTAAACTTGTGTACTCGCCTTTGCTTTTGCATTGAATTGTATTTTAAAACATTTTACAGGTTGATGAAGAGGATGCTATGAAATCAAATAGCAAGGACTTAGATACACACAAGTAGACATTTAGGCTAAATTTGTTGTATCAATTTTTGTTATATTATGTTATTTGTAATTTGCTTCAATGTTGTACTTGACAATCGTTATTGAAATGAAATTCGGCTTTAATTAAATATTGTCATTATTAGTGTTATGAGCAATGAGCAATCTATTTCGTCTCACTCGATATTTCCGCCATCGGTTGGGGTGTGACAAAGACTCGGTTGGTTATATGGATATATGTATATATACATATAAAGAAAGAGAGAGGCTAGGAGTTGGCTACAAAGTTCAAATTTGTAACGTTCCGCATTTTTGTACTTTCCTTATTTAGAAAGTGTAAATGTACTTTTATTTTTGGAAACTTGTAATCTTATTCATATCTTTTATTTCAATCCTTGTAATACGAGATTCTGATTATAATGGAACTTTATTCAATAAATGTACATCTTTTGCACATATGATTCATTTTTACAATCTTTGAGACGTGACTTCATGCAAGAAACTCATATTTGGGATACTCGAATGCCCAATTTTGCGTGGAAGCATACTTATACATCATTCTCTTATGCTTAAAATACTTAAAACTGGCTAAAACACGTAAAACTAGCCTCAACTGACCCCCTTCGTACGAAGTGGAGCATGCTTCAGCATGAGTGGCACACTTCGCACGAAGCGGAGCTGGCAGCTGTTTTTCTTATAAATACAGACACACTTCACCACTTCCAACTTTCCGTACACTCTCACTCTCAAGTTTCTTGATTTTCGGCAGAATTATCTCAGATTCTTCTAAGTGAGTTTAACTCACTAATACTTTGCAATTTCATAACTTTTCTTCTACTTTACTTCTTTTTGTACCAAGTGTTGTAAGCTAACCTAGTTCATTATCCTCATAAGATTGGATTAGTGTTCTAGCTAGTGAGAAGTTGGGAGCTTTGGCTACCCGAATTAAGTTCCACACCTCATTTGAACATTTTTGCATTTTACTTTCTTACATTCATGACCAACCAGGTTAATGCAACCTTGTACTTTGGTGAATCATATAATGAGATTTGACATCTCCATGCTTGACATCTATGACCAACTTAAATATCAATATACTTAAACTTTACATAATTTTCGTTTCTTAATAAACTAGTCGGAACAGAATCATAATTGCTTTTTGATTAAGTATTATGGTCCTCGGCTGTTCTGCCTCATTGCCAATACCCTGTCCAAGAAAATCAATGTCGAAACGGGTGCAAAATAAGCTAAAATGTCACATAAACAGACCATTCGCACGGAGTGATCAGTCACTTCGCATGAAGTGGACTGTCACTTCTCACGAAGTGGTCACCTCGTACGAAGTGGCATTTTTCAGTATTTACCTTCTCTATTTTATGCCTTCCCACCCGAATCCGAATCCAACTCAAAAACACTCACACAATTTTGTTCTCCCGTGTAGGGTAACTTCGTGTCCTATCCTCCATCCTACAGTTCGCGGTTACTAAGGAAGCTTTTGCAAAAACCGTGAGTATACTCGACCCCGTTTTACCTTTTATCACTTTTGGGGTACAATACATGTACTTTATCTATTCACACAAACATGCTATGCTTAAATCACGAAACAATCCTTAAACTATGCTCTATGTGCTATACTTGAATTCACACATGCTTATACTTGAATTGCTCATACTTAGTCATTAACTTCGATGAAGCTTCCCTTAACATGTATAGCGCTATATGAGTAACGCATCGCCCATAAACTTGAGGTCATGTTAAGTTAAACACATACGATCTTTTCATTGCTATGATTAAATTACGCTAGCGGGAAACTTTGGATTGACTAGTATATTTGCATGCTCGTATATTACATGTTAGCCTCGAGAATAAACATTGATGCATAAGGATTCATTAAAAACTTTATAATATGTTATATATTTAAACTTGTATGTTCGCCAATTGCCTTGTGCGTTGAACTATACTTTAACATGCATTGCAAGTTGATATTGATGATGAGACACATGGAATCAAGTAGGACTACTTAGACACTCACCTAGAATGAATTAGAAAGTTGTTATATTTGTATTTTGTTTTTCATGATGTTGTATTTCAAATTTGAAATTATGTACTTGCTATTCAATCAATGAAATGAAATATTGTTATTTAAATTACTTGTCATATTTTAGCGTTATGAAGTCTCGAGCAATCTCATTCATCCCGCCCCGATGTTTCCGTCATCGGTTGAGGTGTGACAAAATTTTCTAAAAAATATAAAAAGTTATAAAACAACATAATGTTAAAAAACACACCCAAAACCCACAAATAACAGAATAAAGATTAGTAAACCACCATACTTGTGGATTTTGTTTTGTATGTTGGATAATAAGGCTCTGATTATTGAATGACTAACATTTTTGTGTTTTATTACGATTATCGTGTTGTGTTTTATATTTATAGTTCTACGATGTGTATTCGATGTTTTTTTTATGGATTGTTGGGGTTTGAATATGGTGTTTAAGTAATCTTCACTCGGTTTTTTGTGGGGTTTTGGTGTGTTTTATGCCTAAAATTATGGTGTTTTATAACTTTGTTGACTTTTTAGGAGTTTAAAACTTTGTAGCCGAACACCACCTTTATTATATATATATATATATATATATATATATATATATATTATATGGTGACAATGGGTTATAAGTGATGTTTACGGTGATTTGATGATTTGGGTTAACGTGGCTTGTATATAGACTTCGTTTGGTTACATGGATATATATAAATTTTGGGTGATTAATTATATATGGTCTTAACAGGTTATAATTGATGTTTATGGTAATTTGATGATTTGAGATAACGTGGATTACATATAGATTCCATTTGGGTTATAATTGATGATTATAGTGATTTAATGATGATGTTTTGGGTTCATATGAATTATATATAGATTTCGTTTGGTTATATGGATTATATACAGATTTTAGGTGATTAGGTGATTATGGTTATAATTTTCGTTTGGGTTATATGGATTATATATAGATTTGGGTTATATGGTTATAATAAGCTGGTGATTATGGTAACTGTATGGTAGCTAGTTGAATATTCCACGCGATGTGACGGTTCGGTTCTGAACATTGAAACATAGACAAGCAACAGTATATTATGAAATTATGTTGTAAAAAAGAAATAAAAGCTATCAAACATATATACAAAACCATGTCGCAATTGTGCATTTGAAAATCAAGAAATTCTTACGTCACAGGAAACATGAACATTTTAAAACACGAAAGCATTTAAAAAATAAAGATATATTAAATTTAACCTGACTCAGTTTGAATAATAATTACGTCGAAACGTAAATGAGCTTAGTTTTGAATAAAATTTATATTAAAACGTAGATACTAATAACCATGTCTTAAAGACCAAAACGTAAATACTAATGAACATGTCTTAACGATATATCTGGAACGTACAAAAATATTGTATCTTAAAATTTATAAAAGATGCACAATTATACGGGTAAAATTATTTATTAAGATTAAAATAATAAAAATATTAAATATTAACAATATAAGTGTTGTGCAAGTGAAAGATCTAAAAAAACATTAAACATTCATGTTTAAGTGGAGATTTTAACTTTTAAACTTGTTAAGTCTTGAGAAAAACAGAAGTATATGCAAGGTAAATTAAAGTGAAACGTAAGTTAATTTCGTAGCCTCATGATGACGTACTTTAACGGGCCGCTTGGGAAAAAGAAAAATCACTGTTCATAAAACTTATAATTGCTATATTATATACTAACAAATGGATCAAAAGAAAACTTAGCGAGTTAATAATTGCTATATAATATAGTAACAAATGGATATAAAGAAAACTTAACGAGTTAATAATTGCTATGTTATATACTAACAAATTATAAAGAAAACTTAACGAATTAAGCAAATCAACTTATTTATCCATTTAAACTATGGTGATGATTGATCGGTTACAAAAATAGTTTTTTTCTTTTTAAAACTTGTAACAGTCTAATAAAAATTGTAACACATTTTCTCTTCTTTGAGTCTGACATAAAATGGTCTGTAATTGTTATACAAAAACTTCCTATAAAAATGTAACCTATTGTTAACGTGTACTGCAAACTAAAAAACTTCATAAATTCTGAAAAAAAAACGGAAAATTGTAATAGGTGAAGTTAAAAAAATCTGAATAACTTACCATCAATACCCATAAAAATGTAACATTTGAAGTTCAAAAAAATGTAAGGCTGAAAAATGTAACATATTCTTTCTTCTTAGGCATGAAAAATATAACATTGTCAGACAAAAGGTGACTACAAAAAAGTGTAACATGTAAACAAACCAAACGTTTGACGAACAGTTCGTGACCTGTTCGGCGGGAAGTTCGTTTGTGTTCGTTCGCTTATTAAACAAACGAACACGAACAAGAAATTTCGTTCGTTTAGTTAAATGAACAAACATGAACAGAGGTCGTGTTCGTTCGTTTATGTTCGTAAACATTCGGTAACTTGTTCGTATGTGTTCGATAGTTCATTAGTGTTTTTAGTTTTTATATTTATGTAAATATATCAAAACTCTGACAAATTAAATATCTAATAAGTGTCAGTGTATTATAATTTTTTTCATGAACAATTGTTTGTGTTCGTTTGTTTCCATTTGTGTTCATGAACATTAGTTTGTGCTTATTTGTGTTTGTCAACGTTCGTTGCGTAAAATTAAGAAACAAACACAAACGAACACGAACAAGTTCATTTCCTTAACAAACAAACACAAACATAAAATTTCATTCGATAAGTGTTCGTGAACGGTTCGCAAACACATATATTTTTTAACAAACGAAAACGAACAACGTCTTGTTCGTGTCCGTTCGGTTCGTTTACAGCCCTAGTAACAAGTGATATGTTTTGTGTCCACCAATTTAAGTTTCTTTGGTTTTCTTAACTTACAAAGGATTTTTTCTATAATTTACCATTATATAAATATATAAATATATAAATAACGCCTTGTTTGCAGTTTGCACATATAATGCATATATGTGTAGGCCATTGGGGGCAAAAGTGAAAGTGCACGAACTTTAACGTTATTTTACTAATTTCGTGAAAATAACATTAAAAGCGGGGGACGATTAATCATACATCATGGCGTTGATAGCCGAAAGACAAGGGGGTACATGCACTAATTACCCTTTGTCCCGATTGCTGAGTGTTATGTGTCTTATGTCCAAGGGTTGATGCAAAACTACTATTGAGCCGGGGGTCTCACCAGAAGCAGCCACTCTATTCATACGAGACAGAGTTAAGGCTGTTTACATCTTACCCTCCTCAGACCCTACCTTAGCTTTGCCATTGATGAGATTTACTGAGTATGATGATGATGATATGGGATGTAAATTCGGAGGGGATTTTTTTTTTGTAAAATCCAGGGTTGCATTAAGAGAATAAGTTTAAACCATAGGGACATGTATTAATTTGATACTAAGGGTAACATAGATTGTTTGCAAGACACAGTGTTGGATGGAATGATACAAAGTGATGAAAAATGGAAACGTGAATGAGCCGTGTTTATACCTTCCTTAGAGGCGTCTTATTGCAATGGAGCAAATTGACGTTTACTTAAAGTATTAATTATATTATAATATTCTAAAATTTGTAAAGTAGTAGTTAAATATAGTTACTAAATGATCTGATATTCACCACGTACATGAATACAATGATAAATAAAAAAATGATAACATGAAAATAAGGTTACCAAAATCTGGTGATGAAGGCATATATACCCTCCAAATGCTTTGAAATAGTCGGCGCGACCAATTTTCAATACACAAGTGTGTGTATATAATATTATTTGTATTTCCTTAATGATACATGTTAAGATATTACGTACTACATCTAAAAGATGTGTGGGATCATGCTATTCGGAAATATCAATGTTATTTTCAAATGATCGATGTATCATTTCCATAGTGATGTAGGTACGTATTTGCAAGCAATGGATATTAATTTATTTTTGATTCTTCTCACCAATCACTAAACATGCATGCATCCCATCATCTACATTCATGCACAGTGGCGGATCTAGAAAATATTCGCAGGGTTAACGTTTTATAAAAAAAAGGTAACGAAATTGAAAAAACATCAAAAAAATGTCAAATTTTTCCAAAATTTATACTACCGTCAGAGCGCTAAGGGGTAGCAAAGGCTATCCCTGCGGCTAAGATATGTCCGCCCCGTACGTTCATGCAAATGTATGTCTAGGTTTTAGTTGACCATCAATGAACACATACCAAAAATAAACTTATGATTCATATGACATAGATGATGCTAGATTTTAGCTCTCTGACATTGGTAAAAGCTAGTCCGTTAAAGATACTAGATGTGTAGGATATTTCAATTTCTTTTCTAATTCTTCTTTTCAACACCTGCTTTTTCTCTAGTATATTTTATTATAGTATAAAGTGATTATATAAAGATTCTTAATCTACAAGATATAATACTGTATGCACTACTGATCAATACTTGTATTACTGTATCTATAGGTTATTAATATATTATGTTACTGCTAGTGGTTAGATGTTGAATTTGCAATATGTAGTAGCAGACCCATGATTTTTTATCTAAGGGTGTGAACGAAGGATTTAACCAATTTTTAAATGATGCGATTGAGATTTTTGTTTATAAAGTATGATAAAAAAATTCAAGAGGTGCGCCCGTCCACCCACCCATTCACCTGAGTTTGCCTCTAATTTGTAGAAGTATATACCTTTTTATATAAAATAACGTTCACTATATTGTCTAGTTTCAAGTTAAATTAAATAATTAGAACATAGTAGTATATTCAATCTTGAATGCACCAACACATTCGTAGAAATAAACAAGACTACAATCATTTAGTGTATATATATATATATATATATATATATATATATATATATATATTAGTTATAGTAAATTAAAATTCAACAATGTATGTAACACAAGTTACAATTTGAATCAGAAAATGATCATCTAATTTTGCATAAAATCAAAATGGTATGTATGAAAAAGAGAATGACTTAAGTTCACGTACAAACAATTTTATCGTACAAAACGTACGAAAGATATGAAAAAAAAACAAAAAGAAACGCCGTGACATTTTCGTAATTATTTGCTCGTAGGGTAATTATCAAAATTACTCTACAAATGATCTTGTAGGGTAATTTTGCAAAATGTTTTTGTAGGGTAATTTTGAAAATTGCAGAGTAATTTTGATATTTGTAGAGTAACTATGATATTCTACAAAATTATTTTACAACCTCAAAATTACCATACAAGATCATTTGTAAAATAATTATGATAACAAAATTACCCAACAAGAACATTTTATAAAATTAGCCTACAACATGAAAATTACCATACAAGATCATTTGTAAGGTAATTTTGATAATTACTCTACGAGTAAATAATTATGAAAATGTCACCACGTTTTTATTTTTCACCATAGTTGTACGTTTTGTACGATAAAAGTATTTGTATTTGATCTTTTGTTAAAGAGAATTTACTAAATTCATCAAAAACTTATTTAAAATCAATGCGAATAATACATTTGCCTAAATGAAAAGTTATAAAATAAATAATAATAATAATAATAAAATCTATGAATGTTTCAATTTGACATAAAAAAAAATACACTAAACTATGTGAAGAATACACAAGAATATTAAACATTGTTTCTTGCTTTAACTATTTATCTACTAAAAAAGTAGATGTCTGAATTTTGCTTACGATCTTTTGAGAGCACGTATAGATTTGCATTTGCTTTCTTTGTTCTTTTTTTTTTATATATCTCGCTATGTAATATCTCAAAAGTATCAATAGAATACATCAATGATGTTTTCTTAGGTTTTTTTTTGGTCTTCGAATGATGAATGATACTGTAGGCCATAAATTATATGAGAGAGTACAAAAACCGATGCATGAATGCTTTTTTTTTTTTTGTATATTTATCGTAATCCCACCTCTTGTTTCAGTTTTTTATTTGAGTAATTCAACGGTAAAAGTGGTTATGAGTTTATCGTAATCCCACTCTTGTTTCAGTTTTTAATTTGATTAATTCAACGGTAGATATGGTTATGAGGAATTTTTTTTTGTTTCCAGTTGGTTCTCAATGATCGTGTGTGTATATATATTGCGTAGTATAACAAATATAAGGGGATAACTAAGGGGATGGTTGTTTAACTCTTAATGAGATTCTTAATAATTTAGACTGTTTGTTTCGCGAGCAGATGCCTAAATGGTTCAGACATTGCATCTGAATGGTTAAGCATTATGCTGAGTCTGAATGGTTAAGACCTCTAGTCTGAATTGGTCAAACATTTGTCTCTGAATGGTTAACCATTATACTGGCTCTTAATAGTTCAGACATTTTAACTCTTACTGATTCGAGACTTAATGGTTTATACTTCTTACTAGTTCAATACTTAACCATTCAAAATTTATCAAACAACCATTAATATTCAGTTGGTAGGGCATGGTATTAATAATCCAAACGTGAAGGTTCAATTCATGATAGGTCCATTTATTTTTTGAAACATTTGTGAAGATTCTTTTTGGGCCAATTAATTTTTAGGCGTAAACTCAAGTCCTGTTTTAAATAATACATCTTATTATCAATTCTATAAAAAAAAACTATAGATACTTGTGGTACGCCTCTCACTGAAGTACACATGAATATAAAATTTTAATGCTACAAAAATTCCGATGTAGAGTGGGGACTTGAGCACAACGTGGAGAAAGAGTTTTTTCAGTTCGAAATCGCCTTGTTGGTAGTGTTATGTCATACTTGTGTTCTCGAGCTTGATTAAAGGTTCTAAAACCACGAACACCTTGGTAGAAGGTCTAAGACCACGAACACCTTGTTAGATCTTGAGCATATGTGTATTTATCGGATATGAGTAAATGTAAAAGTATCAGTGAAGAAAACTGCTACGGGAGGAATATGGAGTAGACCCCGGACATATATGTGAGATGAATCTCTACATAGACGTACCTAGGCAAAACCCAAGTGGGCATGACTAGTATATATTGTTAGAAATGCATTTGACCAACCAAAAACTAGCTACTCTCAATCAGAGTCGTTTCAACATTTTTGAAGGCCCTGATCGAACTACAAAGTCGGGGTCCTATTGAGTTAGTATAAAGAAAATCAGCAATTGACAGTGAAATTTGAGACATTGAATAACCATAGTGATCATTTTTCCTAATGACGACCCTGATTTCGTCCAATTCGCAATCAGTTTCACATTAGTTACTCAAAAGACGCCGCAAGTAACAAGGTTTGGTGTGTTGCAACGCTGCTTTTGGATTCTGGAATGAAGCATGTGCGGACAATGTAGACTCCTGGAGTAAAATCCTAAATCTTGGGACTAGAAACGTTGTTTAAATGGGCCAAAAACAATTTAATATATAAAAAGAAAAAAAAAATTGACACCCTTGTTTTTAGATGACCCTAGATTTTAGTCTAGGTTGATAAGCTTGTCAGGCGGGCCCTGCTTCGGCCAATGGTTATTTTAAAACATAAATTACTAAGTGTTAATCTCACTTATTTTAGCGGTTAGAATTTGTAGGTAATACAAGAAAAAATGAGATGATTTCTGAATGTGACACTTTATATAATTGTCTTTCTGGATTATCTTGAATTGAAAGTTGCATATTGATATGCTCTTGACTCTGAGGAAGCTTTTAGGTACCCACTTATGGGGTTGTTCCTTAAGCTTGAAAACTAGTACTTTTATTACACTGAGAGGAGTGTGACAACGTTCATAGATTTTAGCGTTTGGAATCAAATTAGGAAGGGAGACAAGGGTAGTGGGTGTTTGGTTTGAATGCCTAAAAGCTAACAAGGTGGACTCCATTTCTTTTTTCCATTTTCTTTTTTAACCTTATCATGTGTGATTTTCATATTGGTTTGGATTAAAACTGAATAATGTGGGGGTATATATAATTTCTTTTTTTTAGTAAATGTACTAACCTTCATTAATATATACCTGTTAATAATACATATAGGGTTGGGTTTAATGCAAAACAGAATAAAAGTGGGAAACCAACAAACTACTAATTTTACATGTAAAAAGATCATTAAAATTCATTTTTAAATAGAAAAAAAATCTTTTTTACATAATTTTTTTTGAAGCATTTTCATATAAGCATATGTAGAAGTTGTTTAAATAAAAATAATTAATTTTTGTAAAAAAAAAAAAAGAAGTTCACTTTTTTTGAATTGTTTTTTAAAACTTTTTTATTTTTTTATTTCTCAAATTTTTTTATTAGAACGACTTTGAACATGTGTTTATAGATAAAAGCTTCAAAAAAAGATTAGGTAAAAATTAACTTTTTACATGTTTCACAGTTTCCAATTTTTTCGATTAGGTAAGAAAAATTTAATGGATTCTTTTACATAGTTTCACAGTTTCCCATTTTTCGTGTATGCCCAGTAAACCTCATATATTATTTATACACACCTATAGTCTTAATACATTTTTTTTTGAACGGTCAAAAACTTCTATATATATCATATAGAAACTGGGGCAGCAAAAAGCTAAAACCCACAAATAAACAATGAAAACGAAAGCATTACAAAATTAAGTCTCTAACTTTAAACTCTTCCTATCTCTCCCAATTCAACGCTATAAACTTAGATCAACATATAACCCATAAGAACGAGTTCGTTTTGATCTCCGTAATACATTTTCTATTATTATTGAATCAGTTATTTTGATATTCATTTTGAATCTCAACTCCCTTTCCCTTGCCATTTTAGAGTAGGATTTTTTTATCCCTCCAATCCTATAATTTTTGCTCCTTAACATTGACACATCACATTTTTCCCGTCACATCCCTCACATTCATAAACCATAAAACATCTCTCATCACTCGATCTCATCTCTATACCATTTTTTCAAAATATTAAATAAAATATATAATAAGAGAGAGATGCAGGACGAATAAGAAGATTGTAACACCTCGCGTTTCCATAAAAATTTATTTTAGGAAATACGTGTCGTACCACTGAATTATTTATTTGTCTAATTTATTATCATTATTATTATTATTTAGTTAGTTATTATTTTTATAGATAATAATAACAATAGTAATAATAACAATAATAATAATAATAATAAATAAAATAAATCCGATATTTTATGAAACTTGTAATCGGATCTCGTCGATACGTTCGGGCCACTCAAAAACGTTAGAACGGGTTAACGGGCCTTGGCCCAACACACCACCTAAACCTAACTAAATCCTAAACCTAATTAAAACTATATACACACTAAACACAATGCAGTCATACATACCAGCTCACCCTCATTCTCACCTCCACTCGCATCTCACATAACTCTCAACTCACCCTCTCGACTTTCTCCCTGTATGTTTCTGTTCGACAAATCAAAACACGCCGCAAACAACCTCGGCAACCACCTCACCGCAACTCGTTCCGACGACTCGTTCACACATCACCTTCATACCTCACAACCTCACTCTCTGTCTCGAACACCATCGTCGGAAACAGCAAGACTCGCCGGAGAAGAAGGAGTTAACAACCGGAACCCACCAGAAAAACTCGCTTCACCTCACTTCGGTTCGGTATAAATCTTTGTCCTCTTCTTTGCTTTCGTTAATTACTTGTTGTTACGCAATCATTCCTAACCTAATCAGTGTGCTAATAACAAAAACAATTTGAGTTTAAAACTAACAGTGAGTTTAGTTCATACAAATGAAGAAGATGACAACCTGAACGATTAGATAAAGTTTTTTTTAAAACAAAATTCAACACCAACTAGGTTGTAGCCCAGTGGTGCTGAGTGTTCGCTGTTGACACATAGACTCGAGTTCGAGTCTTGTTTAGGCCGATTTTCTCGCTGTTGTTGAGGCCCCTGTTGTTTGGCCGGTTCCCTGTGGGCCTTTCTTTTTTGGATATGTTCCCTTTTTGGGCCAAGTACTGATTGGGCCAGATTACAACATTTAACAATTAGATCAAATATTGTTAGTATTTTTTATTACAGTTTACTATTTTACTATTATCATTATTATTATCCTATTATTATTATAATTACTATTACTATCATTATATTTCTCATTTCTATTATTTTTATTATTATCGTTAATCTTGTTAATATTGTTATTACAATTATTATTAGTAAATACTAATCCTATAATTTCTATTAAACTAACATACCAATTTTTCTTAATCGTTACCAACGTTCCTCGATGTTAACGCGTGAAGATATCATAACTTAAAACAATAAACAATAACTAATTTATTTTCATTCTAGGCTAAATCGCTTTCGTTTGATCTATCATCCTTACTCGTGCGATATCAAGAAACGTATACGCAACCTAACGTGAGCATACTCGACCCCCCTTTTTACACTTTAACGCATTTTGGGGTGCAACATGTATAAATTACAAAATTTATTTTTAACAATATTAAATGTGTGCCCAATACCAAACGGGTTATCAATTACGCTTGTGTGAATTATATGTGTTAAATTAAACTCGTTTATACATGCTACTTGTTACGTTTGAGTTGTTCATGCTTATTAGTTTTAATTTGTATTCTCACGACATTGTTATGATTATGATACTAAGTATGCTAGTTAAGGAATTCAATTATATATTATTACGTGAGAGTCGTCTACATATATATGCGATTTAGCTTTATTATACTCCCGTCATGATTGAAATAAACTCTTACACTTAGATTTTATTTTTAAACTTGTATGCTCGCCAATACTTTTGTATTGATCTACGCTTTTAATACATGTTGCAGGAAAGCTAATGATGCAAGAAATCAAGTTAGGACAAGCTTTAGAAACGCACCTTAAATAAATATTATGTTATACTTGTTTACTTTATTCGAAACTTTGTATTTAAATTCTTAGTATTTATGAAATTGAATTTAATTATATTGTCACAATAGTGATATGATGCTTTTGAACAATTTGCTCATCTCATCCCGATGTTTCCGCAATCGGTTGAGGTGTGACAGATTGGTATCAGAGCCATAACTATAGGGAATTAGGTAGAATTGCCATGTTCGACCTAGTCTATAGTTTAAGTACCATACTCTTGACCATTCTTGATAATTATCTAAATTATTATTCTTTCTACCGTGCTTCTCTCTCCAATTTGATTTTAAAACTTACAATATGTCTTTCCTAAGACACGAAACACAATACACGCTTTTGAGTATATTCTTGTTCCACAATCGAAATAACTCATCAATACAGGGGTGATTCCCGCCATTGGTGACGAGTTTCAATCCGTTTTGCATGTTATTTCGCACGAGATTCACCATCAAGTCAGGAGTGATATCCATATCTTGATGGGAGTTTCATTTCATAATCTAGTGCATCCTTATTGACAATTCGAGATTATATCTTGATACGTTCAATAAACCACAATTTGGGGACGAAATTGTCAAGCCAGGATTGACATCCACACCTTGATGACTAGTTCCGCTCCTCAATTTTCAATCTCGCCAAAGTTTCGTATTTTTCGATCAAATTAGGGACATGTACTAACTGGAAGGGTAAAGTACTGTTAATCGCTTGGCGATGAGAGTATTATACCTATTAGGCCAAATCATGTCTCCCTAATTCGAAAGGACTTACGATTCACTTTGGAATAGTCGAAGTTTCTAAAATTGAAACACTCCAACATTTTAACAAGCCTCTCTTTTATGCTATCTTACATTTTATGCTATATAATTTTATTCTTTCATTTTAATTTCAAAGTCACACTATACTAAAATCGAATTTATGCACGACAAACTTCGCATTTATACTAAATCTATTACGCAACGATTCTATAGGTGCATACTAAACATCATACTTGATTTGGGATTCTTGGAACATTATATGTGATAAACTCGTTATAAAACCACACCTTAACATGTATAGCACTATGCGTAGTGCTAGCGCACCGCCCTTGAGACTTGGGGTCATGTTAAGTAAATTATTTTATACTAAGTAAACTATTTTACATATGTTTCGACAATATTGACTAGTCAACGTTGCGTACACGATGGTTTGACTTGTTTATTCACATGTTTATGTGGTAGACTCGTCATTAACTTTGATCAAGCCACACCTTAACATGTATAACGCTTGTGTAGCGCTATAGAAGTGACGCCCGCCCATATTCTCGAGGGCATGTTAAGTAAACTATTTTACACCCTCTTCGTTTTAACAATGATGGGTCGTCTACATTGCGGTACACGATGGTTTGACCTGTTTATTCACATGCCAGTAATCCGTTAATCTTGGTTAAACTAAAATATATCATCTGTATTGTACACGGATGTGCGAATACGCACACTTGCACTTATACTCATACTTATACAGTATACTCTCTTATACTTAAATACAATTATACTTACATACTTGAGACTCTATATACGCTATCAGTCTTTCTCGTAATACGCAAACAAACCTGATTATGACACGAAACGTAACATGGCATCGATTAGCGAAACGAACGTAATATGGTATGAACATAGTGGATACGCCGCTGGTACTTCCTATATATAAGTGTTAATACCATATTGCTAAGGTCTCGTGAAACGTGCCATGAGAAATTTGGTGTTTCACTGTTATGTTTAAATACAAATTCTAATCACTCACCACCTATTTCTCGATCATACCCATAGATACTTCGAAGTGCCATCTTCCTAAAGCCTTCCTCTTGAATGAATTTCGGGACGGAATTCCTTAAAGTAGGGGAGACTGTAACGCCTCGCGTTTCCATAAAAAATTATTTTAGGAAATATGTGTCGTACCACTGAATTGTTTATTTGTCTAATTTATTATCATTATTATTATTATTTATTTAGTTATTATTTTTATAGATAATACTAGCAATAGTGATAATAACAATAATAATAATAATAATAAACAAAATAAATCCGACATTTTATGAAACTTGTAATCGGATCTCGTCGGTACGTTCGGGCCACTAAAAAACGTTAGAACGGGTTAACGGGCCTTGGCCCAACACACCACCTAAACCTAACTAAACCCTAAACCTAATTAAAACTATATACACACTAAACACAATGCAGTCATACATACCCGCTCACTCTCATTCTCACCTCCACTCGCATCTCACATAACTCTAAACTCACCCTCTCGACTTTCTCCCTGTCTGTTTCTGTTCGACAAATCAAAACACACCGCAAACAACCTCGGCAACCACCTCACCACAACTCGTTCCGACGACTCGTTCACACACAACCTTCATACCTCACAACCTCACTCTCTGTCTCGAACACCATCGCCGGAAACAGCAAGACTCGCCGGAGAAGAAGGAGTGAACAACCGGAACCCACCAGAAAAACTCGCTTCACCTCACCTCGGTTCGGTATAAATCTTTGTCCTCTTCTTTGCTTCCGTTAATTACTTGTTGTTACGCAATCATTCCTAACCTAATCAGTGTGCTAATAACAAAAACAATTTGAGTTTAAAACTAACAGTGATTTAGTTCATAAAATGAAGAAGATGACAACCTGAACGATTAGATAAAGTTTTTTTTTAAAACAAAAATCAATACCAACTAGGCTGTAGCCCAGTGGTGCTGAGTGTTCGCTGTTGACACATAGACTCGAGTTCGAGTCTTGTTTAGGCCGATTTTCTCGCTGTTGTTCAGGCCCCTGTTGTTAGGCCGGTTCCCTCTGAGCCTTTCTTTTTGGATCTGTTCCCTTTCTGGGCCAAGTACTGATTGGGCCAGATTACTTTAACAATTAGATCAAATGTTGTTAGTATTTTTTTTTACAGTTTACTATTATTACTATTATCATTATTATTATCCTATTATTATTATAGTTACCATTACTATCATTATATTTCTCATTTCTATTATTTTTATTATTATCGTTAATCTTGTTATTACAATTATTATTAGTAAATACTAATCCTATAATTTCTATTAAATTAACATACCAATTTTTCTTAATCGTTACCAACGTTCCTCTATGTTAACGCGTGAAGATATCATAACTTAAAACAATAAACAATAACGAATTTATTTTCATTCTAGGCTGAATCGCTTTCGTTTGATCTATCATCCTTACTCGAGCGATATCAAGAAACGTATACGCAACCTAAGGTGAGTATACTCGACCCCCCTTTTTACACTTTAACGCATTTTTGGGTGCAACATGTATAAATTACAAAATTTATTTTTAACAAGATTAAATGTGTGCCCAATACCAAACGGGTTATCAATTACGCTTATGTGAATTATATGTGTTAGATTAAACTCGTTTATACATGCTACTTGTTACGTTTGAGTTGTTCATGCTTATTAGTTTTAATTTGTATTCTCACGACATTGTTATGGTTATGATACTAAGCATCCTAGTTAAGGAATTCAATTATATATTATTACGTGAGAGTCGTCTGCATATATATTCAGCTTTATTATACTCCCGTCATGATTGAAATAAACTCTTACGCTTAGATTTTATTTTTAAACTTGTATGCTCGCCAATACTTTTGTATTGATATACGCTTTTAATACATGTTGCAGGAAAGCTGATGATGCAAGAAATCAAGTAAGGACAAGCTTTAGAAACGCACCTTAAATAAATATTATGTTATACTTGTTTACTTTATTCGAAACTTTGTATTTGAATTCTTAGTATTTATGAAATTGAATTTAATTATATTGTCACAATAGTGTTATGATGCTTTTGAACAATTTGCTCGTCTCATCCCGATGTTTCCGCAATCGGTTGGGGTGTGACAAAGATGATAATGGCGATGATCAAGGCAAAAGATTTCACACAGGATGAGATGTCCCGTTGTTCCCCATCACCCACCCTGATTCCATTTTGTGTGCATTACGTGTACACTTAGTCCCTTACCCTTCAATTTTACAAACATAGTAAAAATTGAATGTCTATTTATTTTAAACAGTACGTAACTTTCACTAAAAAAACTTATCAAGATATACCAAAACAAAATGTAGACAGAGAATAAGCTGCACTGTCACTTCTTTCTGAATTGCAAATTCTAACCTCCCATTGATTACAAAATCAATTGTTTGCATTCCATGTGACATAACGATCGATGTGAATTAAATTTTATGAGTTATAAAATAACATTTTACATTAAAATTAAAATTGTGATTTTAAAATCAATAATATAATATATTAATGCTAAATGCCATTAATATTGATTTAGATGTTTTTGTCTAATATCTTGAATATTAAGTAAACACATTTAAGTAGTAATGAACAACCCAAACTATTCATTATTTCACAGTTCATTAATATTAATTTGTTTGTTTTTACCAATTTAACACTTATTAATTGAATAATTTAGTACAAATGTTATATTAGCAAATTAATTATTATTATTGTAATTGTTATTATTGTTGTTGATGGTATTATAATTATTGTTATTTTGATTGTAATTGTAATTATTAATGTTATTTATACAATTATTATTTCTATAATTATTCTTATTATTATTTTTATTTTTGTTTACTGTAATGATTTGTATTGATATTATTGTTATTGTTGTTACTGTTATCATTCTCATTATTACTATCATTATTATTGTTAACATTAATATTATTACCATCACTTGCTAGAATTATTATAACAAGAATACACGTTGTTGCTGTTGTTGCTGTTGTTGTTAACGTAAACTAAAGTGATAAAAACACAACAATTTATCTATTAATAAAGACAACAATCCTAAGTGTCCCTTAAGTAGCCACAGAATGGAGATTTGGTATTGTAATAGAAACAAGATTTATGTCAACTTGTATATATAACAAAAAAACATGATTACCAAAAGTAAGATTTTAGAAATAAAACATCATTCTAACAAACATGTTGATCCATAATTCTAATCATAAAACGATTATATTGTCATTTTGTTTTTCTCTCATCCTTTGTTCTATTAATTAACTTCTCATCTTAATCTTATTATTAGAGTGATTTTTTAAAAGAAACTATGAAATTATTATATTATTTTTTTGTTACTTACATAACCGTAACCTTAAGGAATATGTTTATTTTGCCTACGTATTGACAAATTCATGTTAGTTCATTACCTAACAAAGTGATAGAGATTGAAATGAAGATACCTTCGGTTATCTTCACTTGAACGCCATAAAACTTTTTCAAATCTATTTATATTCCTTTATTCATCTCTCAATGGAGACAAATCATGTGATCAAATTCAAACCCTTTGGTGACGCTAAATGTAGCGTGTCGGATGAGACGTTAGTCTCATTATTATCGCACGAACAAGAAACATAAACCGAAAGAGAAACAAAATAAACCAAATAAACTTTGAAAATCTTCATCATTCCATTCCATCTAAGAGAATCATGAATTAGCAATTGGAGTTTGGATTGTTTGTACACAAATATACCTTTGTACATATATATGTGTTCCATCATCATCATCATCGTAGTAGTATCTTTATTATCCAATTCTAGTACAATTCATAGGTTTTTTGGGATTATAATTTAACTTTCACTCATTAGTGACCACAAAAAGGTACAAAAACAAATAAAAATGCCGAAGAGTCATTCCAATTCGTACATCAGTTTTGTTTTTATACATCAAATACTAAATCTGAATAAAATCCAACAAATCAAAAGAATGATTCAGTAATTACTAAACACACAAGTTCATGTGCAGGTTAAGAAAGAAAAAAGCAGAATTAATTCTAAATAATAAAATGTAAACAGAAATAATCTTGCTTGTGAAGTTCCACTGTCACCTTAATTTATTATCCCTTCCTTTACCATATTACCCTATTTATTTTCTTCCCGATCAGAACAAACGTTTGATTTCTAGCTCGTCTAATACACCAAAAAAAATATATGAAATTCATTCAGTTAAATAAAATATTCACTGATAACTATCAATGTCGAAATTTTTGCCTGCAAGCTTGACAAGTGATCTCCAAACAACTCGAATCAACCCGTCGAGTGGCCCGCTCTTTCATCTTCTCAACCCGCTCAACCTCCTCACGTGCGCGCTCCCATATGTGCCTCGCACGTGAGAATTCCGATTGCGCGAGTTCCATTTCACGTTTAGTCATCTCCCTTACACGTTCTGCATACACTTTCTCCATTGTCGCTATCCGAATTTGATCCGCCGCTTGCCATTTCAGCGACTCGAGCCGCCCGTTATCGGGTTTAGCCGATTCTTGGCAGTTGAAAGATTGTGACAGCTGTGGCTGGATGGGCCGGAGGCTTATGGATAGCTGCAAGTCCAAAGATGGGCCAGCGGTTTCTAAAGGGAAGTTTATGTTATCCGATCGGTATCGCATCGAATCCGACGGCCACGGAGAAGTATAGGGGGTTCTGGTGTGTTGGGGTGTTGGTAGGAGCTGAAGTTCCCTTTGATCATCTTCCATTTTAGAGAGAGAAAGTTAGAGAGAGAGGAAATATGTGTGTGAAATTGAAGGGTGGCAAAAGGATGTGAAATGTTGGGGTTTATATAACCCAGTTTATCTTGTGGAAATTACAAAACTGCCCCTGGTTGCCATGCAAAATGACATTGAACTGGGATTTGTGAAATGGCTGATTTGCCCTTGAATGGGTTTGTGTTTTCTCGTTAGGTGGCTGACGTGGGATGGGTGTTTTGGTCAAATGGAGTGATGAGGGTACATTGGATTGGTTTGGATTGGATTGGGGTGAAAGAAACGGATGGCGTTATTTGGATATTAGTGCCTTTTTAGGCTTTATAATATTAGCTTATATTTATTATAATTTTTATGTGACTTGTCTTCTAGCTTAGATGTTAATTAAATGACTAAACAAACAAACAACAAACATATTAAGTAATATCTTGCTAATAGATGTAATACCTGAAGGTTACGTGTTTGATCACGTTGATCATTGAGGTGGAGATTAGGTCCAATTGCAAAGTCTAAAGCTAAAACCACTTGTAGATGGTATTTTTTGGCGTTTCCACCCCCCCCCCCCCCCCCCAAAAAAAAGCCTCTTGCCCGTCCCCTGGGCGTTTTTTCAAAAAAAAAATCCTTTTGGATTTTTTTCCACGCCCCTCTCTTGTTTCTTTCGCCAATGAAATCATTCCAAATCAAATATCATTAGTTTTTAATTTAAAAAACAAAATAATAATTATTGGATAATAATTAATCGGGCATTATGGGGCATTATTCCACTACGCCCATTTTAGAAAAAAAAAATACGCTCAATAAAGCCCCCTTGCTGACTGTACTGTCACATGGCGCAAAACGCTCAAGGGTGAGAGCTTTATTTTACCCTCCCACTACACATGTCTAAAGTGATGCTTCCCTTGAAGGTCTAGGGTTCAAGTATCGGAAGAAACATTGCCTTTCAAGTATTTGGATATAACTAATTACATGATTCCTTCTTATGGTTTATTCGTTTTGTCATTTTCATATTTAGTTATTGGAAATTACATCATTGATACCATGGTTCATCATTAGTACCTGTGGGTAAAATCATTTATAGAATTAATTACATGAATAGTACCTATGGAATACTAGTAATGAAACAATTTTTAAAGTTAACACCAATAATTTAATTTTCAATGAATAGATATGAAATAACAAAATGAATGAACCACATATGCTAAGAATGTAATTATTTCATTTCATTATTAGTGCCTTTTTAGCCTTTATAATATAAGTTATAATACATAGATATTGTTAACTTGTATTAATAATTTATTTTTTGTCACACTTACAATATTTTTAATGGTTAAACTTGTATGTCATAAGAGATTGAACCCATGATCTTCATCTATTCTACACCTTATCTAACTTATCTAACACTATTAGGATATTCCCAATGGATGTCACACCTACAATTGACTAGCTAAACAATTACATCACTAATTGAAGTTCTTAACGAAACAATCTCAAACAAATTAAACCCAACGGCCAATCTTATAATTGACTAACTAAACAATTACATCACTAATTGTTATTATTAGAGTTAACTATAGCTTTCCTTTCCTTTGTCATATTAGCCCAAATATGTTCTTACTGTCAACTATAGCTTATCCTTAAATACATGTTACTAATTATTAGTTTTCAATGGTGCATCTATAGTTTAAACATTTCAAAACCATTGATCATATAATGTAATAAGCCATTTAACTCATCTTTATAAATATTTACATCTCATATCATCATGACATGTTTCATGGCAAAAAAATCTCCATGAACATGGCCCCTGGTCCGTGTAAGCCAATGGATCGTTAAGGGCAGTGTTGAACCTTACATTATATCAACACATCGCCTTTTCACCTCAAGTCCTTCCCAACAGGTGGCCCTTGTTCGATGAAACCAATCCCAAGACTCCCATTAGATTTTAACTCCTGTTTCTCCATAGACATGTACCCATTTTTCATGGAATACCCACTAATCACAGTCCATTCATACAACCATTTTTACATTCATGCATTATTATTGCTTTACACATCAAACATTACATGCGCGCAACATAACTTGTCTATCACATTCTTTTGAACGGCCAACGAATCGGGATTCACTCGCCTCCGAACTGGGGACAACCCTCACCTAAGGCCGAAGCCAGTGAACACTCGCCGAAGGCACGAAAGTGCGGTGATGTAAAATCCGCTTGATTCAAGGATCAAACTAGCGATCTCTGCCTAGTCTCTCATCATCACCAGGTGCTGCAGAAAATAGTGGGGAGGCAGGAATTGAACCTGGGTGACTTGAAACACCAGATCTCTCCCTTACCGAAACTTGTAATCACCTTTATTCAGTCAACCCAATCCCTATGCAATGTTAGCCCAAAGCTCATTAAAAAGAACTTAAAAGTCATAGAACTGGCCTTTAAAAAACTTTTAAGTAATTCTTGATCACGAACCTGCGGTTTATCTACTCATAACCAGACTAGATCGTTGGCCTGAGATGACTTAAAACCGATGTCCCGTATGATCACCACACCTAACAGTCATCGCAAATCCCCTTGTCGGGCTACTCTGTCAACATCCACTTTAAGCATCAATACCCTTAAACTCAATCAAGCTTCACATGTTCTAATCTTGGGTTTGATAGTATCTTATAAAGTTCAAGTCTATCCTTTCCAAACTGAAATATAATTTATATAAAAATTGAAAGTTTCAACTCTCACGAGGGAGTTTTTTCCCATATTTATTCGGTTTACTCTTGAATTGGTGTATACGCATTATTGCCTAGTGAACATGGATATGATCCGGTGTTTCCGCTGGTGGCACAATGATACTCCAGTGGTCCGTCAGTGATCCAAATTTGTTGTTAAAACATGCCACTATGATATTGTAATTAAGTAATATTTGGTTGTATATGTTTCTTTCATTAGTTAACAACTTGAGTTAATCAATTAAGCAATTACATATACTAATTAATTAAGCCAATAAGAAACATGAATTCTTTTGATTTTCACAATTTGTTAAAATTAAAAATATTGATACAAAAAACTGAACCGATAAACATTCATGTTAAAAAAGGTGATAATTAGAGAAAACATAGAAGTGGCTTTATCTGTGGGGCTTGAATTGTCGGGTCGGGCCTTTGCTAGCCAAAAAGCAACCCACATCTTTGTGATCAAAAGTCTGGCACGTGGATTGCCATGAGGTTGTTCTTCCGGATTCGGGTCGATATATGAATTCATCACTTGGGTCAGTTGGACGAGGGTCCTGACCTTTTTATAGATCCAACAACATCATATGGATAGATGAAAGATCTCTTAACACGTGCGCTCCTCGTGCCTCTTTCTTTCAACTTTTTGGTTTTAAATATATTATTAATCTGATTATAGTTTTGTATACTATCGCAAACAATATTATACTATGCTATTTAACTTTAGAATAAAAGTTAGAAAACTTATTTATTAAAATAGTCACTTGGAACACCAGGTCCTTTCCTTACCACTATTTTCGTATGCTAGTTCTAACAATCATTAAGGCTTCTATTTTGGATATAGCTTTTGATTTGTGTTATGTTAGGTTTTATTTTTTGATATACATTAGGGGCTTGATTTAAGTAGTATGAAACCGTCGTCTTCTCACCAAAGCATAAACAAGAACCGACATAAACCCTACCGAGGGTATGTATCAATGGGTATTACCGAAAGATCACTGATGACATGTAGATGAAGGTTCAACAACGGATTTACCATTGACAAACACCAACGGATTGTCGATGATCTTCTTATGTCGCTTGTTTGATGGACAAGTCACCAACTTGTAATTTGTTGGATTTATTAGGTAATACGTCGGTTCTCATAGTGATCCGTCAGCATTAAATATGTTTGAAATTTTAATCTGTTGATGAAAATTTTTCCAAGCAACAATCGTGTCTCTTCCATATAACTATGTTGGGTGGAGATGAACTTTAAAGCAAGTTAAATTGTAGAACGTGAACTACTAAAAAAATGAAGACAATATTGCGTCTAAATGTGTTTATTGTAAAAATATAATATAATTTCATATAAATAAGAATCGAATTCATAACTTGCTATAAACTATTTGTATGACATATATGAACAAAATACTATTGATAGCTCCGCAACTCTACATCTTTATATCGATTTTATCTAACCAGCTTATTTGCAACTCATTATTTGAAATAACTTGAGACGTATTTCTTAATGTGCAAAATGCGATCAACGTTTCACCATTGGTTAAATATGCAAAGAGAAGAATATACAAGCCTATGACGCAAAAGAAACAAAGCTTACATCAGCTCAAACGAGCACCAATCCTTCAATAGAATCGAACCATAATTGGACCTATGTTTAAACTACAAAAAAAACTAAAAGATCTAATGTTAACAATTATATCTTCTCTCTTCACCTCCTTTTGCCTAAACTTCACTTCGTTCCTCGCCTTTCATAAGCACCATCTGGAACGAAAATGCATAGACGGGAGGCACTTTGCACCGTCTAGAAACAAAGTTCCACACCACAGCCGCAACCCCACCCCAATAAATAAATGCCCCATTGTTTCGTCATCCGAGCCATAAAGAGTGCACATTGTAGAATCAATTTGAATGTTTCTTCTTTTTATCGCGTCTAACGTTGATAACCACTTCATCTCTACCATCCACATAAAGATATTTACAATTGTTCGGAACCCACTTCGTCCATCTCATCACATTGTTGTTACTTCAATTCATGTCTCCATACAAGAGTGCTTTAACAGAAGCGACCGAGAAGACATTCGATTTATAGCCGAGCCACTTCATAGCCTCCATTTTCCCATTACCTCTTGAGCACGTTGAAAAAACCTTCCCATTCTTTCAATTCCTCGGTTCCCTAGACCGATCCCAAGACCATTCAACTCCATACTCTCTCCACTGCACCCTATCTACAATCCGATATATCTTGTTTTTTTTTTCCAAGCCGAAATAGGCCGGAAAAGTTCTTTTAACGGACCATTTCCATGCCAAAAATCTGTCCAAAATTTTATGTCCTCACCGGTGCCAATGACGCCTTTAAACATTTTAGAAAAATCAACCCCGCAATTTTCAGTTTGAACGCCATAGACCCTGTATTTTTCCAGACGCCCGTGCTATAGTTATTACACAGAGCAAGCTTCCATCCTGTTTTTTTAATGGAATAACCAGGTAGGATCTAAATTAAAAAAAAAAAATAAAAAATCCAATGATATATTTACATATTCAAATATCTAATATGTGTTATGATTTGTTAGATCCCATAATATGTTTTTGTCATAGCATAAAATAATAAGGTAATTTATTTTGTTCTGTTAACTATAATTGTAACTTATCATTTTTCATTATTATACATGATACGTAATTTCAATTTAAAATTTTTATGAATTATATTGTTTTCGTTATTCACCCTATGTAATACACCATTAGGGTTAGATCCCTTAATGTTTTTTTGACATATCATTCTAGCATAAAATAATCAAGTAATTTATTTTGTTCTATTCCCAATTTGAAAAATTTATGAACTATAATTGTAATTTATCATTTTTCATTATTCATTATTAACATGATATGTAATTTCAGTTTAATTTTTTTATGAATTATATTGTTTTCGTTATTCAACATGTGTAATACACCATTGAGGATACGTGTCATCCATTGATGTCATCTATATTTTGGTACTTAATCATGGATACTTATTTTTCAATTAACATACTTAGTATATCATGGTTCAAATGACATTAATATGAAATTAATTATTATTATTTTTTAAATAAGTTTATTTTGTTTACTTAAAAGTTTTACCAAGTTCAAAATCATGTTGGTTAAAACCTTAAAAAATGAATAACTATGATAATTGTTTTATGAGTGATTATTAATAATTTCAAATATTTAATGTGGTTGGATGATAAGAATATTAGAAATACAATATGTTAAATAATAAAAAAGACAGGCCGTATTAAAAAACAAAGTTAATGTCCAGTTGAAAGACATAATGCTTTAAAAGTTAGCCTTGACAAAATTTATAATTGTTATGTCAACGTTTATTTTTTTAAATACATGTATTGAAGACTATATATGTTGACAAATTATATTGTATTTTATTCTATTAGTATAATACCGAGTTTATTCAACTATGCAATGAATGCGTTTTTTTTTAAACACAACTTTTTTATTACTAATTATATAATTTTATATTTATTAACCCATATAATACACAAGACTGTAACCTAGTTAGATATAAGAATCTTGGAACTAAATAGTTAAAATATTCAATACTACCATATTAATATTCAAAAACATTATTTCATGTGAGTATAACTAAAGTCACGAAACAGTTAAAACTAATGTAATTCTCCTTCCACTTCAATCTACTTCCTTTAATTAAAGAAATTCTCAAACACAATCATCTTTTCATTTTTTCTATTTCCTTCCGTTACTAAACTCGAGAACACAACGTTCAAACCAAAACTATAAACCAAACTAAAACACCAATAAACCGTACAAAAAATGAAACGTGAACCAAATCATATACATTTTAAACATGTCAAACCAACTGACTTGAGTACAAAAAATAAAACGTGAACCAAATCATATACATTTTAAACATGTCAAACCAACTGACTTGCTTCTTTTAAACGATTTCAATCATTTTTTGCGATATATAAAATACCCGTGGAATATACGGATAAAACTTGAAGTTCAAAAATATTTGATTAATATAGGAAAGAGTTATATGATTAATTTAGTATATTTTTTAGTTGAATGATACAACTCTAAAGGTACTAAAATGATGTTTTACCGGCCGGAAAGAATTTAAAACAAAACAAAATAGACTTTTGCTCTCGAGTGTTTCCTCGCATGCATCCTCACGTTCTTCTCTTTTATTTTAATAATTTTCCCCCTTTTCAGAAAAAAAAAACTATACATAAGTAATAAATTTTGAGTTAAATAAGAGATACCGGGAAAACCATAGACGTGAATGTTGAAGGCTAGTCTTATTAGCGATTTTAAAATGCAATTTGTTACTAAATTAACTATATTTAATTAATTTTAAAACTAATAGATATGTACTGATTGACAATATAAACGAGTAGAGTCGAGCTCGAGCTTGCTTTAGCTTGAGCTTGACACGTTTCCTTATAAGAGCTAGAGATCGATTCGATTTGAGCTCTATTTCTATAGCTCAAGCTCAGCTTATTAGTAGTTCTTTTAACTTGAGCTCACTCAAACTCAAACTCAACTCAGACCAGCCTTGATTTTTTTTTTGTTATATTAGTATATTAATATACATTTAATTTATTTGTACGTATCTTTATATATAACATAATATATACTATTTAGTTATTAAAAACAATATACAATATAATAGTTATTACTATGTAAATATATATATCTCATTTATGAAATAAAATTATATAAATAATATGCTTGTTTAGGTTTGCGAGCATATTCAGGCTTAGGCTCAACTCGTTTTAAGTTTATCACGGTCTAAACTTTTTACAAATCAATCTCTGCTTTTTGGTAGTTTTTATTTACTATTTTTATTTAGACGAGGGTTTGTTTATTCATGTAATGATATAAATATTATATATTAATTACAAAGAGAAATCAAGTATGATATATATTTTATCATCTACCTTGTAAATCAAACAATTCAAATAAAAAAGTGTTGCTAAGATATCGTGATATTGATTAGTTAACGTGTAAGATTTGAATATTGTTTATTGGTAGACTTATAAAATATAATAAATAGAATAGGGTCCATTTATGTAACATGGCCATGAACGAAGTCATATACTATTTTAAGGAAAAGTCTAATCCGAAATCGTTTGTATACCCAATCATCAAAAAGGACTGTCGGCTTCTGTTAAATTTGTAAGAGTTTTATTTTATTTTTTCATCTTTTCACTCGATATTTGACTCAAAACTTTAAGAGGTTAATTCTTTTTCCGGTGGTGATCTCGGTAATAAGTTGGAAAAGAGGTTCTCTTTATTAACTTCAATACGATTAGTAAGATGTTGGTGATATGACTTGCAATCTGTGCTCGGTTGCGTCTTTGCAACCAGAATCTGATATGCTATTTCGGTCTAGTGCAAGATAACCCAAATTTCCGTGTTCTCTACTGCAGACGTGTTTTCGAATCACAAGACGCTCAGTCTCTTAGAGTGCAGAAGCGAAATTTGCATAATCTTATCAGCGGTTTGGGTCATTTGGAGTGCAAGGAACGAATAGGTCTTCTCCTCTTTATCCCTTAACGTGGCAAAGATTGTAGAAGACGTTAAAGCTTGGAGTTTCCTTTCGATTAAAAATAGATTCCCATGTAAGGATTTAGTTTAGTTGGATTGGGTCAAATACCCGTTGTAATTTTGTTTTTTGTTGCCGCTAGCACCTTCATAATCTTTTGATGAAAGTTGTAGTTAAAATATATATATATATATATTTAGTATAAAATTCACGGCTTCTAGTTTAGTCATTAGCCTAAAAGATTAGACTTAGATTTAGGTTAAATTTATTAACAATTTTAGCTAAGCCACATAGTTTGACTCATTGAACTCATATATTTGTTCTTTTTCTGAGTGTGTTTTACGTTTTAATTTAGACTGATTGATTTTTTTTTTGCCAGATAAACAGTTCAAAAAGAAATATGAAATCGGGTTTTATAAACATAATTGTTTTATACAGTTTTTGCATAATATGATTTAACATCTGTACTTTAGATCTATTAATACGTAGAAAGGTAAAACTAAAAAAACAACCCGGTTAAACGAGTCAAGTTCGTATTGGCCTATAATACATGCGTTGTAATTTGATGTATGTATAAAATTATCAAATTCACCTTTTCGATATAAAAAAGTATCTCCTAATTGTTTTGAAGTTTTAGAAATGTTGGACAAGGAAATATTGAGGAGATATACAAATGACAGAATTGTCTCATAACAACCATCATTATGTAGGACACAACTTCTCTTGATTAAAGTTTTCATTTCACATTCATCCCTAAAATACTAAAAAAGAAAATATAAACAATCAATTTATAGCTATTATAAAAGATACAATAGCAAATTGTTTTCCTAAATATATGTCAAAGATAATGGAAGCCGTTAGGTCAATTATAAGGGCAAGTTGAGAAAGGCCCGAAAAAATTAAGTTGTTGGCAAGTATTGGAAAAAGGTCTTACTTTAAGAAAATTAAAGTTGGAGCATGGGTCGCTGAGATTTTCTCTTCTTTTTGATTTATTTATAAATAACAAGCATACGTTATGACTTTTTTTTTTTTTTGTGTGCAAGTAACTTGTATTATGTATAAAAAAGCGATAAAAAATAAGGTATTTTATACACAAGCATACGTTATGTCTTTTTTTTGTTTTTGTGTGCAAGTAACTTGTATTGTATGTATGAGAAAAAGCGAATTAAAAAAAATAAAAGTTCGTCATTAAACATGAAAATTTTAAATATAATGTAAAAAAAAAGTTTATAGTATATTTTGAGAGAAAAGAAGTATATAAAAAGTTCGTAGTATAGGATTAGAACTTGTAACTGCTTAAATTATATGAGAGTAAAAGCTAGTAGGTCGTGTTTCTAAACATCCACCAATCCAATCTTTACTCTAGATTTGTTGAGCTATCAACTAACGGGTCAAAAGAACTAAGGTCATGTGTGATTGAGCAACCGATACGATACCTACTAAGATCCAAATCTGTCTATGATTTAATGTGCGTAAAAAAATTCATAAAACCTCACTGGTGTCCAAAAGAGTTCTTTACAAGCAAATAAAAAGTTGATTAAGAAGCAAAAAAAAGGTTGATTAAAATACATACATCCAAAAGCAAATACATTGACGCAACTTATGATATCATGCAAGAAATTTTAATCAAATTAAACTAGTGGGGAGGCTTATGGTGTTAGTGGTGTTTGTTGGCAGACATGTAGTGATGTAACTGAACTCACACGTTTTTCAAAAGATAAAAAGTTAAATAAGAGTTTGAAAAGATGAGGTGTATCTAGGAAATCTTACGGCACTTTACCTACCATGCCAATTTGCACAACATCATAGTTAGAAATTACAACCACTAGAACCAAGAGCAAACTAGAACCAGGTTTGCAGTAGTTGACCGTTCAGTTTAAACTTATGTTTATTGGTAGACATGTATTTAAGAGTAGGATCAGAGACAAATCATATTTTGTTTGAAAATTTTAGGCATCATTTAAAAGTGTCATGCGACATTCAATCAATTATATTAAATAGCAAAATAAAAACCTAAATAATATCATTTATATTGAATTCTCTATAGTTATACTAATGGGAGCAATCAATTTTTTGGATCCTTCTTTTGTTTTTAATGTGTTGATATAATTAAAATTTGGTGCTAAAATTAGGTATCTTATTTAATTTAAGTATCTTAATATAATTCAAAAGTGCTACTTTTATGTATGTGTTGTTCAAGTGCTATAATTTGTTCTTACAGTTTTAGAATTTGGTTTGTAGCGTAACCATCACTGATGTATTTAATAAACACACACGCACACATATATATATCATGTGAAAGTGTAAAATACAATATCCCCTAACGTATAATACGTACACGATGAAATTATAACATGCGTAATTACTTTTATAACATGCGTGATTAGAGTTTTGAGTTTTATAATATGCGTATTTCATCTTATACATATCGTATGTTAAAGAGTATTGTACGTTAACCCACCCCTATATATCATATTCTCACTTTCAAAGTTTTGGTATATTGATTGAAGTGAATATAAAACAAATAACTGCTTCTTAACGGAAAAAATAACTGTTATAACAAGACATTTAAAAGATTATGGGAAACATTTTAATCTTTTTATATATAATGAATAAAGATGCTCTACTTATTTGTGAAAAAACAATAAAATACAAGACCGTTCACAAAATAAATTACAACATATGTAAAATACATATTCTATTAGCGTAAAATATTCAAACCGGCATGTGCAACTATAAGAATTGAACAAAGAAGAAAAGTTAGACTTGGTTGAGACGTGGATTGAATAAGTTGTTTGCTTGAAAATGTTTAAACTTGATGTATTTAATTATTGGTGTATTTTCTGTTGCTATTTGATGACTATTATTAGTTTAAAAACTATGTTTGATGCAATGATTAAACTATGAGGTCTTTTGAGTATGAGCATAGATGAAGCTTTTAAGAGGCGGGAGGGGCGGTCGACCCTTAGAACTTTTCGCTCAGTAGTGGAGAGTATGTAGTTTCGTATAGAAATTTTTGGGTATATTGGTTTTTGACCCCCCCCCCCCCTCCCCCACGGTTTTATAGAAATTTTTAGGTCTGATGCCTTCTGCCTCCCCCCCCCCCCCTCGGTTGGAAATATCAAGCTTCGCCACTGAGTATGAAGTCGTTCATTGATCCAATACATGATCTCATTTTGAGTAGGTAACATTTTTATGTTCTTGATTTTCTTAAATCCTGTGATTAACTGATCAAAAATCTGGTATATTTAGGTTTACAAATCGAGACAATGTAATAAAGAACAAAAAATGATATGATTTGAACTTTTACTATTATAATAAAAAAGGCAGAAAGACAGGGTAATACAAATGCAAGTGTTTTTTTTTTCCTTTTTAAAGGAAGTCTCAAAAAGTCATGATTAATAAGTAGAGAAAGAGCCTCCATATGAGGGAGTGATGGGTGCAATGATATCTTTATGATGGTGGTCCAACTAAGTAAATGTTTCTTCTTTCTTTTTTTTATAGTCAAGTAAGTGTAAAAAAAACCCAAATGGGCAAAGGAAGGGTAGTGGGTAGCCTTGGGGTGTGAGTGTGGGACTATGGGTCATCTAATTTTCAATTGACACTTACAAAAGACAACCCTTTGGCTGTTTTCTTGACACTGCTAGAACCATGGGTCACACTCATCTTTTCAGTAGGGGAAGTTTTCTTTTTGGTTAATAGTAAATGATGGTTTACATGAATCTTGTAGTTTAATGAGATTATGGTATCACCAAGTTAATGCTAGAAAAGAACATTGAAGTTATTTTCATGATGTGCTTCTATAAAAAGGTCATGTGCAGTTGTGCACCATATCCATGACGTTAAATATTAAACTTGTTAATTAGAGAGACTCATGATATGAATGCTTGTAATGCATGTAACTCATCTAGCAATTTTCTAGTTCTATATGTATTTCAGGTTGATTGAGTTTTACTTTTTAATAGAGTGAGAATGAGTATCACAATATATATATATATATATAGTGGAGAGTTCAAATGAGAAGAAAAATTTTCTAAGAATAAAAAGAATAATTTTTAAACCAATAGAAATTCTCCATTTACTTCATTTGTGTATTTAATATTATGAAAAAGAGCATATAGGTAAATCTATAATTGTCATTATTTAGCTTATTAATTAAAGTTGTAACTCATTTTTCAATATACTTTTTCAAGATAAAATAATTTATGCTGAAGAACAATTTTGACACGTGTAAGATAAATTTTAGTATGTGTAGAGTAAATTTACATGTGTGTAGGGTAAATTCCGATAAGTATAAGATATATATAGGATAAATTTTGAAATGTGTATGATATAATGATTTTGTTTTATTAATGAGGAGATATATGAGATGTTATAACTATTTAATATTTTACCATTATGCACTTTCTTCTTTTTCTTCTCACATCAAAATTTCTTCTTAAATATATATTTTTTGTGTGTGTGTGTGTGTGTGTGTGTAGGTTCCGCTACAAAGTCCAGTTTAAGTAATCTTAGCTTTGTTATTTGTGGGTTTTGAGTGTGTTTTATGGTTGACATTATGATATTTTATGACTTTTTACACATTGTAGGAAAAATGAACTTTGTAGCCAACTCTCACATGAGGTTCATTGGGGAACCCAAAAAAGTGGGGAACCAGAGAACACCTCTTAAAAATTTAACTTAACATGTTCAAATCAATTTTTTTTAAATTTTGTCACTTTTCCTTATAAATACTTGTAGAAGCATTTTTAATAAAAAAAACTCAAAAACTAAAAACATAAAAAACAGTTAAAAAGGCTTGAATTTTTTTTTACAAAAATGATTTTTTTACTGGAATAGTTTCTACCCATTTTTATAAGGAAAAGCGTTGATTTTAAAAAAAATGATTTTTAACATGTACTTATAAGGAAAAGCGCCCAAAAAAATTAGAAAAATTGAATTTTAACATGTTAAGTTGAAATTTTAAGAATGTTCTCCGATTTCCCACTTTTTAGTGTTCCCAATGAACCATCCTTTATATATAATAATATATATATATATTATATATATATTATATATATATACACTCATTATTTTGGGTAATTGCTTTGATTTCATGCTAGATTTTTCTTTTTAGCTCCACCCAATCCCTAATTAGATCCTCATTAAGAAACTTACGTTATAAATGGCCGAGTAATGAATTATATAAACACAAATCTAAAGGAGTAAGGATTCCAGAATATTTTTATTACATTTTACATTCTTGTACCCATATTGGCTTTGGTTAATTGATTGCAGTTGTTAAGACATGTGTTGTAATTGTAGGTTGTCATTTGTATTAGTTTGTTAAATAAACAAACAAAGAGCAACAGAATGAACAGGAGTTGTGACTTGAATAGCATTATACCATTCTTTTTCTCCTGTCATTATCATTATACTTGGTAAATCTCATCAATAGTAAAGCTAAGGTAGGGTCTAAGGAGGGTACGGTGTAAATAGGCTTACATCTACTCCGTAGGAATAAGAGGCTGCTTCTAGTGAGACCTCCAGCTCGATAGTAGTTTTGTATCAAACCTTGGACATAAGGCACATAACACTTAGCAATTGAGACAAAGGTCATTTAGTGCATGTACACCTTGCCTTTCGGTTATCAACGCCACCACATGATTCATGATTAACCGTCCCCCGCTTTTAACGTTATTTTCACAAAATTAGTAAAATAACGTCAAAATTAGAGCACCTTCATTTTTGCCCCCGAGGGCCCACACATATATACATTATATGGGTATATCGCAATCAAAACTGTTTTATTATGCAGCTTTGATACGTTGTGGGTTTTACTTCAAATCCTATTAACTCGGTTGTGATGGTGCGTACTCTGAGCCTACGGTTTTGCTTTGTGTTGTTGTACATTGTACCTTTCGGATTTGTTGTGATTGTTGTGTGTTGTTATATCTTGGATTGGTATTTACAGTTGAGCAATGTTAGTTATGAATCCTAGTGTTGAACATGTTGGTGAATATGTTTTTCAGCTATATGATGATTATCGATTATAGAAGGATTGCTTTTAGTTGTCATTGTTTTTTGAGCTTTACTTTGTAGTATTGTGGTTTAGTAACCTTACCTAAGTATTGACCTACTATACGATTGCAACACGCGGATATAGGCTATGATGTTTTAGATTTGGGTTGAGACAACTCAGAAGGCTTGAAACAAGCAACTGGTTGTACCCAGATTTTCGCGCCTCCTAAGTGAAATTTGCTACTTGGTCATGCATGTTTATGTTATGATCAAATAGTATGCCCGTTTTCTTTTTGGGGTTTGTTATTTATATTAAGGTTTCCAAACTCAACGACGATGGCAAATGACTTGTTATTATAGCTATTGTGGCCACTGTGGCTTCAAAAAAGCAAACAGTTACATTGATGTCTATGAGCCTTTTTATTAAGATTCGATAATTAGTTTTCACTTTCTCTCAATCGTTAATATTTAATTGAACTACAATCTAATTTAGATTAATATTTTTATGTTCAGAATGTCTCCTTCGAACAAAGATATGCAAGTTTTTGCACGACTAAGAAAGATATTGGAAGATAATGAGTGAGTAGCATTCGTTAGAAACAGACAAAATTGCAAGTTGCAATTGATGTGCTTAACGTGCATTACGAAAAGCCTAAGAATGTTGAGAAAATGGAATAGGTTTCGATATATTACGCCTTTAGTAAAGTTGGTTGTAAATTTTGTAACGTAGTATATGATTCGCTTTATTTTCTTTTATTACGCATTTACGGTGTATAACACTATTTAAGTCCCGCATTGCAACCCAGAAAACATAATACTAATTATTATTATTATTATTTTGAACGATAAACTAACACCCACTATTTTAAAATTAAACATATTTTAAAATTAAACTTTTATCCATAAGGTAACTAGAAACTCACCTGACAAAAACACTTTTTACTTGTTCCTAACTAGAATCCCTTTGCTCTTTACACTATGTTGCAGGTTAATTTGTGGTCCATTCTTCCAACTACATCGAGGTTGGTTTTGCCCTTTTTAAAATAATAGTAACATTATTTTTACTTTTTCGTTAAAAAATATCTAGCTTTGGAGAAAGTATTAATTCTTATGTGGGTTCACATAGTCAAAACAATTACAATAACAATCTATTCTTTCAGTTTTCTGTACATACAACTACAGTGTCTTTTTCTTATTAGATATCTTAAAACCCTCCTCCCTCCCAGGGGCGGGAGACGTAAAATCAGGCTACTAGCATTGCGAGGTTGGGAGCAAAAAACCCTACTATGTAGCAGTAGAATAACAACCAAAACTGGGAAAAAGTTTAAAACTAAAACATGGATTTTTAAAATATGTATTAGAAAGTCGAATTTATTCCGAAATGTAATAGAAAGTTGATGGTATAAAAAACCCGAGTGACCAAATGCGACTACCAAACACCATGCTAAGTAGTAAATGAACGACGACCAAATCTGTGACATCCCAGTTTTTCAGGTATTTTAAACGCGCTACCTTATCGTCATTTGTTTCTACGCTAATTTAATTCGGAGAACTAATTACGCGCACCTATATTACACTAACTTTAGTATTTCGGGAATACACGAGGTTTGAGAATTCTAACGGGTCGTATTTGAATTACGTGTTACGTGTTATAGATTTCGTGTCACGAATAATTGTCGAGTCGTTATGTGTGTAATTATTTAACGAGTTATACCTAACGGTTAATAAGTTCTAATTAAAAAGCCAAGCCGAGCTTGTGAACCGTTTCAACCTTGTGACCCAAGTAAACCCAACCCGACACCGCAACCCATATCCCTTGTTTCGGCCTAGCACCTAGTCGCCCCCCTTAGTTCTTGGAAGCAAGTTACTTGGGGAACAAGGGAGTAAGGGTTATAAATAAAACCCTTGTCACAAAAATCAAAACCCTGATTCCTTAACCTCTTGGAGGCGACGACGGCAGCTAACCCCTTCACAGTAAGCACCCCCCCCCCCCCGGTTCGATCGCAAGTTCTCCTCATCGTTCGCTAGTTATCATCGTTTCAAGGTTAGGGTTTTAATCGTGTTATGATTTCACGTATTGATTTTGTGTGATATCGATCATGATCATGTTATGTATGACAATATTATGAAAAGTGTTGTCATGTATGATTTTTCGGGTGAACATGCGGTTCTTAGGGTTTTTGATGATATGGTTGGGTATTAGAATCATAGGCTGCGTTTTTCTCTATAAAATCATGATATATGTTTAGGGTTTTGATATATTATGATTACAGATGCATGATAATTAAAGTATAACCTGCTGCAAATCGTTATAATAAGTCGTGGTGATCGTTAGAGGGTTTCGGGTGGAGTTTTAGGGTTAAACAGAAAGCTATGCACGAAGACAGCAAACTTCAGTTGGCTGTAAACGAACCGTTATAACTTGAAAAATCGATTTTCTGAAGCCTAAAACACACTTTTTCAAAAAACGCTTCTAATGGCACCAGAATCACATTTTTCTGAAGTTGTTTGCTATTTTAAATTAGTGAATTCGTGCAGCAGCTGAAGCTGCGTTTTTTTCTACAGAAAATTCACGTAATGTTTTCTGTCATAACCTGTAAACCGAAAAGAATTAAGTCACGAAATTTATACAGTGGATACTCATAGGTTTTCAGAGAAATCTCCAACTGAAATTTCGTCAATCGGATAAACGAGTATTTTTAAATGATTTTTCTCGTGTACTGCAGTCAGAAAGCGACGAATCTGACTGCAGCTTAGTAATTAAATTCTTATAAATAATTGGTAAGGAACCAAGACTTGAAAAGTTTTACAATTTTACAGTCTAATTGACATCTTCTGTAAAAAGATTGGAATTTTTGGAACGTGGAACTATTTTATAAAAATTCCCGAAAACAGCCCCAGTTATGAATGTACAAGCTGAAACATGACAACTTACATTTGTGTGTATCTAAGTGATGTATGTGCTATCATATGTTTGTGACAAGTTGTTGGTCGTTATTTCGTATAGTGACACCTTGCATTCATGATTATGGTTTTGAACTTGTCATTACGTGTTTCGTACGGTGTGCTAGTTACGCGTAGGGTTTTGTGTCATGTGCGTTCACACACTAACCTTGAACCGGTTGACATGATAGGACGTGATTAGCGGTTCCATCCTTTACTTCTTTTTGCATTTATCTAACCGAGCAACTTAAGGTGAGTTCACGGCCCATATTTCTTTAAACTTTTACAAAACACAGGGGGAGAAAACATGTACACGTTACAGTGATATATGGGTTGATTATATTACGGTACAGTAACGTCTTTCTATTTAAAACATGTACACGTTACAGTGAATGGTTATTAATACGGTATAGTAACGTCTTTCTATTAAAACACGTACAGTACAGTGATGTATGGTGCATAATCACGGAACAGTAACGCCTTTCTATTTAGAGTTATTTATACGGTTATGGTCACAAGGGGCATATATCACATGTCAATCCCCTTAACACTTACGATGCCATTAGTATGATTATAGCGAGGGAATTTTTAGTAGTACTACTGGGCCCGACAAGCCCCACTCGAACTGGTCGCGCCAGTTAGACCGAACGTTGATGGTCACGAGTGTAGAATTTGCCTAACTTTTTAGCCATGGTTGGTGATAGGCCTGGCACAACAGGGCAGCAACGTCAGCTTCGGATCGAACACTTTGTTGACATGACCTAGGCTAGCTACCTAAACATATAACATGAACTGCTAAACTACATAATATTAATCTGATTCGGGTTGGATCAGGGTAACTTATGAGACACTGGTTCAGGGTTGAACCAGTGGGGAAACACTTCTGTTTAAACTTGTGAACTAAAACCTGTGAACTCACTTATCATTATTGTTGACACTTAATTTTACATGTTTTCTCAGGTTGCTAAGGTAGCACACATCAGGACTAGGATGAATTATGGTGTCGCATTGATTTCATCAAATATTTAGACAAACTTTAAAATTTCATTAGCTATTTTTGTTCTGTAATTGATTACGATTCCGCAACTCAATTGTATAAACAGTATTTTCTCATGAATGAGCAACAGGAAAATTTTTAAACTCATATATTGCTCGTTCAATATGACTAATGACTGTGATCCTGGTTCGTCAACGCGCCTCGCGGTAAAACCCCACAAGTGGATTTTTAAGGGTGTGACAAAATCCAGAAAAAATGTAAAACAAAAACTATTATAAAAAATAAAAGTTTTTCTATATAAATGAAAAAAAAAAACACCTAAATTTTACTATGAAAAAAGAACACACACAAAAGACAAAATAAATATGATACTATTCCTCATATTTACGCATTTGTATTTATTATTATCATTATTAGTTCGTTCTGGTTTATTATTTGTACATTAGTAATTACATAGACAAATACCAAGTTGGTTAGTTAAGATTTTTAGATGTGTTGTGGGCGTGCTGAAAAAGGGCTTTACGGGTGCTAAAAGGGCTTTATGGGTGTGGGGCCATCTTTAGCCAATTTCTTAGATATTAAATATTACATACCCAATAATATTCGGTCACCTCAATACGATACCACATTTCACATCTCACCCTACCAAAACACCTTTTATGGTGCGTATACACCACAAAACCTTTTTAACATTTCCCCACATTCTTGGCATATGTCTTATATGCACGATTTCATGTACAATTTAGAACATACATTTACGATTTCCTTTACCAAAACCGTTTATCACAATAAAAAAAACGTGTGAATAATATCGGTTAGACTATTTTAATCATTTAATCTACTTCGGTTATCAATTTATTCACAAAATTGAAAGCTCGAAATTAAAGCATTCGCTACTGATTTTTTAGTTTCCCATTCTAGGGGTCCCACCATATGACATCAGTGTCGTTTTTAACGTTAGTTTGACAAATAAGATATGTATAAGGCCAGGATTTGATCTATGGATCTTAAGTGTTGCGGGGTTGGAGTGAATAACACGGTTTGTTTTTTTACGACAAAGTTGAAGAGGAGATTAATCATACGTTTTTGAGGTGCGATATTTGATGGCAATTTAGATTCATCCTTGGTTAATAGTCTCGATCTAACAGTAATGATGGGGAGTTTGTGTATGATTAACAAAATGTCACCTCTCAAAAAAAAAAAAAACTATGGATCTTCATCTTTCATATATGCACGAAAAAAATTTAGTTACATTAAGGAAAGTGGGGGAAGGGTGCCGGTAAATCGTAACATACTATCATTTCTGACTAATGCATATACTTTTTAATATATTTATTTCTGACTAGTGCATGCACTTTTTAATATTTTTATTTTGCAACAGCTTAAGTCCATACTTGAATTTTGAAGCTTCAATGTGTTGCAGTACTATTGTACAACGTTTTAACGTTCAAAGTTTCTTTTATCAGATTCGGCAAGTTAATATACATTTAAGGTAGTGTTCGCTTCATGGATTGTAATGGAATTAGAATATGGGAATTCGTGTAAAAAGTAAAAATTGAAATTTGATTTATAATTTAGGTGTGTTTGTTTTGCAAAATGAAATGAAATTTGGATAGAATTAGAATGTAAATTTTCTTCCTTATATTGTTCAATTCCAATTCATTTTCTTGTTGAAACTAACAAAATAAGTAGTGGAATCAACATTTCAATTCCTTTAAGATTTCATGTCATTCTTTGAAACGAACACTAGCTAGGGTATGTTTGGCATGAAGCTTTTAGGAGCTTCTAGCTTTTAAGAAAAACTCGTACTCAATAAAAAAATCTTGTTTGGTTGAAAGAGCTTGAAACTTTTAGGTTAGAAGCTTGAAGCTTTTGGTTGAACGCTCCTACAAGTAGCGTTTAGAAGGAGCTACAAACTTTTAGAAGAAAAAAATGACTATTTTAACCTCTAAAGATAATAAAATTTTTAGTTATGTCTATTCTGGTCATTTTATTAAAAGCTTCAGCTACTCTGCCAAACACCTAAATATATCTAAAAAACTACAACCATCAGCTACCTGCTTTCAGCCACCAGCTACTTTTGCCTAACATATTAGATTATAATAATTGTTTCCAAAATTACAAATATGAACATAATTCAAATATTGAAAAATAATAGATTATTCCAAAATTTGTACTGTATCATAAAGAAAAGGGAAAATAGAGAAAAAAGCCTTTGACCAGTTAAAATTTCTAAAATAGCTAATGGAAACAACTTAGGGAGCCTTTTCACGGAAAAACATGCCGTTGAAGTGTTTAAAAAAGCTTTTTCAATCTAACCAACTGCGTTCCGCCACATGTCAAAAAAATGATTGTAAAGGCTTAGAGCCGTTTCAGCCTTTTTGTAGAGGCTTAGAGTCATTTCAGCCTTATTTAATTAATTTTTTTCAACATTTGTATATTTTAATATATTTAATATTTAAACAAACATAAATTTATCTACATAAAAGTTGAAAAAGAAATTTAGATAAAGGTTGGCCTTTTTAATAATAGATTCTTAATTATTTGAAAATATATAAATTAGATAAAATTATACGAATTAATAGTTTGACAGACAAAAACTATAAAATAATATTTTATAAAATAAGTTGTGGGATTTGCTTGTCTTTTAAAGGGATTATGCTACAGGTAAATCCTATAACTTATTTTATAGAATATTATTTTATAATTTTTGTCTGTCAAATTAAGGATTTATTATTAAAAAACTCAAGCCTTTTTCTAAATTTCTTTTTCAACTTTTATTGTAGATAAATTTATGTTTGTTTTAAATATTAAAAATACTAGAAATATACAAATGTTGAAAAACAATAATAAATAAGGCAGAAACGGCTCTAAGTCTCTACAAAAATGCTGAAACGGCTCTAAGCCTTTATAATCAGTTTTTTGACACGTGGCGGAGCGAAGTTGGTTGAGTTGAAAATGTTTTTTAAGACGTTTCAACGCCATGTTTTTCCATAAAAAGGCTCTCCAAATCATTTTCGTTACTATTTTAAAAATTTTAACCGGTCAAATGCTATTTTCAATATTTTCCAAAAGAAAATACAGATACCTAAAGAATATCAAAGTTGTAATTACGGAAAAAACAATAAACAATTATATTAATAGCCGTTGTAGATAAATATTAATAGCCGTTGTAGATAAGTCGTACTAGTAGCAGAAACAACAATACTAAACACTAACAATAATATATGAAAAAATTGCATTACATTTTCTTTATGTTTATATTAAATTACGTTATATATTCTTTATGTTTAAAAGTTTTAGTGCACGTTCTTTTTGTTTATTTTTGTTGTAGTGCATGTCCTTTCCATAAACCTAGTTAGTTTTTTTAGTTAACATAAATACATGTCTAGCACTTGATGAGTATAATAGTCATTTAAAAAAAATAAAATAATGGAGTGTATAAAAATCCAAACCTTATTCATATTGGAGCCTTTAAAGTAACCAAACCATGTCGAAATAAATTGCAAATCATGTTCATAAGAAAATGCAGTGATCGGATCATCCCTATAATATACAAAGACAAACTCCAGATATTTGAGATCTTTCTTTTTTAATAATATCTCAATTCCAACAACGGTTTCATTAGATATCTTACAACTAGAATCACTCTTTTTCTGATCTAGTCCCTCCACCACCGCGAACCCCAATTAGATTCAGGCATGCTACACTTTTTAGTTATTGGGAGAACCTAAGTACTCTATTTCGGATTCAGGAAAGAAATCTCATAGATCTTTTTTATTTTGGAAGATACATGAGCGAAACAATCAACCTATTGATATTGGAAGACCCAACGGATTCTTCCAATGTATCATTTTTGGGTCCAATGGAATTCATAGGTATAGGAAGAAGGCCTATCAAATAGAGATTTTGCAAAAAATAAAAAGAAGATCAAATCATGACCAGATAAATCTTAATCCAACATAGTAGTCATAACATAATAGTACAAAAACAATTGATCAACACTCTTGTTATCCCCAAATGACCAAAAAACGCAATTAGCAAAAAAAGGTATTGAACCTAAAATCATTTATTCTTGTCTACATCCCTTTTACCTATTTCAACACTCTTGTTATTCATGTTAACAATTTTCTTACCCTTGTCAAATGTCTTCTTACCAACAGTCTTATTAGCTTTGTCAACTCTGTTGTTACCCCTATCAACAATTATTTTCTACATCTCATTAATTATTTTCTTAAAATGAGTAATTTACCCATCATGTGCTAGGCATGTGTTTAAGTTAACCAAGAAAACTAACTAGGTTTATGGTAAAAGACATGCATTGCAACAAAAAAATAAACGTAAAGAACGTGCACTGAAACTTTTATACATAAAGGACGTGCACTGCAATTTAATATAAACATAAAGGACGTGCACTACAAATTTGTCATAATATAATAATAATGATAACCAATGATGTGTATTTATAGTATATAACGTTTAAAAACAATAAATACTTAATACTATATATTAAGTTTATGATAATTCATCGAATAATTATTATAAAAAACTGCATGCAGGTTCCAAATATAAGTTTTCTTGATCTAAACATAATGTTTTTTATTCTATAAAAGTGTAGTTGATATAATATGAAGCTTATTACCAACAACTCATGTATTAAATAAAAGTGTAGTTGATATAATATGAAGCTTATTACCAACAAATCATATATTAACAATGATATTTAAATAACAACATTTAATATGGACTTGAATGTACTTTGAAAACCTTTTTGCTTTTAAAAAGTAAGATTTTATATGATTATGAATAAAAAGAAATGGGGTTATTAAAAAAGTAAGATTTTATTTGATTATGAATCAAAGGAAATGGGGTTAATAATGTGCATGGATGTATTTGTTCATAGACAACATGATTACGTTTACTGTGTGGTCCATTCTTCCAACTTCATCTTAGTTGGTTTTGCTCTTTCAGAAATAAGTTATACTATTATACTTGCTTTGCAGAGAGCACTAGTGTTATATGAATTGTTCACAAAGTCAAAATAAATATAATAACAATATATTTTTAAGGTTTCTAGTTTTTAAAACTAGGGGTACGTTCTGCAGCGGGTTTGAAACACACATTAAAATAAGTAAATCGTGAACGGGACGATACAAAAAATCATGGGTGACGGCATATTCGAAAGTCATGGAAAAGTTATGTTGTATTGTACACGAAATTCAAGTTAGTCAAACAAACTTTACACTAAAACACATATAAATTAGATAAACACGACACCATGCATTACAGCTGCTCGGTTTATACGTTGATAGAAAACAGTTGCAATGGTGTATTTAGATATGAGCGTCGGACAGTTTAAAAAACCAAATGGTTTAAATTTTGTTTAAAACAACCGCTTGGTTTAAAAACACTGTGACGAAAATTCTCGTCGACAAATAGATAAAAATAATCACTTAACATAAAACTTGTTAAAACTCAAAATGATAATCTTATTAATTAAAGTTAAATTTCAAAGAGTGATTGTAATGTTAGTCGTTAAAGAAAAAGAAAAAAGCTAACAAACCTAAAGATGAAGGGTGCAAATGAAAATTATCCAGTAAAATCAAATAAGAAAAAGAAAAAAACTAACAAACCAAAAGTGAGGGGTGCAAATGAAAATTATCCATTAAAAACAAAAAATTAATGTAGATAACATAATTTGGTGCAACCTAAAACATAGAACCTTTGTGGCCAAAACAAAAAAAATTCTATAGTTACTTTAGTTGAGCTGTAAAATTATATATATATATACACACAGTGAAAGTGTAAAATACAATATTTTCGCTAATGTACGAGATGAAATTACCACGTTATAAAACTCAAAACCCTAATCACGCATGTTGAAAACCATAATCACGCATGTTGAAAAACAAATAATCACGCATGTTGAAAAATATAACTATGCGTGATTATTTGTTTTTCAACATGCGTGATTATGATTTTGAGTTTTATAACGTTCGTAATTTCATATTGTACATCGTAAGTTAATGAACATTTTACGTTAACCTCCTCTGTGAATATACACACACTAGTACAATTAGGAAAATGAGATGTGTACTACACTACGTAAGTAGGTAGGTACATACACACATATAAAGTTATAAAACCAACCTAGACGATATATTATAAACACAATGGTTCTTAGAATTCTCACTTATAAAACGTGTAATCCATTGTAGTTCTTAGAATTTTTATTCAAATATATAAGTTTTTATAAAATACTAAACTTCTTTTAATCTTTATATGTGATGTAGTTGGTCAAAACTACAACATTACTGATTCTTTATACGGCTTTTTTCTTATATATTAGCTTATTAACCATAGTTTACAATTGTACATGTTTTGTGATTATATTGTAGGGGGCAACCAAGTTTTGTAATTACATGAACATGTAACCGGTAATTATAGTGCATGCTGATCAACTGCGAGCACCCCTGGCGTGTAGGCTTTTGGGCCGGTACCAACACATGTAGGTGAAATTTTATTGGTTTACCTACCATGATGGGGGTGTATTTAACAACTTTTTTTTACATGTTTTGTGATTTTATTGGTTTACCTACAGGTATTATTTGTTGAGTTCTCCTATTACCATCAATGCATTCAAAGTATTTAAGAATTTGAGCTAGAACCATTTCTTATGACGCATCTTATGGCTGTGCAGAATGTGCCATCGAACGAGGCCTAAAACTTTTAAAGGCCCAATTGTTTTTCTTTCGTTATATTTATATATAAAGTATTTATAGTTCAGAAAACATTAACACTGTTGTAGCTCTAATGATTCTACACTTACTTTGTCAATATACGGGTCTTTGGTTTCAGACATGACAACAATCTATTTTCTCCAAAAAAAAAAAAAATGTTTACGTTTGTTCAAGCTTGGACCCCTAAAGGCCAAACATAAAGAAGAAGAAGAAAATTGTTCTAAAAAAATTGAGTTTGTAGCCCAATACATATAGTAATAGATATTCATATTCATTTGTAAGTTTCTTTTTTATTTGATTTGTTTTTACTAGTTTTAATTGTTTTATTTATATTAATGTTTATTTAAGTTTTTTTTGTGTATATTAAATTGGTTAATCATTTGTTTTATGTTAATTCTTATGCTTTGTTATTGAGGCTAACACGTAATTAGTTTTAACATATAAGGGTCTATTTTTTCTATTCATACAGGACACTCAGGGCCATGGAGCTCTTAGGGACAGCCCGGTTTAATTTTTTGGCTCTGCTCTGCCTTTTTCTTTTTTGAACAAATTCCTAATAAAATTCATGTTTAAGAATAAAAGAATTTATGGACTGAACCAAAACCAAAATTTGAATTTGTTATGAAAACCAGATCGCTTTTTAATTGAAACAATAACTCGCGTATTTATATGTTTTTTTATTGACTTTCTAGTTATCTAATTAGCTTATGGAGATTAAATTTTTGATGGATGATTTTATACTTAATACTACTCTCTAGTTATATCAATTATTCTCTTTAAGTAGTTGATATTGTTATAATATAAAAAAAATGGATATATATGCTGCATGTAATTCATCCATACTTTAAAGACACAATTATGGTACATGTAATTCAGATATAGATATCTTTTACAAGTTGATTTATGGTATTTACAAACTGTGAGGCTGTGACCCTTCCTATGTTCAAAGCTATAGTACTAGAAATGGGCTTAGGAGATCCCCAATCGTGTGCACTTTTCCAACCAAGAATCAAGCCGCCCACGCGGTGCTTTCATCTGAGGAGTTCCTAAATGTTGTGGTTGCACCCACAAAACCCTAAAGACACGATTGGGAGATGATGCATACGTATTCATCACATATCCCCTCACTGGTAGCAAGAGAGTGGTGGGATTAGCAGTGTTTGTTGCCGTCGAAAGCAGAAGTGGAGAGGTTACGATGGTTTTAAGGCTTTGATACAAAAGTGGCACGTGTTTACTTTTATTTTTCTTACCTTGCTGTAAGCTCCCTCCTTCAGGGATGTTGTCGTGTTTGTCTTTTGATGTTTCGTTTAGTTTTGTAATATAACAAGATCGGTGAAAACAGTGAAAAAGGTTTAGGGTCCAAGTGGCGAACCAATCAATTGGGCTCATAAAATGTTTAATCCATTCTTAAAACACAGTCCAACTCATCAACTTGACCCATGCCATTATGCCAAACAAACTTATTCATTGATATGCTTTTTATTTTAACAAACAAAACTTATATGAAAATAAATTCAAAAGTATAAAAAAATGACCCATTGATTTCTTTATTTATAATAATATTAGTTAAGGATCAATTATGTTATTGATCAATAACACTGATAAATACCGGTTAGGATGAGTAATCATAATCAAGTAATCAACCCATTTAATGTCCATCATATTCCTCTTCGCTAGTGTTGGTTAATCTGATTTGATACCATCTTTAATCCGACGAGTCATGTGATCCAATTACGAACAAGTATTCTCGGCTTAGCTCAAACATGGATGATAGGAAAAAAACTGGTCTTCTAAAACAAAATACACACATAAATCTGCGACAAGATTTCTTCTTACCCGTGATCGACTTCAAAGAAGCTATTTGACTATTTCACCTTGTTGAGTTGAACAGACGTTCTAAACTCAGCATCATCCTTGATGAAACTCCACCACAGATAAGTAAGAGGTATGGTTGTCGCATGCCATGCAGCGTGTGCATCGACAAATCCTTCATATGGGGGGAAATCATATATTTCTAACAGCATCGCTAGTGCACCCGTCACTATCACAAACCATAATTTCCGTCTAGAAGGATGACCGCTCACTCCGCCCCATATTGCCCAGATTAATAGCTGCACAACCCCCATTGCAACACACACTTTCATGTTCCATCCTACCAGTTTTCATTTATAAGACGCCAGTAAGGTCAAGAAAGTCAACAGATTGCAGATTAAAGGTAGTGGTCGAGTAACAAGTCAAAATGGGTTTAGGTCAAATCGATTAAGTAATTTTTGGTGAAATTGGCTTCAAACACTTATTTTCCAATTTTTATTTGCTTAATACAAAAAATGTGTGACTTTCAAACCATTTGACCCATTAGAGATAAAAACAGAACCCAAATGACCCATTTATAAGTAAATGTAAACGGATCAAAGTTGCCACATCTAGTAACAACAATAACTTATTGAACCAGGATATGGCATAAAGTTGAGTTAACTACCTATACCACTAATTCAGGTTAAAATGGAGATATACCGTAATCGAGTCTGTAGTTGTTGAGGTATAATATGTGGGTGGTAACGAATGCAAGCAATGGAGCGGAAACCATGACTCTTGCGGCCTCAAGCCTCACGTTGAAGCTTCTTAATATGGCTACAATGAGTGAGTATCCAAGCAATGCAATTGCAGAGAAGTAATCGAGTCTTTCTGTCAAGTCTACGTCACTGTATATCAACAAATATTATGATTAAAGATGAGTTCTGAAATACCAAAAGGTCAAAAATTAATTGTGTTCTACGTCACTGTATATCAACAAATATTATGATTAAAGATGAGTTCTGAAATACGAAAAGGTCAAAAATTGTGTTTTATTTCACTTACTGAAGCCACTAAAAAGTAATACTTTATGGTTGTAAATACAGTGTCAAAACTTGATTTAAGTTAATTTACTAGTTTTAATTCGAGTAAAATGTCATTTTCGTCCCTAGGTCTGGCCAGTTTTGCGACTTTCGTCCAAAGGTTTGTTTTTCCGCATCTGGACCAAAAGGTTTGAAATCTTTCCATTTTCATCCGGCTCGTTAACTCCATCCATTTTTCTCCGTTAAGTCAGGGGTATTTCTGTCTTTTTTATTAACTTAAAGGAGAATTCAGTCTTTTTCAGGGGTATTCGGACCGAATTGCCTTTAAGTTAGCAAAAAAGACAGAAATACCCCTGAATTAACGGAGAAAAATGAATGGAGTTAGCTAGCCGGATGAAAATGGCAAGCTTTCAAACCTTTTGGATCCAGATGCGAAAAAACAAACCTTTGGACAAAAGTCGCAAAACTGGCGAGACCTCAAGGACGGAAATGGCATTTTACTCTTTTGATTTTTTTTAACGTACGCCTTTTCTTTTAAACACTCTTTTTTTAACTTGATTTACTATTTGTAACTTTTAATACTAAAATACCTAAACTAGCTTTGCCATACTCTCTTCTTTGTTTGTATTTCTAATATAATCGTAGAAATGCTAACAGAGGGCACATCTAATTTCTACAAGTTTAGGGTCTAGGGAAAAGTTAGGGTCCTATAGCTAAATAAAATCCCTACAAAAGTAGTGGCATTACCAGTAATTTGAAAACATATCCATTAAAACTTACCGACTGTGGAAAACAGCACTCCAGAACCACGAATTCAGGGCTAGGAGCGCATACATATGCCATAGACCAGCGTACTCATAGTAAGGCTTTTTATCTGCTTTCACCGGCAGCTTGTAATGCAAGAGGATGAAGAAGGATAACCACCCATGAAAATGCATTGCAAGGTTAAGTGCAGAAAACGCTACAGAAGCAGGCTCCTGGACAAAATACAATACGTTGCTTAAGCCTGAAGATCAAAAAACGTATTGAGATTATGAGGTATAAGATTGATGATAACAGACCTGAATTCCGAATACTCGTTTGAAGGGCCATTTACCGTGATATTTTACAGGCTCGTAACCAGATGCTGCTCTATCTTTCTCCCTATTGACCATACAATGATACTTGCAATCACTATGGCAATCCCATTGTTTCCACCGTAAGTACAGCGGTTCTTGCATGTACCAAGGACCATCAACCGATGCACCGTCAGATGAAAAATTGCAGTGTGGAAAGCATATCTCATCCACACATCCAGTTATCTCACAGTCATTTAGGCATGACCTATATCAAGAAATAAAATAAGTGTAAAGAAACAGTGAAGTCCTTCACAAAAAACCAGATTGGGCAACGCGTTGGACAATTAGTATCAAGATGAGAAGCCTTTCAATTGGAACAGTACAGGAGATAATGAAAGAATAGGAATATCAGTATGTTGATAAAATACAAGCTTTACCTGTACGAGGGGTCAGCATCTCCAATACTTGCATGAAGAACCCCCAAGCAACAAGAAAATGTCAAAAATAAACTGATCCAGTAGCAACGTACCATCTGCCGATCAGAAAGTTGTTTTTTATCAGCACATTCAACGGTTTAAGAAATTATAATATTGGAAATGCATGAAGGGATTAAACACCAAGAAGATTGTACATTCCACGTGATTCCTACATGTCTGGACCTTTTCTACTTGTTTGTAATATGGCAAATTCTAAGCTGGTATGACTTGTTTGTTTTTATAAAAGCACAAAACATGTCCCACCTAATCTACTAGCCACTATGTTACAAGATAAATAACAAGGAAAAAAATAATAAGTTAGTGCGTTACATCTTTTAAGATGTATCAAATTTAAATTTCCTACAAATCATACGGAGTATAATCCTCTTCTGCTCAAACACATCTCAACAAAATGATTTAAATACTAAAAGCTTTATGTTGAAAGTACTTTCTTTGTTAGGGCATCATATAACTGCTCATTTCTTATTCAAAAAAAGAAACATTTTATGAAAGTTGAGCACTTCTTCCATCCAATATAGAATCTACTGATTAAAATTCAAACTAAGTTCACTTCACAAATCATATAACCATCACTCTTATGAATTATTATTGCAAATAGTGCTTTGCAATTTGTTTAGAACTACAGTTTGTTTCCTTTGAAAATACAGGTTTGTCAAAAATTCAATAACTCTTTTCATATCCGATCAATATTTCTAAATCGATTATGACAATTTATACATTCAACTCACAAGCTCAACAAAGAAAGGAAGAGGCAGAAGGCTTACTCTGATGATATAAACTTTCCTCAAAATCAGTCACAGTAACCTGAAAAACAAATTAAATCACACAATCAACCACACTCAGTGAGCAATACAGAACTTCCCAAACATTCATAAACATAACACACTGATATTAACTAATCAAGTGATAAACAATATTAAACATAACAAGTAAACTCACTCAAACTTAAGCATTCGAACAAAACTTCACTCCACAGTCACTCACACGATTCGATCTGATAATACAACGGTCAACACCTGCTGTTTGGATCACAAAAACATCAGTAGTAAAAACCTAATCAACTATAACGATTATAACTGATCCAATCAGGCAATTAAAGTGCATTAACCTAGTGCAAACACTAATTGGCGAGTTAATTTGATTCCGATACACAAATCGCGGATTGATAAGTGACAGTAACAGGATTGCTATATGGAGGCTGTAAATTGAAATATAAAATCGATGAAACTAACAGATCTGAAGTGATTTTGAAAGTGATCTTACCAAAAGTTCGGCTGACAGATGAAGAAACTTCCCGGTGAAAGAAAGAGAGTCAGTTCGTCAATGCGTTGTGTGTGAGTCGAAGAGTTTGATCTGTGAACTTCTTTATCTTTTTTCTATAGCGGAAATAGTCCTTCATGTATACGTAAATGTTCGTTCTAGTGCTTGAAGTTTTGTAAATCACGTTGGTGGTCCTTCCTATTATTACCTATTATTATATATTATTACCTATTATTATATATTCTTATGTTACCCTTAAAAAATAAGTGATTTTTACTTAATAAGACCGTTTGATCAAGCTGAATTCTTCTAGAAGGAGCAGTTTTCAGCGGTGTAACTTGCGTGTTGTAAGCTTCTGTTTTTGAGGATGAACGTTGGTAACCAGATTCATGTATTTTAATAGGCCACTCCGACGTGATGCAAATATTTCTTCCCATATTTGATTTGCCATATGAAGTTGTATCAACACTATTTTAACCCACTCGGTGGCGGTGATGTTCACTCAACTCTTTCAACGACACCCGCCGCCGCGACAGCGTGACGGTGGTGAATAGTGAATTGGAGACGGACCCAAAGGTTCTTTGGAAGAGGTCTGTACCAGCATAAAGAACTAGGGTTGTATTTGGATGTGAGTCGGTCATGTTTACAATGGGTTTGTGAGGGAGATGGAGCCTAGGTAGGGGTTGATTTTGAACCCGGATGAAGAGAGAATGTCGGGGCATTATTGGCTTAAGTTGGCGCCTAATTCGCTTTTGAGGTTGCAGATTGAGAATACAATTGAAGTTGTTTGTGGGTTTTCTGAAGAGATCTTAGGGGGTAAGGTTAATTTGTTTTTTTTTTTTTTGTTTCCTTTGTTTTCAAATCTCTTTTTTTATTTAGATATTGGTTATCCCTTTGCGAGCGTGTTTGGGTTAGCTTATTTTGGATGAACTTATAATTTATTGACTTACAAAAGTTAATAAGTTGTTTTTATAGTGTTTGGGTTAGCTTTATTTAAATTGTTTTTTGTGTTGAGAAGTTAAAAATGAGAAGTAAGTATTTGTAACTTATAACTTATGACTTATATAAGTTGTTTTTGAGAAGAAATCCCAAATGTAACGCTTCGCATTTTTGTAACTTCCTTATTTAGAAAGTGTAATCGTACTTCTATTAATGAAAACTTGTATTGGTATCCATTTCTCCATTTGCAATCCGAGATATTGATCATAATGAAAATTCGTACTCTATTTATACTTGTTATTCATAGCAAATCAATCATTTAAATACTTGTTTACATGCAAACTTATACTTATCATACGTGCAATACTCATACTTGAATGCTCGAATACTCAAATTTTATGTGCAATTTTACTTATACATCACAATTTTATGCTTAAAATACCTAAAACCGGCTAAAATACGAAAACATAACCCAAACCCAAACTCTTTATGCGATCTAGCTCACTTCGCACGAAGTGCACCTCGCACGAAATGGTGTCCAACTCGTATGAACTGGCCCTTTATCCTATAAATACACACTACAGTCCACTCCTAAACCCTTTGCTCACTGCGGAAATTACTCTCAAGCTACTGATCTTCTCTCTACATATCAGATTCGTAACAGAAGGTTTCTAGACCTTCCAACTCTTTTTTTACTTACTTTTTGATGATTTCTTCTACTCTTTTCTAATGCATGCATCTTCAAGTGTTGAATGCCACCAAGCTTATCATCCTCTATATGATTAAGCTTGTGTTGGTAGCAGTGTGAACGCTAGAAGCCTTGGCTTCCGAATTAGTTCCACCACCTCATTTGTCCATTGCATGTCATTCAAGTGGCTTGCTACCACCAAAGTTACCTAACCTCGTCTGGCCTCCGACACTTAGTTAACTTTTTTCATGTCGGGAATGGCTCACCTGGGTTAATCGTACTTGGCCACTTGTATAGCTAGATTTACATTCTGTTATTCATGACCAACCGGGTTGTTACAACCTTGTGCTTTGGTGAATCATATAATGAGGTGTTCGCACCCCCATACTTGACTTCTATAACGAACTTGACAAAAAGGACATAAACTATACATAACATTCGTACTTTCTTAATAAACTAGTCTGAACAGAATATTAATCGCTTCCTAATTAAGTATTATGATCCTAGACTGTTCTGTCTCGTTCCCAGAAATCAGTGTCGAAACGGGTGCAAAACGAGCTAAAACATTTCAGAACTATCACTTCGCATGAAGTGGAGCTTTTCTACGTTTTCTTTTCGTATATGCCGAATCCAAATCTGAATCCTTTGTTAACCACAGTCTTTTCACACTGTTTACCCCTTGTAGGGTAACCTCAGTGTGCATCACTTCAACACTCCAACTCAATAACTCGCGGATTTCTAGGAAGCTTCTAAAACCGTGAGTCTACTCGACCCATTTACTTTTATCACTTTTGGGTGCAGTACATGTAAACTATCAAAATCACACAAACATGCTTATACTTAATCACACAAACAATCCTTATACATGCTTACGTGACAAACTTGAATTCATGCATGCTTATACTTAATATGCTTATACCATGTCATTAAGTTCAATCAAGCCTCCCTTAACATGTATAGCTCTATAGGATTAACGCACCGCCCGTATTCTTGAGGCCATGTTAAGTAGACTACTTAGGTCTTTTTATTGCTATGATTAAATCACACTTGCGGGAACTCTTTGGGTTGACACGTATAACCGCATGCTAGTATTTTATATGATAGTTTTAAGTTAACATTTATGCATGAGGATTTTCACACCTTTTATTATCTTAGAATTCAACTTGTATACTCACCAATGCCCTGTGTGTTGAACTATACTTTAACATGTGTTGCATGTAACATTCGTGTAAAACGAGTCTAAAACCCGCTTCGTTTGTAATTCAGCCTTACGTATAATGTTCGTTACGCAGTTATGTCGAAAGATTAAAATTTGTTATATTGTTGTTAGCATTTAATAATAAATAATAAAGTAAAATATTGACATATAAAAAAATAAATATAAAGGGAGACATGGGTTTCGAACCCGTGTCTTCATTGAACCTATACGCGTCGCACACCACTACAACACACACACACATATTTGAATTTATCTGAAAATAAATACATCTTATACTGAAAACAACTTCCTAAAAACCAAATTCAAAAGACCCGCCTGTAACGACTGTAACCGCCGACAATCATCAAATTGCCGTTTTTCTTTTCAATTAGCTGTTACAAACTGTTTATAAACACGCATTTAAGATCCAAAAACGGAGTCAAACTCATTAAATTTTGTCTTACAATCAACTCACCATAATTGTTTGACCGAAACTGAAAAGTTAAATCATATGACCAACCTCGGCTATAAATAGTGAGTTCTAGACTCGTTTAAGATGCACACACTCGCTCTAAACCTTCTGCAAACCTCTGTTCTTCAAGAACTATTCGTCGGAGAATTTTACACTTTGCCGGAATCTTCACTGGAGAAACTAAGTGATTTTCGAAGGTACATTTTTATCATATTCCTTCAATATTATTAAATCGCAAACACCTAGAATGCGTTTTGCGTAACTGAATAAATCAAATTAACAGTTTATGTTTTGAAATGAGGAAGACGACGTGAATATGTGTTTAAAGGAACTAAAATTATGTTTAAACCGGGTTAGACACACAGTCGAGTTGGTAGGATTGTGTGCACATGAAGCCACATGCCCGGGTTCGAATCTGTTGCAAGTCCGGCTCTTTGAATAAAAACCAGTTTTTTTTAAAGGACATTCAGATCATCATTCAAGAAGTTAATAAATATAGTTCGGTTGCAAATAATATTGGGTTAGACACCCAGCCTAGTTGGTAGGGCTGGGTGCATCATATTGCGAAGGTCGCGGGTTCGAGACGGGTATGGGGCAGCGGCCGGTTACATTTTGAAGGAAATAAAACCCTTTTTAATTTAACAAATTTCTGAATTGATTTAATTAGTATATATATAATATATATATAATAAAAACAGAGATTATTTCGGGTTAGACACGTAGCTCAGTTGGTAGAGCTGTGTGCACGTATACGGGAGGTCATGAGTTCGAACCTCACACGCTGCCAATAATAATCGAATCCGGCCGGTTGACCAGTCAATCCTGAAAAAGGGTAAATTTTTAACACTTAAAATCCTTTTTATTTTCACTAAAAATTAATTAAAATACTTAAAAATAAGGTTTTAAAGCTTAAAAAATTGTATTAATGACCACAAAAATAAACCTAACAATCTAATAAAAAACATTAATTAAAAATATTAATTTCTAATAAAATTTATCTATTTATCAAATTATTACGTTATTATTTAGGTTAGTTTCTCTCGTGGTTAAATCCAAATTCGTGCGCGTTCGTCGTCAATTCAAAGAAACGCACCCACTGTGAGTGAATTCTTACAAATTCCCCTTTTTATTCATGTTTTGGGGTGTATCATGTGTCGTTTCATATATTTCGTTTATCCAAACACTTGTGCTATTACCATTATATGATCTAACTTGTGACATAAATGTTATTTGTTGTATTGTGTGTTTACATTTTTATCAGTTGCGTGCAATCATTCACATTAGGCCCATCAGTTCCTCGTTAAAGACGAGTTGAGCATCAGGTGCCTCATTAGATCGGCTCCGTTTGATTGAGCCTTGATCTCATTGTTCATCATTTGTCATGCTTGTGTGTACATTGATTGATAATATGTGGTTTGTGGTTAGATTTACATATGCGTTTACTCATACTTGGTTTATGCACATTTTTATTTAAATAACCAATATAACTAATTCTTTCAAATGTTCAAATGAGATTCACTCGCCAACTTTTGTTGACCAAAACCCTATTTTTACACATGATACAGGTGGACAGGTTGAAGCAAGGAAAACATAAGAATTGCCTTAGAAGAAAAATAAAGAAGTCACGAATGCTGTGTTTAAAACTTTTTGTGCTTGTATGTATACGTGTTTGTTGTAATTTATCCTTTTAATTGGAAGTAATAAATATGAAATTTTTATTATAGTAAATGTCATAAGCTTTGATGAAAACCCAATCATGCCCCGACTACCATTTCCGCTGCGGGTAAGGGTGTGACATTGCAGGTTGATGACATTGACGATCCATGGAATTCTAGTAGGATGGACATAGAAACTCATCTTAATTGATTTATGCAGGATCGTGTTTCTAATTGGAATGTTGTATTTTGTTGTAATTATACTGGAAATTTATGTTGTATTTGTTTTCAAACAATGTATTTGAATCTTTAGTAATGAAATGAAATATCATTCCTTTAAATACTTGTCACAATTTAGCGTTATGTTGTCTCGAGCAATTTACTTACGTCCGCCCCGATAATTTAGCTATCTGTTGGGGTGTGTCACCAAAAACCCCCTGCATTTTTCAGTATTTGTTGCAAATAATAATCTTTAAGTATGGCCAGAGTTGACTGCTTCCGGAAGACACCTTGACATCTTACAAGAGCTAACGGCATCTAATCTCTGATGATTACCACTCTATTGATGTTGACTATTGGCTATTCAAAAGTGACTATGGATGTACTCTTGACAACAATCAGCGTCACACTTCACACTGGTGAGGAGGATTAACCGAATATCAACTTCCTTCTGTTTGGTTATTTTGAATCAGTTATGATGCTGCTTTTTAGACATATTGGAATGTGGATGTTAAATGTCTAACCCATGTATGTTTTTCCTTTTGATTTTTGACTACTTAAACATGTTTTAGTTTGATGACAAGTACCTGTTTAATTCACTTAATAACGAATGGGTTGATATTTTTTTCTACAGCAACGGCTCGATGCCCTTGGGATGGAAACAACGTACCCGATACAACCCCAATGTAAGTCAAGATCCTTATCGTATATTTATAGCTCATCTTCTGTACTTATACTTGATTTTCAATACTTGCTTTGAAATTTGGCTTTGACTTTTTTGTTCTGTATCTCTTCATTTCTTTTGTAGAGATGACACCAGAGGAGGGTAAACAGATACAACTAATGCAATTGTCTTGGCAGACTAATGTCTTGCAAAACTACAATCTCTAAACTGTGAGTATTTTGTTTCTCCCCATCACACACTTCATCCATACAACGCTTCTAAAATAGATAAATTTATGTTTCATTATGTCTTTGTTATCTATATGTTTGTTTTAAATAGATTAATTACTAATTTTAGTGATTTATATTTAGTCTTGTGTGGGACTAATTGATATGTAGGTAACTCGAAAGGCCCTCATGTTTTTATTAATTTTGAACGGCCAGTAGAATCAATCACGAACACTATCGGGGCACCCACATTGTATTAATTAAAAAAATAGAATATTACGGTACAACATAACTTTTGTAGCCGTATTTAGCAAGTATTGATACATAGCTTTGAGGATAGGTGAGTTTATTTATTTACTTTTACTATTATTGTTATTATTATATGTTTTGGTTTTACTAAATGGCATGGAAATGTTCTAAAATGCAGTATGGTGATGGAAACCATATCAATCGGTTTGAACGTTGGTATTGACATGGTTAGGGGAAGCTCCAGTTTTCTTTGTTGATGATTTACATGCCAATATTTCAAATGGATATCATCTGAAATAAAGGAATCTGAAACAACCATCGTTGTTGGGAACAAGAGAGTATGATGTTCAAATTCTAATTATTTTAATACTTATGGCATTATAACACTAAAATATACCCGTCTATCGGACGAGTATAGAACTAGTTCCTATTCGCCTTCACAAATCCCAAACCACAAACTAAAAATTTAAATTAAAAAATAAAAATAAAATTGGTGTTTTTTATATATTTACAAGTATTCATGGTATAATATTCATAGTATTTTTACCATCGAAACCTTGATATGATTCCTCACATCTTTAACTGCTCCCCACCGCACCAACACAATACACACATTCTCAAAGTTTATTGGTGAACAGTGGCGGAACTTGAGCGGAAAAAACGGTGGGGGCCGGACTCTCAAAATCCAAATTGATGGAGGCTATACTCTTAAAAATCCAATATTTTACACTAAAAACAAATAAAAAAATTTCAGATGGATCAAGCGCAACTAAAGATGTGAGGAATCATATCAAAACAACGATAGGTGACAAAGTGCTTTTGGGGCTCTTGACTCGGGAGAATAACATAATTAAGTAATTTTCATATGGATCTAGCGCAACTCACGTAGCATGAAAGATAAGAAGAACACATTATTTGAGAATTTTGTATCTATGTATTCAACTTTTCTAAACTGAATATGAGTTACAAAGTCCAATGTAAAAGTTGTTGATTATCAAAGTAAGTGAATCAGTTAGCCTATACTATAACTAACCAGCTTGACTAACACATTTAACGTGTGACTGATTGGTAATCCCAGGTTTCGTTTAACCTTAACTTGGGTCCTTGCATTTTAATTAATCTATGTGATTTAAACCTTGAATTAAAAATCACGAACCAAAGCCAGTCTCAATTTGTATAGCGTTGACTTTCTCTATTTAAACCTTGTATACCTCTTGATGCATCATTTACATTCAATAGATCCATTTCTATATTTGTACCTCTATCTTTAGTCTTTTTCGTGTAAGGCTACAGGGTATGGGGCGCTAACCCCATGCCACCTCACCATGTTATCGTGATGTAGATGAACCCGGATTAGTCAAATATAAAAACTTCATTTCTATATTTGTAACTCTATCTTTAGTCTTTGACTACCAATTCATATCGAGATGTCTCACTTCATTCACGACTTAAAATTTGGCACTCCGTTATAATTTCTTACTAACAAGCTTTAAATCGTCAAATATAAAAACTTAATTTTGCGAAGCATGAATCTGAATTTAGAAGTTTAGAAACCATCATATCCAGTCAACTTCAACTAACACAGGTGCAAATCCAGACATCCCACAAGCCCAATAAGCCATTTTCTGTCCCCGAAGTATTATGAGGCCCAATCATGACTATAATAATAAGACTATTGAAGACTAAGAGTGGTTATCAATTTATAAGTATATTTATTATGATATTTTAAGATCCAATCTAGAAAATCTTTATAGGGTATCGTTTCAAATAAATAGGATAACGAAATTATAAAAACATTAAATTTTTTTAAAATTTATATTATTGTCAAAGCGTCAACAGGGGTCACCTCTTTTAACAAAGTAGATCCCCCTTTAGCAAAAGCATACTAATTACTATAACCCCTTTTGACTTGTTATCAGATCTGACTCGAGACCCACCCCGCTCACACGTGTATAAACTATAAAGATAAGATCATAAGTAATTAACGAAATTACAATTTTTAAACACATGTTTGATATTTAAAATTAATCAACATCTTCTAATAAATATAAATAAATAAACCATTAAATTAAGAGCAATAACTGTAAGTAAAGTTGAATCTAAGGGTTGATTGGGAATATTATCTTACGTATACAAAACAAAGCTAAAGGATTTATCCTTATTTTAAAATTACGATTTCACTTCAATTTCAAAATTTAATTTTGTTTTTGGCCGTCAACTTAAAATTACGCTTTTGCCATCGGTTTAAAATAAAAATATGTTTTTGTCTCTTATGATTTTGCCTTTAGTTAAATTTGGTTTTGCTTTCAAAATTACGATTTTTCCTCGGTTCCGCCCCCAACTAAAAGTTACGGCTTTACACTCAGTTCAATATATCATTTTGCCCCAAATTGAAAATAAAATTTTGCTTTTACCCTCAGCTCAACATAACGATTTTGCCTCTAGTTAAAAAAATATGATTTTGCCCCCATTTCAAAAATTACGATTTCGCCCAGAGTTTAAGATTACACTTTTGGCCCCGTTCAAAATAAAATTATGCTTTTGCCTCCGGTTCAAAATTACGATTTTGCCCTCGGTTCAAAATAATGAATTTGCTCCCGGTTCAAAATTATGAATTTGTCCCCAGTTCAAAATAAAATTATGGTTTTGCCCCCAACTTAAAATTACGAATTTACCCTCAGTAGAAATTTATGATTTTTGCCCCAGTTGTTATGTTGCCATCGTTTTAGTTTTTTTTTCAAAACTATAGTAGTGTTTTATGTTACTTGGTTGACTCGATTTAACTTTTTTTGTCAAGCACTGTCTAGCACTTTGACAAATTAATTTTTTAGCAAAATTATGGTAGTATTTTTGTTTAATTGGTTGACTTGATGGTATTTTTTTAGAGATCGTGTTATAAGTAATATTTACAAGTAACCAAAATACATATGTACATATTATAAAACTAAGAAATATTCGATTTAGTACACCGCAACGCATGCGGGGCACAACACTAGTTAGGATACATACAACACCTACTCCCACCAAATTTTGGTGATAGACTTAAAAAGATATTTGCATGCTATGAGGTGCATAAATCGAGTTTTTCAAATATCCGATTTCGGGTATGGAATCAGGTTCGGGTATAACCGGGTATTGAAAAATCGGGTATTGGCAATACCCGGGTTTGGGTTCGGGTATAGTCTCTAAAAACCATGCCTATGCATCAGGTTCGGGTATAGAACCGGGTATTCTAAAACCAGGTATTTGAATACCCTATTTTCGGGTATTGAAAAAAAAAATCCTATTTTTGTGTTTTTTGGGATTTTTTTTCATATTTCGGGTATAGATTAGATCTTTTAATGGGTTGCACTTTTTAGGGGTATTTTTCAGGTATTTTTTGGGTAATTTCAGGTTTAGGTCGGGTATTTGAAAAACCCGGTTTCGGGTATTGGAAAAACCCGGTTCTGGGTGTGAAACTGGTTCCGATTTTAGGGTACTACCGGGTACAAATCGGGTCTGGTTCGGGTACGGGTTTTGGTATCCGTACCCTACGGGTAGGGTCGGATATGGATTCAGGTATAAAAAAACCCAATTTCGAGTTTTTTTTTCGAGTCCGGTTCCGTGTTCAGGTTTTTTTTGCTCCTCTATGCTATGCTATTCATTAGTTACCAGCAAGCTTCACGAAATGAAAGAAATCATTTGGTGGACCATCACATTAAGTGAAATAAAATGGTTTGATACCAACCTCTATCTACCACCCAATATTCTACAAAGCATGCCTCATCATCTTCTCTCAAACCCTACATATCCATTAAGTGCCACTTTTACGTGACCATCTATAGTATTTTAGTTTATGTAATGTGTATACGGGTGGAAATGCTGAAATAGAGACCACCCATAATGGAAGATCAATAACATCTATGTGGCAATCATGGATGTTTTGTATTTGTCCACGGAATAATTTGGTGGGGGGGGGGGGGGGGTTAAAGCTTTTTTTTTAAGTTAATTTTAATTAATCATTTTTATTCATTTTATACACATATATATTAGTTTATTATATAAAATGTTTTGAAGTTTAATTAATTCTTAAACTAAACCTATAAAATTGATACTTTTTTTTGCAAATTAATAAATGTAGCCAATGATAAGGAGTTTATTGCAAATTAAACTTATAAAATCTATGGTCGAGAACGACTTTCCTAAAAATCACCATGTAGCCGACGATAACTAGTATAAAGGTTGAGTCTCTTTTAAAATCGATTATAACGTTTTTTTTCCAGATTCTTATTTACGATAATTATTTGGTTGTAAAATTTGTCATTTTGATGTGTCATTGTCAATTTTAAATGTTATTTGTAATCATAGATTTTAAAATAGAATAAAAGTAGCACGAGTTATTATTATATCACTTAATTTGTGATTGATTTTTCGAATTGTAATACTTACGGGTCATTTGTTTATTTTTTAAGCGGCAAAGCTAAAAATCAAGCAAAATTCCATTTCAGTTATAAAAAAAAAACTAGTCTAGTTGTTTATACCCTGCAACACTTATTTCATATTATCAAGTCATCAATTTATAACTAGTGATATATTGATGCAAATCAAATATTCCTATTTGATAATCAAGAATCAGATCAGATCTATTATACAGATTAACGTTGGAACCATATTATTTAGTCCTTAGATAAACAAAGAATAAGATAGATATTACTATTTAATTACATTTAAATTTTTTAATCAATAGAGAAACAAATGAGAGCAACTCCTTTTCTCTTTTTCAGTGGCGGATCTAGAAAATATTCGTAGAGGTAACGTTTTATAAAAAAAAGGTAACGAAATCGAAAAACGTCAAAAAAATGTTAAAAATTTCCAAAATTTATACTACCGTCGAAGCGCTAAGGGTAGCAAAGGCTACCCTTTCGCATAAGGTAGGTCGCCCTGCTCTTTTTTCAGGCCAGACCCATGTTGAGGCTCTCATTATTGCATGGTAAAGTCATTATGGCATCAAGAGCAGAATAAACAGTTAATTAGATCACTCATTTTCAATCTTGTACTTCTATATAATCAATTAATAATTATGGGTTTTAGTAACTTCAATTTTAAGTTTACGTACTTGCTACTTCAACTAATTAAAGTGTTATCAATTTGTTTTCTAGATGATAGAGCATCCCAATCGATGTCCCATGCACGTACGCGGTCGTGGGGTACGAAGTTACACTAAACTGGACAAAAATGTTGCAAACACAGTTGTAAAAAAAAACGAAACGGTGTTTTCAGTCTTTTTACACTACTGTAAAAAACTGTTGTCATCAGCATAAATAAGCATTTACACTCATTGTTGTAAGAGGTTTTTTACGATAGTGTAAATCAACAAAAGCTACTTATTTTTAGAAATGTTGATTTTTTAGGATTTTGATAAATAAAAAGTTTGAAATTTTTTTTAAGAGCAAATTCTCTAAGTTACCCTCACACACACAATAATATATTTAGCTTTTTCATCCCAAAAAAACATTCGATGTCCGAAAAAAAATCCAATGTTCTCTAAAAGAATTCTTAACAACTTTACATGTATACCCACCAGTAACTTTTTATAAACATATAAGAAAATAGGTACATTACATTACATCAGCTACAAGGACTTCATGATTAATGCTCAACAAACAGTACTACTCAAATTCCAAACAAACCTTTACAATCATGAGACCGGCCCTATGTCATCACTCGCCCTATGTACAATCCTACAATGAACATAGGCTGGCTTGAGAATTCATGTACCCTGTTTGAGCTTGAAAAAATGCACCCTTATACCTTAACGAAATTATGTATTTGGCTCATTAAAGGTCTAAACCTAATGTTAATGAGCTAATAACTAATCTAACTCATAAAAATTGTTTTGTAAGTGGACCTATGTTGATGTTTGTATGAGCACACCCTATTAATTTATTTATTTTTACATATATATCAGAGGTTTTAAAAAAATAACGTGTCATTCGAAATATCGACCATGGCCGGTAGTACTCTCTGCCCACATTCAAGGCCGGCCATGGCCCTTATGATTAACGTGGTTTAATCAATTTTTGTCACAACTAACCATCTCTAACGGCCCCTCACATCACATGTGATCCAATCTTTCTTCCATGGTAGTAAGTACATGTCCAGCCTAAACCTGTCTTGCTATTTTCCACAGATGAGAATGAATTCATGCCCGTATCTTGTCTCCTTCTCACACGTCTCGTCCGACCTGTGGAGCTCCAACACCAGATCGTCCCATGGGCTCATGGGGGCGGACCAAGGAATAGGCTTCGGGTGGGGGTAGCCATCCCTTTTGAAATTATTATTTTTTTTACCATGGTAGCAAGTGCATATTTAAGTTATGTGTAGGAATATTAACTAAACATAATCTAACACTGTGTAGAAAAAAAATAATGTTAAAAACATATGAAAAAAACTAATTTAGTGTGTTTTTATGCATAGAACACACACGTGTTTGTAAAATGCAAAAAGAAAAAAAAAAGACTTTAGCAAGTAATAAACAATTTAGCAATCTAAGTTTCTTTTCGTACTAAAACCTTCTTCTGAAATTCACCTCACTCTATATATTTTGGTGCGATCCATCCACTAGAAAAGCATATACTTTTATTTAGAGTAAAATGTCATTTTCGTCTATGAGGTTTAGGCACTTTTGCAACTTTTGTACAAAGGGTTTGTTTTTACGTGCTTAATCCAAAAGTTTTGAAATCGTGTCATTGTAATCAAACTTGTTAACTCCATTTTTTTCTCCGTAAATGAGAGACATTTCCGTCTTTTTACACATTTATTAAAATAAAAAAAACACTATAACTAATAAAAATTCATCTCTGTTGACTTTCTTCCCACCTAAACCGTTTAATCATTACAAAAATGTCTAAAAAAACAAAATGTCTCTGACTTAACGTTAAAAAAATGGACAAAACTAACAAGTTGAATGAAAATAAAAAGATTTCAAAACTTTTAAACTAGATTCGAAAGTCAAACATTCAGACAAAAGTCACAAAAGTAGCCGAACTCAAAAAAATTAAGATTTTACTCTAAATAAAAATTAGCTTTTCTAGTTTTCTTTTTCGCTAAAAATTCCCTTAAATTTTTCATGATATGACAAGATAGAAAGTAAAAGTAATCCGAATGTATGGCTCACCAGAAATTTAAAGCTTTGTTACTCGTTTGCAACTTCCAGAAATTAGGGAAATTTCACTTTTAAGTTCCACTTTTCTATACCTACGCATTAAGATTTTTATTTTTTAAAACTCATAATTATTTCATATAAGATGGGGTTGGGTTTAATTGAAAAAACAAATGAAACTAATGTATAACTTCCCTTGAAGTCAAAGATTCAAGTTCTTCCAAAGACCATTAAAAATAAAAAGAAAAATTATTATTATATTTTATTATTATTATTATTAACGCATACAACCAAACCCACATACCCACCCACCCACAACCACCACACCACACAAGTCCACCACCATCGTTCCATTACCATAAAACCTAACCACGCTCTACCTCTCTGATGAACACACCAACCAATCAACTAGGGGCGGACCTACCTTAGGGGAAGGGGTGGCCTCCGCTACAACTTAGCGCTCCGGCGGTAGTGTAAATTTTGGAAAAATTCGACATTTTTTTGACGTTTTTTCGATTTCGTTACCTTTTTTTTTTAAAACGTTACCCCTATGAATATTTTATAGATCCGAAACTGCAACCAACAACATCACCCAAACCACCACTTTCACCACCATTTGTAACCCTATCGCCCAACTCCACTAGAAAACCCTAACCACATGTCTGTCAACCACCACCATTTCACTCCACTTCCGACTAATAACTGTAAACCCAAACCTACCCGCCATTACCTCCATCCCGTTTAAATCACTACCACCACACTATAAACAACCACCATCAGATTACACCACCGTATCCACCCTAGCTCCAACAACCATCATCCAACCCACACCGTACACAAACCACCCTGCCATGACCACCTTCAAACCACCGAACACAAAACGTCTTCAACGCCTCACCGTTTACATGATTAAATAAGGTATACACAGAATATGAACCTGATAAATTATACAATAATATATGTACTTTATTAAAGATGGTTTGGTTGGCATTCAACAAAATATAAACATGTACTATATAAGGTATATATTTACAAAATCTTATATATTTTATATATGGTTTGCTCGATACAGGGTGTGACCTAGATACATATTTTTATTAAATTTATTTCTCGTATTTAAGTATTATAACTTATAAACAAGAAACGAAAATTTATAAAAGAATTTATAAAATCTTACATTTTCCCTATAAATTAAGTATCGGGAAGAGGATAAGGCTTAATCATGAGTGCTTTTAACTTATAAATGGTGGTATAAGCAAGTAAAGAAAAGTCTATAGTATGATAGTTTAAAATAAAAAGTAAATATACTTATAATCTAATAAAGAAAACGAATAATAGTGTGTTGTTCATGTGTTCTTTTGAAAATTCTCTTGGCACATCACATGGTGTGTGTCACCACCATATACCCATGTATCTCATCCCATGTGCACTCTCTTATAGATCCTTAAATCTTGTTCACGTAAAATCACTATCATCTCGGAAGTGAAATAGTAATGAGGATTAGGTGTTTATGAAAGAGAACATACATGGATGGTAGAGATCTACTAATAAATCTAAACTTTTGTAAGGATCTACCAATAAAATTACACTAACATGTAACAGATTAGCTTAAAAGAAAATTTAAAGTTAACTGTTAAGTGAGGTATTTCCCCTTCATTTTACCTTAGTTCAGCACATGTCTTAACACTCAGAATACTTTAGCTAGTATTAGGTTCATTTAGTTAACATGATATAAAAGTTAGGCTAATTATGAAAAATAGTACCTCATGTTATTGTGTTTCTTGGATTGCGACGAACGAGATTTTTTTTTCGGCCACCAATCTTCTGACCCATCTAGCTTTCTCGCTATCGCATGCCCCTCTGATATTTAGACACAAAAAATTCATATCTCAGACTGTAGCGCCATTTCTCGTTCAGGAATTCTGCGCGCGTCATCTTCAAAACCATTGAGACCTACCTTGAGCTCGGCTCGTGGCAAATTAAAGAACAGCTCGGCTCGATTCGAGCCATGGATTTTGGACTCGAGCTCGGCTCGAAAGCTCGTTCTAAGTATATGTGGTGTGAGTTTAAATAAGCTAAAGCTCGTTTTGGTTGTTAACGAGCCAAGCCTAGACTCGAGCTCGGCTCAACATTTTGAGAACTCAAATAAAAAAAAACATTTAAATAATTCAAAAGGTAAAAAATAGTTTAAACCCTAAAGTATACTAAGTGCAATAAGGTGCGACGAGCCTAAATGAGCTACACATAAGGGCTCGAGCTAGATATCTACTCGATCCTTATTTCAAGCTTGGGCTCGATAAGGCTCGGTTCATTCGAGCTTTTATCGATTTGATCTCGAATAGCTCGCTTGCACCACTAGCTATGACCGATTTATTAATAAATAAGTTGATTTCAATAAAAAAATTACATATAATTTTAATTTGGTCTGCTTAATAAATTATATAACGGCCCAACTAAGAGTTATATTAAATAAAACGGCCTACACGCGACACCGATTACGATGACCATTGTTAGTCACCATCACCTAATGGCCATCGTCAAGCCACCGTACACATTTTGTCCGAACTGAATATGGCTTGAACCGAATTATTACTTCTAAACGTGAGTTATTTTAACTCGATTCATTTTACTCGAGCCTTGCATGCCCCTGTTCATCCTGTTGCATGCTTAGTCTAGGTAAAAATAAAGGATGTTGATTTCTAATTTTCTATAGATTTGAGTGAACATTTTCATGACAAACTTTCACGGTCAATATAATAAATAACTATTTGTCAGAAGTCTAATAAATTACTATTTGTGCCAGAAGTGTAAAAATGGGTTGATCTAAATACCAAACTAATACACCCCTCTTTTAGAATATATCTGTCTCTCTCTCTCTCTATATATATATATAATGAAATGTCTTAGTTAATTATCTTACATATTATCTTACATATTAAAAAGAAAGCTAGAGGAACACTATCAGTGAGCTGTCTAATATTTTTTATTAAAAGGAAGCTAGAGAAACAGTATCAGTCAGTTGTATGATATTTTTTTTTTCAAACTATTTACGATTTTATTTACTTTAAAATTATAATTTCGCCCCGACTTCAAAATAAAATTTTGGTTTAGCCCGCAGCTCAAAATTATGGTTTTGTTCCTATACAAAAGGAAGTTATCTTACATATTAAAAAGGAAGCTAGAGGAACAGTATCAGTTGAGTTGTCTAGATTATTTTTTTATTAAAAAGGAAGCTAGAGGAACAGTATCAGTGAGTTGTATGATATTTTTTTGTTCATACTATTTACGATTTTATTTACTTTAAAATTATGATTTTGCCCCGACTTCAAAATAAAATTTTGGTTTAGCCCGCAGCTCAAAATTATGGTTTTGTTTCTATACAAAAGGAAGTTATCTTACATGTTAAAAAGGAAGCTAGAGGAACAGTATCAGTGAGTTGTCCTGATATTTTTTATTGGTCCATACTATTTACGATTTTATTTACTTTAAAATTACAATTTTGCCCAGACTTCAAAATAAAATTTTGGTTTAGCCCGCAGCTCAAAATTGTGGTTTTGTTCCTATACAAAAGGAAGCTAGAGGAACAGTATCAGTGAGCTGCCTGACATTTTTTATTGGTCCATACTATTTACGATTTTATTCTTACTTTAAAATCACGATTTTGCTCCGACTTCAAAATAAAATTTTGGTTTAGTCCGCAGCTCAAAATTATGGTTTTGTTCCGGTTCAAAATAAAATTATGTTTTTTCCCCCAATTAAAAATTATGATTTGTCACACCCTCAAAATCCACATGCGGAGTTCTACCCGAGGCGCGTGACAAACCTGGATCATATTGAACGACCACTATATGAGTTTAAAAAAAATTTTGTTTACTCATTCATGAGAAAAATATGTTTGTACAATTGAGTTGCGGAAGCGTAACAATTACAAAACCAAAATAGCTAATGTAATTTAAAGTTGAGTCTATTTATTTGATAAAATCAATGTGACTCCATAATGCATCCTAATCCTGATGTGTGAGACCTTAGCAACGTAAGAAAGACATTCAAGAACAAGGTCAACACATAATGATGAGTGAGTTCACAGGTTTTAGGTTATAGTTATAAGAAAGTTGTTTCTCAAGAGTTTCCACTGTTTCAAACCCGAAACAGTAAGTTGAAGTGTTTAGCAGTTACTTGTTATATCTGTAGGTAGCTAACCTAAGTCATGTCAACAAAGAGTTCGATCCGAAGCTGACGTTGCTGAGTGTTAGGCAAATTCTACACTCGTGACCTTCGACGTTCGGTCTAGCTGGTGCGACCAGCTCGAGTGGGGCTTGTCGGGCCCAGTAGTACTACTAAAAATTCTCTCGCTATAATCCAATACTAACGGCATCGTAAGTTTTAAGGGGACTAACATGTGATAAATGCTACTTTGTGACCATTACTAATATAACAAAAACTCTAACAGTTGTGACGTTACCTTACCGTAACGTTATGACATTACTTTACCGTAATATGGTGCATGCTTTCTCCTCCTGTGTTTTAAAAACATTTAAAAGAGTAGGGGCCGTGAACTCTCCTTAGGGTGCGTGTTAAATCCAAAAGTGTCATGTGTCAGTGACACGAACTGGCATAGCAAGCAAATAATCACCAAGACATCCCTAATAATATTAGCACATAGTAAGTAACCAATACTAGGGTAAAGTTGTTTCATGTGTGCTCGAGCTCTATCGATTCACTAACCTATGACCCGATGGTATACTCGTTACCACGAGTAAGTTGAGATACCCTCGTAGATGTGTACGCGAAATATACATATATTTATACAAAGATATGTATGTAATTTAATTTGTAAGGATACGTGTATATATATATATTTATACCACAATACATCTTTGTAACTTTTAGTGTGAATACACGAAGTCGAGTGGATATACCAAAGGATATACTCGTATCTTGTTTAATATTTGTCAAAAATAAATTTACACACTTATTTATTTTAATTTGTCCATTAGATACTACTATAATGTTTCCGATGCTTATGTTCGTTTAATATAAACATTTGTTATGTTTCGTATCCCGTTTAGACATTTAAAACAAATATAGATTCTTATATTTATTTTAATAAAACGTCCACGATAAGATTGAATGCCAAGATGAAACTTGTTTCGTGAGTCGTAGACGTCATCCAAAATAAATATATACTTTATATTTATTTATTTTTACAATTATTTGAATCCCTAGACGCTTTCGATTGTTTTCAAAACACATAAGTTATATTATAGATTCTTATGAAAATCAGGCAGAGCTTCCTTTGTTTTTGTAACAACCTGACAACACAAGTTGTCGTCAAATCTCAATAAGCAAGTGTTCGAAAGTTACATTAAATGTCTCGCTCAAGTTTATACATATAAAAATATAGTCCAAATTATGAATTTAATACCACCCGAATGTTCGAACGTTCCGCGTACAAATAATATGCTTACATTTCAACCGTAATGGCTAGTGGGGTCGGGTTCTAGAGCCCGTTTGTGTTACATGCGTTAGACGTTATTTACACAAATATATACAAATAGATAGTTGGGTACACAAATATACCTCGCCGAATGACACGTTCGATAACCGACACACACGCCTCTAACTACGCATTCCAGGTTTGATCGTTGAACGTAGTTGACCGCTGACCGACATTGACTTGCTCTGACCCGAAGTTTGACCAGCTCTGCATGGTTGACCAGCCTAACTCATGACCTAAAGGCCACCCAACATCGAAACCGAGCCACTCCATCATCCACCATGATCATCCGGTGGCCGGGCGTTATCTCCGTCGCCAACAGTCGCCTTCGACCCTAAAAATACTACCTCAGCCACCACCATCTTACCTATCACATAATAAATAACCTGACTTGCTAATCTAAAGAGATAAAAGTATTCAACTCGAAATCTACTCACCGAACTTTGTAGGAAACGAGAGCGTGGCGTCGAAGCTTCATCGTCAAACCAAAGTGATCGAAATATCTTCCACTACCCTAGCCGTCATCGAACCATAGCTTCGTGTAGAGCCCGATCCTTCATCCTTAAATAGACCCCCAAGATAATCGAACCAAGAACCACTCGTTTCCTTGAACCAACACCACCATAAACTGAGTTGTTAGAGATCCACCAGATCTGGTCGGATCTAGGCTTGCCACGCCGTCTGAAGGCACAACCCGACCTACCACGGTCTCTCCCTTCATCACCTCCCTCTTCAGTCGCGCCGTCGCCGTCGATTTGTGTGCCGTTACGATATGCGGGTTAAGAAACCCACAACCATTGAATTTAAACACCCTCTCCGCCCCGAGCCACCTTCGCTACCGAGAGGACTCTCTGTCGTTGCTCCCTGTTGCGCTGTTGTCGCTGCTACTGTTAACCACCCACCACCGCCGCTGGATGGGTGGTCGTCCGCCCTCCTCTCTCTCTCTCAATTTCTCTGATAACTACACACAAGTGTGTGTGACATGTGGTGAACGAAATTAGAAAAAAGATGTGTTTAGAGAATATTATTGTGGGGGCTAGGCTTTGCAGCAAAGGAATTTAGAAAGGAGAATGAGATGTTTTAAACTTAGGGTTAGATGTAGGTGGGTTAGGTGTGTAGCATGTATACGGACCTTCTTAATGTCAAGTGCATCTCACGTTAAAATAAACCCATTCAGATAAATATATCATTTAAATCATATTACTAATTTAAATCAAAACGAATATATATATATATATATATATATATATATATTATATATATATATATATATTATACGTATACATACGCCTGCATAAAGATATGTGTATTGAATTTGTGGTGAGACGTACTCTGATAGTTACTTAAATAGCGTGTTCTCTCATTATAGGTTATTATTATTTATTAATTAATAATCCATATATTTTACAATTAAACTCTCTATAATTCACCAGGGTAAAATAATACAGGTTGTCACATGATTTTGCTCTATTTCAAAATCATGATTTTGCCCCAATTTTGCCCCTAACTAAAAATTACGGTTTTGCAATTAGTTTAAAATTTGATTTTGCCCCCAGTTTAAATAAAATTACGATTTTGCCCTCAGCTGAAAATAACGATCTGCACCTAGTTAAAAAATATGATTTTCCCTCATTTCAAAAATTACGATTTCACCCTGAGTTCAAAATTACGATTTTTGCCCCCGGTTCAAAATAAAATTATGCTTTTGAACCTAGCTCAAAATTACGATTTTGCTATCGGTTCAAAATTATGAATTTGCCCCAAGTTCAAAATAAAATTATGGTTTTACCCCAGCTTAAAATTACGAATTTGCCATCAGTTTAAATTTATGATTTGTCCCCAATTTCAAAAATTACAATGTTGCCTCAGTTGAAAATTGTAGTGTTGCGATCGTATTAATTTTTTTGGGGCAAAACTATAGTAGTGTTTTACGTTACTTGGTTGACGCGATATAACTTTTGTCAAGCAGCTGTGTACAGTGGCGGAACTAGAAGAAAACTTTAGAGGTATCTCAAAAAAAATTTACCTAGACCCGTCACTAAGAATTCAAGGACCCTATGCAGTTAGTAAAAATAAGCCCTTAAGTTCTTCTTTTTTACAATTTAAAGTATATGTTGATTGTCTTTTTTTTATTAATGTGTGTAGTACACACAAGAATGTAATAAAATATTTTTTTATAAAACTTTAAATGTTATTTAAAGGTTTTATAAATAATATTTAGTTTTTAATAAAAATATATTCCTAACAAAAGGAACCGAAAATCATTGTTCTTCAATATTTGTTAAAGCATGTAGTCTTATATAACTTTTTAATATTAGAAATTCGAGGCTTTATTATGAATCATATCTAAGATCTTTATCTTTAATTTTATGACTTGAGTTTAAAAAATTTCTTATTCATATATCCGTAGAATAGATAAAACATTTATATATTCTTCATGTTTATATAATATTTCTTTACATTAAAAAAACAATTTATTAAATCATTTATTTAAAAAAACTATTTTAATCTTTTTTCAAGTATTATTATGTATTTAAAAAGAACTATTTTAATCTTTTTTTCAAGTATTATTTTCACTTTTAACCTTTTTGTTAGTTTAAAAAATAACCACCCTACACTTTACAAAAAGTGTAGGCGCATATCATTTTTCAGGGATTTTTTTATGTAGTTAAACCGTAAAATGATAAATAAACAAAGTAAAAAAAGACAATTAAATAATCTTTACAATAAATTGAATAAAAGGTTGAACATTAATTGAAGGTTTTGAAACGTGAGTTTTGACTTTTCCAGATTTAGTGTTCATTTTAATTTATTATCCCAATACTCATAATATTATATTAAATATTAATATGAGTTCCTCTTCTTCCTTATTTAAGGCCATTCGGTGTGGGGCCGTCTCAGGCCCGGACGCTGGCTGAGACGCTCTCAACACCGCGTCGGGTGGCCTGTCCCGTCGGCCATGTACTCTTGCGGACGATGGGGGCTGGACGATAATTTATTATATTTTAATATCTCCGCGCGTTTCATCATCCTCGCCCTCATCGGCGTCGCCTTCTTCATATTCACCTCATCGAAACACCACCACCACCACCAACCTCGTCTGCACCGGTTCCTTCAACAACTTCCATTCCACACAATCCCCAATCCAAGCTTCCATTCCATACAAAATCACTCTTGTCCTGACCGTTAACCCGGATATGACGGTGACCCGCAGGTTGGTGAATATGTATCGCAAGAATAACCCTCTGAGAACTGCGGCCAGGTGAGTGGCAGCCACACAAGAGTGAAACCCAACAGGAGATTTGCTACGAGGTCTCCGTAGTTGCTCCGCCGTCGAAGAATATGGTTTCCTGGGTGGGTTTGGTGGCGGAGATGGGGTTGTTGGTGGGGGAAGAAACGTGGAGTTTGGTGATGGTGGCTAGTCTGATGGTTTTGATTTTGTAGAATATTTGACAAAATAAAAAAAAAAAAAAAAACTAGGTGGGGTCGGGTCGCATCCATTTCCAAGCTTCATCCTAGAGGGGCGTCCTCTAACGTCTCTGACGCGTTTGCTGACGTGGACGGGTCGTCCTGGAGAGAGGCTCGTCACACACACCGAGTAGCCTAAGAAAGTGTGTTGCTGCACTCTTTAACTTTATGTAACCGAATATTTTCGTTTTCTGAAACTTCATTTCATTTTATTCTCTCCTAAACTTAGGGGTATCGTAACATTTAATTAGGGTATCGCCAAAAAAATGGATATGAAATAAAAAATTGCACCACGCCAAGAAAATTGACGGGGCATCCCTTGCTACGGCTCATATAACACTAGTTTTGCCCCTGGCTGTGTAGCACTCTTTGCCTCCATCTCAAAATTAAAAACTTGCCATCATTTTAGTTTTTCTTTTTTGGTTTTAATTGGTTGATTCGATTTATTTTTTTAAAGACCGTAGTATAAATAGTATGTACAAGTAAACAAAATACATACATATATGTTAAAAACTAAAAAATATTCAGTTTAAACGCCCTGAAACGCGGACAAAACATAACACTACTAAACTACGTAAGTTAAGTGTTAACTAATATTAAAATAAATAAATAGATTGATAGCTTTCCTTTATTCTCCACTTTTTTTATTCATAGTACGTGGGCTCCTGTAGTCAATAATAGCACCGTTGTATCTTCAGTTTTACACAAATCTTTATATCAACTATAAAAGCCCTTTGGTTCTCCTTTATACTTTAGGGCTTTTGATTTTCTCCATTTAAAAAATACTTCTTCTCAGGCAAGAAACAAATGAATCAACCGTTTCGAGATGCACACCTCTCAATATTTCATAAAGAAAAAAAAAACCAGTTTAATACATAAATCTCTACATCTAGCAAGATAAAGCATTCTTAATTTCTTGTTTTTAGCAACATAAACAGAGATTCATGAGATTTTGCCCATGAAGAAGCTAAGAAATGAGGTACCTCTTCCGCATGGAAGACCACAATCAGATCTGTTCGAATCATTACATGATGATATTGTTATATTTATCCTTTGCAAGCTCAGTTCTTCAGCTTCTTCTCCATCTGATTTCATAGCTCTTCTACATACGTACGTTTTAATAATTTAATTTATAATATTATTATTATTATTATTTTTTTTTTACTTTTTTGAGAGATGAATTCTAAAGAAACATGTGTTTCATTTTTTTGAAATTTTCTTGTTTACAGATGTAAGAGGCTCAATAAATTAGGCCTTCATCCATTTGTTTTATCAAAATCATGTTCAAAAGCACTTGCTGTAAGAGCCAAAAATTGGTGTGAGGAGGCTCATAAATTTTTGAAACTGTGTGTTAACGCTGGCAACACCGAGGCATATTATATTCTCGGAATGGTAAGTATTAATTGCTAATATTATACACGGCAGTTTTCAGACCGGAAACCGTGACCTTAGCCGGTCCGGTTCAGGCTATCGGACCTGATGGATGAGAACCCGGAGTACCCCGCGCATCGTACTGGAAAACGGGGAGGTCGAACCGGATTTTGATTGAAAAAGTCTCATTTCACATTACTTATTTTTATATTATATTTAGGATGCCATCCGGTTTTTACATCCCGGTGAACCAATAAGGAGACCGGTTCAACGTCCGGTCTTGAAAACAAAGGTAGAAAGTAATGGCTGTGGACCTGTGGTATTGCTTAGTTTGGTATTAATGTTAATTGCTTTATTTAGATTCGATTTTATTGCTTGCAAAATCGAGAGAGTGGAGCATCGTTGATGGCGAAAGCCGCGGTTAAATCGCACGCTCCAGCACTGTACTCACTCGGTCTGCTTCAGTTCAACGGTAGTGGAGGCTTGAAGAACGATAAAGACCTTCGTGCAGGTGTTTCTTTGTGTGCAAGAGCGGCGTGCCTAGGCCATCCGGATGCCCTTCGTGAACTGGCTCATTGTCTTCAAGACGGGTATGGCGTACGAAGGAACATTGCGGAAGGCCATCGTCTTCTCGTGCAAGCTAACGCACGCGAATTTGCTTCTGTCCTACGTGTCCTTAAAAACGAACCAACACATATAAATTTCGACTATGGGTTTAGCCAAGCTACTAGACAAATGCACCCGGTTAATAAGTTTATGGTGGAATGGTTCGGGTCAAAGAAAAATGGTGTCCCGGGTCAAGGTTTGAGAATGTGTTCTTACAAGGGGTGTGGGCGGCCCGAGACCCGAATAAACGAGTTTCGAAGGTGTTCGGGTTGTGGGAAAGTGAACTATTGTTCGCGTGGGTGCCAGGCTCATGACTGGAGGTTGCACCACAAGGTGCAATGCGCACCTATAGAAGAGTGGATGGGTCATGCAATTAATGACGTGGAGGAAGAAGTTAATATGAACGGTGAGGATTACGTGATGGATGATCGGACGGTGGATATTGAAGAAGGTGGTGTTGATGCGATCGAGATCTGAGTTTGCACCGTTTCTACTTTCTAGAGTGAGATTTCCTTTTTTTTTTTGTAAAGATGGTTTAGTTGTGGGATTTTCAGACCATATATCCTTCCCTGAAAGAAGGAAGAGATTGAAACTGAAATTCTAATGTTTTTACTACTCAGCTACCCTCTTTTTCTCGTAATTGACAAGTCACCAGTTTATCAAAAGATATTATTAGTGGCGTATTAGGGGAGGACGTAAAGTCATGAGACTCAATTTATATGTTATATAAATATTTAGGCAAAATAATTGAGAGGAAGCGAGAGCGATGTTTTTTTCAGTTTGGTTTCCACTAAGATCCTTCTCTAAATATTATCATTTTTCTTATAAGTTTAAAAATAGCTTATATATATATATATATATATATTTTGTTAAGATATCTCATTAAAGAGTCAAATATCGCTTTTTACTATTTTTCAGTTTGGTTTATAAATTTATTTGGTTATAATCTCGTTTATTACATGCATTGATAAATGTAATGTTATATAATTCGTAATAAAAAGTTATATTTTAAACATAATATACATTGTCCAGATGAATGAACTCATGTATTATAGTAATAAAATAAAAAAAATGTAATTTATTAACATGTCTTCCAAATATGTATTTAAAAAAATTATGATTGACTATACAATTTTTAGAAAGATTATTAATAAGCGACCTAATTTATTATCTTTAAATCTTTCTGTTTTTATACATATACGCTTATAAGGGTATGTTTGGCATGAAACTTTTAGAAGCTTATAGCTTTAATCTTTTAAGAAAAAGTTAATACTCAATAAAAAAAGCCTTGTTTTGTTGAAAAAGCTTGAAGCTTTTAGGTTAGGAGCTTGAAGCTTTTGGTTAAATGCTCCTACTGGTAGCGTTTAGAAGGAGCTACAAACTTTTAGGGGGAAAATCACTGTTTTAACCTTTAAAGATAATAAACTTTTTAGTTATGTTTTTCTAATTATGTCTATTTTGATCATTTTATACATTTTATTAAAAGCTCTAGGTACTCTGCCAAACAACTAAATATATATAAAAGCTACCAGCTACAGATAACAACTTCCAGCCACCAGCTTTTAGCTACTTTTGCCAAACATACCGTAAATCTTTCATTTAATATAAAAAAAATCTCAATCTTTATAGCATAATAAATTTCAAAAAGTTTTTGTCAAACCTTTTGATTTGAGATGAGTATAACTCGCAACATTTTCAATACATAATCAACTTTATGTAACTGAATGTTACATGAAACGGTTATATAAGTATCACATTTTCTTTAGTCTTTCTGATATAGAAAGTTGTTCTTATAAATATATTATATGGTTATCATCTAGATATATTATATATGGTTATGTCAATTCCATATTCAAATGTATTCTAATTTTCGGTTTTGTGATCGTTAGATATAATCTCCGTTTTATGACCTATCGCTTATGGTACGAAGGTAAAGATTAATGTTGGACCTGTAATATATATATCATGATGTGCTGCTACTTGTTAAACCTGATGGACACAATTAAAAGTGGCTGTTGGGCCTGTAAAACCTAGTGGGCTACAAAAGGAATTGAAACTAGAAAGTAATCAAGCCTGTTGGGTAGAGGCGCAAATCGGATTTTTGTTAATATCTGGTTCCGGGTATTAAGAGAAACCGGATAGGATTCGGTCCAGGTATTGAAGAGAAAAGGCATAACCTAGTACTCGGTAGGGTATAATCGGGTTCGGGTATAACCAGGTATTGATCCGGGTATTAACACCCAATTTAAAAAAAATGTTTTTTTTTATTTTACATAAAAATAAATGCGTTTAGAAATTAAATTTGGTTTGTAAAAGTAATTAAAAAAATCACAATAACATAAATTCACTCAAATACAAATTATATATTTTATAATATGCACTTTTAAAAAAACTTAAATATAAAAGTTGCAAAGTAAACATAAAAATTTACCTTAAAAATTCGGGTATTCTATCGTACAGGGTATAACCGGGTTCGGGTATGACCTGTTCGGGTATAGGGTATGATTGGTTCCGGGTATTTTCGGGTATAAATCGGGTACGGTTTCAGTTACGGGTATTGAGTTCAAAATGTATACCCTACGGGTAGGGTCGGGTTCGGTTACGAGTATCAATACCCCGGTACAAAAATAACCGGTTTCGGGTTTTTATCGGGTCCGGTTTCGGGTACGGGTTTTTTGTGCACCTCTACCGTTGGGGCCGCTGAAGCGAGCTGAGTAAGAGGAAGCATAATTTTGGGTTGTGCTTGGCCACTTGGGTTGTAAGGCGGGCAAGTGCATGATGATCCTGGATTCCTGATTATCTTGTTTTGGCCCATGTTGAATATCATAAATGCAAAGAGGTGAACAAAAAAATTGGCTTGCATACCTTAATCGGTTTCAAACCGACCCAAACCATTTATGAAACGGGTCCGTTTTAAACCAAACCATAGTGTAATATCAGTTTCTAAACTCCAATGAAAACGGTTTGAATAAGGTTAAAATCGAACCAAAACCAAACCATTATAAACTGTTCCAGATTGATCCTTTTTCACTTCAAAACAAGTTCCAAATCCGAATCGGTTTAACCACCGCTGACCCAAGCCAAATCGAGTTTAAAATAAAAATAAAATAGTACTTATAATGCCACATCCTATGATAATAAACTGATACCCATCGTTCATTTTAAAAATCCTCAAACCACCAACCCAATAATGTCCACATTTTATTGTCCATTAAATAACACGAGCTCGCACCTGCGGATCACAAATAAAATCTGTATGCATGACACTTGTAGAATCTTTATTGGGATTTATCTTGAAGCATATCTTTCCATATCAACTAGATTGTTATAATAAGCCGTGAGTTGTGGCGCGACTCCTTAATTGTTTATAGTTGATAATACGTTATATGATGTATTAACTATGTGTAAATGCGTGTCTTGACGAATCCGATCTAAAGCATAGTGGTTACAAAAGAAACGGAATCGAACCCGAGTTGGTTCGTTTAGTGAGAGTTCCACCTAACTACTACACTACCCTTACCTTTGTAGTTTGCATCAAAAGTTAGCCGAGTCAAAACGTACAATAACTCGAATGTATACCGTCAAATGAATACGTATTATACTTGGCCCAACTTGTTTCCGAACACCTATATACGTCAAAGCGTAGTCAACCGAAAACATACGCAAAAATAAGAACGAAAACGTATTATATTTGACCAGATTCGTTTTCGATTTTTTTTATGTCGAAACGTGAATTTAGAATGACACATACATGAAAATTTCAAAACATAAACCAACTGAAAAATAACAAAAAAATTAACATCTATTATATATAATCTGACTCGTTTTCAAATTTCTTTTATGTTAAATGTGATTTATACCGACACTTACATGATTTTATATTGTTTTCGTTGAAAAGTAAATTCATACTCACATTAGCCAAGCATACATCTGTTAATTAAACATGAGTGAAAAATAACCTACGTGGTGTTTCACTGTTTCCCATATGACATAATTTTCAGATTTTTTTAGGGACAAATTTGGATTACTAACGGATCATTGGAGTATTATCGTGTCAACAGTGAAACCACCCGATCATATCCATCTTCACTAGGCATAATGCTATACACCAATTCATTAGAAAACTCAATAAATATAAAAAAAAACCCAATAAGCATAATTTTTAGATTAATATGCTGCATGAGCTAAAATTGATGTCATGATTTGTCCTCTGAAATAATTAGTTGTATGTAATTTTGTATGTATGTATGGAGTCATAAGAAAAGTGAAAACTTAAAAAGGACAATAAAAGTCTTTAAACATTTCGAGAGAAGTTCAAATCCTATAGACAATAAAAATAAAAGAAAATTGTCGTTAGAAAAGGACAATAGTAAACTTTAAGAAAATCACTTGTAATTTTTTTTAAATCATCATACCCATAAGAAAAGAAAATAAAACTAGATTCAGGTTCGTGAAATATATATACGTATCTTGTATGACATCAGAGATACATATATGTACCTTCGTGAGTTATATATATATATTATTTATCTGTTACAAAAGTAACATTTAGTTAAAATAAATGAAAACAAAAATAATTGATTGGTAGTAGGGTTTTTTGAATTTTAAGATTTTTTTAGTTTTATTATAAATGCAACCCTATGTATTAATGTACATTACAACCATATAAAATACCATTTTATTATGCTTCAAATAATGAAATCAAATACGCACATACACAGAGAAAAAATAATTTGAATAATTTAAAGTAAAATTAAACTAGTTTTTTATTATTGCGATATTTTCAATAAAAGAACACATGTTTAATTGTTTAATATTCACATTCTATCTATAAAAAAGAGGATCTTCATGTTATATGATTACTGAGGGTTGTGAGTATAGAATAAAGAAAATTTTACTGTTTATTTATAAATATAAAAATGTTGTTCATTTTTATAAATTTTTTTAATATTTTTAGAAAGTATTTGTAAGTAAAGGAGAGAGAAAAAGTAATAATAAAAATATAAAAAAATATTATTAATTAAAAAGAAGAGAGAAAAGTAGTAATTTTTAATAAAGACTATAAACAATCAAACAAATATTTATTATATAATCCATAAATAACATTGCACAAAAGGATATCTTGATAGTTAAGTAATGCATGTGTTTACAATTAAAAAGTTAGAAGTTTAAATTCTGTAAAATGTATTAGTGTATTTATCTTACATATTCTAGGTATTGTTGACAACGGTCTAAATTCACCGTTCATAATGAAGTTTTATAATATAATTTCTTTTTTTACGTTAAAACTTGATCAGAAATTACATCGAAAGTAAACGGGCAATAAGCTGCGTCGCACCCCTTTTGAATAGCAAAACTAAGTATTTTAAAAAACCACATTCATAGATCTCGGTTTATGGCATCACTATGCATCATATAATGTTTTATAAGTAGGCGCGCCACACAAACTGTTGTATGATAATAATGAGTTAAGACTTATGATGATAGAGTGAGGATACTGAATGGATCAACGTGAAATTTGAGTACCCTGAACCAACTAAGGACGACTGGGTTGGAGTTTTTTCACCAGCAAAGTTCAAGTAACAAACATCTTTAAGTTTGTTAAAATACTCTTACTTACATATTATCCATGCATGGTTTTCTTTTTGTACATAAACAATTGAATGAATTTTACAGTTCATCGGATTGTTACACCGAGAGCGGTGACTGGCCTGAAGCTCCATACATATGCACAGCCCCAATAAAGGTATGATACCATAAATCATGAACGATATATGTTTGTTGTTTTATAATATTATTGAATAGTAACCTGAAATATGTATTCTAACAGTACAAATTTGCAAACCACTCTACTGCTGATTATGTTAACACTGGAAAAGCGACGCTGAGCTTTCAGATTATTAATCAACGTGCAGATTTCTCCTTTGCCTTATTTACGGGTGGATTGGAAAACGTAAATTTGCGATTTATTAAATTGATTCATTAAAGCAATGATCATGTTTATAGGACTGATTTTGTTCATGGAATTACAGCCAAAATTGGTAGCTGTTTCAGACCCAATATCCTTTGCAAACCCGAAGGCCCCTTTGTACCCTCGTCTTGCTCATGGAAAGGCTTGGGATGAGGTGCAATTTTCAGTTATCCTAAATTTATGTTATATATATTTAGGATTTACAATATGTGTTATGTTGTGTGGTTGTGTAGATGACGGTGACATGTACCAGCGGCTACAACATTGATGAAGCCACTCCACTTGTTGAATGGGGTTGGAAGAACCATATCAAAAAGCTTTCTCCTGCAGGAACATTAACGTTTACACGTGACAGCATGTGTGGTATGATCTCATCTTTAATGTGGACAGGCCTGCTTAATATACTTCCGATCGTATATTCGTTAAAACTGACATCTTTAATCAGATGAAAAATTTGCACTCTTGTACACTTGTCTTCTTTTTTGTTGGCTCTCAAAATCAATGCTTAACATTTGAATGTATCTATTAAATGTTCATTAAGTTAAAAACTTGGTTATAAATGCCTGTTTTGGTTATTTTCCGGACGATTTACAGATACATCAAAATGTGACATAAATTGAACACTTGTACCTATTTTAATCTACAGGAGCCCTGCACGAACGGTTGGATGGCGTGATCCTGGTTTTATCCACACTTAGTGTGGCCCAACACCATGTATGCGTGTGACCTCTATAGTTCTAAAATATTTATTTATTTATTTATTTACTGTCTTTTTATTCATATCATTTTATGACAAAACATTTGTCCAGATATGAATATAGAATGGGGCATATGCTGAAAAATGGATCAACTATTTGGAGTAACTCATATTCATTCAAATCATCCCCATACCCAGGACAAGACTCATTGCAGCGTGTTATAATCTTCGGAGACATGGGAAAGGTAGGTAGTTGCAATATCAGATTTTAAAAAACTGTTATCCTGTGAGTTTTTCTGATAATTCTTCAAAGAAATCATGTATTTTAGGCCGAGCGTGACGGATCAAACGAGTATTCAAGTTATCAGCCAGGCTCCCTAATTACCACAGACCAATTAATCAAGGACCTTGATAACTATGATATAGTTTTCCATATAGGAGATTTGCCTTATGCAAATGGATTTCTGTCACAGTGGGATAAATTCACAAAACAAGTTGAACCAATTTCATCAGTAAAACCATATATGATTGCAAGGTTTGTGTAATAATGTCTCTTGAGTATAAAAAAGAATAATATTATATTTACTTAACAACTTATACTCGATCTTGCAGTGGCAATCATGAACGCGATTATCCTAATACAGGATCCTTCTATAACACTCCTGATTCAGGTGGACAGTGTGGTGTGCCAGCGGAGACGATGTACTATGTTCCTGCAGAAAATAGAGCTAAGTTCTGGTACTCAACAGATTACGGAATGTTTCACTTTTGTATAGCGGATTCAGAGCACGACTGGCGAGAGGGTTCAGAACAATATGCATGGATAGAGAAATGTTTGGCATCTGTGGACAGAAACAAACAACCATGGCTCATATTTCTGCTCACCGTGTTCTTGGCTATTCCTCAAACGACTGGTTAGCCGACGAGGGTGCCTTTGAAGAGCCCATGGGACGAGCGCACTTACAGAAGCTATGGCAGAAATATAAGGTGGACATTGCATTTTACAGGCATGTCCATAACTACGAAAGATCATGTCCTATATATCAGGTACATGTAAATATAGATACACTACTCTTCCTGAATTCTTATTAACTTTAAATAATGAAGAATATTAACTTATTTTTCTTATGGTAGAACCATTGTGTGAACTCGCAAATATCTCATTATTCTGGTACTGTGAACGGGACGATTCATGTTGTGGTTGGTGGTGGAGGGAGCCATTTGTCGGAATTCACAAGATTAATACAATTTGGAGCTTGTATAAAGATCATGATTGGGGATTTGTGAAACTAACGGCGTTTAATCACTCTCGTTGCTTTCGAGTACAAGAAGAGCGCTGATGGAGAGGTTTACGATAGCTTCACAATCTCAAGGGACTACAGAGATGTATTGGCATGTGTACATGATGGTTGTGAAGCTACCACTTTGGCAACTTAATGGTTAAAAATTTCAGCAGTAGTCTCAAAAATACTACATAAGAAGTTTCCATGTTGTGTTTTAACTAGTTTGTATGAGTGTATCGATGATTGTTGTTTTAGTATGTAGAATGAGCCCACGCGTCCTAATTTGTTTCTTGCTACAAGTTGCCTGTATCCTGTAGAATTATTGGATGTATTGGGCTTACACTTGCACCTTTAGAGAATAGTTGTCACTTGCTTATTAAAATAGGATGATTCCCACTAATTGGGGTTTGCAATAACTAAATTAACCGAGTTAAACCGTTGGTTCAGTTATGTCATAACCGATTAATGAAAAATCGTGAGTCAGTTTTGGTTATGGTGTGTCTCAAAACCTTTGGATTCTTTAATATAAAAATATTATATAATTTTTCCGAGATATTGTATCACCTAACTACCTGTCTCAAAGTCTGAAGAGTGGATTAAGAAAAGAATATTACTTCTTGTTATTTATCACATAACTAGTCTAAGTAGCCGTGTGTTACACGGGTGGCCTCATAATAAAATATATTATTAAAAAGTATTGACATAACTTTTATATGAAAGAAACGTTACGAGAGAAATACAGACAGGTCGGATCACATCTTTACAACGAGATACTAACAGACTTTGATGCAGCCTTTAATTTAGGTATAACAACATACCAAACAAAAGATACGATCCATTTTATGCCCCTTTTGTTATAAACTATTGAAATCATATATTGCAGCCTGATTCATAGGGTCAAACTCTGGCTTCTTCAAATGCATAAGCATATGATTTTTGTCCTTTTTGGGATAACCTGCTTTGCAAAGGGAAAATGACTTCAGTAGCATATTTTTTTATTGTTTGTAATAGAAATAATCTAAGGGAATTCATAAAGGGGATCTTAACACGTTTAATCATCAACAAATGAAACAAACAATGACAATTACAATTATTTTTATAAATTCCACATTATTTAATATCTTTGAAAACTCACTTTTCTAGACGTTGAAGATTGTCTTGGGTGTGAACGGTTTGCAAGATGCGATTGGTAAGGAAAAAGGGACATGAATGGAAGAAAGAAAGAAGTTTATGGCCTTAGGTGTCATCTTCCAAACCCTGCTAGAGATCTAAGATGGTAGTATTCAGAACATGATTTGGAACAGATGTTTTGGATGAACTTTTAAATGTAAACGTTGATGGATTCAGAACAAAAAATTATTGCAGTGAAGTTAGGTGGAGTACAATCAAAGTAAAAGAGCTTGGGCGCAACACTCGAAGAGGAGATCGTATTAAGAAAATTTTTAAACTCTACGCTTGATAAGTATTTACCTATTGTTTCTTTGACTGAGCAATTTACATAAATCGAAACAATGGTGTTTGAAGATGTGGTTGGACGTTTGAAGCCATCTGAAGAAAGAAATAAGTTCAAGAATGTGACTGAAAGTTCATCCCAAAGTCAGCTTATGTTCACTAAGACTAAAGAGAAAGTTGAAAACTACCAAGGTCGTGGTAGAGGTCGTGGAAGATACAACGGACGAGGAAGAAGGAATCCAATATAGAATAATGAATGTGAGAATAAGAAAGATGAACATGGTGAAGATCAGGAAAAGAACCCTTAAGAATGGTGAGACATAAGAAAGAACCTAAGCTGCTATAGTATGATGAGATTGGGCACCACAATTAAACTACCATTCACAACTCTAATCTCACCGGAAAAAGTGAGACGCGATGATGGTGGAAATTTTGGAGTTTTGAGCGGCAGAGAAGGTCACAGGAGCTCAGAGATGACTCATGGTGATCTCGTTTGGTGGTTTACCGGAATAAGTTGCAAGTCACCCGAGTTGCCGGAACAAGTTGAAAACGGTCGGTAGTGGTGATAGTGGTGGCAGACGATGATTGTGGTGGTCGTGGGTGGTGGTGATGGTGCCACATAAGCTTCCAGCAAATAACCAGGTTTTGTGCCACATAAGTTGCCACATTAGCAAAACACTAACTGGGTTAGACCCCTGTTAGTAAAGAATTGGGGAGGAAAATAGCTTGAAAGTTAGGACTGTCATGAGGAATTTTTTAAGTTGAGATTATTTCCAGCCATTTGATCAAAGTTTGAATTATTGAAATCCAATAACCCAATAAATTATTATTTGTTTAGTATTCGAGAGGATTAGAAGTAAGGTAAAAAATACATAAAGAAACATTAGAAGTACTAAAATGAGGTTGTTTTATAAAATACCAAGTTACTTTAATAGTTTTACACTCGCTTGTGATAGCGCATGCTGCCCCTACCAATCCTTTTCCATTGTAGTTGTCCATTACAACTGGTGTGAGCAAAAACCGGTTTTGACTTCCATTGACCAAAAGCAAACCGGTTTGAACTAAAAAAAACCGATTTGTGCACCTCTTAATCACAAACCCGTACCATTTAATTTAACCCTTAATTCGGTTGGCAAACTAACTTCCACCAAACAAACGACGGATTCTTCTATGCTCGTACCTAGAGTAAACAGCTAAAATCGTCCCTAAGATTTGGGCACTTTTCCCAGATCAGTCCAAAAAGGTTTTTTTTCTCAACTGGACCACTCAGGTTTCACAAAAGTTGCCAGATCCATCCATTTTTCTAATAATGGGACAATTATGGCAGTTTGCTCTTTTTATTGTTTTTCTAATTTTTTATTAATATTTTCTTATAACTTAAATAAAAACTGTTTTTTAATAAAAATGTTTTATCATTTAATTTCTTTAAAATACTTTTTGTCAACAGTCCTATTTCTTCATTCTTTATTATTGGCATGTCATCTTTTCAAGATTATGTAACCGTAGTGACAAAGTAAAATCGTATTGTTATAATCTAGAAAGGAAAATTTTCGTCTTTAGAAAACTTGGGTGCTATAACCATTAGTTTCGAAGACATAATATAATTACGATCGAGTGTACGTGAAGTCAAGATATCAAAGACATTTATATTTGAATTCACTGAAACAAATCAGAGTTGAAATCATCCTCTCATAATCAAAATCAATTAAACCAGATAAAATATAATGCAAATTGAATATTTACTAGTGATAAGATAATACTTTAAAGAAATTAAAAAATAAAACATTCTTATTATAAATACAGTTAAAAAAGTTAAAAGAAAATGTAAATAAAAAAATTAGAACAACATTAAAAAGAGTGAACTGTCACATTTGTCCCTAAGGTTTGGGTACTTGCGAGATCCATCCAAAATACCCATCATTTAATGTTAGTTTTTAACAGTGTTAGAAAAATGGATGTATCTGACAACTTTTGTAAAACCTTAGTGATCCGATTAAGAAAAAAAAACCTTTTAAGATGGATCCGGCAAAAATGCCTAAACAAACAATTTTGTCAGTTTACTCTCGTACCTATAAATCACAAAATTCATCAAATCTCCAAATAACCGGCGTTTTCAGCGACTTCAAGAAGAATTTCAGTCTGGATTCCCTCAAAAGGTAAGCTACTAAACCCCATTTATTCCTAATAATCGCTATGGACATTCCTTTATCTCCTTATCAGAACAAATCAGTTGTCGAAAGCAGCTCTTTACCTTCAACAGATGTTAAAAACATTCAAGAAAGACCCTTAGTTTCTGGGTCTCACTTGTTAAACATAAGAAAACACAGAACACATGCATCTGTTATCACTTGTTCTTTTGTAGAACACGGATTGCATCCGAAACCGAAACCAAAGCCACTGAAAAGTGGTTATGAGGTTGTAAAGAAAGAAGCTAGTTTAGAAGATTCTAGACAGATAGGTTCTGGTTCTAGTTCAAGTTCTGGACTTTGTGGTCAGATTGAGAAATTAGTTCTTTGTAAAAGATATAGAGATGCACTTGAAGTGTTTGAGATTTTGGAAAGTGAGTGTCAGTATGATGTTCATGTTGGTAAGAGTACTTATGATGCGTTAGTGGATGCTTGTATTAGTTTGAAGTCGATTAGAGGGGTTAAACGAGTGTTTGGTTATATGGTTAATAGTGGGTTTGAGCCGGATTTGTATTTGAGGAATAGAGTTTTGTTGATGCATGTGAAATGTGGGATGATGATTGATGCACGGATGTTGTTCAATGAAATGCCTGAAAGAAATTTGGTTTCTTGGAACACGATAATGGCGGGGCTTGTGGATTCTGGAGATTATATGGATGCGTTTCGGTTGTTTTTAAGTATGTGGGAGGAACAATCCGAGGCTAGTTCGCGTACTTTTGCTACAATGATGCGTGCATCTGCAGGGCTGGAGATGATATTTCCGGGACAACAGTTGCATGCGTGTGCTATAAAAATGGATGTAAGTCAAGATATCTTTGTATCGTGTGCACTGATTGACATGTATAGCAAATGCGGTAGCATCATGGATGCCCAATGTGTTTTCGATATCATGCCTGAGAAAACTACTGTGGGTTGGAACACAATCATTGCGGGTTATGCACTTCATGGGTATAGCGAGGAGGCTTTGGATCTTTATTATGAGATGCAAGATTCCGGTGTTAAAATGGATCACTTCACTTTCTCAATGATAGTAAGAATCTGCACACGGTTAGCTTCGTTAGAACATGCCAAACAAGCACACGCTGGGCTCGTACGTCACGGTTTTGGGCAAGACATAGTTGCCAACACTGCACTAGTTGACTTCTATAGTAAATGGGGAAGACTTGATGACGCACGCAGCCTGTTCGAGAAAATGCCTCTTAAGAATGTCATTTCATGGAACGCGTTAATTGCTGGATATGGCAAGCACGGTCGCGGAATCGAAGCTTTAGAGTTGTTTAAACGTATGATTAGTGAGAGAATGACCCCAAATCATGTCACTTTTCTTGCTGTTTTATCGGCTTGTAGCTATTCCGGTTTATCAGATCAAGGGTGGGAGATATTTGAATCGATGGGCACGGATTTTAAAATGAAGCCTCGAGCCATGCATTATGCATGTATGATCGAGTTATTAGGTCGCGAAGGGCTTTTGGATGAAGCATTTGCTTTGATTAGAAATGCACCGCTTAAGCCGACGGTCAATATGTGGGCTGCTTTGTTGACGGCTTGTAGGATCCACAAGAATTTCGAGCTCGGGAAATTCGCAGCAGAGAAAATATACGGTATGGAACCAGAAAAACTTGGTAATTACGTTGTACTTTTAAACATATACAACAGTTGTGGAAAACGTGAAGAGGCTGCTTCGGTGGTCCATACGTTAAAAAAGAAGGGTTTGAGGATGTTGCCTGCATGTACGTGGATAGACGTCAAGAAACAACAACATATGTTTATTTCGGGAGAGAAATCCAAATCCCATGTTCAGATTATTGAGAATTTGAAGAAACTGATGTTGAAGATTGAGAATCACGGTTATTTTCCAAAGAAAAACTCGTTGCTTCCGGATGTTGATGAACGGGACGAACAGATGTCACTGTATCATAGTGAGAAACTTGCGGTTTCTTATGGGCTGATGAATACAACAAGTTCAACCCAATTGCAACTTGTGCAAAGTCACCGGATTTGCAATGACTGCCACTTGGCGGTGAAGTTGATGACTAAGGCAACGGGACGAGTGATTGTCGTGAGAGATGCTAGTAGATTTCATCGTTTCGAAGATGGGAAATGTTCTTGTGGTGATTATTGGTGAAGGGGATTCATAAGTTTGTGCTTTGATATTCGCACAACTGATTTTTGTTTTTTTGTTTTTTACAACAGTTTCTATTCTATTGTATAACAAAACATCAGGAACCAGTATAGATATTGTTGTTACATCATGTTTTGTAGTACAAATGGATTTGAATATGCTTATCAACTAAGTTCTTGTTTCATGTTTTGTATGCAATTTCTTTGTTAGACATTGTGAAAACCGAAAGGCACCATTAAAGGTTGAAATTTTACAAATATGATTGCAAAATGCTCATATATCTTCTTCTAACTGATAGCTTTAGTAAATAGGCAGTACAAATTTATGAATTATTCCAATCCTGATACCGTAAAAAGAAGACAAGGTTCGTTACAGTTTCGGATTATCAATCAGCGTGCAGATTTCTCTTTTGCGCTTTTTACTGGCGGGGTTGAATTATACATTTAATGTTTTTGGCAGCCGGGATCACTAATGACGACAAACCAATTAGAAAATGACCTGGAAAACTTTGATATAGTTTTTCGTATTGGTAATCTAGCATTTGCAGAAGGATATATCTCACAGTGAGACCAGTTCACAGCATAAATTCAACCTACTGCTTTAAGAAAACCTTGTATGATTGCAAGGTATGGAGTAAAATAAGAATTTGCATACTCATTAGTTCAAAGTTCAAACCAGGCGTGCCAACTGTCAATCATGTCATTTGGTGAGTTGCTCTGTTGAAACTGAACACGGCCCATATATTTATTCGTCTCAAAGACATCAAACCTAACCCGCTCACACTTAAAATCATGTAACCTGAACACGAACTGGCGATCCACTTAACCTATTTAAAACACGAGTTATTGAGTATTATTAATCGTCTTCGTATTGACCTATCACTATCTTTAGAACTTGCTCTTCGTTATGGTGCCTGTGTAGGATAAATGTGTGAGCGAAGATATGTATGATTATCCGGGTGGTGTGATGGGGACGATCCATGTTGCTGGTGGTGGCGGAGGGAGTCAAGTTCGCATCTTTCCCGAAATAAATCCGCGTTGCTCTTTATAAAGATGATGACTACAGATTTGGCAAACTTACTGGCTTTTAACCATTCTGCATTTCTCTTTGAATACATGAAAAGTAGAGATGGAAATTTGCTTTATTGTAATGGGTGGAGGGCACTCACGCCCCATATCGTGTAGTCTTATTATAATGGAGTCTGTCTTAAACATCAAAATGCATTATCGTTGTCGTCGTAGTGGTAATAATAATTTGCGTTTAAAATTGAAAGTAATAAATACCGATTAATTTGATATATTTAAGAATAATAGTTATATATAGATGTTCGAAAAAAATAAATAGTTATATATAATACAAAATCAAAATGACTACCTGGCCATGGGAATCAAAGAGGGGGAGGTCAGTCATGAACGTCCATTGACCCCTAGAACATGATAATTTGTTGGACTTTTATATATAAAAAACATGATTTGAATCTTACTTATAAATAAATGACATTCTGATGAAGACGTTCTGATTTTGTGACTGATGGATACGCTTAATTTTGTACAAACATGAAAATTTTTTTATTAAATTTGTGGTAAAGGCAACCGAACCGAGGTGTTTAAACTCTAAATTATAAACTCTGCTTTTACGAGGGATCAAAACGAAAATAATCCGTTATTTATTTTTGCACCCAAAAGAATATAAAAACTAAACAATGACGCCATTTCTAGGGTTGCAACTGTAAACTCTGCAACAGTGGAGTGAGAGTGAATCATATCGTGTATCTGATGGTAACGATGGAGCATTCATTATGGGGGAACTTACCGCTGTTAGTGAGAGCAAATTCGAAAGAATCCGTTGAGTACATACTCCAAACCCTATGGAAAACTCGCAAAGTCGGTCTCGATTCAGCCGATCGTGATGTCATCCGTGATTTACTTCAGCTTCAGAATGATGCTGACCTTGATCCTGTAATTATTCTTCACCTTTTTTTTTATTTTTCAGAACCGTTATTGCTGTAGCTTGTTTACTGTTTGTATATATTCTGTTGGAAGTTTCATCACTAATCTGAAACATATTAGAGTACAATTAATCATTCCTAAAATTATTAATTGTGCACAGGTTATTAATTTTGTATGTTTCTTTGTAGTTCACTAGTTAGAACATTCTATTCTGGTTTTAAAATTAATTCATAAAATTATTGATTGTAAAAGAAGCTATTAGTTTTGTATATTTCTTTGTAGTTCACTAGTTAGAAAACAGCATCATGTGAACATATTTATTCTGATTTTTGAAATTAATGTTGCAGCTTTTGGTATGCCTACGCATGTTGATTCGTAAATGTGTGTGTGAGAATGCTAATAAGGATGAAATACAGAAGCTGTTCCCCGCTGAAGTTCTGCCTGAGATACAGAGATTATTGACGCTTTTGCTCCAGAAGTTCCATAGGGAGTGGAGGGAAGATATATCCAAGGATCAGGTACTGTATTGTCATAAACTAGTTATGTATTTGATTGTGATTATTATAGTCTAGATTATATGTGTGATATCGAATTCTATGTATACCGGCATATATAGTTACTGTCAACCAAACAACAGTAAGCTGACAACTGTCAACGGCATAATACTCATAGTTAAAATTGTGGTCATGGTGTTGGTTGCAACCAATTTGCTTGACCGCCCACTCAAAATGCAGTGTATTGCACTTGGAATCAATTTTGGTATTGGCCACATTCCATCCCAATGCCCTGATTGTGATACTTCTACTATTCGTGTTAGGCTAACAATGAACCTTGTTGACAGTTGTCCCTCATCATTCGTTGCGTCCACTTCATGTTTTCCAAACATAGGAGCAAACAGTTATATCATGTTGATTTAGCAAGTTCGGACAACTCAGAGATAAATCATGGTAATGGCGCAATCCATGTTGGTATTGGGTAGGACTCCCTGTCCTTCACATTGAATTTACTCACAATATAAAACCTTTTTGGTTTAAAAAATTGTCTTGATAATAATGTTTTTGTTAAATTGACTAGACTTTTTAACGCACTACCCCATTAACATGGTCTTCACTCAATTCATCCTCCTCAGCTTCAGCCAATCGCTAAATACACCCTCTCTTTTGATCATGTATCATTGTTTAGTATTCGGTCATTTACATTAGCGTCTTTTACATTCTATGCTTTCTAGATTTTCTCTTCCTTTTACAACAAAGCCTTTATCAATTTTATGTACTTCTTGTTAAATGGGAAAATCCTCAAAACTCTTTTTACACGTTTCTATTTCCACGATGATAATATTTTAGACTTGGTTCATTGTGATGTTTGGATTCCGCAAGTGTTTCGTCTTTTGAAGGTTGTCAATACTTTATGCTAGGCGTTGACTACCATTCTCGATACATGTGGATTCATTCTTTAGTTCAAAAACTGGATGTATGAGTTTGAAGGTATAACTAAAGATGGTGTTTAGTTTGCAGTCAGTAATCTCTATGGGTATGAGTTTGATATCAGGGTTGAATGGCAATGAAAATCTAAACTTAACCCTCTTTTGCAAGTAAGGAGCGGCCTCAATTTAGAGGATATGAATCTATGATTCCTAATTATGAAATGCATACCTTCAAACCAAACACTTTCTATCATTCCCATTCCCTTGTCCTGACACTGTCAAGTCAAAACACACGTGCTTTATTTCTAAATCTATTGTTAACTTTCAGATTCAAAACAGCACAAGGCCAAATTCAGGAGAAACAGATGTGAATTTCCAGGTGCCTAAAGATAAACTAGAGATGATGTTGAATTCTATGAGAGGTTAGCAGTCCGAAACTGTAAGTTCTGTCTGAGGTTTTCCCTATATAATTTCCCATTTATTTTGTATTTTAATATGTACCCATGATTTAATTTAATAGGGGGAGGCATCAATGTGACATGTTATCACTGGAAAATGTTAACATTAGCATCTCCGAAACTATAAAGGTACTCGATTTCATTATCATTATCTCAAAGATTATTTCACTTCCTTCATCCTACGAAAATTGCCAAGTTTGATTCGGCCCATACATAGTTCACTATAAATGTCCCATTATTTGTTTAAATATATAGAATACCTTTTAGTGAAGTCCAGTAATTAGATCTTGTGGACCCAAATCAATGCAATAAACTTATTCTTATTCGTAGTTATGAGCGTAGGTGATTTTAACTTGGGATTTTTCCAAAAAAAGTGAACATTTTGACTTTAATGACCATGCCAAAAACAAAATGGGTTGCAATTTTTATGGAATGGAGTAATTTCGAATTCAAGTTTAAATGTGGAAGTTTGGATGGATAAATTAACAATTGCTTTATTGTAGGAGATGTGTATTCAGGCTAGGAGAGGTTATATCTTCTTAAATCATGTAACAGTGCACTTTGTGTAGTCTCACAAGGTACATGTGGAGTACCCATTTTTGACACACTGTTTGGTGGACCATCATGATTAATGTTAAAAGACTTATAAGGGAGATTGTCGCTTTGATAATGGTTTACTTTACATCGTTGTAGCGTCATGTTTTGTACTATTGATTGTCATAGCGTCAGATATTTTATCACCTGACCTGTAAAGTAATTTATGTGGTTTGTTTGTTTTTCCACATTGTTTGCTAAAAAGTAAGGTGTGTTCGTTCATATTTTTGAATTGTTTACCACAAATTATGTCTGAGATCACAAATAACCCCGAGTCTTGAGATATCCTTTAACTCTCCTCAACTCCAATTAGGTGTCACGTCATCCACTTTTCCCCAATGCACTCCATCTAACCTTATTTTTTAGTGATTCTTTTAAAGAAAAAAAAATTAATGCAATCTTTTAACATCTCGTTAACATGTTAATAAATAACCCTTTTAACGTCCAGATGTTAGGGTACACCCTAGGACCTGAGTGGTGACAATCAACCATATTGATTATTGCTTATTAAAGTTGCAGTTTTAAATATTACTACTTTCTATGGATAGAGAAATACACGTTCATATGATTGTTCATGCCAGTTTCCTGGGTGCAGCAACGCGTACTTGTATAATTGTTCAATTAGGGTGTGTAATATATCCACTATTTTTATTTCACTAATTGTATTTTATATTTTAACATCATAAATTTAATCAACTGGGGCAGTATAAAAGTTCGATACATGGTATTCTCAGTTTGCTTAGTAAGTTTCTATGCTATCTATCTTGTCTTGCTCTCAATTGATTTAGGGGTATAAAATTTTTATTATTTAACATCATAAATTTAATCGACTAAGGCAGTATAAAATAATATACATGGTGTCTCAGTTTGCATAGTAAGTTTATATGCTATTGAAGAAACACCAAACTAAGCAGGTGATTAGAATGTGGTTTGTGCCTCAACAAATAAGGGTTAATCTTCTTCTGTTTCGTCTAAACAGCAATGAAGATCCTGCAAAACAATCAACACACCGTAAGCTCGTTACAAGGAGGAGAATAAGGGATTCTTCTTGTAACCACCCTCCGGCGTGAGAATAAGTATCGGTTTTGAGGATAATAGTGTGTGTATTAAGTGAGAGAGCAAGAGAGCGATCCTTGAACATGGAGGTGAAGTTCTCTTATTTATAGCCACGGTGATTTGTGAAGGAGATGGGTTGATGGGCCTTGGGCTCGAGAGCGACAACTAGGAGTATCCATTCTGCTCCCTCTGCCCTCTGCTATGACCGTTAGTGGATACTAGCGAGAGGGTAGCTGGCGCACGTTGAATGGATTCAGGTGTCCGGACTATTGTCCTCGTTGTCTGGTCTGTTATCGGCAGTTGAGTGGAGATCATGGGACAGCGGTCGTCGCAAGCTGATTGGTGTCACGTGTGTGTCCTTGTGTACTTCCTGTCTCCTAATACAGTCTGTTGAGCTCTTATTGGCCCACTGTCCTGCCACATCTACCTTTTGTACTCGTTCGATGTTGACATGCGCTTCTTGCCTCCGCGACATGGATACATCTCGTGCAGTCGGCCCAAGGTCGAGGAAGCTAGGTCTTTTGTCAAAGGAACTAAGTGTCGGAAATGGTTTCGTCTTACTCCTGACTTCGCGCGCGACTTCGGTAACATCTATACAGTCGGCGCAAAGTCGGCAGAGTTATCATTTTGGTTTATCTTGGGTATGGCCTCACGCGCGACCTGATGTTAACTCGCTTGGTCGGCGCAAGATTTGGGACCATACCCCTTCAGCTATTTGATTGGGAAGTCCAATGGCAAAAAGAGGGGGGATTCATTATCTCGTTGTTTAGTACAAATCAGCGAAATGACAGAATCCATAAAAATTATTCAACAGGCCCTAGAAGGAATTCCGGGAGAGCCCTATGAAAATTTAGAAATCCGCCGATCTTGTCTTGCTCTCAATTGATATAGGGGTATAAAACTTATTTAGTTGGAGTAAGGTTTTAAAAATATAATATAACGTGTCTTGATTTAGGGGTATAAAACTTATTTAGTTGGAGTAAAGTTTTAAAAATATAATATAATGTGTCTTGATTTAGGGGTATAAAACTTATTTAGTTGGAGTAAGGTTTTAAAAATATAATATAATTTGTCTTCAAAACAAAATAAACGTATCTGTATTATAATTAGTTTAGAATAAAAGTTATTCAAAACACTAATCAATTAATATGGTTTTTAGACAATATTAAAAAAAATGTGTAACTAAAAGTATTTTGGTTTTATCAAAGTTAAGTTTGTGTTAAGATATAAATCTTAAGAGAAAAATAAATTAATGTTAATTTAATAAAGATAAAGTTAACGTGTTTGTTGATACGGTCACCTGCCCATGATCTTAGATTTACCCACGTAGCCCACGTTTCTATTAGTTTAACATGTTTTGTTTTTCCACATTTGTTTACTTGTATGCATAGTAGCCCACGTTTCAATGCAAGCACGATCTCCCATGCTTCGATAATTATCTTTTCTTCTACATATTTAAATTTCAAAAACATCTAAGGTGTTGATTATTTTACTTTTGAATTGAGCTTTTAATAGTTAAGGACAAAATGATTTAGACCATTTATTTCACGAGCAGATATTTGAATGTTCCAGATATTTGCTTTTAAATGGTTAAGTATTAAACAATGTCTGAATGGTTAAAACCTCTAATTTGAATTGGTCAGACATTTGTCTACGAACGGTTAAGCATTATACTGGATCTTAATGGTTTATACATCTTACTGGTTCAGCACTTAATGATTCAGACATCTTATTGGTTCAACACTTAACCATTCTGAAGTTGCCAAACAACCCCTAAATAAAATCAAATAGAATAATTGACATAAGTTATTATTATTCTTCTCTAATATTCTTAGAAGTAGAGGTACATAAAAAAACATGTTAATTAATTGGAACTAGTTATTAACTGGTATGAAATTAATGAGTTAGTGCTTAATTTTAACCGCCGGTTATAAATATTTAGTATAGGAACCGGTTTTTTAACTGGTAAACCAATTAACCAAAAAAAAACCCAAAAATAAAAAAGGGCAAAAAAACCGGTTATTAACAGAAAATAACCGGTTAAAGTAATTAACCGTACCAGTTAAAAAAAATGACCAGTTAAAGTTAAAAAGACAAATTAACTGGTATAACCGGTTATTGAAATTAACCAGTTTGTGCACATCTACTTAGAAGATTAGCCATGTCGAGTTGCCTTTATATTATTTGTCTTAAAAAATAAATTCGTATATTATCTTAAATATTAATATTATTTTTGAATTTAAGAAAGTAATAGAAATCATTTGCTCGATCTTTTTGTAAGTTGTTATGTAGACGTCTATAATTGGAAATGTTTGTTTTAAGTTAGTTGGATAGAATTCGAAATGTCTGTTTTAAGTTGGTTAGATACATATGTAGAACCAGCTTAAAGCTTTATAATTTATCTAAAACATATTCGAGTCTTGTTTGGTTTATAAAATCTAAAATGTTGATATTCGAATCGGAATTAATTCTATTTGAAAACGTGTTTGATTGGAAATCAGAATCAGAAAACATTCGATCAAATTCCATCAACAAGCAATTTAACATTTCTGCACCATATGAATGGAATCTCAAACTATCCAATGAAACACTTTTAGATCACTAAAATACCCCCCTTATTCCTCCCTTTAACCACATTCTAGTTTCTCTTGTTCTTCGATGATCACAAACTATCCACAAATCATTAACATGATCACAAACTATCCACAAATCATGAACATGTAATGATTTGAACCAAAACCAAAGCACCTTCTAGAAAATATTGTAGCATCGAAATCGGCATGGCCACCTACACCAATAGCACTTTTCATCATCTCATTCATATAGTTCCATTTATAGATTTAGCAACCAAACATAATACAAATTTTTAATGGAATTAATTCCAACTCTATCAAATTCCAGTTCATTCCAAAGAAATCTACAAACCAAACAACCCCTAAGGTTACTGAATGGCTCCACGTTGATTTTGATTCCCAAGGTTTGTTTTTAGCAGTTCTTCACAGTCAGTAAACCATACTGTTCACTATAATCACCAATCAACTCCTTTGTAGCAATCATCTTAGCTCTGAAAACTTTCTGAAGTGAAGCCTAGATCTGGTATTTTATTTTCTAAATTACATCTTGAAGAGCTTTTAAAGTATTTATAGATTGCTTTCAATTAATGGTTAAATCTCTTTGGCTGTGGAGCTCATAGTGTAAAGACCGATATTCTAGTTTGGAGACACGTATATTGATGACAAATTGTCTACATCCTCCACCAGATTATCTTCATCTATAATATAATCAAGATCATCTTCATCATTATCCTCTGATGATCCTTTCTTGACCATTATCAATTTCAATTACGATGTCTTGAGCATTATCAATCGCAATAATAGAATTAGATGGGCCAACATCTTTAGATGGACCAACATCTTCTTATAATGAGTTCAACAATACACATGAATGCCAATGCTTAACATATATTTCAACATGATCAAACAAATTTCCAAAATCACTACCATTACTCTCAACACTTTAAGAGCCAAATCCAAAAGACAAATACGGAACCTCAAAATGCTACTAAAAATCCATATACATGGATATCAAATTACTTTAACCATTTATTCCAACACACCAATTTCAAAATTATCAATATCAGCACTATCAATGAAGGTTGTCGTATCATCTAAGTATACCCTACCAGGATAGTCAGAAAAAAAAAATAGATTCTTTATCACACGAAATTATGAGTAGACTAACGGTAAATAGTGTCAGGGTCAAATTGTTTTGCAATATCATGTATCCTCCAAAATCCACGAGCCATCGGACGAAGATGAAGATTTCATTTATGACTGTAAAGGTGAACGGGAGCGAAGATCATGAGCATAACAGGTATGCAATTTTGGTATTAGGTTTTACACAGGGACGAAAACACAAACGAGTATTAATCAAGACAGGCTCATTGTGTTACAGGTCAAGATTACATAAATGCCTCTGTCTTTAACGCCACAACTAACGGCAGAATAACAGAAGAATACACGGTGTTAGGAAACGTAAACCACGAGAACGCACAATACAATATTCTGAAAATAGTAACGCGAGTTGATGTCGTTCTCAAACCACATAGACGTACATTGCAGTTATTTACGATTTTATTTATTAAGGGCATGTTTGGATAAGCTTTTCCATTTCTCCCTATTGACTTTTTAAACTGGTTATCTCCTTTTTGAAAAAGTCAACACCAAGTGAACTTTTCATTTCTCATTTCCAATACCTAAAAAAACTCGTTTTAACGTATTATCCAAACACTATTTTATAAAAAGTCTTTTTTCTAATATTTCACTAAATTATCTGGAGGTAAAATAAGCTTATCCCGTAAATTCCTTAACAAGAAGTCGAATCAGTCAAATCGCAAAATAAAAACACTTTCCTAAAACGTGCTTGACAATTGACATGACGTGTTCCGGCCGGCCAACAACCCTTCTGTCCGGAAAAATATCTCCACCGGTGGGTCTAATCCACTAATCGACCACTAGTCTTCTTCATTCTTCAAACACTCCTTCACTTCTACAACCCTAATTCACCCTCACACACACACAACCAACAAATTCCTCCATAGACGCACCACCAATGGCGGCAACCGTTGAAGGTCAAGACAGAGTCTTAGCAACCGCTCAACAGATCGTCAAAAGCCTCAACATCAACAACCAAGCAACGGAAGACATGCTACTCATTCTCTCCAGTTTCGATAACCGCTTGTCTAACATCTCCGATCTCACCGATCACCGGTTCGAAACGGCCGAACAGGTCGTCCTTCGGCATGAACATGATTCTGTAGGTCTAGGTGAAGCTTTGTCTGAGTATTTGGAAGCTGTTGATACAATCATCAAATTGACTGAAAACCTAAATATTCAATCTGATTGTAACGGTGAGGTAATAGATCGAGCTGAAAACGCACTTCAGTTAGCTATGTTAAAGCTAGAAGATGAGTTATATCATGTTTTGATTCGTAATACTGTTCCGTTAGATGTAGATCGGCTGTACGGATCGATCCGTAAGGGTTCGGCTTCGTTTGTGGTTAACGAGATTGATATTGAAGATGATTTTGAGAGTAGTTATGGAGAAGATGATTGTGGAGGTAGTAGTTATTGTTATGATAGAGGTTTGAGCTTTAGAGGTGATGTTTGTGTTGATTTGGTTTATGCGGATGCAATTAAGGAACTGAAAGCGATTGCGGATCGGATGATTAGGTCTGGCTATGATAAAGAGTGTTGTCAGGTGTACTGTAATGTTCGGCGAGATGTGTTGGACGAGTGTTTGTCGATTCTCGGGGTTGAAAAGGTTAGTATTGAGGAAGTGCAGAGGATTGAGTGGAAGGTTTTGGATGAGAAGATGAAGAAATGGATTCAAGCGGTTAAAGTCGTGGTTAAAGCTCTTCTGTTTGGGGAAAAACAGTTATGTGAGCAAGTGTTTAGTGAATCGGAACTGATTAAAGAAGTCAGTTTTGTGGAGACTACAAAAGGGTGTGTGATGCAGCTTTTGAATTTCGGTGAAGCGGTTGCCGTTGGGGAAAGATCTTCGGAGAAACTGTTTCGAATTCTTGACATGTATGATGTTGTTGCAGACGTTTTACCTGATTTTGAAACACTTTTTGTTGATGAATCTGGTGAGTTAATTTGCAATGAAGTGAAAGCGGTTTTAAGTGGATTAGGTGAGGCTGCTATTGGGACGTTTGTGGAATTTGAGAATGCTGTGAAGGGTGAGAATTCAAGAAGAGCTTTACAGGGCGGTGAGATTCATCCGGTAACTCGTTATGTCATGAATTATCTCAAGTTATTGGTTGATTATAGTGAAATTTTAAACATTCTGTTGCCCAACAGTCAAGATTATGATTTGAATTCTAAAGAAGTTGACGACATTGACAGTGGTGATACTTTATCTCCTGTTTCATGTCGATTATTGTCGCTAATCACTTCTTTAGAAGCGAATCTTGAAGAGAAATCAAGATTGTATGATGATAACGCTCTAAGATACATATTCTTGATGAACAACATACTTTACATTGTTCAAAAGGTAAAAGACTCTGATCTTAGAACCCTTTTGGGTGATCGATGGATTCGCAAACATAGCGGTCAGATTCGTCAATGGCACACGAGTTATCTCAGATCAGCATGGGGGAAAGCCTTGCTGTGTTTGAAGGATGACGGGATTGGTGGGGGGTCAAGCAGTGCATCTAAATTACTTCTTAAAGAAAGATTTAAAAACTTTAACGCATATTTTGAAGAAATCTATAGGATACAGTCACTTTGGAGAGTCCCGGATGGTCAACTTCGCGAAGAACTTCGAATATCAATATCCGTAAAAGTACTCCCCGCTTACCGTGCTTTTGTAGGGAGGTTTGGAAGTCAACTCGATGGTGGAAGACATGCCGGAAAATACGTCAAATACACCATTGATGATTTAGAAAATTACTTATCGGATTTGTTTGAAGGAAAACCTGCAGTGTTGAACAACATAAAGAAAAAAGGTACATAGGATGCAATCATGCGAGACGGTATGTTATTTGCCTTCATCTATTTAATCCGGCATGAAGAAATGGCGTTTATTATTGTTGTTTGTGTCAATAGGGTTTGGGTTGATTTTCTAAATCGCCCACCTCGGCATACACTAATAATTTCGTACATGTACCTTGTGGCATTGTGTAATGATATACTTGATGGTCTACTTGTATGTTTTTAATCATTATATTCGGTTTGTAACAAATGCACTTGACATTCAAGTTATTTGAAATCAAAGATATTTAAATACATATTAAAAACTCTTCCTGACAAAAATGCCCTTGTTATAGAGGGCGTTTAAAAGGAAGGCGTACTAACAAAAAGAAAAATGAAAATATTTTATCACAAAGTCATAGCTTTTTATTAAACCCTAGAGGTTTGAGGTATGGGTAAAATACCATCAAAGAAATCACCAAAATATCCTCTAGGTTCATGTACTATCTTTGAAATTATATCTCTGAGTGTTATTAACCCTTCAAGGTTGCCTTCTCCGTCGACTACATATATACGATGAATCTTCATGGAATCAAGTTTCATGATTACATCTTTAAGTGTATCCTCTTTTTTGCAAGTAATCATACTACTCATCAAAGGGGTTTCCTTTTTGTTCTCCTCCAAGTAGTTTTTAACTGCTGTTAGAAAGTTCTTTGCTGTGATAGATCTGCAGTAAAAATCCCAACATCATTGGAAGTATTACGTTTGTATCCATATTTGACACACTAATTGGTTATTAGAAAACTTAAATTAATCGGAAGAAATGTTTCTTGTCTACCAACAGTGACACATTCATAGAGTTAATTACGTTTTTCGTCCTGTGGTTTGTTAAAAATAACCATTACAGTTCATTAGTTTAAAATTGTGAAAACAGTACCATACTTTCACTTTTGTAACATTTATAGTCCACCTCACTTAACACCATTCATTTAACCCGTTAGTCACGTGCAGGGGCATTTTCGTCTAAAAAGTTAATCACGTTTTTTGTCCCTTTGGTTTGTTGAAAATAACTATTTTAGCCCATTAGTTTAAAAATTGCAAAAACAGTACCCATACTTTCACTTTTGTAACAATTATAGTCCATCTCACTTAACTAACGCCATTCATTCAACCCGTTAGTGCGACCACGTGCAGGGGCATTTCCGTCCCTGGTTGCTACATCCTAGTTATTATCTTACTGTAATAGCAAACGGTTGAGTGATTTTAGCCAACCTGTAATCTTTGTAAATCTCGGGGGTGATCAAGAGAAACTGAATATCCCGGATGCTTATGTTACCAACTGCCTTGTTTCCACCACTCGCAACGACTGGCACCCCACCGACTCCCTTCTCCTGCATGATTCTAAACGCCTGCAGAACTGGTTCATCCTCATCCACCTGTAACAAAAAATAAATAAATATATAAAAAAAAACGATTAAAAATATAGAATTAGGGTCTAAGTTGTATACCTTAACAATCCGATTATTTTTCATATAAGGAAGGCCAAGTTCATGTAATTTCTTAGATCCCCAGCTTTTAAACCACTGGAGATCAGCACATTCCTCCAACATATGAATCACTGAGGTTGAGTGATAATATTATCTATCTTTCTGTCCCCTAAATCAACTACTGGAATACTCTTCATTCTGTACTTAGATAGCAGTAAAAGCATGGTGAGAAAGGAGTTAGATGGTTGCAGTGCCAGAAATGGAGCCCACCGAAACGATCCTGATATATCTTTAACCTATATTACATCATTCAAGGTTAAAAATAATGTCGAGAGTTTCATGTTTTGTAAGAATCACTACGCGCTAGTCAGCCGGTGAGGGACAAACTAGCGATTAATCGGGATTAATGAGATTTGCTTTTCTATCAGTTTTATATATATACGGACACATTTTTAGATGTATTTTTTTAGCAAGACAAGTTTTAACCCCTCATCGGATCATTTTTTAAGTAGACAAGAGGTTTGACCGGAATTTGGCTGGTAATTGGCTGGAATTTGTCCAGAACCGCCAATTTTTGGCCGATTAGGACTGTCTCGGGCCGCTGTTGTCCGCCTAGCGATTAATTGGCCGATTAGAGGAAATTACTCGGTGAACCTCTTACTAGCGATTTATCGGCGACTAATCGGGATTTTTACAACCATGCTTGTAAGATATTAAATACCAGTTAGAAACTTAGAACCCAACCTTTGTATTCTTATAAAAATCTGAAGAAGTCAAGGATTCAAAAAAGTTGCCGTCTGTTTTCGGAGATCCGGGTTGTGAACTTCTATATCTTGGCGACGACATCCCACTTGCGGCTGCCGCAACAGCGGGTCCTGTGGACTCTTGTAATGCTTTAGCAAATACTTCTGCAGCATCTATCCCCTCTAACCCCGCTTTCTTTTCCGACTGCAGATGTAAAGGAAACGTGGTATATTTTTAATATTTGCTGATACGTTTGAGTTAATGAAATTTAACTTAAGGAAATAAGCATGAACCTGATGCAGAATCCAGACCACAATGCCTGCAAACTCTACTATCCCAAGATATCTGTCGAGCCAACTTGCATCTTCTGGCGCATCAACGTCCACAACGGGTGCACTAAGAATTTTGTTTTGGGATAGCAACTGAACGGCTTCTCCCAAACTAGCATCTGATTTGATCTCAATTACTGAACAATGAATACAAATATAAGAAACGTTCGTTATTCACTGATACAAATATATGATTGTGACATGTTTGAATTTCTTATTAGTTAATACATGTTTGTGATTGTAACAACATGCCTTCATTTGTACATCCCTTTTATTTAACTCATGTTTCAAAATCACTAAAGTCTAGAATTCGTAGCACACCATCATTCACGAGTTTTAACATTTTGTCTCGTGAGATGTGGCCTAGCCTAACCCAGGGCCGGCCTGGAGGAGGGCGGGTTGGGCGACGGCGCAGGGCCCGAAATGTGTTTTCTGAAATAACGATTTTTAAAAATTACATGATGTTAAATAACGAATTTTAAAAGTATGACGTAACTTTTTCAAATTTTCTTAATATACCCTTGCAACGTGTTTTCTTTCTACTTTTCGACGTGCAAACACGCCTGTGATTATGTGTTTTATCTACCTTACCACTATCAATTTTAGTTTAAAGCATCAGGCTACATACAACATGCATGTGATTCCCACAATTTTTTATTTCATTTTCATATACTTAACACTTTTTTATATATTCTTTCTAAAAAGTTAAGGGCCCGTGTTTTCTATTTGGCAAAGGCCCACAGATTTTCGTAGACAGGCCTGGCCTAACTCTTGATGTAACAACTCAGATGATACAAAAACATGATCTAAAAATGCTCTTGATTGCTGAAAACATGATCTGCGTAATCAGGTCCGATTAAAAGCAAACGAAGGAAACTTGAAAAGGCATGCAAATACCTTGCGAAGACGAGGCATGTGGAAACTCGGAAACAGGAATGCTTTCGAAACAAGCATTAAGCTTCTCGGTTGGAGATAGCTGTGGCTCCTGTATGTCCCATAGGTCCTCGACTTCGAGTCCTAGCTTCGCCTCTGGGCTCTTCGGGCTTCCGTCTTCCACCACCATTTTCTCTTCTACAAATCGGTTAGTTTTGGAGGTCACGTATTTCAAAACAGTTATTGATGGATTTGAGATAGCAATGTGAAAGTGTGCATGGTGACACGTGGATGATATGAAGCAAGTCAAAAGGTGTTTTCACGAATTATTCGCTGGACCGTATACGAACGATGATCAGAAATTTTCTCATCCAAATAAAAACCCTTTTTTTGGGAATGTATGCTTTGCTCATATGGATATTGAGATTATGGTTATATTGAATTTTATTTGATTTTTGGCACCTTCGCATAAGGTACCGGGTATGCATGTTTATAATTTTATATTAAGGATGACAATAGGCCAAGTATGTAACGAATTAGGCCATTATCAACCGTGAATGACAAAATGTGTTATCTTGAACTTGTGACATTATGCATGACTAAACAACATCAAGGTCACACCTCTCGATAAAAAATATACTTCTTTCTTTAAATTAGATGGCTCCTAATTTACTCGTATTAAACATCTATACATACTAGCATCTTATAGGATTTAAACCCTACGCCTTATGGATAGATAGGAGACACTTTATCTGCAAAATATCACTAAAAGACATTTTTTTCTTTAAATAGACGATCATATGTATCTTAGGGGAAATTGTTAAATAATGGCATATGTGTTTTAGAAAAAAGAATTATGATATTTTTCATAGCGATTTGAATTTTGAATAATGTTCTATAAGGATACGCTATTAATGACCCAGTTAATTAAGAGTTGAGCAACAACTCATAATATCTTTACAATTGCACTTAGGCCCAATGGGGCACATGCCGGAAAGGAATTAAGCAAATGGTTTGTCGATAGGCAAGACCACCGCCACCAAAATTGCCGTGCCGAAATAGAATAAAATCGGCGAAAGTTTGCCGAGTAAAACTGGATGATGGCATTAAATGTTTGACCTTTGGAGTGTTTCAACGGTAATATTACCGTTTGATATTAAAAAAAAAGTTTTTTTTTATAAACCTATATAAACCACACACATTTTAAACAAATTCACACAAACCCACATCCATATTACTCCAAATCTATTCTATTTTTTATAAAAAATGATGGAGGAAATACCTATTTTATTCCTACCTGATGGCAGTGATTCATCCGGTAGTAGCATAAACTTTTTCCAAAAACTCATCGACGAAGCCGAACTACAAGACACGGACACATCTAGTAAGAAACGTTACGTTTGTCGTTGTTGTGAGAGTGGGCACGAAATCCATATGGCGGATTATTTTGTTAGAAACCGAAATATAACGATGGCCCTTTTGTACCAAGCTCATGAGGATAATTTATTTAATTATTGTAATGTTTTTTTATTTGACTTTTAATTTAGTGTAATTATTTTTTATTTTTATTTTTAATTTAGTAGTAATGTTTTTCTTATTTTTAATTTAATGTAAGTTTAAAAAAATTTGGTTTGCCTAAACTCAACTAGGCATGCATCTCTTGTGATTTTTTGGTAATAGGCAAAAAGTTTAGGCAAATTACATGCATAATTTAATTGAGTGAGGAAAAACTTTGCTTAAAGGGGTTAGGCATGCACCCCCCTCACCCTTATAGCATTCAGTATCAATTTATTTAAAGGAAAAGTGTATGATATATTTTAAATTACATAATTAAGTCGTGTCGTTTGAGGTACCGAAAACCTACCTTTATGCTACATACTATTTGTCTATACGTATATACACCGAAGGATAACGCCACTTTGTGATCTCTACAGGTGTGCTTTCTGAAAACTATTACCTTAGTGCTGTAAAATCATGGCCTCTTGTGTAATTATTTTCTTGGGCCAAAATGAGGACAAACGTCATGTTTGACGGTATAACTGTTATGGTTACACTCACTTATTGATTGCAAGTGCTTTGTGAAATGCTCACCTTTTAAGAGACATGTGCGTCTAATAATTGGGCAGGATGATTATAGCCCGTTTGATCATTTTATTTTTTAGTTCTTAAGTTATTCTATCAACCATAAATTTACATGACTGAGGACTTTCCCTTGTAATTTTACAACTTCTTGACTACAGAATCTTAATGATTGCATCATTTAAACAACAAAATTTTAATGTATTGAAATTTAACACACCCATCCATTCATGTTAACTAAATCAAACTATTAAAAAAAATAACTTTTATGAAAAGTGAATATGGCAAAAGTTTTATTGTTTTGAGAATGGATATTGGATTTAAATAACCACAACTTTCACCAATTGCCAATAACACTCCCAATTTTCGATTTGTGTACTAGCACTCCTAACTTTCAACTTATTGGCCGATAACACTCCTTAACTAACTGAACCCTAACCCAATTAGTTTTTGCTGATGTGGCCCTTTTGCTGACGTGGCAGCTGATGTGACACTTTTTGATGATGTGACACTGACATGGCAGTTTTTGATGACGTGGTAACTGACATCAGTTAACTGGATTAGGGTTCAGTTAATCAGGAGTGTTATCGATCAATAAGTTGAAAGTTGAGAGTGCTGGTGTATAAATCGAAAGTTGTGTTATTGATCAACTGATGAAAATTAGGATTATTTAAATCTAATATCCTTTTGATAATTTAACACACCCATTCATAGTTATCAATCAAATCAAACTATTAAAATATAACTATGATGGAAAGTAAATCTAGCAGGTAAATATTTTTCACTCACTCTGCCCTCAAACGCATCCATGTATACATTTTATTTCAATTATTACTTATTTTTTATGATATTTTATTATGCTCACTTTGAGATGCATTTTATAATACTTTATTATAGTTTAATTTAAGATACATATAAGAGTGTTTTTATCGGTGATGACTTTTTTTTCATAAATTTGAATTATACCACTTATACATAGACTTTTAAGGTGTTTGATTTTTATTTAATTTAATTGTTATATAATAAATTACATTTATTAACTTAAAAAATAGTATGCGTATGTGTTTAGTTCTTTTTCTTGACGCACCGGTTACATTTAGAGTAGAATGTTTTTTGAGTATCGTAAACAATACAAGTGTTGAAACGAGACGAACCGATTCCGACCGAACATCGGTATCAAATTTTGTTTTTATGCTTTTATATCGATGTAAAACATGAGCCGATATTTTTTTTTTTGACAAATCAAGACTTTATTTTTTTATTTTCTCTTTGGGTAAGCGTCAATAGTAACTGAATTCCTCCGCGAACGTTTTATCTGTTGGTTCAAATAAGCGGTAAAAGCAGAGGTTTTTGTTGACCGCCATGGGCATGGATGCTTCTGCTTCTGCAACCTCTTCCAGGAATCAAAAGGGGGCTTCCAAGTTCCTCTCTGATCTTCCCTCCAAAGGCCTTTTCTCCTCCCCTGTTGTTTCCTCCAATCTGGTATTTCATTCCATCTAAACCCTAGGTTTTATTTTATCGGCTTATCTCTTTTAATCATTCGTTTTGTTTTATCATGAATTCGTTGATGTTAATCACCAGCGATTGCACTGCTTGTTTTTAATCCTGAATTACATATAATGATTTCTAGGGTAAACGAAAACAACCTAATATAATAGAGTCTGTTCAGGCATATGTTTTTTTTATGTATTTGTTCATGTTTATGCTTGTATACATCTATGCAGGGTGTAATGCGTGTCTATGTCACTGATCATGATACATCACCTCCAGGTAACTTTAGAATGTTATGTACAAATTATAATAGATTGATGAATACGTATTGCGGTTGCGTATGGTTTTGATTTGGTTCATTGAACAAGTTGTGTGAATTTCACTAGTGGTTGTGAACCATGCTTCATTGGTTATGGTATTAGAAATGCTTATCTTTTATGTTGGTATTTAGTAAAACTTAATGTCAATAGGAGAAATGCTAGGGTTTTATTATTAATAAAGGTGTATCTTAATTGATGTAACACCTTAATGCTTACTTTTAGCATTTTATATATGTGCTTATTAGATAAAAAAAAATATGAAGCGAACGTATGATTTGATTGTTATGGGTCACGATATTAATGGAATTCAAGTTTGTACTATAAACACCGTTTGAAGATCATGATGAATATATTGCACCATAAGTTAACCAGCGCTTTCTTATAATTAATCTCTTAACCTAGCTATGTTAGGCTCTTTAACCATTGTTATAGCTCAGCATGTGTATGCCTGTGTTCGGAAAAATTCAAAGAATAAGGTCAAGATTTAGTTGCGTAAGGAGCGTTTTTAGATGAATTGGCTGCAAGCATCAAGATTTTACACAGGTTGTGAATATTATCGTCTTATTATGCGTCTGACTATCCGTAATTACTACAATAGGAAGTGGGGGTTGTGGTTTGTAAACGTATAGCTTGACAATGAACCCATGTTGCATGTTAACTAAAATATCTGACCGATTTTATTTTCTCTATCCAGATAACCAGCTAATAAAAACGGATCAAATGAACATACTTATAAGATCTCTTCTGCTTAAGCAGCAACAGAAAACTGAATCAAGCGCAAAAGGTGCGGGCACAAAAGAGTGCTCAAGAAAGCGGTATATGTTTCTTCTTTTTCATTAATTCGTTTCCTTTTTGTTTTATGTTTTGTTTTGGCTGTTTATCTTGTATTTTCATAATCAATTCTAGGATTTCTGAAAGAGCTGTCGATGGTAGAACTTCTACAAAACGGGCAGCCTCCCAGCAAGGTGAACTTTGCAGTTTTTAAATATACTTTGTAACTAAATAACTCCAGTTGATTTTTTTATCGTAACGTCATGTAGAGGGACCGAAATCACGGCTACCTGAAAATCTTAACGCTTTGACTGTAGAAAGACTCCGAGTGCTGTTAAGGGAGAGAGGCCTTTCCCAAAGAGGAAGGAAGGCAAGTAACGTGGATTACTAAATTTATAATATTACATTTTTTGTCAACTTTTATAAACATGTAATCAAATTCATGGTAATGATATGTGTATTGTTTTAGTTGACATTTTTGGTTTGTTCAACATGGCAGGATGAGATAATTGCACGTTTGAAGTCTGCACTTGGTTGAGCAAGAACTCACAAGTATCGGGTATTCTCACATCATCTATAACCAAAGAAGTATATTATCAGTGTGTTAAAGGACTAAAATGGTATTTGCAGCAAGTCAAATTGTGTAATATTATAAGCTGATGCTACATTTTAGACTTTGTGTGAAAACGATGTGTTTCTTTTGTATTTTTTTTCTTTTTTGTGTGTGTGGCAACCGAGAGTTGGTACGATGGGGGATGTTGGTCCCAACTGAATCCTAACAGGAATGGTCTTGGTCTATTTTCTAGTTGTGGTGATTGCGTACAGTGAATCTAATTGTCCTTTGGTCTACTAGGAAAAAGGTATTGCTAGTTGAAGTTAAAGTAAACCACGAAATTATCTCTAGGCTTTTATGATTGTCAACTAGGAAGTGTAGTTGATGAATCTTTATGCGTATGTGGTCTAATATATTTGTTTTTTTAACATTCGGTGACTTGTATCTGGTTGCGTTAATTTATTTCTCTATTAAATTGTATCGTGCTCAAATTCAACGAGGCAACTCGGCTTGGCTTGAGCTCGAGATAGAAGTTAAACGAGCCGCCAAGCCGAGCTTGGCTCTAGCTCGGCTCAGTTACAAAATGATCCCCCTCGGCTTAGGCTGTTTCGAATCAAGTATAGATAAATGTATATACATGTATATACACATAACCTTTGTATAATTACAAAAATTCGTTCTGTCAGTTTAGTTCAAAAATCACAAATTCGAGTTCAACTCGGGAACCAAAATATGAATTCAATGAAGTTGCTAACCTAATTTGAAAATAAAAAAGAGTCCGGGCATATGATTTTTCGAGTGTGATGTGAATATATAACAACCCTAACTTTGGCAAGTTATAAAATATCAACATTAAATCATCAATTTCTAAGAAGAGAAGTGTAAATCTTCCCTTATTTGCTAATTGCTATTACGGGTGGGTATGGTGCGGTTAGGTTCAGTTATTGTCTAAAACCGAAACCATAACCTCACATTTCGGTTATCAAAAAATCATAATTGATTGACGGTTAACGCGGTTTCAGTTCGGTTATAGGTCGGGTTTTTTCATTGTTTTTACAGTTGGGCTTTCGATTCGATTAAAGCTTGTCGAATTATCTGTTATATTTCACTACCACATGATTAAACACATGAACACCAACTTAAAAACCTATGGCCCTATGGATTCGACCATGCTTAAAACATTCGGTTCGGTTATGAAAATAAGAATAACCATAACCGAATTGCAACAATCGGTCGTCAAAAATATAAATAACCGCTTCGGTTTTTACGGTTATTTCGGTTACGATTCGGTTTTATACTCACCCTAATTGGTAGAGGTGTACAAAAAACCCGTACCCGGAACGGACCCGATAAAAAACCCAAACCAATTATTCTTGTACTCGAGTATTGTATACCCATAACGAACCCGATCCTACCCGTAACTGAAACCGTACCCGATTTATACCCGGAATCGGTCATACCCTATGCCTGATAGAATACCTGAATTTTGAAGATATATTTTTATGTTTACTTTGCAATTTTTATATTTAAGTTTTTTAAAAATGCATATTATAAAACAAATAATTTGCATTTGGGTGAATTTATGTTATTGTAATTTATTTTTAATTACTTTTACAAACCAAATTTAATTTTTAAACGCATTTATTTTTATGTAAAATTAAAAAAACACATCTTTTAAAATCGGGTATTGATACCTGGTTCCAATACTCGGTTATACACGAACCCGATTATACCCTACCGGGTACATAAGGTATGAGTTTTCTCTTTAATACCTATACCCAAACCCTACCTGGTTTTTCTTAATACCCGATTTTCAAGGTATTAACAAAAACCTGATTTGTGTAATTGGTGTAGCATTATTTTTGTAACTACATAGAAAAAGCCCATTTACTTTAGCTAACAAAGTGGGCTAATATAAGGCCCAACCCAAGTCCAAGGGTAACCGTGTAGTTATAGTTACAAACCCTAGAACTCCCTCCATTAGCCTATTTCTGGGGCGGCCTCCACAGCACTTTCACCGGCGTCACGATCATCATCAGCAGTCATGGTTCGTATCTACCGTTATTTCGCCTAAAACATACTAATATTGATCGAGTTTTCTGAATTAATGTGCTGACTTATTATTATTATTATTATTATTGTTGTTAATGTTAATGATTTCAGGTGAAATACTCCAAGGAACCAGAAAACCCCACCAAATGTAAGTTTTCTATTCTATGTGTCATTTTTCTTTCAGATTTGAAATGTTCATACCGATTATTTGTTGAGATTGCTTTCTTTGTTATTTTTAGGGCTTTATAACGTATGTATTTATACTGATGAACTTTTGTTTATATTATTGTGTATTTAATCAGCTTGCAAAGCCAGGGGATCAGATCTCAGGTGTCACTTCAAGGTATTTTTATGTTTATATTATTCATATGTGTCACTTGTTAGTTTATTGATTTAAACTGTGCATTCATGGTTGTAGATTTATTCATTGGTATGAAATTTTAGACTTGAAAATGGTTTCTAGTGTAGCGCTATGTTTTGGATTGTGGTTTTAGGAACTTATAATTCAGTTATGTTTATATTGTTGTTTGATTTAGAACACCCGTGAAACTGCCCATGCTATCCGTAAGCTGCCTTTGATCAAGGCTAAGAGATACTTGGAAGATGTCTTGGCCCACAAGCAAGCTATTCCATTCACCCGGTTTTGCCGTGGTGTTGGGCGTACCGCACAAGCAAAAAACCGTCACTCTAATGGACAAGGACGTTGGCCCGCTAAGTCTGCAAAGTTCATTCTTGATCTGCTGAAAAATGCCGAGAGTAACGCTGAGGTATACAGACTATTATTACTTTTAAGGGTTTGAAATTTAGTTTTTATGTGTTTTTTGCTTACCGAGTTTTTGATTGTTTTGAGTTGTTGTAGGTGAAAGGGTTGGATGTGGATGCTCTTCACATTTCTCACATTCAAGTGAACCAAGCACAGAAACAAAGACGTCGCACATACCGTGCTCATGGAAGAATTAACCGTGAGTCTTTGCCACTGTAACATTTGAATTTCTGGGAGATGATTTGTTTGTGTGGGTGGATGATTGAAAGGTTTATTTATTGTGCAGCTTACATGTCTTCTCCTTGTCACATTGAACTTACCTTGTCTGAGAAAGAAGAACCTGTTAAAAAGGAGGTTGGTTGTTTGGTCTTTTGATTTCTTTAATGATTTCCTTTTTGTTGGGTGTTTTAACTAATTGTGAAACTTTTGTGGATGTGTAGCCTGAGACACAGTTGGCTCCTAGAACCAAGAAGAACCAAGCTTAAGTCAGGGGTGCATTCTCGCAGAGTGGAATTCATAGCTCGTTGGTAGAAGGAATTCTGTTTTTGTTTTCATTTTGTTTTATCCGAACAATGTGTTTTTGTTTTCAAAGATTTATATCCTCTTATGTTTTCAATTATTATGAGGTTATTGTGCTTTATGAAATAAGATGTTGAGCAAAATTTGTTTTGTTGATGGCTGGTTGTCCAATTTTTTATGGATAAATTTAACTGTTGGTTTTGAAAACACTAAAAATCGATTTAAAGTTCCATCATCCATCCATAAAGTTTCTAAAGATCGATTTAAAAAGCAACCTTGGCAGCACCCAATTTCAAAGGTAATTTCTCATTAGTTCTTGGGTTAACAACATTTTTCCCCTCCAGTAGTTTGATTCTCACTCACCACCATTCCCAAAGAATTTTTCTAACTGTTGCAGATGATCTTACTCGTAAACTTATACAACACACTACAACAAGCAATTGGTCTAAAATTAGCCACATTCTTAGTAGTGTTGCTTTTATGAACTAAAGGTATATATAGCAACTGACATCTTTAAGTAACTTCCCATTGTGAAAGAAATCATGAACATCAAGACAAACTTCGTCACCGACAACTGACAAACCAAATTTAAGAATCATCCTATATCAAATAAAGCCACTTCGATTTCTTCCTTTGAGACCCCCAACCATGCTATCAGCTGCATCCTTGGGGAGTTTCTTGATAAACAGCCTTTCAGGATGACAAATAGTGCCCAACTTTCCGAATACTCTCAAATGCTTAACAAACTGCTCCCCAACATTACAACTTTGAAAGAACTTTCTCTTCATATCTATTACATAATCAATCCTACACCTCATCAACAACGGCACCTTTAAAAGCATTTAAGAAATACATTTACTCTTTTTTCAATTCAGGATTATAAGGGTTCCCAAATCCGCAATCATCTCAGATTGAATTTTTTTGAATTCCTTCCTGAGGATCTTTACTTTTTCAGTTAGATTTCCAGTAAGCGTCCCCCGACTTCCTTAAAAGGATTTTAAAGATTTAGTCTCGCCCCGCTTGCGGTATGCGCATATAATGTATATATGTGTGGGCACTCGGGGGCAAAAGTGAATGTGCATTGATTTTAACGTTTATTTACTAATTTCGTGAAAATAACGTAAAAGAGGGGGATGGTTAATCATGCATCATGTGGGGCATTGATAGCCGAAAGACAAGGTGGTACATGCACTAATCGGCATTTGTCTCATTGTTGAGTGTTATGTGCCTTATGTCCAAGGCTTGACACAAAACTACTATCGAGCCGGGGTTTCACTGGAAGCAGCCTCTATTCCTACGGGTAGAGGTAAGGCTGTCTACATCTTACCCTTCTCACTCTACGATTAGCATCAACATATATGAAAGAACAATAAAAGCTTTGGTGACCATTACACGTTTTACAAAACAATGGACTGCTTGTTCAGACTAATCAACCACCACTATAAGTCAGCAACCATAGCATCCCGCTTATAATGATTCAAGTAACGTTCTTGCAAATAACATCTTGACACTACTCTTTGCTGGTTATGGCTGCACATCCATCATTGCAATCACATTACTTACGCAGAGTCTGGTTATGAAGCGTTCATGGTATCATCACATTGCTCTTGATTCTTGAAAAGACTCATTGAAAATCGATGCTTGTGACAATGTGTTGAAATGGATGCCAACTCTTGATATTTAAGACTCTACCATGAACCGGTGAATTTTGAATGCACAGCTCATGCTTTAAAAATCACATATTAGCTTTTAAACATGCTTGAAAGGTATCTAAGGTTTGTAACACATTTTTGTGGGGGTTTTGCAGAGGTTTAATTGATGATTGCCTACTTTTCTACATATGTTTTAATGAGATGATCATTCTTTCCTGATTTCTTTTATTTAGTTCTGTTAAAATACTATTCCCAGATGTGATACATGTTATGTTAAAACCAAAACATATCTCAACAAAAAACTAAATAAACAATAATAAAGGAGTACTATTCAAAACTCAAAACTGAAACAATTAAGGTCTAATATTTTTCCTTGAGAGGACGACAAACACGTTAAAACAAAAATAAGCCACCATGCTTCACAAAAGCAATCCAGTTCACCATTGATGCACTCTGCAAACGCATATCCGGTTATTAGCAAACAAACAAAGCACCAGATCAATAAAAAAATTATAAAACCCCAAAAAATTGTTAAAAATAACTTACAGATCTTGTTGAAGGCCACAATATCACAACTCTGGACGTACTCGTTAATTGGTTCTTCAGTAAGTTTTTCCTCAATGAGAGTGTCAACCGACACCAAGTCATCAACAATGGTCAACATGATCTGGAGCTTCTTGATACCATATCCAACTGGGACCAACTTTGCTGCAATCACAGAAAAAAAATATTTATAAATAAATCAACTTTGCACATTAATGTAACCACAAAATATATTAAAAAAGAAAAAGAATCATACATGCACCCCACAACAATCCCTCCATCTCTACACTTCTAACGGCCTCCTCAAGCTTCTTCATGTCGGTTTCATCGTCCCAAGGCTTTACGTCCATCAAGACTGAAGACTTACCAGCTGATAATATAACCAAAAGCAAAAAAGTATATAAAACAAGAACAATGACGATAAAAAGTAATATGCAGATATATGTATACATCAAGAGTATAGAAAATAATAAACAAAAACTGACATTCTTTCTTCTTTCCAGATGCCTTCACTGCAGCTGCACGATCTTCAGCAGCCTTCTTCTCCTCTTCGGTCTCTTCACCAAAAAGATCCACATCACTGTCATCATCTTCATCAGCAGCAGCCTGAATCATATTTTTATGAACATGAAATATCATTTTAGTGAGTGCAAATAACAGATAAATACACCACCTCATAACAGATAATTAAACAATTATAAAGACTGATTATACAGAAAATTAGATAAAAAGTAATATCGTTTTACCTTTGCGTCAGCAACAGGAGCTACATCAGCCTCTTCCGGGAAAGAAGCAGATCCCTCTACGATAACACCACTTCCTTCAGCAGAGACACCACTGCAAGAAGTTCAACGATGAGTATGACCTCACAGCCTATAGGGCTATAGAATTCTTTATGAAGTTCAAAATTAAAGAACTTACGAGATTCTCAGAAGTGCCTCGATGTGGTTAAACCAACGGGATACATTCACATATAGGGCTGATGGAGCCTTAGTAAAAGCAGCATGAACAGTGAGGTCATCCTTTGAAGCTTGGTACCTGATAATATAAAAACCCATAAATACTTGGTATCATAAAAATTAATAACAAAGAAAAGAAAATTGAGTATATCGAAGGATAATGTTAACTCACCCAGAGATGTAACTACGAGTTAGAAGGTACTCATCAAGCTTCTTGAGACCGGCTTCTGAACCAACATAAAAAGTGGGCGCCATAGCAAAATGCTTGATTATTCTAGTCTGCAATAGTTTTTCAAGTTAAATCATGGTTTTTTAAAACGGTTGACGCATGCAACTCAAGGCGCGCCTCAAGGTGAAATGCCCAAAAACCGATTCTGAAGCACGCCTCAGGGGGGTTTTTATTGTAGGTGCGCCTCAGAAGGGCTGAGGCGCTAAAAAGGTTGCGCCTCACGTGCACTGCAAGGGTTTTTGATATTTGTTTTTAATGTTTTTGACTTTTTGTGTCAATTTTAAGCAATTTATGTCATTTTATGTGTGTTTTTTGATGATTTTGATGATGAATTTAGTAAGTATTTTTATTTTTATATATTGTATAATTTTTATATAATTTTTTAATTCCGCCTCGTGAGGCGAAGGGACAACGTTGTTTCTTTTTTTGAAACCTTGAGTTAAATTTATGATATTTAACGCAGAATGTGAAACAAACAACACATCATTGTTGAGCTTAAAATCAGCTCATTTTAACATTAACTTTGTAATTTTATAACGAATCCTAACAGTACCTGCAGACTGCATTACCACCATTCATTACTCTAAACTAATTTTCTATAAACCATGATCTAGAAACTGTACAGCGTCTGTTAAGTTTTAACCTACATAAACTCAGATCTTAACATGACAATCAGCAATAAAACTATCACATCAAATTACGAAAAAACAATATTAGATAAAATTGCATCTTAGTATCGAATATTCATCTCTTTCTCAGAACCCTAGTTATGATCGGTACGCAATGTATCTGTATCCACTACATGAACTAGAAATCATAATGTACAAAACAGATCTTACAAGTCTAACTAAAGAGTAATTAATCTGGTAACACCTTGCTGAATCGTGTTACACCTGATTTGTGAATAAATCAACCGATGATATATAAATCAAAAGAGTTAATTAATGGAGTGTACCTGTTTGTGAGATATCCGATGGCTGCCCTGAGTCGTTCGTGAGTTCGTAGTCGGCTGAAGTGAGAGGCTCAGGGCAAAACCCTAGTCCAATTTATAGCTGGACGCACAGGGGCATAATGGTCAAGTTGATGAAATCTAAGAAATAACTAATTGCTTTAAGGCCCCCCGGGTTTTTGCTGGTTTGTAATTGTAACAAAAGAGTGGAAACTGGAAAGCATATTTTGTTCTACCGTACTTTTACTTATCATGATGACTTTTCCATTAATCCCTATTATTAGGTGATATAGTTAATTACCTATTAAGGTTTGATCACTATTGTAGTTAAGAAGAAGTTGGTGTTACATGATGATGGTACAAAGGATCATGGGATTAAGTCGGAACTGGATTTGGGCATTAATGCAAGAAGAAGGCAGAACTAGTTTAGGCTTATCTAAGTAATGGTTTGATTTGACTTTTGTCTTCGCGGGTTTGGCTTGAGTCTATAAACACAAGCAACATGTTAAAAGAGGTCCACGGGGTTGAAGTTTTGCTCACACTTTGTCTCTCATGTCAATTTTGTATAAAAAGAGATATACATATATAAACATGTGTATGTTAACTCTCTTTGTGTTGTGTGTATGCATAGAATAAGTAGAGTAAGTGTGTGAAACACTAATGACCTTCCCAAACTCTTTAGAATTGGGAATGACAATAGGCAGGGTATGGATCGTATAGCTAATTTCATATTCATACCCGGTTGTAAAATTTTGTCATATATTTGACCCATTATTTGTTGGGTATCGGGCATACCCACAAGTATCAGCCTATCGGGTATATCCATTGAGATTTTCATGTATATATATTTTATATTTTCCTTTATAGTTTATGTTTTAAAATTCTATATTTATATAATATAATAAATTATAACTATCATCACTGAGATAATATTTAATATATTTAAAAATGTAAATATATTATAATATTAATCCAAAAAAAAAAAGTTTTTCATACCATATAAAAATAAATAATGCCATCAAAATATATATTTAATATGAAAAGATTATGTTTCAAATAATAAAGCTAAAAGAATAAAAATTACTAAACTATAGTTAAAAGAAAAAAATATAAAACTTAAAAGTTTTCAGGTATATATTTCGAGTAACGGGTATATAGTTTCGGATAATCGGGTCGGGTATCATTTAATCTCATGCCCGTCATATATCTGCAAAATATTTATTTCTATACACATACCTGACCCAATACCCATGGATATACCGGTCCCAAATAGGCTCGGGTATTTTTGTCATCCCTATTTTGAATAAAGTCATCCCCTTGCGTGTTCAGAGTTAATGGGCTTGATAGTGGGTCTAGCCTAAGGGTGGTGGATATCATCATGTCTAGATCAAGGGTTTGTAAGGAATTGTTGGTTAAAGCTTTTATCATGTGTCCCTTATCATGTGTTGGTTAAATGCATGTACATATACATTGTGTTTAGCACAAATTATGCCTGGGCTATGTATGAGAATCCGACCTCATGCCAATAACCCCTTCACATGCTATTTGTTTTAAAGATAAGGTATCAACAGTTTATATTAATATTGGAGATAAATGCATAGTTTTTACGGGAAGTTAACTATAGGTTAAGTACCAATAAGTTGACTTTTAATGGATTAGTTAGTATACCATTGAATCAACATGTATATTGTGTTAACTGTTGGTGCACACATGACCTATAGGATGTTTGTTTTAAGGAATATTGGATTTGAATAATCTCAATTATTCGTCGTTGGCCATCAACAGTCCCAACTTAAAAAATTACAACTGATGGTCCAAACTGTTAACATATTGATGTCCAATGGACAATGCCGTTAGTCTCTGACCGCCGGAAAACTTCTTTTTGGCTGGAAAACTCAACATTTTCGTCCCAAACCTCTTTGTAACCTTATTACAAACCTTTAGGAACCTTTTTCTAGTAAAAACACCCATTATTGAAGTCGCCGGAAAACTCCTATCTCGCTGAAAGAACTTTTTTTTTACTTGAAAACTCAACTTTTTGCTAGAAAACTCAACATTTTCGTCCCAAACCTCTTTATAACTTTAAATCGAACCTTTAGAAACTTTTTCTGGCCAAAAATAGTTTTTCGGCGACCGGTGGCTAACGACGTTAGGGTTCTGTTAGTCAGGGTCCATTTGTGGCCAATATGTTAACAGTTGGGACTGCCAATGGTTATTTTTAAAGTTGGGATTGTTGGCGGCCAACGACGAATAGTTGGGTTTGTTAAATCCTATATACCTTGTTTTAATGATGTTAAAATTCAAACGTATAGTTAGACGCTATTATAAGATACGTGTATGATTATAATACATGTCTCTCATTTGCTAAAACCATGTATCAACACAACAAGCAAAGGATCAAAATCGACAACAATCTCACATTCTCACAGTTGATCCCATATTCATGGCACGTCGTGAATTGATAGCCCAACAAGTTAATAAACACAGTATTTAGGGAACATATGTTTCATGATCGATTAGAATAGTTATACCGTGAAATGACCATATATGTTCAAGAAACAACCTGACACCCAAATAAGCTGTATTATCTACATATGTGCCATCATCAAGACGACATGGGTATGGTTTAATATATAGCCACTAACAAGTACATGCTATAAACTAAAATAAGTTTTAATTCCACATAAGATTTTGTTAATGATGTTACATTTTTATTAAAATGGTTTTATTATATGTATCAAATATATTTTACTCTCTACAACAAATTAATCTTTAACGTGAAAGGTGGTTTTGATGGACCACGATGGGTGCACGGCTTAACTATGTCATCAACTCTACGGGGCCTAGTCATTTTTTCTTACTTTCTTTCCACCTATGCATTTGAGCATGTCACTCTCTAACATATATTCAACACGCAACATACTTTTATATTATCGAGTAACTATATCATCTATATACAATATAAGGTTAAAGATTTAAGAGCAATAAAAAAAGTGAGGTATAATCCTACCAAGATTATAAGAGATATGTAAGATAATGAGTACACTGAAAAGTTAAAGAGGTGATCACTATCTTGCTTAGTGAGACGAGTAAAATGTGAGCGCTGCCTTATTTAGTGAATTTGTGAGTGGTTCTAAAAAAAACCCAAAGTGCAAAACGATGGGAAGGCGAGAAGGGACATTGGGATGGGGGCAAATTTAACTATTTAAGAGGGGAGGGCGTAGTTGAGTGGGTGTTTTCTAAAAGTATAAGAATACGATGTTAATTTGACAATAACCTAATAACTATTAGACTAGGCATGTTATATTTTAATAAATAAACTAGTAAAGGTACTCGCACTTGGCGGCGAGGAATGAGGATGGTTATGTCAGTTGCGTGACACGACAGGGAATTTAGAGTGCTAAACTATAAATCAAAACTATATTAGCATGTCGAGGCGGACATACATTTGGATATTTATATATAAATGACGATGACCACATACATTCGATGATTTGTAGATATATTGTGGGTGATCATTTATATACATGATTATGAAAGGAGATGCACCAAAGGAAGTGATGATGATTCACATGGCTTGCATCCCAAAAGAACATGTTTGTTGGCCGAAAGGCTGGCGCTAGTGACGTACTTTCTACATGAATCTTGATTGGATTTTGGAGTAGCAGGGGACTTCATCTTCTTGCTGGATCCTTCGTATGTGCATTATAAGGTAAACCAAAACATCAAGAATGTTAAGCAAATATGCTGTTACAATCTAAAAAAGAAAACATTATGCTCTAAACGGTTGTATTCCTTCACAATCGATATCCTTTCTGTATGTACTCCTTTTTAACAAAAATAAGATCCATGTTTTGTGATGGAATGACCCGAAAACCACACACTCATATATTAATATTTTTGAACGACAAGAAAACTTATATATAAATATAGAAAGCTCGGCCCAACAAGCTTTTCAAGGTAGCCACGTGCTTATTATTGAACTCTTTCTCATTTCAAGCTTTTCAAATCTCCCACAACAAAGCCATCGTGATTGTTCAAACGACCTTCGACCCTTGTAAATCATTTCCGACCTTAAAGATGGCTTTACATGACTTCAAAGAAATGGGACACTACAATTATATCCAAACAAACACACTCCACCACACCAACCTACCATCAAGCAAAAGACTAACAAGTGATATGTGGACTCCAACTCAATCCTAAACCTGCCACACATGGGGTTTTGGATGTCCACTCCACGTTGTACCTATGCTGATTTCGAAGGAATTTTATCACGTTCTGCTCTCCAACTAAACAAATTAACCTTGACTGGAACCCATATACTAATCCACCAACTCCATTCGCACCTTCATCGCCTTCTAACTCCACATGTCCTCCTTTGAACCAAATCTAACCCCCTGTAAGCAGTTCATAAGTGCATTAAGCTCCATTCCCATGCCCAATTATTCACTAACCCAACCCTTGATACACAACTAGCTATCGTCTTGCTGCCAAAGAAAACAACGCAGGAAATCTCTCGTGTAACAGTTCGTCGTCAATCCAAATGTCCAGCCAAAATAGGATTTTGTTCCCATTCCCCAACACTCCACACATGTTCTTATTCAAAGACAAATTCATATCTAAAAATGTTTTCAACCCCTTCAATATCTTCCAAATTTAGGCCACTCTTTTTTTAAAGGGAAAGAATGAAATTGCCATAGATGAAATTAACTTGGACTCGTAAATTATTCAATTGTACTTTGTATTTCCACCACCATTTCACCAAAAGAGCTAAGTTTTTATCTCGGATGTCACCAATGCCAAGACCCCAGCAGTTTTGGTCTCACAATCTTGTTCCACATTATCCACCTAATTTTATATTTTCCTCCATTCTTACCCCAACACAAAGTTTCTCTTCACCCCCTCTAGCGTATTAATAACTTTACTAGTGGCTTCAAATAAAGACAAGTAGAAATACACGAGAGCCCCGAAGATTGCATTAGCTAAGGTTAGTCTACTGATGAACAGTAAACTTTCCCTTTCCATCGCGACTACTTTGAGTAAAGCTTGTCTATAATAGGTTTCTGTGTTTTACTCATTTCATATTAGCGTCTATCGGCACTCCAAGATACACGAAAGACCAAACTCCAACTTTGCATCTTATAGATGGCGCCATTCGGGCCACCTCCTCATCCTTTACCCCCACGCCATAAATGTTAGTTTTATCCAAATTCACATTTAAACCCGAGATTAGGGAGAAACACCTAAGGGTTTAGTTAAGTTTTTTGATATTAAAACTCCAACCATTATCCCACAATATTACATCATATTCGTAACATATATGTGATATGGCTAGATCGTTGTTGGGAAGGTTCACCTGGTGAAAAGTACACATCTTTACACTTTATTCATTACCACATCCAACGGCTCCATGACTATTAAGAATAAAAGTGGCGAGATTGGGTCACCTTGGCAAAGGCCTTTGAAATTTTGAAACTCCTTTATTGGCGACCCATTGACAAAAACTGATGCTTGCAGATTTTAAGCAAGCCCAACCTTCCTCCTCCAAGTCTTACGAAAACCCATAAATTTTAAATTAGACGCAAGGAATTCCTTGAATCATAAGATTTTTCAAAATCGATTTTAAAATGAAAAAGGTTTTTTTTACTTACAAATCCGAGCCCATGAAAGGATATTATTCACCACGAGAGGTCCATTCAAAATATACCTTTCTTCCAATAAAGTCGATTGAGTATGATAAATGAACATGTAAAACCACTAGCACATTATATTTTTAGTATTATTGTTTCAAAACATTCTTAAAACTTAAAGTATATACCACACTCAATTAAGTCTTATTATCCTTTTCCATTGTACAAAGGGGGTAGTCGGGACTCATAAGGCACTGATAAAACTTAACTCATCAATGGGCTATGTAGTTTTATATGTTGATGATAATGATAGTATTCTCACCGTGTCCGGTTAATCTCTTATTCAACATTATATTACAACATTGTCTCGTGAGTTATAGATGACCGATCTTGGCTGGTTACATTAATTCTTGGGTATTGAAGTTCTTCATTCTCATGGCGGGTTGTTTACACGATAGATCGTAAACCTGCTCACGCACCCACGGATACTAATTCCAAACTTAGTGCCTCGACTAGTTCTTTACTTGAGGACGACTCCTTTAATTGTAGTCTTGCAAGTGCACTCCAATATTTGACATTTACTAGCTTACGCGTCCAACAAGTTTGTTTGTTCATGCACGCTCCCCGTGAACCGCACTTCCAGTTTCTCAAGCGTATTTTAAGATATATTAAAGGAACAATGGGTTTTGGCGTAATATGTCTCACTTACTGCTTATTTAGGTGCAGACTGGGGAGGGTTTCGACGTTCTACATCTGGTTATTGTGTATTTCTAGGGGATAACTTAGTATCTTGGTCCTCCGAACGAATTGTCATGGTTACGCAATCTACTTCGAGAACTTCAAGTCCTGATATAACAATCATCCATTATTTTATTATTACTATTATTATTATTATTATTTATTGTGATAACATCTCGGCTATATACTTATCTCATAACCCAGTACAAGATCAACGCACCAAGCACATGGAAATCAATATACGTTTTGTGCACGAAAAGTTCGGCTTTGTGCTATTCGTGTCTTACATGTCCCCGCTGATTTTCAATACACCTATATTTTTACGATTCAGATCCAGTCTTTGCATTCGGCCGACTTGTATATGTTATATTGTATATCTTTGTATTAGTTTAGGATATTTGGTTTCCTTTATATCTTCTATCTTGTAACTTTGTATGTATACCTTCGGGTTTATGGAATAATAAGATAATCGAAGCATTTTCTAATTAACTACAAGAACAAGGCACTGATAGTTAACTCATCAATGGCGATCCAGCAGCAACCACCACCAGTATCGCCACCGCAACTATCTCCTCCGCCGCGTACCGCCACCGCGGACCTCTTCGGCGATCCAATCGACTCGCATCCCTTGTGGTTCAAGCAATCCTCATTCCTCAGCCCTAATTTCGACTCAGAATCCTACATCTCCGATCTACGAACCTTCGTCCCCTTCGAAACCCTAAGATCGGAGCTTCAATCACATCTCTCTTCTCTCAAACACGAACTCGTGGAACTCATTAACCGTGATTACGCTGACTTCGTGAATCTCAGCACGAAACTTGTTGATGTTGATGCCGCTGTTTTGCGTATGCGAGCACCGTTGATTGAGATCCGTGATAAGATAGTGGCATTTCGTGGTGCTGTGGAAGGATCGCTTGTGTCGTTGCAGGGTGGGCTTAAGCAACGAGCAGAGGCTTCTGCTGCTAGAGAGATCTTGGAGCTTTTGATTGATACTTCTCATGTTGTGTCTAAGGTAATGTTAGGGTTTTAGTGATTTTTGACAGTTAGTGTTAGATTAAGTTGCAAATGTGTTTTGGATAATTGAATCTAAGTAATGTCTAGGAACACTATTGGTTATGAAGATTGTGGTTATGTTGATTCTTAGATCTCTTATAGACATTGCAGTTGTTCCATTAGCATTACATGTTCCACCATTTTGGTTCAAGAGGGTATCTTATTGACTCATTATCTTGGGCACATTTGACACGGTTAAAAACTTTATAGATGTTATATGCTGTAATGTGTGACTTGGAGGGCGAATTTGAGCAATGGAAGTATGATGTAGTCAGATATACGATCTTTAAAATGTAAACGATAATGGTACATGAATATAGGTTCACGGGTTCAAAAGGCATTCTTTTTTATTGTATCTAACTGAATTGCTTATTGGTGATTACCTCGATCGATTAGAATATTGGATTACCTGTAGATTGCAGCAAAGGTTATGTAGAATTACTAGTATGAAATGTACCAATCAAGTTTAGGGATTTATGCAGTTCTGCTGTTGTGATTGCAGGTAGAGAAACTGATAAAAGAGCTGCATAATGTGCCCGTCGATGGCTCAAATGGAGATCTACACACTACAGAAAAGGGTCATTTAAGTATTGGTGTCTCTATACAACATGCTGAAATTGGGACAAATCTTAGAGAAACTCAAAGCATGCTTTTGGAAAGAATTGCTAGTGAAATGAACAGGCTAAAGTTCTACTTTGCTCATGCGAAGGTCTTTCCACTGCATCCCTTTTATATTAGTAAACATATTATATCTTTTTCTTTTTTTTATTAACTTACACATTTTTTCTCTGTTAATGGCAGTACAGAACCTGCCTTTTATTGAAAACATAGAAAAAAGGATACAAAATGCCAGCTCATTATTGGATACAAGTTTAGGACACTGTTTTATCGATGGATTAGTACACAAGGATGAAAATGCAGTATACAATTGCTTACGTGCTTGTGCTGCTGTGGATAACACACGAAATGCAGAAGAAAATTTTCGGTCAACAATTGTGGCTCCATTTGTTCAGAAAGTGATTCCATACACTTCCTCTGGAGTTGTTGGTGGGCCCACCGGGGACGAGCTTGAAGAAGACTATAAACAAATTAAACAGCTTATTGCAGAAAATTGTACATTTTTGTTGGAGATTTCTTCTACAGGTATGGTTATTTTAACAATCGGTAATCTTTTTGCTTTTCTATCGTTATCCACAAATCAAGGAATATATCGATGGTTATATATTTGTTTCTCAACATTTTGCAGAAAATTCTGGTTTGCATGTATTTAGCTTCCTTGCTAATTCAATACTTAAGGAGGTTCTTTACGCAATCCAACAGGGAAAGCCAGGGGCCTTTTCTCCCGGAAGACCTACCGAATTCTTGAAAAATTATAAAGCAAGTCTAGGTTTTCTGGCTGATTTAGAAGGTAGTAAAATAAAATCCAGTTTCTTGTATCTCCATTTCTTTTTCAGATAGAGTGGCAAAACAGGCGGGTCGGGCAGTTGGGTAACTTTGGAATGGGCTGGGATGGGATGGCAATGGGTTGGGTTCGGGCCGGGTATTGGTAAATTTCCATACCATACCCATACCCGGCCCAATACCGGTTGAGTATTTGTCGGGTATCGACTATACCCATTAATTTATTAAAATATACCGATTGGGATTTCCAAATACATTTTTTGTATACTTTTTATTCATATAAGAACTATTATAAATTAAAATATAAATTACATACATATAAGTTTTGGGTAGGGTTCATGCGAGAACCACCCTTATTGTGAGAACAATGTGAACTCAACAAAATAAACCCCACCCACCCACCATTTTTTTTAAATTATTATAAATAAAAAGCTGCGCTTTTTAACGACTTTTTTTTAAATTTGTGTTTTTAAGCTTTTTTTAAGTAGTTTTGGTTGTGTTCACATTGGTTCTCGCAATAAAGGGTGGTTTCTAACGCATCCTTGACCTATAAGTTTTATCATAAACAAATAACAACATTATTAACCATAGTTATTAAAGACGCAAGGCGCACTCAGGGCGATTTATTGGGCCCGGGGCTTTATTTGCGCCTAGGCGTGGGCGCTTGCTTTAACAACTATGCAGAAGATTATGAACTAACCTGAAGATTAAAGGTGCGAGGCGCACTCAGGACGATTTGTTGGGCCCGGGGCTTTATTTGCGCCTAGGCGCGCCTGGGTGCTCGCTTTAATAACTATGTTATTAACTTTTATGTACTTCCAAAAGATTTTTTTTTCACATATTGAGCCTACTAAAACAAGTCACTAATAGATAAGGGTTAAGGGAAAATAAAAATATATATAATAAAAATTCTGGTTTATGATTTGGTATATAGTTCGGGTAAACATGTATTTGGTTTATGGTAATTGGATCGGGTATCGCCTAATCCTATACCCGTGAAATTATTTAAAACTAATCCCATACCCGTGAAATTATTTAAAAATAATCCCATACCCGTCGGGCTCGCGTTTTTTTGCCATCCCTGACCCTCGGTTGATACTTGATATGAAACACGTCCAAAGTTTTGTGATGTTTTTATGTTTAGTTAGTAAGTCTACAGAACCTATATTATGTTAATTATATTCTAGTTTTTGTAATAAAGTAATACAAGCAGTTTTATTCATTATATATATATGTGTGTTTCCTATCAAGCTAATCTTTTTTTTATATTACCTGTTTGACCTGTTAAAGACAAAACGTATTCTAAATTGACCCATTCGTAAGCTAACTTTTTATAATCTTCTTTCAAGGATATTGTCCTTCCAGATCTGCTGTCAGCAGCTTTCGGGCCGAGGCTGTATATGTAGATTTCATGAAACAATGGAACATTGGGGTGTATTTCTCATTAAGGTACTGACGATTCTTATCATGGAACAATCCATAAAGTTTAAAATTAATTTGAGTGTATACTGTTTGCAGGTTTCAAGAAATTGCTGGTTCTTTAGATTCTGCACTTGTAGGTTCTAGTTTGACCCCAATTCAGAGATCGGGATTGACATTAAAGCAAAGTGTTACACTTTTGGAATGCCTCAGATCCTGCTGGAAAGAAGACGTTCTTGTTATTTCTATTTCTGACAAATTTCTTCGGTTAACATTGCAACTCGTATCTAGGTTTGTTGGCATTTAGCAATCAAGTTTTAAAAGAAAGAGTAAAATGCCATTTTCGTCCCTGAGGTTTGGCCCGTTTTGCAACTTTTGTCCAAAGGTATGTTTTTTCGCATCTGGATCCAAAAGGTTTGAAATGTTGCCATTTTCATGCGGCCCGTTAACTCCATCCATTTTTTCTCCGTTAAGTCAGGGGCATTTCTGTCTTTTCTGTTAACTTAAAGGGCAATTCGGTCTTTTTTCGGGGTATTAAGTTATTTTACATAAAGTGAAAAAAGACCGAATTGCCCTTTAAGTTAACAAAAAAGACAGAAATACCCCTGGCTTAACGGAGAAATTGGATGGAGTTTACGAGCCGGATGAAAGTGGCAAGATTTCAAACCTTTTGGATCCAGATGCGAAAAAACAAACCTTTGGACGAAAGTCACAAAACTGGCCAAACCTTAGTGACGAAACTGGCATTTTACTCAAAATAAAATAAAAAACTTAGAGAATGCTTTTAAGCTAATATCTCTAACATTTGGACATTTATCAACTGGATTCGTAGATATACAAATTGGTTGTCAGCTGGACTATCTGCTCGTAGAACCCGTAATTCCGGCTCTAATTCTCCATATGAATGGGCACTTACTGCTTCTCATGAGGATCTTGTTTATGTACGTTTCACCTTATTTCATAAGTTTTGGGGTCTGTAAGAATATTACTCTGATAGTAGTTTTTGTCTTATGTTGCAGATAATTAACGATTTAGATAATCTAGCTGCGGAGGTTTGTGGCAACTATATTGGACATGTGTTTGATGCTATTAAAACATCTACTATAGACGACGTACTTGATCTTGTTAAAAACAGCATTTCACAAGGTGGCAAATCTCTTAAAGACCTTGTTCCTTCTGTGATTGATTCCATCATTGAAACTCTAGTTGATAAGTCCAATGAGGTATATTGTAAGTTGTAGCAGCATTTCATTTATACATTTTATTAATTTTTTCCATTGTTGTCTTGATAGTAAACATATCTGGTACCTAATTATAGGAATTAAAACAACTGCATGGAATTGTTGCTGCTTACAGAATGACCAAAAAACCGCCTCCTGTAAGGCATTCCCACTATGTGTCAGGCGTTTTGCGACCCTTGAAGGTATTCATTAGTGTAGGAAAAAACAGGTTAAGTTAAGCGACTTTTAGTAATAGTTATTTAACAATTTCTGGACTTATACACACACAGGTTTTTCTGGATGGTGAACGGGCCACCACATATCTGACAGTAGATGTTAAAGATAAACTCGTGCAAGGTGCTGCGTTCAAGATTACTGGTCGGTATCATGAGATGGCTGCTGATATCGTTAACACGGTAAATATCATGAAATAGCATAAACATGTATATGAACTCTTTAGGAAGTGTTTGATATGCAGGAATGAAAGAATTTGATTTTCATTAAAAACTAGAATTTTGACCTGTGCCACGCATTGCGGCTGCAAAGTCGCGTTTGTGACTTTGTTACACGTCTAACGAACATGACATTAACATCATTAGACATAGATAAAAAGAGTATGTCTCAGACATTGCGGTGTAAAGTTGTAAAAGTAATTTAGACAGTGGTGTAAAGTCGTAAAAGAGAAAATTTAGATACTAACGTGGTTAGGCATAGATAAAAAAATCTAACTTGTAATAAAGGATTCCATGAAATGCCATGTGCATTTTCTCCTTTAATGTAGGTTTTTTGTTATTAATTACTATTATTATTATTAATATTATATAATAACATAAAGGATATTGATCTAATAATTCTAGTATTATTATTATATAAAATAAGTAAATTGATCTAATTCGTACGGTTCTAATCTAATTTATTATTATTTTATTAATATATCTATATAATATAAATATAAACTATTGTTGAATATAGCTATAAAGTTGGAGAATTAACGAATATACACTTTTGAATTGAAAGTAATTTTATATAGTTACTAAATTCTATTTAACTTATGGTTGTAATTTAATTTAGGATCAATCATATATATATAAGTTATTTCTCATTGTTGTAGAAGATATTTACGTAGCTCCTTGAGTTTACATTTTATTGGTGGGATAACTAATGGGATGAGTTTAGTTTTTTAGTTATTAACAATAACAAATATATAATATAAAATCCTGTGGTAGCTTGAAAAAAATAAATTTTACTATTCTTTGCATAAAAAACAAAACATAATATCAATGTGAAACCCATTAATGAAATATGTGCTCTAGCTAATATTAAGATTTAGGTGTAGTAACAGATTTGTCAGGAGTAGCTTTCCATTTCAGTTTATTCATAATTCAAGTTGTCTAAATTATAAGTTTTAACTTATTTATATATTGATAAATAGCAATAATTGTCTATGATATATTAGCATCTTAAATTGTGTTAATTTATTTTATTTTTCTTCAAATTTCAAAGAAATTGACATTTTTCTGATTATGGGTGGTCTAAGTAATTTTTTTATGGTAGTTTATCATCTTTTACGTTCGTGAGATATTTTCATTATTTCCACCCGTGTAACACACGTCCATAACCTAGTGTATAATAATGTGTTGCACGTTCCGATGTAAAGTCGTAAAAGTAATTAAAACAAAAGGAGGTGTCAAGTTATTATGTAGAACATGTTAGGTTCAAAGTTGTCAATTACCAAAAGTTAGTAGTAAATGTGTAACTTACTTATAGATGACGGTTAATAGTGTTTCATGTCCAAAGTTTGAGGGTTAATAATGTTGTCGAAGGTTTGAGGGGTGATATGTGAATGTTGTCAAAAGTTGAGGGTTAAAAGAGAGATTATCGAAAGTTGAGAGTTAATAAGTGAATTTGTCAAAAGTTAAGGGTTAAAAGAGAAAGGTCCACTGACCTTTCTCTTTAGGATACAGTAAATAGATCATAATTATCAGTGATCTTAATAAGGCTTACTTATTTTTTTGTCATCCAGGCAAGAAAAACAGAGACTTCACTTCAGAGAATACGTTTAGGTGCTCAAAGGCGAGCTGGTGCCAGCACAGATGTATCCGACGTCTCGGACCATAATGTTTCTGACAGAGAGAAAATATGCATGCAGTTATTTCTGGACATTCAGGTGTACATACTTATATTTCATCTATTTTCTAAGGGGTGTTTGGAACGTATTGAAACTGATCATTGCTATGCTACTTGTAGTCATAATAATAATAGTTAGTTTTAATGTTTGACTACAGGATTAGTCATTGACTAAATATGCAATCTTTTAATGTTCAGGAATACCGGCGTAACCTTGCGACACTAGAGGTTGAAGCAGCCAAAATTCCAGCATATTGTTCATTGTGGCAGTTGGTTGCACCTCAAAATAGACAAGCGGAAATAAGCTTCTAGTTTTTTTTTCTTTTGAGATTTCATTATTACACAAAAATACATTTCTGGTGCAGCTATCTAAGTTTGACATTTCCTGTAAGATTGTTTTGCTGGTGGTCTTGTTACAATATATATAGTTTTGTTTGGTCATTCTTACTAATAATTGTATCGAAGACAGTTTTGTAACTAGTGTGGTGATTTATCTTTATATGCTTTGAAGCCACCTGTATCATTTTTTCAATGTATTGCTTGGTAACTTTACGTTACTTTAGGTGATAAGGAGGGGTGCAAACGAGCCAGAGCTTAACTCGTTGGTAGTTTCTCAAGCTTGATCTGGCTCGTTTGTTATCTATTAATTAATATATTAAACAAAAATAATATAAATAAAAGACTTGTTTAGGTTATACTGTTAATTAATATATTTATTAGACAACTTTAAACAAAGAGTAAATCTTATTAAATATTAATAAAAACTAATATTACATCAAGTCTCGATGAGCTTCACATGGGCTCAAGCTCGGGCTCGATAAATAAATGAGATTTAATTTAGGCTCAAGCTCAGCTAAGGCTCGATAAGGCTTGACTCGTTTCGAGCTTTTTCTCGAGTAGCTCGCGAGCCGCTTGCTCGTTTGCACCCATAGTCACAAGAAAAGACACCCTTAAAAGTAACATCAGCATTCCACCCTGCAAACATACATGATACTTTGCGCAACTGTATACGCCAAACCTTAGGTTTAAATTAATGACTGAAACAACAATAAAAATCACATCTGGAGCTATCACAACGCTTCCAAACTTTGAGAAAGAAAAATCTAAATTAGAGTTCGGTGTGGCCCGGGAACCAAGGTAGACCAGGTTGAGCACACTGTTTGGTGTCGGAAATAGGAACAATGGGCCCAAGAAAAGGCGCCATAGATCCAGTATAATGGTAACAAGCATAGCAGCCCCTAGAGCATCAACAGCCACTCTTGGTAGGTCCCATAAATCGTCCGCTTTCTCATCAATCCTACAAACATGAATTGGACCAATCAGCAACTCACATGTGTCACTTTCATATGGATTAACAAAGAAGCAGTTTCTTACCTTAGAAACATAGGGAAGCTTACAAGAAAGTAGATGGCATAAAACAAAGAACCCACTTTATACATTAATGTTCTGTCCACAAACGAATAGTAAGGAAACTGCACATTTTAAAACACAAATCTTTTAAGTAACAACCTTATTCAATAAATAACAAGATATATACAGCTCAAAAAGACCGTATTGATTATCTGTAAAGTATCTAATATATCTTCATGTTGTTTTGTGATGGTTGTCGGTAGGCACAAATGTAACATTTGAAAGAAAAATGAAAATAAAACAGCCACATACATTTGAAATAGCCACGGTTTCCAGGTAAGCAATAAAGTAGGAAAGAGCTAGAATCCATGCGGATTTAACAATCCACTGTGTTTTCACCGGCAAATGAGCAACAGAATGTTGTAGCCTACGAAGTGTTAAATTTGATGTCACATGGTAAAACAAGAAGCAAACAATTGTTAACAAAAAAGTCGTGTGGGGTACCTGTAAAAATATATATATTTAAATCAGAACTTTTAATTTCTTAAATTTTAAAAATCATACAGGAAACAGAAAAATGTTAAATTACGGCTTACATCGTTCATCTTCCATGACGGGAAGGTGTAGGAAGCACCAAGCACTGTGAAAAAATAATGGGTCCAAAAGTAATTTCCAACATAACCAAAGATAATTATCCATAAACTTGCCTGCATTATGAATCATGCCAATGTATTATGAATCTAATAGTGACAAGTTCAACTGTAATAAAAATGAAGAAATTAAATAGATTTTCAATCGGCAAAAGATGTACTTGCCTTCACCCAATATCGATCCTTCCATTCAAGGCTACGATCAGCCTGGATTACTCAAATGATGTAAAAGGAAAAATATAAACAAACCTTTAATATTATAATAAAATTTTGATCCAGTTTTCAAGAGAAGAAGTGAAAGATAAGTAACAATTAGGCAGTTATATACACATAATTTTTAAAGCATAATATCCAATCTTTTCAATGAATCCTTAAATAACAAAGCACACAAATTTCACCTTTCCAACCACAAATATTGGTATAAGAAAAGCAGGAAGCACAGAAACAAGTCCTAGAAGCAAGTACTCCAACTCCTTGAAATCCTGTTAATGAAAATCACAACCGTTCAAACGAACAAGTACATAAACACAAATACAATCATCATCTTGTGATAATTATCAATTGAAGCAGTAAACTCCCCAACAAAGACATGAATTTGATTTTTTTACTTGTCCACGTGTATCCAAAAATAATTGGTACTAGATTTGAGGTTAGAAAGTCAACCAAGTTATCAATCAAGGTCAAAATTGACAGCCATTAACCTTTTAAATAACACTTATAATGACCACAACAAACTTATAAAGTTAATCCAAAGTGAAAGAAGCTGGTAAAAACTAGTAGTTATGACACTGGAAACTACCTATAGGTAGCTCCTCTTATGTTCATGAATTTCACATTTGTTGTTTGTTTAGCTCTTAATAGGACTCTTAATGGTTTAGACCTCTAACTGGTTCAGCACTTAACTGTTAGTTTCGCGAGCCTCGCAATGTTAAGATCTCTAATCTGAATTGGTCAGAAATAAATGCCTCCAAACGGTTAAGCATTATACTATCTTAATGGTTCAGACCTTTAGTGGTCCGGCATTTAATGGTTCAAGCCTCTCGGCACTTAGCCATTCAGAAGTTGCCAAATATTACAAGCCCTAAATCATTCCATAAAATCAAGCAATTCACTTCAGAATAATAATGATAATAATAGCATCTTCGATTGACGAACACAAATACATATAGACGAAAATCATAAAAGAGTACCTCGTAGAGCTTGTATGGGACGACAATGCCGAGACAAAGAGTGAGCCAAAACGGTGTATAGAACAGGAAGAAAAGTTCGCCCCATCGCTTGCTAGGGTTTGATGCTAGCCATAAACTCGATTTGCATTCACCTGCTGCTACTTTTTCACTAGCTGCACCGCCAATTTTCATCCAAAAACATTAACTTAACATCTGAAAATGTGTTCGAAACCCTAATTTTGGAAGATTGAATTGAATTGAGGTTACCTCCCATGGTTACAGTCAGATCGAAAGCTGTTGTTTTCTTCTCTCACTCACTCACTGATACTTGATTTGTTGATAGTGATTAAACTACTACAGCTTTTAGGTCACTACACTATGCACTTTCTCCATATTTAGTGCCTAAGTAATTTGTTTTTGCATCTTTTGACCTATAAACTAAAATAACATATTCCATCTTATTATTATTATTATTATTATTATTATTATTATTATTATTATTATTATTATTATATATTATTATTATTATTATTATTATTATTATTATTATTTATTATTTATTATCAAACTTATGATTAATAGTAAATCATAATTTTTAAGTATTTTATTAATTATTTTTAGTAATAAATAGAACCAATAACATTTAAGTATTTTCTATTAGTAGTATTTTATGGATTATTTAATTTTAGATGTTAGTGTTAACTTTTTTATAAAATCCGCGTCTATGTTTATTTATTTTATTTAACATACCAAGTTATTTGCTCGTGCATTGTGATGGTACGCTATTGCACACATTAGATCGGTATCAGTTCTCTCCGTTACAGCACCGGTACGATACAAGCACTGGGTATAGAAATCAACACATGTACGATAAAACGAACACCGGTACTAGCATCCATGTTGTTCGTACGGCACCGACCGGTTCGGAATGTCACAATACTGATAGCGTTATTCATTTTCATCATACATAGAGTTGTATAAATAAAAATATTTCAAAACTAAAAACCATAAAGATGATTGCAGGTACCGGTGTCGATGTTCGGTATGGTATGGTAGCACTAAGATGTCAGTTTATCAAAAGAAAAAACAATATAAACAAACTCCTGTACCGAAAACACTGTTGTTTGGTACGGTCTAGTAGTGATACGGGTGCCAATTTATCGAAAGGAAAGAAATAAAAATAATAATATTGGTACCGATACAGATGTTATTCAGTATGTTTCGATTCAGTTGAGTATGATAGTGCGCGACACAATATTCATTATCAATAAAATTTATATCGCAATGTTGAAAAAAAACATAGAACGCAAACCAACTGAACCAATATTAACTGAACAACATCAGTACCGGTATCGATATTCGTTTTTATTGTTTACGATCTATAAAAGGTTTTCTCTTTCGATTAGTATAGGCTATTGTGAGTACCGGTACTGTAACACAACAAACATATACCGACAGAATTCCTGCCGCGAAGCATGGGGGAAAGCTCACTAGTTAGGTTTAAACTAAGTGGTGATGCTTGCGTTTTGCAACGGGTTCGATGAATTTGGTCGGCATTTGCTCGGTGGGTTATGGTATAAATACAATAATGACACTTGATACGAGAATTATTTTGGTTTTCTATAAATAAAAGTGAAGTCGGTTACTATAGCAACCGACCACCACAAATAAGATATAACAGATATAGCATGTGGAGAGGGGTACCGGCCACCGATATAAGATAGTATCGGTGGTAATTTAGGCCATATAAAGTGCACGAGACCATGTAGCCCAGTGATAAATCAAAAGTTATTGTGTGATAATATTAAATTTGTCACTATATCTAATTAACGTTTGGAATAATCTTTTTTATAAGGCTTCAGTGAGTTAAGTTTCTAAGAGAAATTACTTTTCTTGACTGAAATGTTACTAGAAAACTATTTTATGTTTACATCACTTCCTAAATAGACTTTATCAATGCTTTTTGTTTGATGAGACAAAAGTCGCAAAACTATGATGGATACACAACATGCAAAAAGAAAATCTAATCGACTAAATCTATAAGTTTATGTAAACTTCAGGGACTAGATTTGTAGTTTTCTGGATCTTTAGATCTTCTATTATTATATTAAATAATAAAATAAAGTATTACAGTATACAAGTTTAAAGTTATTGTTCCATTTTTATTTGCATGTTCAGTTTATTTTGTCTTCATTGAGGAACAATTTAAGTATGCAATAATAAATATGTGACCAGTTTTTGTTTGAACTAATATAAAATTAAAGTCTACATTCGCTATATGAGATGTGTTAATAAAGTTACACCTTAAAATTTTATTTTCACACTTTCTATATGGATTGTTTAGAGTTATACGACCCGTATTGAATGATCTAACATGACAAATATTGGGTCGTATAGTGCTATACGACTCATATAGAGGAAGAAAATATTGGATCGTATAAAGTTTCAAGAACTTTATACTTTAATTGTTCACTTTGTTACGATGTGTTGAGTGAACTGATCAAGAGCTACTCGAGAATAGAATATTAAAAACTCAAGTTGAGCTAGCTTGGGCCTAAAAATAAGCTCATTGAAAGAAAGTTTCATATTAAATGTGTTCGCAACAACTACAAAGAGTGTAGTGCGGCGATGGGGGAGAGGGTAGAGGTGGAGTGGTAGTTGAGACATGAGGTAGCTAATGTTCATTTTTTTTTTAATTGTTGTATATTTTGAAAAGATTTTCAGAAGTAATGTGTTGTTTTGACCTAAGGTTCAAACCTCCTCAACAACAGCATGCCATCATGCAAGTAGAACCAGGGTCACAGCTCGACAAAGAATGTGACCCAACATTGCTTGATATCATCATATAAAAAGGCATTATGAGAATATGTGAACCATGAATCAGATTTAAAAGACATGGTAGATCTTTAATGTAACATCCGTCAAAAACGGATTTACCAAACCCGCTCCGTTTATCAACCGAACAGTCAGTCAAAAATTTCGTTGCGAATTAAATGCCCAAAATATTTTTAAACGATACGTAATCAATTATTGTACAAGAATATATAATTAGTTTTTGAAAAACTGTCAAAAATCGCAAAATAAAAATATTATACCTCTGCCGGGTTTCGAACCCGGGTCTGTACCGATCCGGAACATGTCTTAACACACACACACAAACCACTGCGCCACTTGTTCTGTTTGGTAAATAATAGAATCATTTAATTCATAAAGTGACATTACGAATTCAAAATCGGCGCCCCTTTAGTTCAGTCGTCGGAATCCCGGAAGTCTCGCGAGTTTTTATCACCATTTTCAGTTATAACGTAAATTATTATTAGGACATCGGTTATAACCGATGTTTGAAGTCCGCGACCAAAATTATAACCGCCGGAAAATTTAAATCAATGAACCCAGTCGGGAATCAGACCAAGTGCTTCGACGTTTTCCCCTATAAATTCACCCTAAACCCATTGCAAACCTTTTCGCTCAAAACCACACTTTTCCTCGGCGTAATTCCACTCGCCAGAACTTTTCTGTTCGTCGCCGGAAAACCGATTTCCTTATTTCTGAACCTCACTGAGCCCCTGAAGCTTATACCGGAGATACCCATACTTTTTCCAAGCTTTCCGGAGACTTGCTGCTGCAAGACACCTGACGCCGGAGTTGATTGCTGTCGCCGGAGTTCTGCCGGAAAACAGAGGGTCCAGTCGGTATACTTCTCCGCCCAATTTCTTTTCCTTTTCACATTTATCTCACCTTAATGAACTGTAAGACGCTAAGGAACTTGAATAAAACTCGAAACAGTCAGACTTTATCTCTGGTTCTATCTTGATTGAAGAAGACGATGTACTTCCGTAACATATAAGTATAAAATAAATCAAGAAACTAATCGGGTTAGACACACAGTCTAGCGGTGGACTGTGTGCACGTTAAACATTCAAAGGTCTCGAGTTCGAATCCCGTTTCACACGCTGCCTTAATAAAAATCATTTTTTTTGTTAAACCGAACCGGGTCGCCACAGTTATATGTTAAGTATATTAATAATCGGAATAATAACCAAGTTAGACACACAGTCTAGCGGTGGACTGTGTGTTTGTTTATATCACTGGTCACGAGTTCGAGTCCGGTCTTCTGCACCGACTCGGACAATTATCTCTTCTTTTTAAATAAGGCAGAAAAGGAAATATCTAATTTGTATTTAAGTATAATAAAAATCGAATTATATAACATGTTAAACACACAGTCCAGCGGTGGACTGTGTGTTAGATTAAACCACAGGTCCCGGGTTCGAGACCTGTGGAGCGCACCGCCGAATTGATTTAAACTGTTTTTAAAATAAAATGAATTTCGGTTTAAACTAATTAATATATATATATATAATTAAAATCAGATATATAACGGGTTAGACACGTAGCTCAGTTGGTAGAGCTGCGTGCACGCGTACGGGAGGTCTCGGGTTCGAGCCTCACCCAGCGCACTTGTATTCCGAATTGAACCGGTCAACGGTCAGGTCAACGGTCAGTCAAATAGTCAACGGTCAGAAAAAAATCAATTTTTTTATTATTTTTTTATTTAATTATTTTAATTAAAAATCAATTAAAAATACTTAAAAATAACATTTTTAAGGTTAGAAAATAGCCTCAAACTCACAAAAATACACCCAACAATCCTACTAAAATAGATGAATAAAATCCGTTTACTTACCAAACCATAATGCGATTTATCTAGGTTAAATCTCACTCGTGGTTAAAACCACTTCGCGTACATTCAACGTCATCAACCGAACGCACCCACTGTGAGTGAATCTTACAACTCCCCTTTTCAATTACACGTTTTGGGGTGTGTCATGTGTTATGAAAATAATTAATTTATTTATTTAAACTTGTGCCATACCACATCATGACCTAAACTTAGATTGTTTTTATTGTTGTGACTTATTTATTTCCTTTTGTCAAATTATATGAAACTCATACATTAAGCCCATCAGTTCCTCGTGGGAGACGAGTAGAACATCGCGTGCTTCAAATCAAATTCATTATTGTTCATGTGTGTATCCTTGAGTTTATATTGTTTGTAGTTGTGTCATTCATATTATCATGTTTATGCAATTCAATCATCAGGCCCCTCAGTTCCTCGTGAGAGACGAGTTGAGCATCGCGTGCCTCTAATTGTTCCATTATTATTCATGAGTGTTTCATTCAATATCTTATGATTGTTGATTAAGTTACATCTATTTTTACTCATGTTTGGTTGTGCACATATTTCATAATCAATTTAAATAAATTTGTTCAAATGTTTTCCATAGGATTCACTCGCCAACATTATGTTGATCCAAAAACCCTTTTACACATGATACAGGTGAACAGGTTGAAGCAAGGAAAACATAGGATATGCCTTAGAAGAGAACAAAGAAGTTTAGATTGTTAGTTAGATCATGTTGTAACATTTATTGTAAAATTCCATTTAATTTGTATTAATGAATATGAAACGCTTAATAAATGTCATGAGCTTTGATGATAACCCAATCATGCCCCGATCACCTTTTCCGCTGCGGGTCGGGGTGTGACAGATTGGTATCAGAGCCATGACTATAGGGATATAGGATAGGTTATTAGACCCTTAGAGCCTATACTATAGTCTGCCTAAATTTTAATTGATTAGGTGGTTACATACAAACTTGTGATATTTCTTTGTTTCATATTTGTTTACATTTCAGTCAAACATACATGCTTATATACATATTCATCATACATATATACATATTCATTATACATATATCGATGTTCATGTATTCAATTTATTTTCATACTCTCATTATCCAAAGATTTTGTGCAATTTTCAAATCTCATCAAAGTAAGTTCTGCGACGGGCATGTAGTAACTGGAAGGGTTCAAGTACCGGTAGTCGGAACGTCCTGTCTAGGCTGGTATTCGTATAAATCCAATATAACGGACCAGTTTGCCTACCTGGGGACCAACGATGAGAGTACGAAGGACCTATTAGGCCAAAGCATGCCACACCAAACGTCGTTCGAACTAACCCTACTTTGAGTTGTCACCGTGTCTACACCTGGACACATTCCGAATATCACACGTTGTATACATATTTCTCGATTTTCTCTCCGGGTTTTTGTGTACGCAACCTGGCAGAAACCGTGCGAACCATATGAAAAACCGGTATTCATGGGGGCCCACATGATTACACAGGTAAAGTATGGCGGCATGAAGGGCCTAACAGCGAGCAAAACCCAAGACATCCAATGGATGTAGTAATTTATTTATCTATAATTATTTTATGAATGTTCATTCCTAATGCGACCCATGAACCCAAAAGCATCCAACTCATACTCTTGTCATGTATTCCTTGTAGATGTCTTCTAACCTCGCCCGTAGGAAGACGAGAGCAAGAAAAGCCCGCGAACGCATGGCTGCCTTAATCGCTCAACAAATGGCTGCCGTAATACCCAATATTGTAATCCAAGTTCAGCAAGCACTTACCGTTAATCCTGTCAATCAAGCAAACCAAAACATTTTCAACTCTCCCCCAAATATCACTAAATGCACCTACAAGCACTTCAAATCATGCGACCCTCCGAAATACAAAGGGACTGAAGGCGTCACCGCTCTCCTCCATTGGTTTGAAGAAATGGAGAACACATTTCTAAATTGCGATTGCCCTGACGATCGCAAAGTGCGATATGCTACCAGTCGATTATATGGGGTAGCACTCACTTGGTGGAACACAGAGAAGGCCAAACGAGGTGTGGAAGATGCTATGTCCTTAACTTGGAACGAATTGAAGGAAATCATGACCAGACGATTTTCCCAAGGAGCGAAATCAAGAAGTTAGAGGATGAATTTTACTCATTGAAGCAAGTGGAAGGAGACCACATCACCTACAACAAAAGATTCCTCGAGTTACATCAAATGGTTCCCAACATGTTCACTCCCCTCTACCGTTTGATCGAGCACTACATTCGTGGTCTTCCGTCAAAGATTCAAGACGCTGTGATAAGTACCAAGCCTGCAACTTTGGAAGCAGCAATGGAGCTAGCAACAGAGCTCACCGAGAACCGAATCCGAAACAAAGACTTCAAGGAGGAGAAGAAGAAGGATAAAGAATCGACTGAAACCTCCGACTCCACTCAAACCGAATCCCCTTCTCAACCCAATCCTAAGAGAAGAAGAGTCGGGCGACTTTTCGCTGCGACCCAACGAAATCAACCAGTTGTACATGCCATACCCATTCGAGCTATCCCAATCACCCAAGTGGCACCCAACTCAGCCTACCCAGATAAGAAACCATATCTTGGACCTCACCCTCGATGCAACAACTGTTTTTATCACCATCCCCATACCCTACCTTGTCGTCTATGTGCAACTTGTGGACGCTATGGTCATTTGAGCAATGTTTGTCGCACCTTTCAAAACCAAACCTTTTCCCCTACTCAAAACATGGCCCAAGCCTATCAACAACCCCAATACCCCATGTTCCCATATGCTCGAGCTTGTTTCAATTGTGGCGACCCTACCCACTTTAGAAACACATGCCCTCAATTGGTTAACGTTATCAACACTCAAGCCCAATCAAACCCAGTTAACCAAGTAAACCAAGAAAACCCAAACACTATGCCATCAGCAAGAGGAAGAGTCTTCAATATCAACGCCAATCCTGTCGAAGATAATGACGGCCCAAACGAAGATACTCAACTAGTCCTCTTTGCCGAAGATCCAGATTCAACTCCTATTGTTTAGTTTTATGTTTTTCTTTATCACATGTGTAGACTGTTAGAGTAATTATGGTATATTATATATTATATATTGTTTTCAGTATATGCTTTTGCCGAGGCCGCAGCTCCCCATCCATCGAGGTTGAGTTTGATCCCCATTTTATTATGCGGTTGATCAGGGCGTGCCCGCACGATCGGCTCCGTTTGTTTGAGCCTTGATCGGTTATTTCATTTTACATTTCAATACATGCAATACGCTCGGCTCCGTTTGATTGAGCCTTGGGCGCACATTTCAATTTACATTTCCAGTTCATGCAATACGTTCGGCTCCGTTTGATTGAGCCTTGAGCGCACGTTCGGCTCCCGTTTGATTGAGCCTTGAGCGCACAGACAATTTCATTATCAGTATCTTGTGGTTGTGGTGTTTGTAGTAGAGTCGCATCGAACCAACCATAATTTGCGGATAAAGTCAATGAAAATTTGACAAGGATATGGTGGATACGCCGATGGTACTTCCTATAGATAAGTATTCTTGTCAAATGATCGGAGGCATTATCAGGCGGTTATGAGAGGTTCCATGCATAGGCTGTTTGTGTGGTTAAGTTATTCATTTTCAGTACATGCAATACGCTCGGCTCCGTTTGATTGAGCCTTGAGCACACAATTTCAATTTCAGTACATTCAATACGTTCGGCTCCGTTTGATTGAGCCTTGAGCGCACATCCATTTCATTTTCAGTACATGCAATACGATCGGCTCCGTTCGATTGAGCCTTGATCGCACAGATATATTTCATTTCAGTATTTTATGTTTGTTGTATTGGTTGTAGAGTTATAGGAATAATCATAATTCATTGATAAAACCAATGAAAATTTGACAAGAATATGGTGGATACGCCGCTGGTACTTCCTATATATAAGTATTCTTGCCAAAGGATCAGAGGCATTATCAGGCGGTTATGAGAAGTTCCATGTAGGATTTAGTATTGCCTTGGTTGAAATTTGTGTTACATTTATATCATCATGTTATTTAAAGAGATTGGATTGTGATCCATTTCTACATAAACTAACCTCTCCATCATAACAAACGAGAGAGGAACTTCCATCATTCAAACATATATGCTATCAGAATGTGGATTCAAATATTTGCTGATGTGTTTATTCATGTTCAAATATTTGCTGATGTGTTTATTCATGTTCGAATATTAGCTGTTGTGTTTACTTATATTCAAATATCAGTGGTTGTGTTTTTATTTATGTTCCATATAGGTTGTAGTGTTAGAAGTTTTGCCTTAGGATATAACCATACTTTCCCAAACGTATCTAAATTCTTATGCATGATATCATTTTTAGCAAATCATTTCTGCTTATCAAATACAGTAGGCAACAAAAAGCGATTCCTGAATAGGGTACTTAACCCTTACAAGGAACGTTACCGCCTCGAACAAAAACTTAAACCCTCATTTTTCTGAGCATACAACTGTCAAACAAAACATCACCATCCTTTTAGTCAAAATATATCATTATTTAAATTTCGGGACGAAATTTCTAAAAAGCAGGGGATACTGTAACATCCGTCAAAAACGGATTTACCAAACCCGCTCCGTTTATCAACCGAACAGTCAGTCAAAAATTTCGTTGCGAATTAAATGCCCAAAATATTTTTAAACGATACGTAATCAATTATTGTACAAGAATATATAATTAGTTTTTGAAAAACTGTCAAAAATCGCAAAATAAAAATATTATACCTCTGCCGGGTTTCGAACCCGGGTCTGTACCGATCCGGAACATGTCTTAACACACACACACAAACCACTGCGCCACTTGTTCTGTTTGGTAAATAATAGAATCATTTAATTCATAAAGTGACATTACGAATTCAAAATCGGCGCCCCTTTAGTTCAGTCGTCGGAATCCCGGAAGTCTCGCGAGTTTTTATCACCATTTTCAGTTATAACGTAAAATTATTATTAGGACATCGGTTATAACCGATGTTTGAAGTCCGCGACCAAAATTATAACCGCCGGAAAATTTAAATCAATGAACCCAGTCGGGAATCAGACCAAGTGCTTCGACGTTTTCCCCTATAAATTCACCCTAAACCCATTGCAAACCTTTTCGCTCAAAACCACACTTTTCCTCGGCGTAATTCCACTCGCCAGAACTTTTCTGTTCGTCGCCGGAAAACCGATTTCCTTATTTCTGAACCTCACTGAGCCCCTGAAGCTTATACCGGAGATACCCATACTTTTTCCAAGCTTTCCGGAGACTTGCTGCTGCAAGACACCTGACGCCGGAGTTGATTGCTGTCGCCGGAGTTCTGCCGGAAAACAGAGGGTCCAGTCGGTATACTTCTCCGCCCAATTTCTTTTCCTTTTCACATTTATCTCACCTTAATGAACTGTAAGACGCTAAGGAACTTGAATAAAACTCGAAACAGTCAGACTTTATCTCTGGTTCTATCTTGATTGAAGAAGACGATGTACTTCCGTAACATATAAGTATAAAATAAATCAAGAAACTAATCGGGTTAGACACACAGTCTAGCGGTGGACTGTGTGCACGTTAAACATTCAAAGGTCTCGAGTTCGAATCCCGTTTCACACGCTGCCTTAATAAAAATCATTTTTTTTGTTAAACCGAACCGGGTCGCCACAGTTATATGTTAAGTATATTAATAATCGGAATAATAACCAAGTTAGACACACAGTCTAGCGGTGGACTGTGTGTTTGTTTATATCACTGGTCACGAGTTCGAGTCCGGTCTTCTGCACCGACTCGGACAATTATCTCTTCTTTTTAAATAAGGCAGAAAAGGAAATATCTAATTTGTATTTAAGTATAATAAAAATCGAATTATATAACATGTTAAACACACAGTCCAGCGGTGGACTGTGTGTTAGATTAAACCACAGGTCCCGGGTTCGAGACCTGTGGAGCGCACCGCCGAATTGATTTAAACTGTTTTTAAAATAAAATGAATTTCGGTTTAAACTAATTAATATATATATATATAATTAAAATCAGATATATAACGGGTTAGACACGTAGCTCAGTTGGTAGAGCTGCGTGCACGCGTACGGGAGGTCTCGGGTTCGAGCCTCACCCAGCGCACTTGTATTCCGAATTGAACCGGTCAACGGTCAGGTCAACGGTCAGTCAAATAGTCAACGGTCAGAAAAAAATCAATTTTTTTATTATTTTTTTATTTAATTATTTTAATTAAAAATCAATTAAAAATACTTAAAAATAACATTTTTAAGGTTAGAAAATAGCCTCAAACTCACAAAAATACACCCAACAATCCTACTAAAATAGATGAATAAAATCCGTTTACTTACCAAACCATAATGCGATTTATCTAGGTTAAATCTCACTCGTGGTTAAAACCACTTCGCGTACATTCAACGTCATCAACCGAACGCACCCACTGTGAGTGAATCTTACAACTCCCCCTTTTCAATTACACGTTTTGGGGTGTGTCATGTGTTATGAAAATAATTAATTTATTTATTTAAACTTGTGCCATACCACATCATGACCTAAACTTAGATTGTTTTTATTGTTGTGACTTATTTATTTCCTTTTGTCAAATTATATGAAACTCATACATTAAGCCCATCAGTTCCTCGTGGGAGACGAGTAGAACATCGCGTGCTTCAAATCAAATTCATTATTGTTCATGTGTGTATCCTTGAGTTTATATTGTTTGTAGTTGTGTCATTCATATTATCATGTTTATGCAATTCAATCATCAGGCCCCTCAGTTCCTCGTGAGAGACGAGTTGAGCATCGCGTGCCTCTAATTGTTCCATTATTATTCATGAGTGTTTCATTCAATATCTTATGATTGTTGATTAAGTTACATCTATTTTTACTCATGTTTGGTTGTGCACATATTTCATAATCAATTTAAATAAATTTGTTCAAATGTTTTCCATAGGATTCACTCGCCAACATTATGTTGATCCAAAAACCCTTTTACACATGATACAGGTGAACAGGTTGAAGCAAGGAAAACATAGGATATGCCTTAGAAGAGAACAAAGAAGTTTAGATTGTTAGTTAGATCATGTTGTAACATTTATTGTAAAATTCCATTTAATTTGTATTAATGAATATGAAACGCTTAATAAATGTCATGAGCTTTGATGATAACCCAATCATGCCCCGATCACCTTTTCCGCTGCGGGTCGGGGTGTGACATTTAATGCTTCAGGGATGAAGAACAAAACCGAGATCCATGAATTTTGAAAATGATTTTTTTCAAACCAAGTACGGCTCAGTCTTTTTCAAATCAAGGACGGTTGTACCTTTTTTTTAAAATCCGAGCTTAGACCCGCAACAATAAATTAAAAAGTTTATAATTAGCCTTCTACACTCTAGATAACTATTTGGACTAGATATATCCTACAAAATGGGCTTCACATTTGTTTCACGAATCAAATTTTGCTAAGTAATTAAATAATTGGTATTTACAATCAAAAAGACAAAATCATTTGTGTTATACACTTGATTGTTTATTTAACTAGGTTTATACCCGGTCTACTACACAATCAGAATATAAACACTCGTTTATCATTACTTATTGATGTATTGAAAATAAATAAGATAAATGACTAACCTAAGAAATCTTACAAAAATAAACGACGACAATATCATCCAGATTTCACCAACACGATATTACGGTTATCAGAAAACATATCAAAAGCTTGATTCCAGACTGATGCATTCATAATAAACCTGCTAAATCACTCGAAATTAGAAGAAAAAAAACATTAATAAAATGCGACGGATTTTACCTGTCCATATTGCAAGAGGTGAGTGATGTAACCCTTGGCCAATTCATGAGGGGAAGCATCCTTCACAGTTCTCGCCGTCGCCGTGGTAGTTGTGTTGAACGGTGGCGCAAAGGGGTTTTAATGCATAGTATGTACACCAGTTTATTCAAAAGTAGAATATTATTATAGGTCTTATCACTGCATCAACTATTAAAAAAATAAGCACATAACGATTTGAGGGTCTAAGCTGCACTAAAAATAACTCCTTAACCTTTTAGTCAACTTACATGACCCTCATTTAGCCACCTAATGGGGCTTAGTGTTGAAGACAGCAGTTGAGAGAATACATGCCTGGGAAACATACTTGAGTATGCAAGCAGTAGAAAACACAAACTGAGATACCATAACTGCCGATGGATTCGCCACTTAGAAGACATGATGCTGCCCTATTAAGTGCCATATCAACCATGAACCCGTTACATTCAACGAGGTAGTAACGTAAATTGAGTTAAATAAAGAAAAAAAACTAATTAAAACTCGAGGGTGTCAAGTGTAAAATTTTAAGTAAAAAACCACATGTAGCTGATTGATTCGAACCTGCGACACTTGCATGTCAAGGGAACGTCCTTACCCCTCCCATCACTTGCAGTGGCGGATCAAGAAAATATTCGTAGGGGTAACGTTTTATAAAAAAAGGTCAATTTTTTCCAAAATTTACACTATCGCAGGAGCGCCAAGGGGTAGCGGAGGCTACCCCTTCGTATAGGGTAGGTCCGCCCCTGATCACTCGGCCAGTGTTAACCTATCGGACCATGAGCACCCCCTACCACTGTGCACTGCTGCTTACAACACCTCTTTGATTATAACCTTCCCTTCCTATCTTCTTTCTTCAGGCCTTTCTAACTACCCTTTGCATTGCCTATATAACCCAAGGTTGCATTCTTCTCGACCGTCACCAAGCCTGCCAACGAAGACCAAGTCTCTTGTGGTTGCTCATGCACCCAACACATCAAAAAATAAACCTTCCTCTCACCCGATTTAAGCTTCGCCTTCATTTCCATTCGTTTTACATTCCGTCCCTCCATTTTTACTTCTCTCAAACCAGCCTTCAACATCTTGTGCAGATCACAAAGCGCGCAAATCAAGCTATCACCTAGGAGAGACAACATGCTTGCCACATCATCTTTAGTCCCCAACCCAAATTGTGGCCTGCCCATGTTTCAGAAAGCAGGAGAGCATGTTTGTTCCAAATAGTAAGGCTTCAGTAAAGGTCTCAGTGACCACCTTGACCCCAAATTAAAGAAACAATAGCTATATAAGATGTCTACAAGATGAATAGCTAAAAGCGGGGATGGTTTGCTTGAGCTAAGTTTATTGACAGGAGGTAATGCGGTTTTGGGACCTGGTGGAACCTCGTGGGTGTGGTTAGAAGGGTCCTGTCCGTGTGTTTGTTATGGGTTGAACACGTTGGGTTCCTTCCCGACTCAAGAGATATGGTTCTAGTAGTGGGCTTTAACCACCTGGGTTCCCATGTTCGATCAGCTTGCATAGCCACGACTCTCTGAAAATGTTTCTTTTCTTCAGTGGATGAATCATCAAAGTTGATTCGAGCCCTGCATGTTAGATATTTTAGTGTAACCGGGATTAACTTGGTGATCAAAGGGAATTATGATGTACATCGAACAGTTAGGAGGTGCGGGAGTGCACACTTGCTCGAGTTGTTATAATTCCAACCCCCTTGGCGGGGTTCCGGGGGCAGCGCCCCCGAGAGCAGGGTCCCAGGGGTGGCAGCCCCTAGCGGGGTCCAAGGGGCAGAGCCCCTTGCTGGGGTCGATTATATATTGCTTTACAGAAAATGCCTTAGAAAAATAATTTTTATAAAAAATTCATCACAATTTTGTAGATAAAATTAAGGCAGCAATTTAATTAAATTCAAATTTGAATTATAACTGCCCATAACTGCCAAGTGGAGGTTATCGGGGAATGCTCTCCAAAAATTCGTGAGTCTGATTTTGGTCACACTGGTTTTACGAGTTCTACACAAAAGCATACGGTTGTTCAAATTTCTCAAAAATCAGAGTTGTATCCGATTAGATTATTTGATAGAACCACCGAAATAATTTGATATGAGATTGAAAACACGCCTCTCTATCATCTGGTCAATAAAAATTCCCCAACACTGCAGAGGCAAATTAACATCTATTGCTTAGGTGGCAAGTAGAAATTTAATATTTTATAGTGATAAGAGAGTAATCTCCAAACATAGGTGACATGAGTTTTTTAAGATAGATCAAAAAGTGATACCTATTTCAAATGGATTCGTGTTTGGTTCCTTGCCGATGCTGTAACTCCGAGGTTACCATCGTACACATATTTCAAACGGATTGATGTTTTGTTTTTATTATCAGTATTCTTACGAACAACCTGATGCTATTGATCAATGTTGAAGAAATTCTAACCTTAAACTTCAATTCCCAAAGAAATTATACTTCACTGCTAAATTGATTCACAAATTTGTTTACAATACTATGAATCGATATCATCCATTTGCTCTAATTTACAAAACTGTGACAAACCCCTGACCTGAACATAATCACATTCCGGTTGCCGATTCTTGTAAAACCAGAACATGCAGGTAAAGAGCGCTTTTTAAAAGAAGTTTTAAAAAAAGTGTTTTAATTAATTTTTGTGATAAAGAAAAGTAAAATAACCGATGACAAATTTTCATATTTAACTGCCATTTTAAAGGGTAAGATTAGATTGGTTATTTTATATTCAAAAAATGCAAAAGTCATTTAAAAATTCAGATTTTTTTATGAATTTGAAAAAAACAACATTTTATTCCTTCTAAAAAATGTAAAACATTATGATTCTTTTTAGAGTTAACTGTCATCTTCGTCTACGTGGTTTGTTCACTTTTGTCATTTCAGTACAATTTAAAAAAATAAACCAGTTTTCTCCCTGACATATTGGAAACGTGCCACTTCAGTTCAAAAACTAAAACCCAGTTAAGTTAGACAGGTTTAATGAAAGTTATTATTGTCTTTTCATTTGTCAGACATAAAATAAGGTGAAAATAAAAGATATATGAATTGACAATAATGCATTTCATTAAACATGTCTGACTTAATTGAGTTTTTATTTTTGGACTGAAATGGCACGGTTCCTGTATGTTAGAGAGGAAACTGATACATTTTTAAAAATTGGACTGAAATAACAAAAGTTAACAAAGCGTAGCGGCGGACGAAAATAACAGTTAACTCTTCTTTCTTTTTATTGTGTGTGTTATTAGTGTAAAATCAAAATTGATTCTTACTATGAAACCAAAACTTTTCAGCCTCGTGCTTCTTTAAGGAGCTATACTGTTGAAGCCATTGAGCATGTTTCCAGTACAGAAGACGGTATATATTTAGCTGGTGGTGTCACACCCCGACCCGCAGCGGATAAGGTGATCGGGGCATGATTGGGTTATCATCAAAGCTCATGACATTTATTATGCGTTTCATATTCTTTAATACAAATTAAATGGAAATTTACAATAAAGGTTACAACTGTTCTAACTAACAATCTAAACTTCTTTGTTCTCTTCTAAGGCATATCCTATGTTTTCCTTGCTTCAACCTGTTCACCTGTATCATGTGTAAAAAGGTTTTTGGATCAACATAATGTTGGCGAGTGAATCCTATGGAAAACATTTGAACAAATTTATTTAAATTGATTATGAAAAATGTGCACAACCAAACATGAGTAAAAATAGATGTAACTTAATCAACAATCATAAGATATTAAATGAAACACACATGAACAATAATGGAACATTTAGAGGCACGCGATGCTCAACTCGTCTCTCACGAGGAACTGAGGGACCTAATGAATGAATTGCATGAACATGATAATACAAATGACACAACTACAAATAATATGAACTCAATGATACACACATGAATAATAATGGAACATTTAGAGGCACGCGATGCTCAATTCGTCTCTCACGAGGAACTGAGGGGCCTAATGAATGAGTTTCATATATTTTGACAAAAGGAAATAAGTAATCACAACAATATAAACAAATCTAAGTTTAGGTCATGATGTGGTATGGCAAAAATTTAAATAAATAAGTTATTTATTTTCATAACACATGACACACCCCAAAACGTGTAATTTAAAAGGGGAGTTGTAAGATTCACTCACAGTGGGTGCGTTCGGTTGATGATGTTGAATGCACGCGAAAGTGGTTTTAACCACGGGTGAGATTTAACCTAGATAAATCGCATTATGGTTTGGTAAGTAAACGGATTTTATTAATCTATTTTAGTAGGATTGTTGGTGTATTTTTGTGAGTTTGAGGCTATTTTCTAACCTTAAAAATGTTATTTTTAAGTATTTTTAATTGATTTTTAATTAAAATAATTAAATAAAATAATAAAAAAAATTGATTTTTTTCTGACCGTTGACCTGCCCGTTGACCTGACCGTTTCGATTCGGAATACAAGTGCGCTGAGTGAGGCTCGAACCCGAGACCTCCCGTACGCGTGCACGCAGCTCTACCAACTGAGCTACGTGTCTAACCCGTTATATATCTGATTTTAATTATATATATATATTAATTAGTTTAAACCGAAAATCATTTTATTTTAAAAACAGTTTAAGCGAATCTGACTTGCACTCCACAGGTCTCGAACCCGGGACCTGTGGTTTAAACTAACACACAGTCCACCGCTGGACTGTGTGTTTAACATGTTATATAATCCGATTTTCATTATACTTAAATACAAATTAGTTATTTCATTTTCTGCCTTATTTAAAAGAATAGATAATTGTCCGAGTCGGTGCAGTAGCCCGGACTCGAACGCGTGACCTGTGATATAAACAAACACACAGTCCACCGCTGGACTGTGTGTCTAACTTGGTTATTATTCCGATTATTAATATACTTAACATATAACTGTGGCGACTCCGGTTCAGTTTAAAAAAAATGATTTTTATTAAGGCAGCGTGTGTGAAACGGGATTCGAACTCGAGACCTTTGCGTTTTATGTGCACACAGTCCACCGCTGGACTGTGTGTCTAACCCGAGTAATTTCTTGATTTATATTATACTTATATGTTATAGCGGTCATCGTCTTCTCCGTCAAGATATAACCAGAATTCGGAAATCGACTGGTTCAAAGTCTTAATCGTTTTCTTTAGTGTTTTAGGTTAATTATAGATGAGATATAAGTAAAGAGAAGGAAAAATAAGCGTGAGGTATACCGACTCGCTTTCCCCTGTTTTCCGGCAGAAACTCCGGCGACAGCAATCACCTCCGGCGGCGTGTTCCTTGTAGCAGCGAGTCTCCAGGAAGCTTACAAAGGGTGTGGGTATCTCCGGTATAAGCTTAGGGGCTCAGTGAGGTTCAGAAATGAGGAAACCGGTTTTCCGGCGACGAACAGAAAAATTCCGGCGAGAGAGTTTTCGCCGAGAAAGGGTGTGGTTTTGAGCAAAAAGGTTTGCAGTGGGTTGTGGGTGAATTTATAGGGAGAAACCGAGATGTATTTGGCCCGATTTCCGACTGGATTCGTAAATTATAAAAACTCCGGCGGTTATAGAAAGTGTCGCGGACTCAAACGTCGGTTATAACCGATGTTCTAATAATAATTTACGTTATAACTGAAAATGGTGTTAAAAACTCGCGAGATTTCCGGGATTCCGACGACTGAACTAATGGGCGCCGATTTTGAATTCGTAACGTCACTTTATGAATTAAATGATTTCAATATATAACAAACAAAACAAGTGGCGCAGTGGTTTGTGTGATGTGCGATAAGTCTGATGTTGAACCGGTTCAGACCCGGGTTCGAAACCCGGCAGAACCTATATTTTTTTTATTTTGCGTTTTTTAACAGTTTTTCAAAAACTAAATATATATTCCCGTATAATAATCGATTACGTATCGTTTAAAAATATTTTGGGCATTTAATTGGCAAGGAAATTTTTGACTGACTGTTCGGTTGATAAACGGAGCGGGTTTGGTAAATCCGTTTTTGACGGATGTTACAGTATCCCCTGCTTTTTAGAAATTTCGTCCCGAAATTTAAATAATGATATATTTTGACTAAAAGGATGATGATGTTTAGTTTGACAGTTGTATGCTTAGAATAATAAGGGTTTAAGTTTTTTTTTTTTTTTGTGCGAAGCGGTAACGTTCCTTGTAAGGGTTAAGTACCCTATTCAGGAATCGCTTTTTGTTGCCTACTGTATAAATATTGATAAGCAGAAATGATTTGCTAAAAATGATATCATGCATAAGAGTTTAGATACGTTTGGGAAAGTATGGTTATATCCTAAGGCAAAACTTCTAACACTACATCCTATATGGAACATAATTAAAAACACAACAGCTGATATTCGAACATGAATAAACACAACAGCAAATATTTGAATATGAATAAACACAACAGCAAATATTTGAACATGAATAAACACAACAGCAAATATTTGAATATGAATAAACACAACAGCAAATATTTGAATCCACATTCTGATAGCATATATGTTTAAATGGTGGAAGTTCCTCTCTCGTTTGTTATGATGGAGAGGTTAGTTTATGTAGAAATGGAACACAATCCAATCTCTTTAAATAACATGATGATATAAATGTAACACAAATTCCAACCAAGGCAATACTAAATCCTACATGGAACTTCTCATAACCGTCTGATAATGCCTCTGATCCTTTGGCAAGAATACTTATATATAGGAAGTACCAGCGGCGTATCTGTAACATCCGTCAAAAACGGATTTACCAAACCCGCTCCGTTTATCAACCGAACAGTCAGTTAAAATTTTCATTGCGAATTAAAAGCCCAAAATATTTTTAAACGATACGTAATCAATTATTATGCGGGGATATATATTTAGTTTTTGAAAAACTGATAAAAATCGTAACATAAAAATGTTTTACTCATGCCGGGTTTCGAACTCGGGTCTGTACCGGTTCAAACCAAACACTTATCCCTCAGCCAAACAACCGCTCCGCCGCTTTGATTTTATGGTAATAACAAGAATCAATTAATTCAAATATTCAAGTTCAGAAGTCAAAATTCAGTAAATTGCGCCCAAAATAGCAGTCGTCGGAAATCCCGACGACTTCGCCGTTTAATTACGTTTTCGCTCAAAATAACCGTAGAATTAACTCTCACAACGGTTATAACCGACGTCTGAACCCGCGACATCAGCCATAACCGCCGGAGAACGGCTGACTTCGAATTTAGACCGAATTCAGACCCCATTCATCTCAATACTACCCTATAAATTCAACCACTACTCACCAGAAACCTTTCACACTCAAATCGCACCCTTTCTCGGCGAAAAATCACTCGCCGGAAATATTTGATACATCGCCGGAAAACCGTATCATTAACCTCTGAGCTTTACTGAACCCCCTAAACTCTTACCGAAATCACCCACACCCTTTGCAAGCCTTCGGAAGACTCTCTGCTGCAAGAGACTCGTCGCCGGAAGAACTTGCTGCCACCGGAGTTCTGCCGGAAAACAGAGGAGAAACAGCCGGTACTTCTCACGCCTAATTCCTTTCCTTTTTACTTTTATCTCGACTGTAATTGATCATAAAACGCTAAAGGAACTTGAATCAACATTTCGAACCAGTTAATCGCCACTTCCGGTTAAACCAGTGAAGAAGACGACGTTTCAGTAATGATTAAGTATAATTAAAATCCAGTTATTTACCGGGTTAGACACACAGTCCAGCGGTGGACTGTGTGCACTTTTAACGCTAAGGTCTCGAGTTCGAGTATTGTCCCTTACACGCTGCCTTGATAAAAATTCCTTTTTCAGCAAACTGAACCGGGTTGATTTAAGTATATGTTAAGTATATTGATAACCGAGTTTATAACCAAGTGAGACACACAGTCCAGCGGTGGAATGTGTGTCCGCTAACCCACAGGTCCCGGGTTCGAGACCTGTGGAGCGCACCGGTTTTGTGATTTAATTCGTTTTTAAAATAAAAGGATTTCTGTTTAACTCTAATTAATATATATATATAATTAAAATCGGATATATGACGGGTTAGACACGTAGCTCAGTTGGTAGAGCTGCGTGCACGCGTACGGGAGGTCTCGGGTTCGAGCCTCACCCAGCGCACAATAATACCCTTCGAACCGGTCAACGTTAGTCAAAGTCAACGGTCAAAAGTCAACTGTAGCAAAAATAAAATATTTTTTTATTATTTTTATTTAATTATTTTAATTAAAAATCAATTAAAAATACTTAAAAATAACATTTTTTAAGGTTAGAAAATAGCCTCAAACTCACAAAAATACACCCAACAATCCTACTAAAATAGATTAATAAAACCCGTTTACTTACCAAACCGTAATGCGATTTATCTAGGTTTAATCTCACTCGTGGTTAAAACCACTTCGCGTGCATTCAACGTCATCAACCGAACGCACCCAATGTGAGTGAATTCTTACAAACTCCCCCTTTTTACTCATGTTTTGGGGTGTATCATGTGTCGTTTAAACTAATTCTCTTATGCAAATTTGTGCTATACCATTATATGAACTAAACTAGAATGTAACTATTATTGGTTGTGATATATTACATATTGTCAAAGTTGTATGCAAATTATTTAGGCCCATCAGTTCCTCGTGGGAGACGAGAACAACGCGTGCCTTAAAACTCACACATTAGGCCCATCAGTTCGTAAGAACAACGCGTGCCTCAAAACTCATTCATTAGGCCCATCAGTTCCTCGTGGGAGACGAGAACAACGCGTGCCTCAAAACTCATACATTAGGCCCATCAGTTCGTAAGAACAACGCGTGCCTCAAAACTTATACATTAGGCCCATCAGTTCGTAAGAACAACGCGTGCCTCAAAACTCATTCATTAGGCCCATCAGTTCCTCGTGGGAGACGAGTCGAACAACGCGTGCCTCAAAACAATCATTTGGTGTTTGTGTGTTCAATATTCAATATTATGTGTTGTGTGAATAAATTTACATCTACATTTACTCATATGTGGTATGCACATTATTTATAATCAATTGGATAAACTTGTTCAAATGTTTTTCCATAGGATTCACTCGCCAACATTATGTTGATCCAAAAACCTTTTTACACATGATACAGGTGGACAAGTTGAAGCAAGGAAAACATAGGATATGCCTTAGAAGAGAACCAAGAAGCTTAGACTGATAGTTAGAACATGTTGTATCATTTATTGTAAATTTCCATTAAATTGTATTAATGAATATGAAACATATAATAAATGTCATGAGCTTTGATGATAACCCAATTATGCCCCGATCACCTTTTCCGCTGCGGGTCGGGGTGTGACAGTATCCACCATATTCTTGCCAAATTTTCATTAGTTTTATCCACAAGTTATGATTGGTTACCAAGAAACTAATAAATCCTACATAGAACTTCTCATAACCGTCCGATAATGCCTCTGATCCTTTGACAAGAATACTTATATATAGGAAGTACCAGCGGCGTATCCACCATATTCTTGTCAAATTTTCATTGGTTTTATCAGTGAATTATGATTAGTCCTATAACTCTACAACAAATACAACAAACATAAAATACTGAAATAAAATATTTCTGTGCGATCAAGGCTCAATCGAACGGAGCCGATCGTATTGCATGTACTGAAAATGAAATGGATGTGCGCTCAAGGCTCAATCAAACGGAGCCGAACGTATTGAATGTACTGAAATTGAAATTGTGTGCTCAAGGCTCAATCAAACGGAGCCGAGCGTATTGCATGTACTGAAAATGAATAACTTAACCACACAAACAGCCTATGCATGGAACCTCTTATAACCGTCTGATAATGCCTCCGATCATTTGACAAGAATACTTATATATAGGAAGTACCAGCGGCGTATCCACCATATCCTTGTCAAATTTTCATTGACTTTATCCGCAAGTTATGGTTAGTTCGATGCGACTCTACTACAAACACCACAACCACAAGATACTGATAATGAAATTTGTATGTGCGCTCAAGGCTCAATCAAACGGAGCCGAACGTATTGCATGAACTGGAAATGTAAATTGAAATGTGCGCTCAAGGCTCAATCAAACGGAGCCGAACGTATTGCATGAACTGGAAATGTAAATTGAAATGTGCGCTCAAGGCTCAATCAAACGGAGCCGAACGTATTGCATGTATTGAAATGTAAAATGAAATAACCGATCAAGGCTCAAACAAACGGAGCCGATCGTGCGGGCACGCCAAGATCAACCGCATAATAAAATGGGGATCCAACTCAACCTCATGGATGGGGAGCCACGGCCTCGGCAAATGCATATACTGAAAACAATATATAATATACAATAATTACTCTAACAGTCTACACATGGAGCCTCTCATAACCGCCAGATAATGCTTCTGATCCTTTGACAAGAATACTTATATATAGGAAGTACCATCGACGTATCCACCGTATTCTCGTCAAAGTTTCATTGGCTTTATCCTTAAGTTATGTTTGGTTCTATGTGATAAAGAAAAACATAAAACTAAACGATAGGAGTTGAATCTGGATCTTCGGCGAAGAGGACTAGCTGAGTATCTTCGTTTGGGCCGTTATTATCTTCGACAGGATCGGCGTTGATATTGAAGACTCTTCCTCTTGCTGGTGGCCTAGTGGTTGGGTTTCCTTGGTTTACTTGGTTAACTGGGTTTGATTGGGCTTGAGTGTTGATAACGTTAACCAATTGAGGGCATGTGTTTCTAAAGTGGGTAGGGTCGCCACAATTGAAACAAGCTCTAGCATATGGAAACATGGGGTATTGGGGTTGGCGATAAGTTTGGGCCATGTTTTGTGTAGGGGAAAAGGTTTGGTTTTGAAAGGTGCGACAAACATTGCTCAAATGACCATAGCGTCCACAAGTTGCACATAGACGACAAGGTAGGGTATGGGGATGGTGATAAAAACAGTTGTTGCATCGCGGGTGAGGTCCATGATATGGTTTCTTATCTGGGTAAGCTGAGTTGGGTGCCACTTGGGTGATTGGGATAGCTCGGATGGGTATGGCGTGTAAAACTGGTGGATTTCGTTGGGTAGCAGCGAAAAGTCGCCCGACTCTTCTTCTCTTAGGATTGGGTTGAGAAGGGGATTCGGTTTGAGTGGAGTCGGAGGTTTCAGTCGATTCTTTATCCTTCTTCTTCTCCTCCTTGAAGTCTTTGTTTCGGATTCGGTTCTCGGTGAGCTCTGTTGCTAGCTCCATTGCTGCTTCCAAAGTTGCAGGCTTGGTACCTATTACAGGGTCTTGAATCTTTGACGGAAGACCACGAATGTAGTGCTCGATCAAACGGTAGAGGGGAGTGAACATGTTGGGAACCATTTGATGTAACTCGAGGAATCTTTTGTTGTAGGAGATGTGGTCTCCTTCCATTTGCTTCAATGAGTAAAATTCATCTTCTAACTTCTTGATTTCGCTCCTTGGGCAAAATCGTCTAGTCATGATTTCCTTCAATTCGTTCCAAGTTAAGGACATAGCATCTTCCACACCTCGTTTGGCCTTCTCTGTGTTCCACCAAGTAAGTGCTATCCCATATAATCGACCGGTAGCATATCGCACTTTGCGATCGTCAGGGCAATCGCAATTTAGAAATGTGTTCTCCATTTCTTCAAACCAATGGAGGAGAGCGGTGACGCCTTCAGTCCCTTTGTATTTCGGAGGGTCGCATGATTTGAAATGCTTGTAGGTGCATTTAGTGGTATTTGGGGAAGAGTTGAAAATGTTTTGGTTTGCTTGATTGACAGGATTAACGGTAAGTGCTTGTTGAACTTGGATTACAATGTTGGGTATTACGGCAGCCATTTGTTGAGCGATTAAGGCAGCCATGCGCTCGCGGGCTTTTCTTGCTCTCGACTTCCTACGGGCGAGGTTAGAAGACATCTATAAGGAATACATGACAAGAGTATGAGTTGGATGCTTTTGAGATCATGGGTCGCATTCAAGAATGAACATTCATAAAATAATTATAGATATATAAATTACTACATCCATTGGATGCCTTGGGTTTTGCTCGCTGTTAGGCCCTACATGCCGCCATACTTTACCTGTGTAATCATGTGGGCCCCCATGAATACCGGTTTTTCATATGGTTCGCACGGGTTTGCCAGGTTGCGTACACAAAAACCCGGAGAAAAAAATATGTATACAACGTGTGATATTCGGAATGTGTCCAGGTGTAGACACGGTGACAACCCAAAGTAGGGTTAGTTCGAACGACGTTTGGTGTGGCATGCTTTGGCCTAATAGGTCCTTCGTACTCTCATCGTTGGTCCCCAGGTAGGCAAACTGGTCCGTTATATTGGATTTATACGAATGCCAGCCTAGACAGGACGTTCCGACTATCGGTACTTGTACCCTTCCAGTTACTACATGCCCGTCGCAGAACTTACTTTGATGAAATTTGAAAATTGCACAAAATCTTTGGATAATGAGAGTATGAAAATAAATTGAATACATGAACATCGATATATGTATAATGAATATGTATATATGTATAATGAATATGTATATAAGCATGTATGTTTGACTGAAATGTAAACAAATATGAAACAAATAAATATCACAAGTTTGTATGTAACCACCTAATCAATTAAAATTTAGGCAGACTATAGTATAGGCTCTAAGGGTCTAATAACCTATCCTATATCCCTATAGTCATGGCTCTGATACCAATCTGTCACACCCCGACCCGCAGCGGATAAGGTGATCGGGGCATGATTGGGTTATCATCAAAGCTCATGACATTTATTATGCGTTTCATATTCTTTAATACAAATTAAATGGAAATTTACAATAAAGGTTACAACTGTTCTAACTAACAATCTAAACTTCTTTGTTCTCTTCTAAGGCATATCCTATGTTTTCCTTGCTTCAACCTGTTCACCTGTATCATGTGTAAAAAGGTTTTTGGATCAACATAATGTTGGCGAGTGAATCCTATGGAAAACATTTGAACAAATTTATTTAAATTGATTATGAAAAATGTGCACAACCAAACATGAGTAAAAATAGATGTAACTTAATCAACAATCATAAGATATTAAATGAAACACACATGAACAATAATGGAACATTTAGAGGCACGCGATGCTCAACTCGTCTCTCACGAGGAACTGAGGGACCTAATGAATGAATTGCATGAACATGATAATACAAATGACACAACTACAAATAATATGAACTCAATGATACACACATGAATAATAATGGAACATTTAGAGGCATGCGATGCTCAACTCGTCTCTCACGAGGAACTGAGGGGCCTAATGAATGAGTTTCATATATTTTGACAAAAGGAAATAAGTAATCACAACAATATAAACAAATCTAAGTTTAGGTCATGATGTGGTATGGCACAAGTTTAAATAAATAAGTTATTTATTTTCATAACACATGACACACCCCAAAACGTGTAATTTAAAAGGGGGAGTTGTAAGATTCACTCACAGTGGGTGCGTTCGGTTGATGATGTTGAATGCACGCGAAAGTGGTTTTAACCACGGGTGAGATTTAACCTAGATAAATCGCATTATGGTTTGGTAAGTAAACGGATTTTATTAATCTATTTTAGTAGGATTGTTGGGTGTATTTTTGTGAGTTTGAGGCTATTTTCTAACCTTAAAAATGTTATTTTTAAGTATTTTTAATTGATTTTTAATTAAAATAATTAAATAAAATAATAAAAAAATTGATTTTTTCTGACCGTTGACCTGCCTGTTGACCGTTGACCTGACCGTTGACCGGTTCGATTCGGAATACAAGTGCGCTGAGTGAGGCTCGAACCCGAGACCTCCCGTACGCGTGCACGCAGCTCTACCAACTGAGCTACGTGTCTAACCCGTTATATATCTGATTTTAATTATATATATATATTAATTAGTTTAAACCGAAAATCATTTTATTTTAAAAACAGTTTAAGCGAATCGGACTTGTACTCCACAGGTCTCGAACCCGGGACCTGTGGTTTAAACTAACACACAGTCCACCGCTGGACTGTGTGTTTAACATGTTATATAATCCGATTTTCATTATACTTAAATACAAATTAGTTATTTCCTTTTCTGCCTTATTTAAAAGAATAGATAATTGTCCGAGTCGGTGCAGTAGCCCGGACTCGAACGCGTGACCTGTGATATAAACAAACACACAGTCCACCGCTGGACTGTGTGTCTAACTTGGTTATTATTCCGATTATTAATATACTTAACATATAACTGTGGCGACTCCGGTTCAGTTTAAAAAAAATGATTTTTATTAAGGCAGCGTGTGTGAAACGGGATTCGAACTCGAGACCTTTGCGTTTTATGTGCACACAGTCCACCGCTGGACTGTGTGTCTAACCCGAGTAATTTCTTGATTTATATTATACTTATATGTTATAAGCGGTCATCGTCTTCTCCGTCAAGATATAACCAGAATTCGGAAATCGACTGGTTCAAAGTCTTAATCGTTTTCTTTAGTGTTTTAGGTTAATTATAGATGAGATATAAGTAAAGAGAAGGAAAAATAAGCGTGAGGTATACCGACTCGCTTTCCCCTGTTTTCCGGCAGAAACTCCGGCGACAGCAATCACCTCCGGCGGCGTGTTCCTTGTAGCAGCGAGTCTCCAGGAAGCTTACAAAGGGTGTGGGTATCTCCGGTATAAGCTTAGGGGCTCAGTGAGGTTCAGAAATGAGGAAACCGGTTTTCCGGCGACGAACAGAAAAATTCCGGCGAGAGAGTTTTCGCCGAGAAAGGGTGTGGTTTTGAGCAAAAAGGTTTGCAGTGGGTTGTGGGTGAATTTATAGGGAGAAACCGAGATGTATTTGGCCCGATTTCCGACTGGATTCGTAAATTATAAAAACTCCGGCGGTTATAGAAAGTGTCGCGGACTCAAACGTCGGTTATAACCGATGTTCTAATAATAATTTACGTTATAACTGAAAATGGTGTTAAAAACTCGCGAGATTTCCGGGATTCCGACGACTGAACTAATGGGCGCCGATTTTGAATTCGTAACGTCACTTTATGAATTAAATGATTTCAATATATAACAAACAAAACAAGTGGCGCAGTGGTTTGTGTGATGTGCGATAAGTCTGATGTTGAACCGGTTCAGACCCGGGTTCGAAACCCGGCAGAACCTATATTTTTTTTATTTTGCGTTTTTAACAGTTTTTCAAAAACTAAATATATATTCCCGTATAATAATCGATTACGTATCGTTTAAAAATATTTTGGGCATTTAATTGGCAAGGAAATTTTTGACTGACTGTTCGGTTGATAAACGGAGCGGGTTTGGTAAATCCGTTTTTGACGGATGTTACAGGTGGTGCCACTTCTGGAAATGTTTATCTTTGGGAGGTAAATCATTTTCTAGTACATTACAACTAGCCACCTTTTCCTCAAACGGTTTTCCGTTTTATAGAATTTCAAGATTATATTAGGATCAAAATCATACACACGATAATTTGCACAAAACTAAGGATTACAAAAACAATATTTACTTAGTTCACCAATCTTCCTACCATCTGCAGTAATTGCTACGATTCTAAGGGGGTGTTTGGTTTGCGTTTTAAATTTGACTACGGTTGTATGTTTCCTTACAGATATTAATTTTGTCACAGATGCAAATTGTATCTTGTTATTGTATATTTCATCAGGTAGTAGATGGGAAGCTGCTCAAAACATGGCATGCACATAACTCGCCGTTAACCTGCTTGGCATTTTCTCACGTTCCGTCTCTTCTTATATCTGGTTCCGAAGATGGAAGCATAGTTGTCTGGCCAATGATAAGGTGACACATTCCTTTTGTTTGTCCAATCTCATTAATTATCAGCTGCCATTGGAAAAAAAATATCGAAAATCCTTAAAGTGATCTTAATTCCTTGACAGTTTGTTAGATGAGACAGACTCAGGATCGTTTCGTACACCACTAAGCGTTTTAGCCGCCCATGAATCTTTCGTAACTGGCTTCTTACCATCGTCAATTATCTCTAACTCGGTTATTTTGTCAAGTTCTCTTGATGGCACTTGCAAGGTTATTTGAAATTTGAAATATTATCTTTTGATATTTGTATACTTTGAGGTGGCAAAATAGGCGGATTTGGGTTGAATGAAAAGACTTATTTTCCTGTATATGTACATCGTTGGTGAGTCAAATACATTATAAAACTTACATGATTTTATTACATCGTATTTTTTTCAATATAACAACTTAGGAGTTCTACACATAGGAAAATGTCACCTAATAGTTACCAAGTTTCATCCACTAAGTTTCATCATTAGTGAAAAAATATGAAATTTGGTTACTATATAACAATTTCCAACCAAAAACAATACACTTTGGGCGACTGCTAACCCGTGAGAGATAAAAACATAACCCGATTCACCTCATTAATAAGTAAATAGGTCGAAATTTCCACCTCGAAATGTATCGAATAACTTGAATGTTACCAAATTATGCTTCTTCACAATAGGTATGGGACCTAGTAAACGGGAGTCTTTTGCATACGTGGTTTTTTCCACAACCAATAACCGCAACAGTTCTTGACCCTGCAGCGAGGTTTCTGTTTTCTGGAAGTGCAGATGGAAGAATATTCATGACCCCATTTGATGTTGGATTAATGAAGGAATCTACTGTCGATTCAAAGCAACTAACACTTGAATTGACCGGACACAAGTTAGTATACCGATAAAGGAATGTTATATTCTAAACATATTTTTTAAAAATGCACAAGTTTGCTAATGACTGCAATGGATATTTTAGGGAAGCCATTACAGCATTGACCTTTAGTAGATCTGGTCTCATTTCCGCTTCAGAAGATTCTACTGCTTGCGTATGGGATATTGTTGAAGGTGTGATTCTTCGTAGATTTCACCATCATAAAGGTAACTTATACCCCTTAATAGACAATATTTTTTTACTGTAAAAGTACCTTTTTAGTTGTCGTGTTCTGTTTTTTTTTATTATTGGGTGCAAACGAGCCGAGCCCGAGCTCGACTCGTTGGTAGTTTATCAAACTCGAACTCAGCTCATTTATTATATATTAATTAATATATTAAAGAAAATAATATAAATAATAGACTCGATTAGGCTCGCGAGCTCCATAAGTGAAGATCGAGCTCGGGCTCGTTTACTAAACAAGCTTATTTTTAGGTTCGGGCTTGGCTTGTAAACAAGTTTAAATAAGCTCGGCTCGGCTCGTTTAGTAGACAACTTTAAATAAGAGGTAAATGTTATTAAATATTAATAAAAGCTTCAGTTGTCGTGTTTTTGTGTTTTTTATATTGTTTCATAGTGAATAATATTACCGGCTTGCAGGTTTTATAACTAATATGGTCGTGATCCCAAAATCTTCACTGATTCCGTCGAATAATTATCAGCGGAAATCTACACGTTTGCCGGTATCTTTGCTGCAAAAGTATTCTCAGCAAAATGATTTAATAAGATCAACTGTTACCCTTATATCTTCACCTGAAGAACAACAAAAAATTAGCCGTCAATATCAAAGTTTCAAGTTTTTCAACCGGCAGATTCTTGATTTGGAGGTCTAGTCTCTAACGTTTGCCTGATCATATAATTGGTTACAATTTTTAGAAAATATATTGACTTGTTTGACCATTGAATCTTGTTATTTTGATATGACAGATGGGAAGAACACCTGAAGCTTTACAGTTGAAGACCAAAACAAATATTGAAAGTCGATTGTGGATTAATGGCATGACAAAACGTGTGATGGAAATAAATGATCACTTAAGGTCCCGTTTGCTTGATTTGAATCAGCATCGAATTGCACTAGAAGAGAATGAGCCCAAAAGAAATAAAAATCTCTGATAAAATTTTAAGACATGACATGTTACTAACGTTTTATAGCACTTAAGTTGTATGCAGGATTTGATAAAATTAAGTTATTCTCTTGTCCAAGTTTTTTCGGATAGCGTTTCAACCTTTCTAAACTGGTCTTTTCCTATGATAAAAAAATTTATGGGTGTCAACGGATTGAATAATTAACCCCAACACGACCCATGTATTCATTCATATCAAAGACATCAAACATAATTAACCCCAAACATAATTAACCCCAACACGACCCATGGTATATGATTTGTAATCAAGTTGTAAACAGGTTGGCAGCTTGTAATATATGGATTTAATCAAACGAAATGGGTTAAACTGCCACCCAAAACAAGACCTGTTTAACACAACATGTTTATTAAACGGGTTAAATATGACAATCAGGAACAAATTATTTTTGCGTCCTGTTTTAAATAATGTCATGAATTGCAACCGATCTAAGGTTTGCATTTTTTTAACATTTTATTAGATATAAAAGGTCACTGCATAATATAAATATTTACATCTAGATTAAAAGCATAAGTATGGCATCTGCTTATTCTTCATCATGACAACAACACCAACACCCAATGAGTTAAACTTTGTGTACAGGGCGCCGTACATCGGCCTGAACTTGAGCAGCATATTGCAAGTGCCAAAGCACGTCTTCAAACGATGGCCGGGTCCACGAGTCGCCGACAAAACATTTTTTAGTTATGGAGATTATAACCGACAAAGATTCCTGTGAGCACGAACCAAGTACAACAGGGTCCACTACTTTCCTTCTTTCGCTTTCTGTTCCAAATGAAGCCTGAAACATCCAAACAAATTGTTTAAATCGCTTCAAAAGGTAACAACTCTTTTCCATGTTAACAATGTTTAAAGAAAATACCATATCATTCATCAGAAACTCGTCTTTTCTGGATACAGCTGAAGGCCCGACTAGCGATTCGAGTAGAATCAATCCGAAGCTGTAGACATCATCCTCTAAGTTCTTCATTTGCCTGCAAAAAAAGATCCATCGAACATTTCTGTTTTATCCAAACGGGTCAAACTAAATTTTACGCATACTAAGGAAAAAGCCCTTACCATGATTCAACGCCTTCCCCATTTGTCTGCAAAATGGAAAAAAAGTTTAGAAAAGGTTAGATTTCGTTATTGCGTAAACAAGCTTTGGCGTGTAGATAACTCTAATATTTTACATACATCTTGTTTAGTATCTTCTGCTATAATAGAAAGCCCATAGTCACTCAGCTTTGCCATCCCATATTCATTCAACAAAATATTATTTGCTTTCAGTTTGTTGTTAAAGAAACCGGGAATGAGTCCAGTGTGAAGGAAATGCACAGCTTTAGCCACACCAGTTAAGATTCTCAATCTGTCTTCCCATTTAAGCACGTTTTCAGGATCATTCCCTGCTTTAAACAGTTAAGCATTAATAAGTCGTGAATTCTCAAAGTTATGGCCAATTTATATACCGAAATACTTACCAGCAAGTAGCGAGTTATAATTGCCATTGTTCACGTATTCATAGACTAGGTATACTTTGTTTGAATCACTGTCATTTGGCCCTTCATTGCTAATGCAGTGTCCCAAAAGGCATACTAAATTTGGGTGTCGAAGCCTCGCGAGCAAATCCAACCTTAGTTTAAGGTTTCTACTCGTGTACTTTTTAGACACGGTTAAATGCCTTATTGCAATGTCTGTTCCATTTGCTAGCTTTCCTTTGTAGATCTGGATACCAGAAAGTTACTAATGCGTATAATCAACGATCTTACATATGTTGAATATTAACAACGCAATTTTGGTCCATTGACTTATGAGTGGGTCGATGTAGGTTGACATTATAGAAATAATTTAAAAGGAAACGGATTAAAAGTCTCCAAGAATGTATTATTTAATGCATAAATGTTCACAAATCATCTTTTTTAAAGTTGTCATTGAAATAGTGTACTTTTTACAAACTGATGTCTCAAATCAACCCAATCTTATTCGTTTTGAGTATGACGGGTATAAAATTTACCCTTTTTGACATGTTACTCGACCTTTCCGTCTAACATGCCCATTTTGCCACGTGTGGTTATTAGTGTGTACATTGTCTTTTAAATCCGTACCTTGCCGGTTGAACCTTCCCCAATTAAGGTAGAACTATGAAAGTTGTTAGTAGCATCCTTCAACTCCTCAAACGAGAACAATCTATGCTCCGGGATTCCTTCCGTACCCAACTTTGCAGCCTCAGAAACAAACCCTAGTTAAAAAAAATGATGAACCAAGATTAAATCACAATTCCATCTTAATTTTAGGATTTAGCCTCATGGGTAATTAAAAGAAGATTAATCTTGACACAATCACATATCATTCTATGTATTTATACAAAAATGTACAATTAGTTACAAAGCCAGAAAGAGGTTAGTAGGTGCACTCACCCCTATTCTAAAGTTTTTAGTATAAAATCATAAGTCAAACCCAAAATTAAAAAATTAAAAAAAACTGTAACCTTTTATACAAAAAACTGGTTTTTCGCTTCATAGTGTAAATTTTATATGAATCGACTCCCCCCCCCCCCCCCCCCCCCACACACCCATTTTTTATCTTTAAAACTTTCGGCCTCCCCTCTTTGAAAGTTCAATATCCGCTACTGGCTCTGATACTGTGTTAAGTGCTTATTCAAGATCATGGTTTTCAAAAGACTTACTTGCACTGGTTAACAGCCCAGATTGGTAGTCCGAACCAGAATACTCTTGCACCGGTTTCTGAGGCAATTTCGGTTCTGATAAGCCATGAACGCAATTTTTCCAACGAATTACGACAAACCCGAATACCAAAAACACCAGAACTAAAGCACACCCTAAAACCACTCCCATAAGTATTACTGGATTCTTTCTTTTTCCTGAATGTTTGAACTTTTTCGGATCCACTTCGACTCCTCTAGCTTCTTCTACACAATAACTTGATGGATGTTGATGTTTAACATCAACCATTAAGCAATTTCCATCATACTTAACAGTCCTATTGCTGTTCATGTCATTGCTTAAACAAGTAGGTAGAGCGCCTGTAAACCGGTTTAGCGAAATATCTACAACTGCGAGTTTGTTACCACATTGTAACCGGCTCGGTAGTTGACCGGTCAACTTGTTTGATGTTAGATTCAAGTAAGTAATGTAAGATAATGAGAAGAGTGAAGAGGGGGTGACACCAGAAAGGGAGTTGAATGAAAGATCAAGCTCTTGAAGGTTATTGAGTTGACCATATGTCACTGGAATTTGACCAGAGAATGAGTTCTTGCTGAGATAAAAAATGGTCAAACTTTTTGGTAAATTTGATAGATCTGGTAACTGGCCAGAAAAAGAGTTATCTTTGAGGCTCAAACTGGTCAAACTTGATAATAAGTCAACCCCATCAGGGAAACTACCATTCAAGAAATTGCCTTCAAGATTCACACTTTTAAGACCTGCTAATCTTGTAAAAGTTGGAGGTATTGACCCATACAGGAAATTATACCTCAAATCAATGTACTCAAGTGTGTTCAATCTTTGAATTTTATTAGGGAGTGGGCCCCATATCCCTAAAGACACAAAGCTAAGGACTTTCAAGCTTGTTAATCTTGATAAAGTGGCAATCAAAGAGTCCATTGAGAAATTTTGAGAAAGAGTTTGTGAAGGAATTGGAAAGCCATCAAAATTCAAAGTTTTTACCTTTTTTGGGAGTTGATCAGCAGAAAAGCCCATTATTTTGAGCTCTGTGACAAAGTTGTTTTCACAAGTAATGTTCACTTGTGGTGATGACAAGTAGCAGAAATCATTACTTGTGTTGACCCAAAAATCCAGTTGCTTTGGGTACTCCAGCTGCTTTCTTAGCTGAAGCAAAACTTGTTTTTGTGAAGGTTGAATTGCATTTGTAAAGAAAAAACTCCATGAAAGAGTCAACAACAGCAAGAAAGACCTTGAAACCTCCATTAAAATGCTCTGTTTTTGGGTCTTCAAGTTTACATAAATTGAGTTTATTGATAGTAACCCAACAAGATAAACATAAACAAGAATACAAAAAACACAACTTTTAGAAACAAGAAGTCAAGATCCACTTCCTAAAAACAGATATCAACAGACATTATGCTCTGTTTTCCTCTGTTCTATATGAAATCAAGATTTACTTTTTTAATAAATTGGAGGAATCAAACTAATGAGGTAGGAAACAAAGACGAAATATGATGTGGGTAGTTGAAAATTAATGTGTGTGTAAGAAAGTTTCAGAAATTTGAAGTTCCACTGCATTTAGTGCTGCCCACATGTAGTTTTGCTGCCATTGAAGATGACATGTATCAAGCAATAAAGGTGTGGGCTTTTTGGGTGATTGTGATTCCAATCTTTCTCATTGTTATACAATCAGATATTTAAGCATAAAAGAAGAACCCACAAGAATTTAATTTAAGAAGAAATTTAATTTTCAAATTCACCTTGTAACATGTACCTCATGCATAACATTTGGTACACATTAACATTGGATCATACCCACATGCCAGCTTGTAGCAGGTGATTATTTTAGTCCCAATCTAGAAAGTTAATGTTCTAGACCCATCAAAATTAATAAAATTTATTAGTTAAGATCTAGCATTCTGTTATTTATTAAAGTCTTTATAGTTCTGGTTTATTCGAATTCGAATTTAAATGTTTGTGTTATTAATTTATTACTAGTCAAACAAGTGATACTTTTTTGACTTGGCAATTTTTTTAATGTTCAACGAAATAAACGTTCGGTTAGTCTAAGTCCATCATTACTAGTTTCAGAAAAAAACTCGTCGTATAAAGGCCTACTGCGATAAAACCTGATAAGTATCGAATTCGAATTTGAGATCTAAGGCATCAAACCAAAATCTTCACTTCCTTTGCAATGTCAATAGAGTTATAACTCATTAGCACTTGGCAAATCTAACATGTGCAAAAATCCGATATGATAAAAAGTATTTCCTAAACATTTTTTAATTATAAGTTTCTACTTTTTCTAACGGAAAACTAACATACTTTTAAATACTAATATACTTATACATTATAGAATTTAAATTCTTAATCTCATGGATAAAGGAGATGCATCTTACCACCATATTATGTTCCTTGACGTTGAGATAATTTTTACGGATAAAAAGCAAATTTCACAATTGATATTTTATGCTTTATAAAAAATACAATACAGAAAAAAGTAAATTTCATGATTAATATTTTATGCTCTATAAAAATACGAATTTGATCATTAAGTATCCATAATTACATAACGCTGATGCTCTTTAAGGTTTAAAATGGTTTGTTAAAATTATTGTTAGATATTTTTTTATATGATCTTTTTACTATTTAAAATTAGAAGTATGGTTCTTATCGCCTCTGATTTATTTTACTTATTATTATTATTGAACATTTTAAAAGGCTTAGGTAATGATATAATAAATTTGATACCTTTTATTGTTATAAGTTAATAAATTTGTCTTATAAAAAGATTATAGTTTTGTATATTTATTAATATATACAAAGTTTATTAAGTGAGAAAGAATAACATGGAAGAGCGCGCACACGAGCGACAAAAAACTAATCTATCTTTATGATTTTCGCTCATCCTTCGGTCATAGACAGACCCATTCGATACAACGTTCATGGCTTCATCATCCGTCGGGCGTCATAGTAGGCATTTGTGGCCACCAATAGCCCCGTATTGTCTTAAACTGTTAGCCTCCCTCGGTCCCTCATGCCATAGCTAGATGATCAAATTACAAATGGGCAAATTGGGTATTGTCTATTCTTGGTGACTGATAGAATAAGTAGAAGACAGGCTTGTGGCTAAGTTTTAAATTATGAAAATATGAAAAATTCCAAGTTGTGCCATTCCTTAATTTGGATATATTTATTTGGAGGCAAGCTAAAAGAATAACTTTTTAATAACCATGATGTACAAATGTACAATTCAATTTGCAAATATTAAATTCTTGTGATTATTTATTAAAACTTAAAAAATATATATATATAGGGGAGGGTTTAAATAATAACGCTAAATATCGCGAGAACCGTGAGAACGAATGAAAAAAACCACTAGAACTTTGTCAAAAACAAGTGAAATTCAAAATTTCTTTTTCACACTTGTCATTATTATTCGAATACAATGTTAGAAATTAAATTTACACATTTAAATTTACGTGAATTCTAAATAAAAAATTTACACATGTGTAAGTTTGTCATTTACACATGTGTAAGTTTGTCATTTACACATTGTTAAATTAGTTATATTTACACATGCGTAAAAAAATATAGTAAGAGTGATTTTGAGAGGAGAATTGAATTATTTGATGTTGTAAATTCTTTTTTGATGTTGTATTAAATTACAATGAGGTTTTTATTAAAAAAATCGATTTTGATTGGTTTTTAATTCGTTCTCACGGTTCTTGCAATATTTAGCGTTCTCAAGATAACCCCCCTGTATAATATATATGCAAACCAAGTGTCCCTAAGCATCTCTTTTTATATTGTACTTTTTTATATTCTTATTAAAATGTTGAGTAAAAAGATTAAAATAAGTAAACAGAGTATTAGTTTTTCTATGTATATTCAAAATAATTGGATATATTTGTTATACCAGATCATTATATATTCTAATATAACAATCATATTAAGTTTTACTATGTAATATTTAGTCAAACTGATTACGAATAGTGAATATTTTATTAGTTTATGTTTATATCAATAACAATGTGTATAACTTGTACTTGCTAGGAAACCCATACCGTCTGCTCCCCAAGAGATATTGCGTCTTAACTCTTAAATACCATTAATGTGTTCTGCATGCATTAATTATGGGTGGGATGAAGTATCTACACTTGAGTGTGTTTGGTTGTAAGTAATTGTAAGATGGGAGTTATTTAAAAAAATTTGTAAGATGAGTAATCTCGTGACCCTAGGAAGTCATCACCCGAACAACAAAAACAAAGTTGCGAGCTTCTTATAGGTAATGTAAACAATATTCGTTGGCATGAGAGGTCAGATGTTAACTTGATTCAATCATATTGTATTTATAATGATGGGGCAAATCTTATTGAAGACGGTGAGTCCCAAACTGTTTGTGTCTTTTGAACAACTTAGGCAAATCCTACATCCTTGATTTGGAGGATCAGACAAACCTCATCAAGAAGATTAGTCCAAAGGGGTTATTATAACTTCAAAGACAAATCTTGCAATGCTCTGCCACATGAGAGAAAATAAAATACAAGGAATGTTTTGCCTTAAATACAACCAACGCCTGTTTGGTATATTGGTTGTGAATGAGAGAAGAACTTCGTAGTTAAGCGTATTAGGATGAAAATAATTTTGGGATGACCTCATGGAAAGCTCTTTGTAGTAAAAACTGGCAAAATTGGTTAGTATGAGGGGACATACGTTACAATATGTGCCTCACTTATAAGATGTATTTATAATGATTAATTATTGATAAAACATAAATATAGCTATTTCACAAATATGTTATACGTCCAGCCATTCTCAAGATTTCAGATTATGTGACTATTAAGAACGAACCCTTAAAATAGAAACTTGAATATATAAACAAAATTCAGTAGCTCAAACTCGGCTCAAAGTCTAATCGAATGGAACCTCAAACCGACCAAAATACTTAAAAGTCAAAAGCTCAATTTAATACAGATACATGTATAATCTTTATAAAAATGAGCCCTACAAAGGGAGAATAGAAGTGAGAACAAAAGTGGAGCTACTCGTCTTGAGCTCACATCATACTTAGGGACCTTAGCGTACGATCTGGGCTGTTTCCCTCTCGCCTTGGATCTTAGCACCCAAAAAGTCTGTCTGTACATACGATCTAGGCCTGTATTCGGAGTTTCTTTGGGGTTGGTAAGGCGAAATGGCATGAAAAATGTCGTACCAACTCCTTCGATACATGTTCTTCCCTGTTTAAATTTTGGATATAATAATTAAAAAAAATAGATGTATAAGGAAGAAAAGTATTTTTAGGGTCTCTTATCAGAGTCTTTGGGCAATTGGGCCTACATGGTTGCCCACCCTAGCCATGTAAGTATTAAGGACATGTATGTATCTCTAGCTATGAAACTTCACGATTAGTTTTTATCACAATTTATCAAAACTTATTTCGGAAGTAAGATATCCAACCCACATTGTTATTCAAGATCATGCTTTCTTTTAAGATTGTGATATACACTTTCTTTAGAAAGAAAGGCTTTGTACTTTTTAAAGTTAAAAAAAAAGTCATTTTGCATTTTTAAAAAGAAATTTGGACAAGGGGAAAAAAGCATATCATGATTTTTGTTAATAATTTTCATGACTGTAGAGGTGTATTTAGGTTATTTATTATTTATGTTTGTATAAGTATTAAAAGATATCTAAAAGTAAGCACATATGCTACTCTCTTGTTTAATTCTCATAGTTATGAGCATGTCTAGGGAAGCACAAAGAGAAGGTACCCAAACAACAAATATGTCGAGTGGGTACCTCTTAAGGTGAACTTTTTTGGTGGAGGTAAAAAATAGGAAAATTCCATCCTTGGAAGAGCTACAAAGAAGAAAAAATCTAACATGCAATCAACCTTGTGTACCCTCTGTGTTAGGGGCGGATGTAGCTTGAAAATAGAGGTATCCCTCGCTATCCTTGACGCTTTGGTGATAGTGATAATTTTGAAAAAAATTGACGGTTTTTCGATTTCGATGCCCCTATAGAAAAGAAATTTTTGAAAAGTTGTCACTTGACGTTTCTTTTATAGATCCGCCACTACAAGTGTTGTGATGCTCTGAATCACACAAATCACATATTCATCACATGTCATGCGGCCACGGGCATAGCTTAGTTTATACCCGGGGGGTGCACCCCTCCCTCCCCCATCCCCCAACATTTCGGTTAGAAGTATAAAATTTTCAATTTTTCGTTCAAAAATTTTAAAATTATAAAGAGTCCCCCCCCCCCCCCACAGTTATTTTGCCTAAATATTTATATAATATATAAATTAGGTCCCATGACTTTCTGCCGCCCGAAACTTTAGTTAAGGTCCGCCACTGCATGCGGCATCATCCATTTGGCAACTAATAAGTGAATGGTATGGCAGCATCCCTCCAATATGCGTGTTCTCGGTTTGAGATCTATTGGAGCTACACAAAATCGTGTCGAAGGCTACAATGGGGAGGAAGAAGGTGCAATTGGTTATTCTTAAGACATATTGGAGTTTATGGAAGATTCGAAACAAAATTTTTTTCTCAAACAAGAATGTCTCGTTCATCGGATTGTTTAAAGAGATAAAGACGCGTAGTTTTCTTTAGGTAAATAACAAATGACGAGTTTATAATGGTCTAACTGATGTAGTTTTTTATTATTACAATTGGTCAAAGTATTATATGGGTGTTTTTATTTAGCCTCTTGCTTCTTATTAGAAGTTTTTTTATTATTACAAGATTTACCCACCTTTCAAACATGATATGCTTTTGATACATAAGGCAGTTAGATCGTGCGTTGTTGGTTTGGGTTGGGGGAGGGGGGAAGCTAACCAACGTCGTTTTGGTTACATCGGACCAGCGTGGGTAGTGGCGTTGTTTCGCTGGCGTGGCTATGAAGTCTGGCGTGAGGCGGGTTGAGGCGACAATGTGACAAGCTGGGATTGGCTAGGAAAATCAGATCGTTTGGGCTAGCCGTTGGCCATGACGGTTTCCGCTATGTAACTCATTTTTTTTAAATAAATTACTATTTTTGACCCACAAATACTCACCCCAAACAACAATATTTTCACATCTACTTTCTTCAAACACAAATCTTCATCCAAAACCAACCCAAAAAACGAAAATGGTTCATTGGACCGAGGATGAGGAGATAGCGTTAGTGACGTCAATCGTTGACACACAACGAACGCTACGTCGTAGCCAAACCGCCTACTGGACACAAGCGTTACAGCAATACCAACCACATGTTGGAAACGCGCGTCACAACTTGAACGTGTGTCAACATAAGTGGCGTGAGCTAAAACCAAAGCTGGATCGATTTAAAGCATGCTTCGACCGTGTCCCTGCGGGCGACCTAAGCCAGGACAATCGAGTGGAGATCGCCAAGATCAAGTATAGGCACGAAGGCAATCCGGAATTTCGTTGGGTTTCCCACTTTAATATTTACCGTACTTTGTAATTTTTTAAATTTTTTAGGATTTATGAAGTTGTTTTTTTAATTTATTAGAATTTTATGTAACTTTTTTTTAATCAGTATGGTGGTGTGTTTTATTTTATAAATGTCAATTATATATATATATATTCACTTGTCACCCATGCCGGCTAGCCCACGCCGCTCCTACACCTCACTTTTTTGGAGTGACCTGGTGAAACCCATCTCCACTACATGTCAACCCAATCCTCCCACACCCGTGTTCTTATGATTTTGAAAACCCAAGCGTCGTTATCTCTTTTGTTTCGGACATGAATGCTCTATAACATGTATACTTTAAATAATTTTAAGAAACACTCAGTCAACAAAGCGCTCGTGGCCTAATGGATAAGGCGCTTGACTTCTAATCAAGCGATTGTGGGTTCGAGTCCCACCGGGCGTGATTGTTTTTCTATATTGTATAGAAATGTAGATCTTATTTTTAATCACTTCTAGATCCGAAATTTAGGTATATGGTTTTAGAAAATACTTATTTTTTAGTTGAAATGATGAACCGAAGATATATATATATATATATATATATATATATATATATATATATATATCACTTCACTTGACTCACTCAATTAACTATCATGATAGTGAAGAGTCATTTATTTTTGAATAACCTAAACCTCTATTATTCATTTGACTAAAAATGTAGAAGTTGAATTATATATCTCTAATTCGTGTTTGGATTGAGTTGAGTAATATATCTAATTCTTGTCATAATGTCTTACTTAACTTGCAAATTCGATTTTCGTTTTCTCCATTGGCTATACACGTAGGGAAAACTTGTTAGTGGGTGAAAGGTGTACATTGGTAGTAATGTGGCGGAGCTTGAACGGAAACACAGTAGGGACCGGACTCTCAAAATCTAAATCGGTGGGGCTGGACTCTTAAAAATCCAATATTTTACGCTACAAAAAATAAATTTTTGGTAAAACTAACACTACGAGCGAAAAATCGGTCAGGGCCGCGGTACCCCAGCCCCAATAAAGCTTCGCCCTTGGGTGGTATATATTTGTGACACAAATAAATTGATCTTTAAAAGAGTTGCATGTATGCCATTAACTTTGATAGCGTATCTTAACATACCAATATGGAGTGGCTTATCAAATGCAAGGGTTATAATTTTTCTAGGAGATTAAAAAGTTGTTTATTTGACATATATAAATATAAGTTTGTATGTGAACTAGGGGTGAAATATATTTGTTTGGAGGACTTGGGACGGTTGATTATTGTTGATGGAGGCTAGCATAACCTGAAGGTAAGTGTTTATATGTATGTATACATACATGTTTGTTGTTGGTTTGGTTGTTTATATGATGAGCAGATAATGTTTCTATGGTAGGAGCTACATACAATATTCTCAAAGCTCATAAAAGAGTTGTTATCCTCGGAAACAGGGGTGGATGATGCGGAACCGAGATCATACACTAGATAGCAAGGGCATATATATATATAATACATACATATATGTATGTCAAGGTGCACAAGTAAATTTGTCACCCCTAAAATACTTTTTTTTGCTTTTTTTTTTTCGTCTTCTGTGACTCGCATTTGACTTTGCAATAGGCTATGCAATTTTATTTTAGGTTGGGAGTAAATCATGCACTTGTGAGTTACTAAGGGTGAGAATGGGCCATAAATTCAGCAAATGGCACATTTCTTCAGGTCCATAATTCATGCTAATTGATTGTTACTGGTATAATTTATCTTTACAAAGCACATTAATATGAAATAAAAGGGCTTGCTGGCTCTTTATATATCGTTATAAAGTGATTTGTCGTTCAAAAATATATGAAAGGTCTTGCTCATGTAATCATTATCAACATATATCAAATTTGGTAATTTTAGTGTCATCAACATATTTTAGTGTTATTGGATTAACTTGTCGACTAAGTTAATCTTATTATTTATTGAACGAGTTCGGAGATGCGGGACAATATGCTTGTTTTAATTTAATAAGATTTTGTGTTATAATTAAATCATAAATAAAATGTTAAAAATATATGACATTTATGTTATGGGCCTTGACAAGAAGAATGCTATGCATAGTTGGGCCTGATATTTATTTGATTGGGGTTTTCTAAAACATATATCAAATTGCTTTATGAATAGACCAATTGGGCTTCATGTTAATTGGGTTTTGATTTTTTTATTTAGCTTAAATATTATATATTAATAGATAATATTCTTGTTTATGGAAAAAATTAAAATAAAAGTAAGTAAAAAAAAATTTAAACTTAAAATGTGTTATATAAAAATACGAAATTATAGAATGAGCATATATAAGGGTAAAATAATAATTTTTAGATTGCTTTAATAAATTAAGTATATTCGATATTTTTACTATTTTGTAAGGGTATATATGATATTTTTAGTTTTGGTTGGGTATACATGAAAATTTTCAAGTTTGTAATTAATCCAAAACTTAAAACATAGTGAAATTTAAAACACTATGACCATATCTAAATTCCCTTCTCACACTTCTCATCAAAAATAATAAAATCTTTTTAGCATAAGCCTATCTTGTGTGTGTGAGAGAACATTAGCCAATTCATAAATTTGACATTTTGAGTCGAATTTAGCATAAAAGACAATATTAACAAAAATCAACATTTTTTAAATTTACGACATATCTTGGTGTAAATTCATATCAATAATGAATAGGGTTCATTGTGATCATTATAATTATAATGATGATAAACACATGTTTACATAAAATTCCACTTTAAGTCCAATTATGTCAAAATCCATCAAGAACACATGTGAATCTCTTTTACTTAGGCTATGTGTTAATGATTAATGAATTCCAACATATCATAAACATCAAATGTGATTTTCTATACATTTGAATGACATAATACTATAAGTTCCCATAAATTAGGATTTAGCTTCTAAATCGATCACAAACTCAAGTTATTTACCTTTTTCTTTCATCCAATGGAGTTGTGGTGATTCAAGCACATTAGAAACCATAACAACTATTGATTTCTATTATTTTTGTTAACAATGTTGAAAAGTTGAGGATGGAAGAGACTTACCAACATTTTTTGAGAATTCCATTCACCTAGGAATGTTGAATTGAAGATTATGAACTTATTATAAGCTTCAATGAATTGTGAAAACTTCAATTTCTTCCTTAGCTTCCTTATATCATAAACACACTACACACGTTTTTACTTAGTTTTGAGTTAATTGCCTGAATATTCTTTGTGGTTTGTCATTTTTTAACCTACAATCTCCAACTTTCTAAAATTACATATATATTGCCTTTGGTTTTATTGTTTGTTACTCATATAGTCCCCTGAGTGGATGTCACTTAGTTTGCTCAACTAAGTAGTTGTGAAATTACTGAATTGTCCGTACTTCTAAGAATACTCATACCAATAATATTAAATAAAACATAAAAATCTGGTTCTTTTTTGAACGACAAATGTCACACACCAATAATAAAACATAAAAATCCGATTAACCATTTAAATTTCAAGTAGGCCCACTATTTATTAAAAGAAATATAATTAAATTAAATCATTTAAATGAGGCCTACCTACCCTACCCTCCACTACCCAACCCCTCCTCCTCCACACCATCACCCACTTCTCCCTCCTCCACCCAAACTTGCAACAACGACTGGCTCCACCTAAACCCACACCTACAACAGCCGTAAATGGTTCAGCTTGAGTTGCAATCAAATCCACATAGAAGTTCAAATCTGGGTGCACATAAAGGTCTTATAACTTGTACTTCTATAGTCCTTTATCATTAACTTTGAATTTCGACGTCTCTATTCAATACGTTAGGATAACCAATTAACCATTAACACAATCACGAATTAGATTAGGAACACTTAAGTAAGGTAAACTCTAGCTTATACCATCTCCCAACCATCGTAACTTAAAATATAATAATGTTGTAACTGACTATGCATATGAGATTATATAAACACCATTATTTATGTTTGCACGTTAGATATTTTAAAACTACAAGAACATCAAATTAGTTACTCACATATACATATCAAGATGTTATCCATCGCAAGTAATGAAGATACAAGTCTTTCTATAGGAAAAAAATAAGTAATTAATAGCAAGTTAGCTTGTTGTTAAATAAAAAGTTACTAACATATGCAACATAATTTTAACTTGAGAGCTAATTTTATAACACATAGTTGTTCATATTCAAGCAACTAGAAAGGGTCTATTTTATCAAATGACAACAAACAAGGGTCAATATTGCAAGTCACAAACTTTAATTATTTATTTTCATTTACCTATAAATGACTAAAACCCTAAAACCCTAGCGGCTCTGTATAATAAGAGAAGCGACGCCAAACCCTAAATTTGACTCACACAGGGTGCAAAATCCAGCACATTGAGCTTGAAGCTGTTGGTCTCCAATGGCTTTGTATCTTCTTTACGAGTCAGCGTCTGGATACGGCCTGTTTTTGGCCCACGGCATTGATGAAATCGGACAAAACACAGAGGCTGTTCGTAACTCTGTAACTGACCTCAATCGCTTTGGAAAGGTTGTCAAGCTTGCTGCTTTTAATCCTTTTGAATCAGCTCTTGATGCTCTCAATCAGCAAAATGCTGTATCAGAAGGTATTTATATACGTGATTACAGTTGTTTGCAAAATATGTTAAGTTTGAGAGTTTAATATTTGATTTTCTTATTAAGTATTGTAAAATTTAGCTTGCTATTTTAAAATGATTGTGTTTGTTTGTAATATATGTTCACCTTGTTGTGTACTGTATGTTGTAGTTTGTTGTTGTTCAACATAGATGCTTTTATTTTTTATTTGATAACACTGCTTACTTACAAATTGATTTTGAACATATGTCACTGTTAGGGTTACTTTGGACAAATTAAGGGAAGATTATGCATGATAATGTGTAGTATTATTCTTAATATATGATTTTTTTTATCTCGGTATTGTAAAATTTAGCTTTGACACATAACACAAGGTTGTTTCATTTTTTAAGTATTTTTCTTGGTTATCATTAGGACAAATGACTGATGAATTGAGGAACTTCTTGGAGCTTAGTCTTCCAAAGGTCAAGGAAGGTAAAAAGGCTAAGTTCAGCTTAGGTGTAGCTGATCCCAAAATTGGATCTCACATACAAGAAGAAACCAAGATCCCATGCCAGAGCAATGAGTTTGTTTCTGAGCTTATTCGCGGTGTTCGTTTGCATTTTGATAGGTTCATTGATAATCTCAAGGTATTCTTTGTTGTATAGTTATCCTTGCTAAATTTTCTCTTCATAGTCTATTCATTTGCAAGATGTAAATAGTAATAAGTCTGATTTCATTTGAAACTTATACAGCCTGGTGATTTGGAGAAAGCTCAACTCGGTCTGGGCCATAGTTACAGCAGGGCAAAGGTCAAGTTCAATGTTAACCGTGAAGACAACATGGTTATTCAAGCAATCTTTCTGCTCGATACTCTTGATAAGGATGTAAATACATTTTCCATGAGAATCAGGTTCGTTCATTCAGAGAAAAGACTGTACTGATTATGTATAAAGTTCAATTTTGATTTATAATCATCCATACGAAGTATCTTGATGTTTGATTGTTTATCACAGGGAATGGTACTCATGGCATTTCCCAGAGCTAGTTAAGATCGTCAATGACAATTATCTTTATGCTAAACTCGCAAAGTTTATTGAAGATAAATCTGAATTGTCCGAAGATAAGTTAGAAGGCCTAATAGAAATACTCGGGGACGAAGATAAAGCAAAGGAAGTACTAGAAGCTGCCAAAGCATCAATGGGTATATGCTATAGCTTATCTTATTATGTGGTTATCGAAATACACAAATACTCTTTTTTGTATGCAATTCATGATGTTTATATATTTTTTCAGGCCAAGATTTGTCACCGGTTGATTTGATCAATGTTAAGATGTTTGCACAACGTGTGATGGACCTCGCTGAGTACAGGAAGAAACTTTTTGATTATCTTGCTACTAAAATGGGTGACATTGCACCCAATTTAGCTGCATTGATAGGTGAAGTGGTCGGTGCTCGTTTAATATCTCATGCTGGTAGTCTTACAAATCTCGCCAAGTGCCCTTCGTCTACCCTTCAAATCCTTGGTGCAGAGAAGGCCCTTTTCAGGTTTTATATTGTTTATTTGTTATTAAAACAGACTAAAAGTGGTTTGATTTTGGTGTTGATAGTGTTGTTTTGGTTTTAGGGCTTTGAAAACCAAAGGAAACACACCAAAATACGGTTTGATTTTTCATTCGTCTTTTATTGGACGTGCATCTGCAAAGAACAAAGGGCGAATGGCTCGTTATCTAGCTAACAAGTGTTCAATAGCTTCTCGAATTGATTGCTTTTCAGGTTTGCTTAATATTGTATATTAGTGGTTATTTTCTTGATCTACTGTTATGTATATAGGTATATTGACTTTTGTTGACCACAGAGAGCAGCACCACTTCTTTTGGTGACGAGCTTCGTGAGCAAGTGGAAGAACGCCTCGACTTTTACGATAAAGGGGTTGCACCACGTAAAAACATTGAGGTTATGAAAGCTGCTATGGAGACTGCCGCAAATCAAGGTTAATAATATCCAGATCTTCGACAGTAACGTTTGAAGGGAGAATTACTCGTTATTTAATTATTGTCTGATATATGATATTCAGGTGCAGAAATGGATGTGGATAAAGAGACTGAACAATCAACAAAGAAAAGCAAGAAGAAGAAATCTAAAGATAATGATGAAACGAAAGCAGACGATAAAGAGAATGCTGCAACGAATGGAGACGCTGAACCTAAATCTGGAAAGAAGAAAAAGAAGCGTGCACTTGAAGAGGAATCAAAGCCCGCTGAAAACGGAAAAGAAAATGGTTCAAATGCAGAAAATGGAACAGAAAAGAAGAAAAAGAAGAGTAAAGATGTTGAAATGGAGGATGTGGCTGCTGTTAGTGAAGGTAAGAAGAAAAAGAAGAAAAAGTCGGCTGAGTGAAGAAGATGACGATGACAAGGTTTGGTAAGCTGCCAACATTTTTGTATCTTGGGCCGGCATTTTGATGTTATGTTTTCTTAATATCTAGAACTGTTATCAGACAAGGTTTGAAGTAATTTAGGGTAATTTAATGTCAACGTTTTGTTTTGGCTTCATTTTAATTATTCCGTGTTAGTTAAGGTTGTTTTGTGCTATTTTTATTGTGATGGTTGTTGATTCTTTGTCGTTTTAGGTTTGGTTGATATGCGTCCTAAAGGGGTGTCGTGCATGGTTTAACATTGTGGCCGTCTTAAATACGGGCTTGGCTCTTTATACTTTTAGGCTGTAGTTTTGTGGTAATGATGTTCTGTGATGGTTTGAAAATCTTAAAAGCAGGCAAATTCAGGTGTATGGTTTTTTTTAAATATTTGTTTTTCCCACAAAGGTTAGAACTTAGAACAATGCAAACACATGAAAATTTGGATATGTAAAAGTTATAAACAAAAATGGATCGGGTTTTGTACTCTGAAAAAAGTTTCTGACATGCACTTGCGTATGATTCGGGTTAGGATCAAATACAACGTCAACTAAAAATAAGAAGTCGTAAGAAGAATATCAAACAGACTCTGATTAACCACTCAAGTGACATTGAAACCGTCTCATTGAACTCTATAATATGAGAGTTTAGGATTTTGCTTTTAGATGTTTAACTTGTAGATTTTAGAATTTTTGTTTACATTATTCTGTCTTTTTTTAACCATTGTGCCTTTTCCATATTTGCGTGTTTTTTTTGACTAATTATGTTTTTTTTTTTCCTCAACATTGTGTTATATTTGTGATCTGTTGTGTGTTTTTACACTTTATTTTTAGGAGCATTTGTAGAATAACTTTACCTTTATGATTCGTATGAATAAGAACACAAATTGAGTGTATAATTTTCTTCACGTTTGATTGAGGATCTAGCTTGAAGAGTTCCCTTCACTTATGATTTAGGGTCACATAAGACTTGAGAGGTTTTTAGAGGCATGACATCTGAGACCAAAACATTTGAGATTGGTACATTTCTGCCTGTACAGTTTCTTTTCATGCCCTTTTCTGCTGAATTAAAAGTATTATTTCCCTTATAACACTCTACCAACAACTTTTGTTTCATATAACATGTTCATTTGCACCGAAAGAAAGTTAATAGAAGTATAAAAGAATATATATTAAGACAGTTTTATGGAAATATGGAAGCTTTGTCCGAACCAATCTACACACTAGCACCAAAATTGGCCAGAACCAAACTACACAATGCGTCACCCGTGACTAGCTCGTTTTGAGTCCACCTCTTTTCTTCGCCATGTTTTCTGAATCCAATCGCGACAAGCTGTTTGTTAGGTTGTTGTAAGCTTCGAATAAGATCTTTCTTAATAGTATCATAGAAAATTCATGATTTATTCTACACAAATGATAACAACTGATAAAGGTCAAACAAGTCTGATCGTACGAACCTTCAATTCAATTCTTAAAAATTCTTAGATAGCTGATTTTAATCACTTTTTTTGTGAAATAACTTGCAAAGAAAAGTGACAAGGTTCGCCACTGACAAAGTCCGCATCGTCTCACCGTTGATTATGATTTATGATCATTGTTTTCTAAGATTACATATTTTGCATTTTGGTGGGAATCTTCATATAAGTGAAACTCAATCTATAAGGGAATGTAACATTCATCATCATCACCACCAATAGCAAAACTAATGTAGGGCCTGAGAAGGGTAAGATGTTTACCTCTACCCCGTTTGAATAGAGAGACTGCTTAAAATGAGATTTCCAGCTCGATAGTAGTTTTGTATGAAGCCTTGGACATAAGGCGCATAACATTCAGCAACTGAGACAAATGCCGATTAGTGCATGTACCCCCTTGTCTTTCAGCTATCAACGCCCCGCATGATGCATGATTAACCGTTCCCCGCTTTTAACGTTATTTTCACGAAATTAGTAAAATAACGTTAATTTAGTGCAACATTCATTATTTATAAATATCTCGACAGGCGACCAATTGTTAAGACGTGGGTTCAAAAAATTTTAACTTAATAAATCATGTAAACAAATGTTTAAAACTGTAAAAAAAAACTGAAATATCTTCGTGCTATCAGCAAAACCAATCACATCCATTTCCACTAAACCAAACCCAATAAATCTAAGAAAATTATAAAAATCAAATCTAAAACAACTCTTATGGAAATCAAATTCAAAACCCCACAAAAATACTGTGAAGAAGAAAAACTAGAACTGAGATTTGTTGGAGTCTTTCAATAATGAAAAACTCTCCAAAAATAAGCATATGTCATTTGAAAGCAACAAGCACACGGTATTCTTTAGTAAAAGGCGAAAGAATAGTTCGCTTTGTGCTCATTGCATGACTGCGTGCCTTTTACAACTGCAGCTGGGCTGCTTATATACAAACACCCTCACTTTCCAATGCCTTTAACCAGATGATGTGGGACAGAACCAGCTCCCCTCACCTCATTTCATCTTCAAATCCTAATAGGTGTCCTGTTTCTCAATTCTCATTTCTCACTTGTATTTGGTGTTCTTTTACTTTCTTGTTTACGTTTTAAATTCAATTATCTTATTTAGTTGAGTTTTGTATCGTCATGCTATATCAGACCGTGTTCATACGACAGACATTTTATTATTTAAAATTTAGATACTTGAGCTCAATGCATTTGTCACTAACTGAATCAAATCCATTTGTTCTTTATTTCAGGTAGTGTGCAATAATACAATCTTCGTTTTCCTAAATCTGAATTAAAACATTGTATATTAAGAGCTTTGATGAACATTAATTAACTGACAGAAACCGAGCATAGATATTGAAAATTGAAGCACATTTGGTTTTGATTTTATGATCCTACATCGTGACTTTGACGACAAAGGGGTTGCAACCTCGAGAAAACATTGAGGTTATAAAAGCTGCTCTGGGAATTGCTACAAACCAAGGTTAGTAATATCTAGATCATATTATTAATCTCAGGGCTAATCACACATTGTTTACTGTATTTATTTTTTGTTTCATATCTGATTCCAGAGGCAGAAATGGTTGTGGTTTTACTGAACAGTCGTCAAAGAAAGCAAGAACAATAAATCTAAAAGATAACGATGAAACGAAAACAGACGATAAAGTGAATGCTGCAACAAATGGAGACGCTGCTGAACGTAATTCTGGAAAGAAGAAAAAGAAACACGCACTTGAAGAGGAATCAAAGCCTGTTGAAAACAAAAAAAAAATGGTATAAATGCAGAAACTGGAAAAGAAAGAAAGAAGAGTAAAGATGTTGAAATGGAGGACGTGGCTGCTGTTAGTGACGGTAAGAAAAAAAAAGTCAACAGAGTGAGGAAGAAGATGATGGATGACAAGGTTTGGTAAGCTGTGTTCAGCTTGCCAACATTTTGTATGAGTGTATCATGTCCCCTGCATTTTGTTATCAAGTTTTCTTGCTATACTTGTACTATTATTACAAACATTATTATGTTTGAAGTTATTTAGATTAATTTCTTGTCAAAGTTTTGTCGTAGATTCCTAATATTTTTTTCATGTTTATAAGCATTGTTTTGTATGATTTTTATGGGGTAGATTCTTTAGTTGAGATTGAAATATGTTCTTAACTAAATGTTATTTTTTTATGTAAGATGTTAGTTTTTGTTAATCTTTGTTGTTCATTTGTTGAGCCATGAGATGTTTTGTGCACACATGTATCATTTTGGCTGTCTTGAATAATGCACAAATAATCCAAGTACAAGCCATGGGCGGACATACCTTATTATTAGGGGTAGCCCCCACTACCCCTTAGCGCTCCGGTAGTAGTGTAAATTTTGGAAAAATTTGACCTTTTTTGATCTTTTTTCGATTTCGTTACACTTTTTCTAAATTTTAAATATTCTAGATCCGCCACCGGTACAAAATAGCTAAATTTGTGTTATATTTATACCTCTTAGCCATTTTCGATTCATATAGGTTTTACTATCATGATACTATCTATTTGAATAAACTATCATGATAGTAATTAAATTAGAAGGTTACAAAATAGAACAACTTTTAGAACTGAAATTGGTTCGAGTCTTTCAAGAAGAAAGAGCTCTCAAAAAATAGGCGTATACCATTTGAAAGCAACGAGCACACGGTTTTCTTTAGTAAAAGGCGAAAGAATAGTTCGATTTGTGCTCATTGCATGGCTGCATGCTTTTCACAACTGCAGATGATTGATACACACACACCCTCACTTTCTAATACCTTTAACCGGTCGATGTGGGACAGAAATTGACTAACTCAGGTGGTTTATTGCTTTGTAGAAATGCGTTGGAACTTTTAGATCTGCTCCAGATGACTTGATATAACTACAATAGTGTTCTTCACCGAACATTTCACACGTGCTAGGACTGTAGAACGGGTTTGAGGAACTGTTTATCCTTCAACCGAACAAATTCTCTTAGTAGAGACATTTAACGATTTTGTTTACATGTTTTCTTTTTGAATTGCCATCCATAACTTTGTTGAAGTTTAACATATACAACTTCTTTTACGACCTATTGGTTGAGAGGTCCGTCTTTTGTTACTCGAAATAACTGAAAAAATTTTTTTGTCACTGAAATACAAGTACTAAATGAGACTTAAAGCTACAAAACAAAACCAACTAGTGAAAGTATTAAGAACTATGTTTTGTTGGAGTCTTTCCATAAAAACAGAGCCGACGACTTCGCCGGAACTCTGAGAAAGATCATTTCTCCGGTATGTTTACTTTCAAAATTTTCCCTGCCATTTCATTTTAATCATTTGAATGTTTGTCAATCGAATTAAACAAGAAACAGTAGGGTAATCGTTGTCTGTGATATTGTAACGAAGAAGACGAAGTTAGGTTGTATATAAGTTTAATATAATTTGGATTATAACTCGGGTTAGACACACAGTCCAGCGGGGGGACTGTGTGCACACATTAATCACACGCCGCGAGTTCGATCCTTGACACAAACTCATTAGCTGTAATAAAGAAGTTTCTTTTTTTTAACTGAACCGGATTAATTCAAGGAAGATGTTAAGTATAATAAAAATCGATATATTAACCAGGTTAGACACACAGTCCAGCGGTGGACTGTGTGCAACACAAACCCACATGTCCCGGGTTCGAGACCTGTTACATACGCCGGTTCGATGATTAAAATCCTTTTTGAAAATAAAAGGATTTTGAATAAACTAAAACAGTATATAAAATAAATTAAAACAGAATTATTTCGGGTTAGACACGTAGCTCAGTTGGTAGAGCTGCGTGCACGCGAACGGGAGGTCTCGGGTTCGAGCCTTACCCGGCGCACACTTACACCTTAGCGAACCGGTCAAACAGTCAACAGTCACGGTCAACGGTCAATGGTCAACGCAAAAGTCAACATTTTTTTATATTTTTATTTAGTTATTTAATTTAAAAATCAATTAAAAATACTTAAAAATAATGTTTTTAAAGATAGAAAATAGCCTTAAACTCACAAAAAATATATCTAAAAATCCTATTAAAATTATTAATAAAATCCACTCATTTACCATACCTTTCGTTATTATTTAGGTTAGTTAATTCTCGTCGATCGATCCTCTAAACTCGTGCGCATTTCATCATCTTCAACCGAACGCACCCAATGTGAGTGAATCTCTACAAATTCCCCGTTTTAATCACGTTTTTTGGGTGTATCATGTGTCTTATCATTTATTATATTTAAACCATTGTGCATCCATCATATCCATGAACAAATGTGTATTCAACATGTATCAACTGTTTTGTGTGGTTATTGTTTAGATTAAATTATCATTTTCAGTACATACATTATCATAGGCCGCCGCTCCCTATTACATTATGAGCGTTGAGCTGTTCCCCATTACATTATGAGCGTGAACCAGGCATTGCCAACATACGGCTCCGTTTGATTGAGCCTTGATCGCACAGACATTTATCATAGGCCGTCCGTTCCCCATTCCATTATGAGCGTGAACGTGACGTTGCCAACATATACAGTTTCATTCATGTCATATATTCATACAAGTTGGTTTGTGATTGTACGTTATTGTTCGTTTGTTGTTATGGTTATTGTATGATTTAATTACGATTGCTTACATATGATTGTTGCACAATTTTTCATGATAAAGATAACAAGAAATCAATAATAAATGTTTTTCCAACAAGGTTCACTCGCCAACTTATGTTGACCCAAAAACCCCAATTTTTACACATGATACAGGTGATCCAGCTGCAGCAAGAAACACATAGGATGGCTTAGAAGAATAAACTGGTTTAGACTTTGGATTGTTTAGCTGATTATCTTTCTTTGTATTTGTATGAACATGTTTGGAATATTGAGGATGTAATTTTGACTTTAATAAATATGAAACATATTAGTAAATATCATGAGCTTTGGTGATAACCCAATTATGCCCCGACTCTTATTCCGTTGCGGGTCGGGGTGTGACAGTTTGCACTTTGGAAATCGTCGCTAAATTAACTACGTTGTCTACCGGATATATTGCAAAGTAGTAATTCCAAAGATGACTATATATATAGAGTGGGGTTCTAGAGCGAACACTAGTGTATTTGTGAATTGAATAAACAAATCTTGGCCATTGATTTACATAATCAGATCGTAAAATACAATAGTGTATTTTCATTAACAAATCCTGGCCATTGATTTACATTTGTGTTTACACTTGTGTATTGATAATCAAAAACTAGGATTAGTTCACAATCAAAGGGGTTGTTTACAAATGAACCTAACCCTATATATATATCTGATTTCATTTGAAACTTATACAGCCTGGTGATTTGGAGAAAGCTCAACTCGGTCTGAGCCATAGTTACAGCAGGGCAAAGGTCAAGTTCAATGTTAACCGTGAAGACAACATGGTTATTCAAGCAATCTTTCTGCTCGATACTCTTGATAAGGATGTAAATACATTTTCCATGAGAATCAGGTTCGTTCATTCAGAGAAAAGACTGTACTGATTATGTATAAAGTTCAATTTTGGTTTATAATCATCCATACGAAGTATCTTGATGTTTGGTTGTTTATCACAGGGAATGGTACTCATGGCATTTCCCAGAGCTAGTTAAGATCGTCAATGACAATTATCTTTATGCTAAACTCGCAAAGTTTATTGAAGATAAATCTGAATTCTCCGAAGATAAGTTAGAAGGCCTAATAGAAATACTCGGGGACGAAGATAAAGCAAAGGAAGTACTAGAAGCTGCCAAAGCATCAATGGGTATATGCTATAGCTTATCTTATTATGTGGTTATCGAAATACGCAAATACTCTTTTTTGTATGCAATTCATGATGTTTATATATTTTTTCAGGCCAAGATTTGACACCGGTTGATTTGATCAATGTTAAGATGTTTGCACAACGTGTGATGGACCTCGCTGAGTACAGGAAGAAACTTTTTGATTATCTTGCTACTAAAATGGGTGACATTGCACCCAATTTAGCTGCATTGATCGGTGAAGTGGTCGGTGCTCGTTTAATATCTCATGCTGGTAGTCTTACAAATCTCGCCAAGTGCCCTTCGTCTACCCTTCAAATCCTTGGTGCAGAGAAGGCCCTTTTCAGGTTTTATATTGTTTATTTGTTATTAAAACAAACTAAAAATGGTTTGATTTTGGTGTTGATAGTGTTGTTTTGGTTTTAGGGCTTTGAAAACCAAAGGAAACACACCAAAATATGGTTTGATTTTTCATTCGTCTTTTATTGGACGTGCATCTGCAAAGAACAAAGGGCGAATGGCTCTTTATCTAGCTAACAAGTGTTCAATAGCTTCTCGAATTGATTGCTTTTCAGGTTTGCTTAATATTGTATATTAGTGGTTATTTTCTTGATCTACTGTTATGTATATAGGTATATTGACTTTTGTTGACCACAGAGAGCAGCACCACTTCTTTTGGTGACGAGCTTCGTGAGCAAGTGGAAGAACGCCTCGACTTTTACGATAAAGGGGTTGCACCACGTGAAAACATTGAGGTTATGAAAGCTGCTATGCCGCAAATCAAGGTTAATAATATCTAGATCTTCGATAGTAACGTTTGAAGGGAGAATTACTCGTTATTTAATTATTGTCTGATATATGATATTCAGGTGCAGAAATGGATGTGGATTAAAGAGACTGAACAATCAACAAAGAAAAGCAAGAAGAAGAAATTAAAGATAATGATGAAACGAAAGCAGACGATAAAGAGAATGCTGCAACGAATGGAGACGTTGAACCTAAATCTGGAAAGAAGAAAAAGAAGCGTGCACTTGAAGAGGAATCAAAGCCCGCTGAAAACGGAAAAGAAAATGGTTCAAATGCAGAAAATGGGACAGAAAAGAAGAAAAAGAAGAGTAAAGATGTTGAAATGGAGGATGTGGCTGCTGTTAGTGAAGGTAAGAAGAAAAAGAAGAAAAAGTCGGCTGAGTGAAGAAGATGACGATGACAAGGTTTGGTAAGCTGCCGACATTTTTGTATCTTGGGCCGGCATTTTGATGTTATGTTTTCTTAATATCTAGAACTGTTATCAGACATAAGGTTTGAAGTAATTTAGGGTAATTTAATGTCAACGTTTTGTTTTGGCTTCATTTTAATTATTCCGTGTTAGTTAAGGTTGTTTTGTGCTATTTATATTGTGATGGTTGTTGATTCTTTGTCATGTTTTAGGTTTGGTTGATATGCGTCCTAAAGGGGTGTCGTGCATGGTTTAACATTGTGGCCGTCTTAAATACGGGCTTGGCTCTTTATACTATTAGGCTGTAGTTTTGTGGTAATGATGTTCCGTGATGGTTTGAAAATCTTAAAAGCAGGCATATTCAGGTGTATGGTTTTTTTAAATATTTGTTTTTCCCACAAAGGTTAGAACTTAGAATAATGCAAACACATGAAAATTTGGATATGTAAAAGTTATAAACAAAAATGGATCGAGTTTTGTACTCTGAAAAAAGTTTCTGACATGCACTTGCGTATGATTCGGGGTTAGGATCAAATACAACGTCAACTAAAAATAAGAAGTCGTAAGAAGAGTATCAAACAACCACTCAAGTGACATTGAAACCGTCTCATTGAACTCTATAATATGAGAGTTAAGGTTTTTGCTTTTAGATGTTTAACTTGTAGATTTTAGAATTTTTGTTTACATTATTCTGTCTTTTTTAACCATTGTGCCTTTTCCAGTGTTTTTTTTGTGACTAATTATGTTTTTTTTTTCCTCAACATTGTGTTATATTTGTGATCTGTTGTGTGTTTTTACACTTTATTTTTAGGAGCATTTGTAGAATAACTTTACCTTTATGATTCGTATGAATAAGAACACAAATTGAGTGTATAATTTTCTTCACGTTTGATTGAGGATCTAGCTTGAAGAGTTCCCTTCACTTATGATTTAGGGTCACATAAGACTTGAGAGGTTTTTAGAGGCATGACATCTGAGACCAAAACATTTGAGATTGGTACATTTCTGCCTGTACAGTTTCTTTTCATGCCCTTTTCTGCTGAATTAAAAGTATTATTTCCCTTATAACACTCTACCAACAAATTTTGTTTCATATAACATGTTCATTTGCACCGAAAGAAAGTTAATAGAAGTATAAAAGAATATATATTAAGACAGTTTTATGGAAATATGGAAGCTTTGTCCGAACCAATCTACACACTAGCACCAAAATTGGCCAGAACCAAACTACACAATGCGTCACCCGTGACTAGCTCGTTTTGAGTCCACCTCTTTTCTTCGCCATGTTTTCTGAATCCGATCGCGACAAGCTGTTTGTTAGGTTGTTGTAAGCTTCGAATAAGATCTTTCTTAATAGTATCATAGAAAATTCATGATTTATTCTACACAAATGATAACAACTGATAAAGGTCAAACAAGTCTGATCGTACGAACCTTCAATTCAATTCTTAAAAATTCTTAGATAGCTGATTTTAATCACTTTTTTTGTGAAATAACTTGCAAAGAAAAGTGACAAGGTTCGCCACTGACAAAGTCCGCATCGTCTCACCGTTGATTATGATTTATGATCATTGTTTTCTAAGATTACATATTTTGCATTTTGGTGGGAATCTTCATATAAGTGAAACTCAATCTATAAGGGAATGTAACATTCATCATCATCACCACCAATAGCAAAACTAATGTAGGGCCTGAGAAGGGTAAGATGTTTACCTCTACCCCGTTTGAATAGAGAGACTGCTTAAAATGAGATTTCCAGCTCGATAGTAGTTTTGTATGAAGCCTTGGACATAAGGCGCATAACATTCAGCAACTGAGACAAATGCCGATTAGTGCATGTACCCCCTTGTCTTTCAGCTATCAACGCCCCGCATGATGCATGATTAACCGTTCCCCGCTTTTAACGTTATTTTCACGAAATTAGTAAAATAACGTTAATTTAGTGCAACATTCATTATTTATAAATATCTCGACAGGCGACCAATTGTTAAGACGTGGGTTCAAAAAATTTTAACTTAATAAATCATGTAAACAAATGTTTAAAACTGTAAAAAAAACTGAAATATCTTCGTGCTATCAGCAAAACCAATCACATCCATTTCCACTAAACCAAACCCAATAAATCTAAGAAAATTATAAAAATCAAATCTAAAACAACTCTTATGGAAATCAAATTCAAAACCCCACAAAAATACTGTGAAGAAGAAAAACTAGAACTGAGATTTGTTGGAGTCTTTCAATAATGAAAAACTCTCCAAAAATAAGCATATGTCATTTGAAAGCAACAAGCACACGGTATTCTTTAGTAAAAGGCGAAAGAATAGTTCGCTTTGTGCTCATTGCATGACTGCGTGCCTTTTACAACTGCAGCTGGGCTGCTTATATACAAACACCCTCACTTTCCAATGCCTTTAACCAGATGATGTGGGACAGAACCAGCTCCCCTCACCTCATTTCATCTTCAAATCCTAATAGGTGTCCTGTTTCTCAATTCTCATTTCTCACTTGTATTTGGTGTTCTTTTACTTTCTTGTTTACGTTTTAAATTCAATTATCTTATTTAGTTGAGTTTTGTATCGTCATGCTATATCAGACCGTGTTCATACGACAGACATTTTATTATTTAAAATTTAGATACTTGAGCTCAATGCATTTGTCACTAACTGAATCAAATCCATTTGTTCTTTATTTCAGGTAGTGTGCAATAATACAATCTTCGTTTTCCTAAATCTGAATTAAAACATTGTATATTAAGAGCTTTGATGAACATTAATTAACTGACAGAAACCGAGCATAGATATTGAAAATTGAAGCACATTTGGTTTTGATTTTATGATCCTACATCGTGACTTTGACGACAAAGGGGTTGCAACCTCGAGAAAACATTGAGGTTATAAAAGCTGCTCTGGGAATTGCTACAAACCAAGGTTAGTAATATCTAGATCATATTATTAATCTCAGGGCTAATCACACATTGTTTACTGTATTTATTTTTTGTTTCATATCTGATTCCAGAGGCAGAAATGGTTGTGGTTTTACTGAACAGTCGTCAAAGAAAGCAAGAACAATAAATCTAAAAGATAACGATGAAACGAAAACAGACGATAAAGTGAATGCTGCAACAAATGGAGACGCTGCTGAACGTAATTCTGGAAAGAAGAAAAAGAAACACGCACTTGAAGAGGAATCAAAGCCTGTTGAAAACAAAAAAAAATGGTATAAATGCAGAAACTGGAAAAGAAAGAAAGAAGAGTAAAGATGTTGAAATGGAGGACGTGGCTGCTGTTAGTGACGGTAAGAAAAAAAAAGTCAACAGAGTGAGGAAGAAGATGATGGATGACAAGGTTTGGTAAGCTGTGTTCAGCTTGCCAACATTTTGTATGAGTGTATCATGTCCCCTGCATTTTGTTATCAAGTTTTCTTGCTATACTTGTACTATTATTACAAACATTATTATGTTTGAAGTTATTTAGATTAATTTCTTGTCAAAGTTTTGTCGTAGATTCCTAATATTTTTTTCATGTTTATAAGCATTGTTTTGTATGATTTTTATGGGGTAGATTCTTTAGTTGAGATTGAAATATGTTCTTAACTAAATGTTATTTTTTTATGTAAGATGTTAGTTTTTGTTAATCTTTGTTGTTCATTTGTTGAGCCATGAGATGTTTTGTGCACACATGTATCATTTTGGCTGTCTTGAATAATGCACAAATAATCCAAGTACAAGCCATGGGCGGACATACCTTATTATTAGGGGTAGCCCCCACTACCCCTTAGCGCTCCGGTAGTAGTGTAAATTTTGGAAAAATTTGACCTTTTTTGATCTTTTTTCGATTTCGTTACACTTTTTCTAAATTTTAAATATTCTAGATCCGCCACCGGTACAAAATAGCTAAATTTGTGTTATATTTATACCTCTTAGCCATTTTCGATTCATATAGGTTTTACTATCATGATACTATCTATTTGAATAAACTATCATGATAGTAATTAAATTAGAAGGTTACAAAATAGAACAACTTTTAGAACTGAAATTGGTTCGAGTCTTTCAAGAAGAAAGAGCTCTCAAAAAATAGGCGTATACCATTTGAAAGCAACGAGCACACGGTTTTCTTTAGTAAAAGGCGAAAGAATAGTTCGATTTGTGCTCATTGCATGGCTGCATGCTTTTCACAACTGCAGATGATTGATACACACACACCCTCACTTTCTAATACCTTTAACCGGTCGATGTGGGACAGAAATTGACTAACTCAGGTGGTTTATTGCTTTGTAGAAATGCGTTGGAACTTTTAGATCTGCTCCAGATGACTTGATATAACTACAATAGTGTTCTTCACCGAACATTTCACACGTGCTAGGACTGTAGAACGGGTTTGAGGAACTGTTTATCCTTCAACCGAACAAATTCTCTTAGTAGAGACATTTAACGATTTTGTTTACATGTTTTCTTTTTGAATTGCCATCCATAACTTTGTTGAAGTTTAACATATACAACTTCTTTTACGACCTATTGGTTGAGAGGTCCGTCTTTTGTTACTCGAAATAACTGAAAAAATTTTTTTGTCACTGAAATACAAGTACTAAATGAGACTTAAAGCTACAAAACAAAACCAACTAGTGAAAGTATTAAGAACTATGTTTTGTTGGAGTCTTTCCATAAAAACAGAGCCGACGACTTCGCCGGAACTCTGAGAAAGATCATTTCTCCGGTATGTTTACTTTCAAAATTTTCCCTGCCATTTCATTTTAATCATTTGAATGTTTGTCAATCGAATTAAACAAGAAACAGTAGGGTAATCGTTGTCTGTGATATTGTAACGAAGAAGACGAAGTTAGGTTGTATATAAGTTTAATATAATTTGGATTATAACTCGGGTTAGACACACAGTCCAGCGGTGGACTGTGTGCACACATTAATCACACGCCGCGAGTTCGATCCTTGACACAAACTCATTAGCTGTAATAAAGAAGTTTCTTTTTTTTAACTGAACCGGATTAATTCAAGGAAGATGTTAAGTATAATAAAAATCGATATATTAACCAGGTTAGACACACAGTCCAGCGGTGGACTGTGTGCAACACAAACCCACATGTCCCGGGTTCGAGACCTGTTACATACGCCGGTTCGATGATTAAAATCCTTTTTGAAAATAAAAGGATTTTGAATAAACTAAAACAGTATATAAATATAAATTAAAACAGAATTATTTCGGGTTAGACACGTAGCTCAGTTGGTAGAGCTGCGTGCACGCGAACGGGAGGTCTCGGGTTCGAGCCTTACCCGGCGCACACTTACACCTTAGCGAACCGGTCAAACAGTCAACAGTCACGGTCAACGGTCAATGGTCAACGCAAAAGTCAACATTTTTTTATATTTTTATTTAGTTATTTAATTTAAAAATCAATTAAAAATACTTAAAAATAATGTTTTTAAAGATAGAAAATAGCCTTAAACTCACAAAAAATATATCTAAAAATCCTATTAAAATTATTAATAAAATCCACTCATTTACCATACCTTTCGTTATTATTTAGGTTAGTTAATTCTCGTCGATCGATCCTCTAAACTCGTGCGCATTTCATCATCTTCAACCGAACGCACCCAATGTGAGTGAATCTCTACAAATTCCCCGTTTTAATCACGTTTTTTGGGTGTATCATGTGTCTTATCATTTATTATATTTAAACCATTGTGCATCCATCATATCCATGAACAAATGTGTATTCAACATGTATCAACTGTTTTGTGTGGTTATTGTTTAGATTAAATTATCATTTTCAGTACATACATTATCATAGGCCGCCGCTCCCTATTACATTATGAGCGTTGAGCTGTTCCCCATTACATTATGAGCGTGAACCAGGCATTGCCAACATACGGCTCCGTTTGATTGAGCCTTGATCGCACAGACATTTATCATAGGCCGTCCGTTCCCCATTCCATTATGAGCGTGAACGTGACGTTGCCAACATATACAGTTTCATTCATGTCATATATTCATACAAGTTGGTTTGTGATTGTACGTTATTGTTCGTTTGTTGTTATGGTTATTGTATGATTTAATTACGATTGCTTACATATGATTGTTGCACAATTTTTCATGATAAAGATAACAAGAAATCAATAATAAATGTTTTTCCAACAAGGTTCACTCGCCAACTTATGTTGACCCAAAAACCCCAATTTTTACACATGATACAGGTGATCCAGCTGCAGCAAGAAACACATAGGATGGCTTAGAAGAATAAACTGGTTTAGACTTTGGATTGTTTAGCTGATTATCTTTCTTTGTATTTGTATGAACATGTTTGGAATATTGAGGATGTAATTTTGACTTTAATAAATATGAAACATATTAGTAAATATCATGAGCTTTGGTGATAACCCAATTATGCCCCGACTCTTATTCCGTTGCGGGTCGGGGTGTTGACAGTTTGCACTTTGGAAATCGTCGCTAAATTAACTACGTTGTCTACCGGATATATTGCAAAGTAGTAATTCCAAAGATGACTATATATATAGAGTGGGGTTCTAGAGCGAACACTAGTGTATTTGTGAATTGAATAAACAAATCTTGGCCATTGATTTACATAATCAGATCGTAAAATACAATAGTGTATTTTCATTAACAAATCCTGGCCATTGATTTACATTTGTGTTTACACTTGTGTATTGATAATCAAAAACTAGGATTAGTTCACAATCAAAGGGGTTGTTTACAAATGAACCTAACCCTATATATATATCTGATTTCATTTGAAACTTATACAGCCTGGTGATTTGGAGAAAGCTCAACTCGGTCTGAGCCATAGTTACAGCAGGGCAAAGGTCAAGTTCAATGTTAACCGTGAAGACAACATGGTTATTCAAGCAATCTTTCTGCTCGATACTCTTGATAAGGATGTAAATACATTTTCCATGAGAATCAGGTTCGTTCATTCAGAGAAAAGACTGTACTGATTATGTATAAAGTTCAATTTTGGTTTATAATCATCCATACGAAGTATCTTGATGTTTGGTTGTTTATCACAGGGAATGGTACTCATGGCATTTCCCAGAGCTAGTTAAGATCGTCAATGACAATTATCTTTATGCTAAACTCGCAAAGTTTATTGAAGATAAATCTGAATTCTCCGAAGATAAGTTAGAAGGCCTAATAGAAATACTCGGGGACGAAGATAAAGCAAAGGAAGTACTAGAAGCTGCCAAAGCATCAATGGGTATATGCTATAGCTTATCTTATTATGTGGTTATCGAAATACGCAAATACTCTTTTTTGTATGCAATTCATGATGTTTATATATTTTTTCAGGCCAAGATTTGACACCGGTTGATTTGATCAATGTTAAGATGTTTGCACAACGTGTGATGGACCTCGCTGAGTACAGGAAGAAACTTTTTGATTATCTTGCTACTAAAATGGGTGACATTGCACCCAATTTAGCTGCATTGATCGGTGAAGTGGTCGGTGCTCGTTTAATATCTCATGCTGGTAGTCTTACAAATCTCGCCAAGTGCCCTTCGTCTACCCTTCAAATCCTTGGTGCAGAGAAGGCCCTTTTCAGGTTTTATATTGTTTATTTGTTATTAAAACAAACTAAAAATGGTTTGATTTTGGTGTTGATAGTGTTGTTTTGGTTTTAGGGCTTTGAAAACCAAAGGAAACACACCAAAATATGGTTTGATTTTTCATTCGTCTTTTATTGGACGTGCATCTGCAAAGAACAAAGGGCGAATGGCTCTTTATCTAGCTAACAAGTGTTCAATAGCTTCTCGAATTGATTGCTTTTCAGGTTTGCTTAATATTGTATATTAGTGGTTATTTTCTTGATCTACTGTTATGTATATAGGTATATTGACTTTTGTTGACCACAGAGAGCAGCACCACTTCTTTTGGTGACGAGCTTCGTGAGCAAGTGGAAGAACGCCTCGACTTTTACGATAAAGGGGTTGCACCACGTGAAAACATTGAGGTTATGAAAGCTGCTATGCCGCAAATCAAGGTTAATAATATCTAGATCTTCGATAGTAACGTTTGAAGGGAGAATTACTCGTTATTTAATTATTGTCTGATATATGATATTCAGGTGCAGAAATGGATGTGGATAAAGAGACTGAACAATCAACAAAGAAAAGCAAGAAGAAGAAATCTAAAGATTATGATGAAACGAAAGCAGACGATAAAGAGAATGCTGCAACGAATGGAGACGTTGAACCTAAATCTGGAAAGAAGAAAAAGAAGCGTGCACTTGAAGAGGAATCAAAGCCCGCTGAAAACGGAAAAGAAAATGGTTCAAATGCAGAAAATGGGACAGAAAAGAAGAAAAAGAAGAGTAAAGATGTTGAAATGGAGGATGTGGCTGCTGTTAGTGAAGGTAAGAAGAAAAAGAAGAAAAAGTCGGCTGAGTGAAGAAGATGACGATGACAAGGTTTGGTAAGCTGCCGACATTTTTGTATCTTGGGCCGGCATTTTGATGTTATGTTTTCTTAATATCTAGAACTGTTATCAGACATAAGGTTTGAAGTAATTTAGGGTAATTTAATGTCAACGTTTTGTTTTGGCTTCATTTTAATTATTCCGTGTTAGTTAAGGTTGTTTTGTGCTATTTATATTGTGATGGTTGTTGATTCTTTGTCATGTTTTAGGTTTGGTTGATATGCGTCCTAAAGGGGTGTCGTGCATGGTTTAACATTGTGGCCGTCTTAAATACGGGCTTGGCTCTTTATACTATTAGGCTGTAGTTTTGTGGTAATGATGTTCCGTGATGGTTTGAAAATCTTAAAAGCAGGCATATTCAGGTGTATGGTTTTTTTAAATATTTGTTTTTCCCACAAAGGTTAGAACTTAGAATAATGCAAACACATGAAAATTTGGATATGTAAAAGTTATAAACAAAAATGGATCGAGTTTTGTACTCTGAAAAAAGTTTCTGACATGCACTTGCATATGATTCGGGGTTAGGATCAAATACAACGTCAACTAAAAATAAGAAGTCGTAAGAAGAGTATCAAACAACCACTCAAGTGACATTGAAACCGTCTCATTGAACTCTATAATATGAGAGTTAAGGTTTTTGCTTTTAGATGTTTAACTTGTAGATTTTAGAATTTTTGTTTACATTATTCTGTCTTTTTTAACCATTGTGCCTTTTCCAGTGTTTTTTTTGTGACTAATTATGTTTTTTTTTTTCCTCAACATTGTGTTATATTTGTGATCTGTTGTGTGTTTTTACACTTTATTTTTAGGAGCATTTGTAGAATAACTTTACCTTTATGATTCGTATGAATAAGAACACAAATTGAGTGTATAATTTTCTTCACGTTTGATTGAGGATCTAGCTTGAAGAGTTCCCTTCACTTATGATTTAGGGTCACATAAGACTTGAGAGGTTTTTAGAGGCATGACATCTGAGACCAAAACATTTGAGATTGGTACATTTCTGCCTGTACAGTTTCTTTTCATGCCCTTTTCTGCTGAATTAAAAGTATTATTTCCCTTATAACACTCTACCAACAACTTTTGTTTCATATAACATGTTCATTTGCACCGAAAGAAAGTTAATAGAAGTATAAAAGAATATATATTAAGACAGTTTTATGGAAATATGGAAGCTTTGTCCGAACCAATCTACACACTAGCACCAAAATTGGCCAGAACCAAACTACACAATGCGTCACCCGTGACTAGCTCGTTTTGAGTCCACCTCTTTTCTTCGCCATGTTTTCTGAATCCAATCGCGACAAGCTGTTTGTTAGGTTGTTGTAAGCTTCGAATAAGATCTTTCTTAATAGTATCATAGAAAATTCATGATTTATTCTACACAAATGATAACAACTGATAAAGGTCAAAAGTCTGATCGTACGAACCTTCAATTCAATTCTTAAAAATTCTTAGATAGCTGATTTTAATCACTTTTTTGTGAAATAACTTGCAAAGAAAAGTGACAAGGTTCGCCACTGACAAAGTCCGCATCGTCTCACCGTTGATTATGATTTATGTTCATTGCGGTTTTCTAAGATTACATATTTTGCATTTTGGTGGAATCTTCATATAAGTGAAACTCAATCTATAAGGGAATGTAACATTCATCATCATCACCACCAATAGCAAAACTAATGTAGGGCCTGAGAAGGGTAAGATGTTTACCTCTACCCCGTTGGAATATAGAGACTGCTTAAAATGAGATTTCCAGCTCGATAGTAGTTTTGTATGAAGCCTTGGACATAAGGCGCATAACATTCAGCAATTGAGACAAATGCCGATTAGTGCATGTACCCCCTTGTCTTTCAGCTATCAACGCCCGCATGATGCATGATTAACCGTTCCCCGCTTTTAACGTTATTTCACGAAATTAGTAAAATAACGTTAATTTATGCAACATTCATTATTTATAAATATCTCGACAGGCGACCAATTGTCAAGACGTGGTTCAAAAAATTTTAACTAATAAATCATGTAAACAAATGTTTAAAACTGTAAAAAAAAAAACTGAAATATCTTCGTGCTATTAGCAAAACCAATCACATCCATTTCCACTAAACCAAACCCAATAAATCTAAGAAAATTATAAAAATCAAATCTAAAACAACTCTTATGGAAATCAAATTCAAAACCCCACAAACATACTGTGAAGAAGAAAAACTAGAACTGCGATTTGTTGGAGTCTTTCAATAAGGAAAAACTCTCCAAAAATAAGCATATGTCATTTGAAAGCAACGAGCACACGGTATTCTTTAGTAAAAGGCGAAAGAATAGTTCGCTTTGTGCTCATTGCATGACTGCGTGCCTTTTACAACTGCAGCTGGGCTGCTTATATACAAACACCCTCACTTTCCAATGCCTTTAACCAGATGATGTGGGACAGAACCAGCTCCCCTCACCTCATTTCATCTTCAAATCCTAATAGGTGTCCTGTTTCTCAATTCTCATTTCTCACTTGTATTTGGTGTTCTTTTACTTTCTTGTTTACGTTTAAATTCAATTATCTTATTTAGTTGAGTTTTGTATCGTCATGCTATACCAGACCTAAATGATGTTTGTTTAGGTTTAGATTTGATTAGATAGCTAGATGAGCCTTTATACTACAAACTCAAAACTTTGTTTGAAGAAGATCTAAGCATAGTTCTACGGCTTGAATAACTTGAATGAGCTCCTAAGGATGTATGTGTGATTTTCATGATGTCTTATATTGGACATCTATCACTATTATTTCACTGACACCAAACATCGTTTTATAACCATTAATTTATAATTTTACACTAAAGGAAAACCTAAACTATTTTTGTACATGGACTTATCTGGTCGGATCATATAGTATATGGGTTAAGACAATCTATATTCTTCGATACATATAACATCAAGTGAACTCTAATAATGCTTACCAATGTATCATACAATCAATGCTTTCTAGCATTTCGGGAAACTTATCACAAGGATTTGGCCGTTTTAGATACTGTTCTAAAAAAGTTTCCATAACGAGTCTACAAAAGTTTGTATATATGCCAAGTGACGTATGGCACATATACATTTTTGCATATGGAACGACCTTTCTTCCAACATCATCATCTATATGTTGAAAGTATACAAAATGATTTAACATACCTCCCACAATTCATTTGAATCTTGTTTGCACTTTGGAACTCGTCGCTAAAATAACTACGTTGTCTACCGGATATATTGCAAAGTAGTAATTCCAAAGACGACTATATATATAGAGTGGGGTTCTAGAGTGAACACTAGTGTATTTGTGAATTGAATAAACAAATCCTGGCCATTGATTTACATCATTAGATCGTAAAATACACTAGTGTATTTTCATTATCAAATCCTGGCCATTAATTTACATTTGTGTTTACACTTGTGTATTGATAATCAAAAACTAGGATTAGTTCACTAGTGTTCACAATCAAAGAGGTTGTTTACAAATGAACCTAACCTTATATATATATCTTCAGAACCATCTCTATACATTCGTGTTTTGTTGGGTGTATAGAACTTGACCCCTAGGTTGCAAAGTGCTACATCAATTCCTTACAACATTAACATCTCATCCCAAACTATATAATTTAACTAAAATTCATATTTTCCTAACTGTGTTTCTCACTTTTAAAAAACCTACTACATCTCGTTCCTCATATTTATCTTTATTCAATTAAATAATACTTCCTTATTCTTTTTCTTTATTCTTATTCTTCCACACACATCCACCCACTAATATATTAAAAATGATATATAGATGAATAGTGAGAAACAAATTTGAAGGGTTAATTTGTTTTCTCGTAAAAATACGGGGATTGGAAATGAGATGCAGAGATGTTTATATATATTATTATATATTAAATTAATATATTAAAAGTGATATATAGATGAATATGAGAAACAAATTTAAAGGATTAATTTGTTTTCTCGTAAAAATATGGGGATGGAAAATGAGATGCAGAGATGTTTATATATATATATTATTGTTTTTCTTTAAATTAAAGAGTGAGAGATGAGAGAGCGATAGATGTCTTATATATCTTTTCAAAATTGTCATATATTTATTTTAAGGGTGAGATAAGGTTTAGAAACCATAAAGTTTTTAGTTTATTTTTTATAAGTTTTTTTTTATTTTTTCAATTTTAGACCAGTAGGGGTAAATATTATTGAATGATTCCAAAAATAATACAATAATACTCCAATACTAGAGACCAAAATTTGCCCATAAAAAAAGAGTCATCCTATTGGGACACCCAAATTTCTTATTTTGACACCCTTCCATGCGGGTCTCATAGGCCCATGCGCCCCCGCATGGTGTTAGGGTTTCCCGACAAAGGCAGCAGACTGACATGTCTGCGTGGAAACACGCGAACCTCGTACCCATGCGCCCCGCAGAGGCCCATGCGGGTCGCATAGGGCCACTCAATGCGCCCCGCAATGGCATGTGCGGGGCGCATGGACCCTCCAGAAAGGCTATAAGACCATGCATTATCGTTGGTTATCGTATGAGATTTCCAATTCCATAATAAACCTTTCAAATCACAATCACGTATATTCACAGTATGTCGTGGTTTTTCGGAATATTCGGTGAGGATTCAATGATAGTGTTGTTCCAGACTCATACGAGACCGCCATTTCTGATTCTTACGAATCTTCGTTTCAGCCCAACCATTACGAGGAAGTTGTCAACCGCGTCCCTTCTCATGTCGACATTCCGCCTCTTCCAGACCCGAACTACTCACCACATAGTTATTCCGGAGGTTATTCTGGATACAACTACGGAGGTGATAATTCGTATGCAGAGGGTAATTTTCATCACGAATATGACGAGGAAGAAATCAAACTGGAAGATGAGGAGGAAAAATTACACCCTATCATAGTTTCCTATGCAACTAATCAGGGTTTTGCCTCCCGTGAAGAGATGGAGGATTGGGTAGATAGGAGGGCTCGTAATCACGGCTGCATCGTTAAGTGTGGAAGATCGAAGAAGAAACATGGTGAATTCGTGAGGGTGTGGATACATTGTATCCTTAGTGGTGATCGTAAGAGTGTAGCCACTGTTCGAAAACCGGTAGCAAAAAAACTCGTTGCCCTTTTGAACTGATAGGGTTCTATGATGAAATTCTTAACGTTTGGCGGCTACAAGTTAAGAACGAGTCACACAACCACTCTCCTCTTGAAACTTTAGAGGGGCACGCGTATGCTAGAAGACTTTCTGAGGACGAATACAGATTAGTGGAGCAGTTGGCCGAGCAAGACATTCCCACACGTAACATCTGGGCAACATTAAGGAATCAGAACCCTAATAATAAGAGCATTCCAAAAGATATACATAACGTTGTTCAGAAGATTAAAGCCAGGAAGAGTTTAGGAGATTCTCCGATGCAAAAATTAGAAAACTTTCTTATTTCAAAACGTTTCACTTATGAAACTCAGGAGGATCTATCCACAAACAATCTTGAAGATATTTTCTTTGTCCATGAGCATTCCGGCCAAATGTGGCGTGCATTCCCGCATGTGCTCATTATTGATGCTACCTACAATACCAACCTCTACAATATTCCATTCATTCAGGTTGTTGGTATGACTTCTACAAACATGTCGTTTTCAGTCGCACATGCTTTTGTATCTAAAGAGAACTGTGAAACGTATGTGTGGGTTTTAGAACAGATCAGGTCAATGTTGCAAGAGGGTATGGAGCCCCGGTCATTGTAACAGACAGGGAACTAGCGTTGATCAGGTCAATAATCGCAACATGTTGGTTAAACTAGCGGGTTTTGTCGACCGGCAAGTTACGAAACAACATATGTTAATTTTGATGAGTTTTGAAGAAAGTAACAGAAAAGTCATGAACCACCACAAAAAAATGTCCAATGTTCAAGTTTCTGCTTCAAAAGGTTTCTATTTTTGCTCTTGAAAAAATATACATAGAGCTAGAAGAACGGAAGACATCAGTTATGCGAACATATGGTCATACATGTGGTTGCCAACTTTTCACGAGTTGCGGTTTGCCATGTGCTTGTCGAATTTATACATGTGAAGTTGGAAGGAGAGTATCCGATGCTACTCCGAACTTTTTATGGGCCGGGATTCATCAAAACGTCGCTTCGGGCTGGTTGACAACGTACGACAACCGACTAGATATGTATCGTAGTCGACTAAACCCTAAAATAGATCTTAAACGCTATCGATATACCCGAGTCCTCACATGAACATTTGTAGATTTATTATTAACATTTACACTTATCAATTTTTAATGTCAATTAACAATCTAATTTTTAAATAAAAAAAAACAACCAATGCGCCCCGCAGAGGTCTGTCGCGGCGCATGGGATCAAAGAAATACAAAAGCACACGGATCGCTGACGTGGCTCGGCCATGCGCCTCGCAGAGGCCCAAGAGCATCGTATGGGATTGATACCCATGCGCCCCGCAAAGGTCCAAGAACATCGTATGAGATTGATACTCTACGCCACACAGAGACCTATGCGAGTCGCATAGTGTTCAAATAAAAAAGTGGGTGTCACCATAGACGTAGAAAAAAAAATTATTCTAACTGCAATTTGTCTACACAAACCGGCCCAACATTTTGGCCCATATTCAGACTTGGTAACAAAACCAAAGATGCCCTTTTTTATTTTATTTTAGTGACTAAATAACGGAAAAGGATGCGACTTGGACTCCAAAAACAAGGATTTGAGGTGCTCTTAGTTCTTATCCGATCCATAGCTAAGTGACACGTGGATCATTAAACTAGCAAGTCAATATTTTGTTGATCCGATTCGATAGTAGTATCCGTGCGAAGCTGGTCTTCTGTAGTAAGTATCCCAACGTTTCTTCGTACCCAAATCCTCCTCTCAGCTTCTCCGACGACGGTTAGTTTTCCGACCTCTGTTTCTGCTTACCGATTATTGTCTCTCTCGAAATTAGGTCTTCTTATTTTGATTTTCTACTCGTAAGTTGTAAATTGGACATAGAATTAAATATGTGTGATTTTATCCTGCAATGATGTATAGACAAGAGTGTGTTTGTTCGAGGTGTGTAGGGTGGGCGACCACTTCATGTTTTAGAGGGGCCCCCAATTTTCTTTTTCGCATTTTGGTAGGGTTGGTGGATTAACGTGTATAAAAGAAATTGTAAAGTTAGTAATAATTTTATATTGTTGAAGAAACTAATAATTCAGTCATCAGCGGATTCAATATTAGATGAGTAGATCCAACATCTGATGAAATAAAGTCAAACTATTGATGGAATAAAGTCAAACCTCAAATGAGTAGACAAACGTTTGATGGAGTAACAACATTTGATGTTAGACAACCAGTGACGAGTTTGCTAACAACTACCGTTAGCGTATCATCAGTGGTTAGTGAGTTAGTGGTTGAATCAGTGGTTTTGCTAACAACTACCGATGGTTTGTCATCAGTGGTTAGGAGTACAAGGACTAATACTTATTTTCTTATAAGTTTAGGGGGCTTTTATGTCAATTTTGCTTAAAAGTGTTAGTCGTTGTAACATGTTTTAGGCGGTACAAGAGTTATAAATAAGGGGTTCTAGGATGTGTTAGACAACTTTTGATTTAGTTTCTTTTCTGTAACACATTTCAATTCTTGTCTCTTGTATTTGTTCAATAAAATCGTTGGTAGTTTGTGATCAATTGTTTATATTTCACGGTGTTTTTATAACATATGTTCTAGAGGGGAACTATATAAGGGTATGAGGGGCGCCTATCTCGTAACCTATTCGAACCCATGAACCCGACCAACAGGAAGATGCACTAAAGGGAGGGGACACCTTTCCACTTGAACCCACTACCCATTTCAAGCCACAATCCAATATTATTGTGCCACGTCACCGACAATACAACTCTAAACAGATTCAAACTCCATCCAGCAACGTGAACCTATGATTGAACCTGCGTAGCCAACCTATGGGAGTTGCGGCGGTGGTCCCGTGGAAGCTGTCCGAACTCGCAAACTCATCTAGTGGGCGCCCCGGGTACCCTAAGTCAATAAACGTCATTTAATACAAATTCCCGATACACCTTTGCCCTTTTAAACACTTATAATAATAACCTAATTAATGATATATTAGACAGTATGAATATGACTTGTGAAGACTTGAAGAGTTAATCAACAGTTTTCTTCCAAAAATGCCAGGGGTGACTCACGATTTACTTAAATATTTAAGATAAGTCAATTTGCTACAAAATTTTGTTTTGCTTTCTTTGTTGTAACAATTGTTGTCGTACTAATGAACTTTTTTCATATATATATATATATATAAGTTTTTTATTTTAAGGGGCCAATTTTTACTTGTCGCATAGGGCCTCCGAAATTCCAGGGATGACCCTGTGTATGGAACAATTATGTATTCCGTTTTTGTTACATATAAACTTTAAGAGACTAGAATTTTGAGACTATAATCAATGCCAAATTGTCAAGAAAATTTACTCAAGGCTTGATTAGATCATTTCAACAATCTGTATGGAAACATTTGTGGTGTAGGATGGTTTCTTTCCTGTGTTCATGTGGTTGCTCTGATCTTGATAATTTCCCCAACATCTTATGTTTCATATAATCATATTTGACCTAATTGTCAGTCAATGTGCTTAATATAATTTGATGTAAATGGTACTGTTGCAGAGGCATAGTTAACTGCAAAATTATTTATACATGTCGTTCTTCAAGACGTTCCTAAACAGTCCGGTTGGACCGAAAACTGCTCATTTCTGGGGTCCTGTGGCCAATTGGGGATTCGTTGCGGCGGTATGCTTTTCCACTATACTTTTAGTATCATTCACTTTATGGCAAGAGTGCTTAAATCAAGAAGTTAAGATTATTTTCGGAATATGGCAGGCGATGGCTGACATTGAGAAACCTCCAGAAATGCTATCTGGCAACATGACTGGAGGTTAGTAATAGCATGCATGTTTAAAAACAAGTATTCATAGCGAGCGAGTGAGATGAGTGTTATAATGATAATGATTAAAATTTATAAACATTAACTTTTGGATGCAGTGATGTGCGTGTATTCGGCTTTGTGCATGAGATTTGCATGGATGGTGCAGCCTCGCAACTATCTGCTCCTTGTATGCCATGCTTCAAATGAAACGGTTCAACTTTATCAACTCTCGCGTTGGGCAAGAGGTCAAGGGTAAGCCACATTAGTTAACTCTTTGATGCTTGCTTGCAATGCATAGGTCGCGCTTACCATTGTTTTCTTCTGAAAGGTACTTGCAGTTGAAGGGAGATAAGACACCCTCACCCTGACTTCAGATTGTTTGGAGTGGGTTGGTTATTTCATGTTTACTAAAGGTTAATGTATATTGATACATGAAACATACAGATTCTCATATTATCATTTATGTTATAGTTTTAACTCCATTGCAGGTTGTACAGTTTATTTCGGGCCGTGGGTGATAGGACATATGACTAACCAGTAGTGTTTTCCTCTGGGCATTGAGATGTCTAGACAACCAAAATAGGGTAACCAACCAATTGTTAGGTATCAAGTGCGGCAACGACTTTCGGGTCATGGGTGATAGGACATGATTGACCAATAGTGTTTTGCTCTAGACACTTGAGATGTCTAGACAAAACCAAAGTAAGGTTGCCAACCAATTGTTAGGTATCAAGTGGTACAACAGAACTAATACACCAAGCACAAACGAATAAAACAGGAAGAAACCGAAAATAAAAACAAGAAGAACATGATAATTTTTATGTGGTTCGGATGTTGCAACTAGATATTTTTATTAAGCTCGATAAAAATATTACAATACATGACATAGATATATATAGAGATATAATTAGACTTTATAACTTAAGCCTGAAGAAAACAATCATAGATCAAATAGGCCTATAGTCTTCTAAACCTTTATCAAGCCCAATAGCAAAAGAGCTTCAAACCCAACACAAATTGGGCACGGATCCGTTAGTTAGTTACCTTACCTTTTCTGAAAATGCTATATTTCATAATAAACATGAAGATGCTAAAGTTACATATCTAGAACCAACCAATTGCTCTACTTGTCATTCAAAAAAAAAAATTATTTAAGGAATCACGCATTTATGAATACATACATCTATCTGATGTTCTATTAGGGGTGTTCATCGAATCGAATAACGAACTTTTAAATTGTTCGAATTGAATTATTCGAATTTTTAATTTTTACATGAATTCGTATTCGATTCGATTAGAATAGTATTTGATACTCGAATTCGAACCCAATTCGCATAAATTTGATTTAACTCAATTCACCCTAAACAATAAATTATTTTACTTTCATTTCTTAAAACTACTACAAATAATTATATTCAACATAAAATATAATAATCTGCCAAATGAATTAACTATCAATATGTCAAAACACCAAAATTTAGAAGATAGGTTGGTTACTGATAGTGACTTAAATTAGGTAAAAAGTTGGAAATAAGTAGTATGAACTATTTGTCAGAAGGTTTGGTAATGTTATGAATAATAAACTATCAATAATTCATACTTTGGCCAAGTTTAAAAGTTATATGTTTGTCTGTGTGTATATACATATATTAAAAATATATAGATAAATTGAATTCGGAATCGAATTGAAAATCATAAGTTCGTATTCGATTCTAATTCGATTACTGGATTTGAATACTAATCAACTCGAATCGACCATTTTTAATCGAATTCGAATCGAGTTGAATTACGATTTTTTTTGAATACGAATCGAATTCTGAACACCCTATGTTCTATAACTGAATTATTTGAGTTATTTCTTGAGTTAAGACCAAATTTGATCAAGAGGACGACCCATATCGAACATAATCTAACATCGTCGAGTCAAGCTCCATATATTTGGCTCGTTCGCCGTTTGCAGCCTAATTCTATGTAGTTGATTAAGTTTTGTGTGTGCATGTTTATTTCGTAATACTCGGGAGGAAATGCAAAATATTTATTCTTTGAATTGAATTGAATTGTTGTAACTTTAGTATTTTAATAATGAAGTCTTGTCCAAAAGGGAAAACCTAAGTGGATAACCTTAAATGACACACAAGCAAAGCAGGTGACTATCAAAGCTTTGGAATCCATTTAGTTGTTAACTTTACCTTGAAGATAAGGTTCGTGTTTTGTCATCATTTATGTATTTTTAAAGTTGACCCAAATTAAATTAAATTAAATTAAATCAACTAATTATTTTGAGCACGAGTTATATAGAGAGAAAAATAGTGTTTTAAATGTCACTAATTTAACAATTGTATTTATAAAAAATATATTTACCTATATGAAATTTGTAAGTCACACATAGTATCTTGTAATGATTTATGTGAAATACTAGATTTGATCAGTAGGTTATTTAAGTGATATTTAAAACCAACTACGGGATTACTGAACAAAAACGTTCACTATGGTCAGTATTGGACTTATATTGTAAATACGTTAAAATAATACGGTAAGAAATCTTAATTTTTTTCGACAAAAAACCCTATCTTTTTTTGATTTGATATAGTTAAAACTTAAAATCATAATTTCGTTTTAGTACCGTATCATTAAATTATACGAATGTAACTACAATTCAAATTACTTTTTGTTGATTCCTCATCTTTGATCCCTCCGTGACTTTATTAAAACTATTCTAGATGATATACAGTCTACCAATTGGTATAGTTTATTATACTAATTAACAATGTATCTAATCTACCAATTGATGTATTTTATGACAATATAATTAGAAAACGAAAGATAATGTTAAATTTATGTATAAAAGTATTCAATTCTGTTTTCTAGCTATTCGTATCTATTAGGCTACTTACTAACTTAGAGCTTAAATTCAGATCAAGTAAGTGCTAATTTGTTATCAATCCTTCATACCTAAAATTTCATTTGTTAAGTTTATTAATTAAATAATAAAATACTTCCTAGAATGTGTCAGGATGGTATATGCAGGTGTTTTATTACAAGAATAAGACCTAATATTTTTTAACTATAACATATAACGTGACGTGAAACCGATAAGAACTATTACACAGATAATCTCGTGGTTTGCATTGATTTCGTAGATACCCTGGTTCCCACTGATAGCCCCAACGATGATTTTTCATAACCGTGATGGTTCCTATCGGCTAACGTCGTTAATTTTTCAGTTAATTCATGTAACAACAAATATTTAGCTTAAATAATAATCTAATGCTATTGTTATTATTATTATTATTATTATATGATTAAAGCAGTCATCTTTAGACCAGTTTCTTTTTTTTTATATAAACAATAACTCCCATTTTATATGAATCAAAATTGTCGTATGCAAGGAGTGGTTAAAGAAAAGAAATATGAGAAATTAAATCATCCAACTAATAAACTAATAGCCATAAGTAAGGTGGGATAATGGAATATGAATATCCGGCCCAAGTCGTCTTCCTTCCACATTTCTTACTCATTAACTACTTCACTTCTTCTTCTTCTTCTTCTGCAGTTTCATATCCATCTACAACGGTTAGTAATCTCTGTTTTCTACGGTGTTTTTAGCGGCAAACTAACCTACTCTTAAATACGTCTTCTACTCATAATTTGCTAATTAGACGTAAAATTGTATGTTTGATGCTTCATGTGTGTTTGGACGTTTTGAATGTGTTAAATGCTTGATGATTAAGAATATGAGATCATGAAATACAGCTTTGTGTTGAATTAATTTAAATTATGATCACAATTCACCTCTCTGCCTCGTGGTAAGAAATCTACATCATTAAATTAGCAGTCAAATTGAGTTTGAATTTACAAGTATTAGGGGTTGTTTGTCTTAGCTTTTAATGGACCCTTAACGGTTCAGACCTACCTTTTACTGGTTCAACACTTAATGGTTCAGACTGTTTGTTTCATGAGCAAATGTCTGAGTGGTTTAGACATTTGCCTCTGAGTGATTAACCATTGTAGTAATTGGTTAAACATTTATACTGACTATTAATGGTTCAGACCTCTTACTGATTCGACACTTACCCATTCAGAAGTTGCCAAACGGCTCCTTAGCCTTCTATGCTGTTATAATTGTTGTTCACTTGATGATTTGAATTTAGCTTGTTAAATTTGCATGATTAGTGATCGACGGCTTCGCTAGTTTATACAATCTTTAATTTTGGATAGATCAAAAAACTTCAGCTGCTTTTCCAATTGGGGGACGTGGGATAAACCTGCGTCACACAACCTCTAATCCAACTTTTAAATTTATATCTTAATTTGCCCACAAAGGATTTTGAACCCTCAACCTATTCCATCACAACTTTTCTATAATTTTTTACTTATTTGTTTTCGATATAATTGGATTTGCTATTCAAAAGGGGGTTCTGGTGCAGATTGTTGCCCGTTTACCTGTCATTCTTATGTAATGTTTCTATTGTCAAAACAATGAAATGGAAAATTTTCTTATTTAAGTTTTGAAAGATATCATTACAGGTTTAACAACAAGATCATTTATGGCGCTCTTCAAGGCCTTCATCAACAGTCCCGTTGGACCTAAGACTACTCATTTCTGGGGTCCTGTATCCAACTTGGGATTCTTTATTGTGGTGCTTTTCCTATCTTTATTATTGATTGCTAGACTTATCAAACTAGTCGGGCTGCACGGATTGAGTAACGGGTCCAAATACTAGTTCTTTAGTGTGGATTTGCTTGATATACAAACAATATTTGTTCACATATAAGGAAAATTGTACATAACTATTGTGTTAGATAGGATTGATATGTTTTGTGACAAAAGATGAAATACAAATATTCTTATTGTACAAAACGTACAAAAGGCGTGAAAAGGTAAAAGAAAATGCGGTGGCATTTTTGTAATTGTTTACTTGTAGGGTAATTATCAAAATTACCTTACAAATGATCTTGTAGGGTAATTTTATATAGTATCATAGTTAGTCTACAAATGATTTTGTAGAATAATTTTATAGAGTATCATAAGTACTCTACAAATGATCTTGTAAGATAATTTTGATCTTGTATGGTAATTTTGATCCTGTAGGGTAATTACGAGTAAAATAATTACGAAAAAGTCACACTTTTTAATTTATCTTTTCACGTCTTTCATACGATAAGGCTATTGTAGAGGATCTTTACTCTATATTTATTAGGATGATAATATGAATATTTAAACAAAATAAATTGGGGATTGTATGTATTGATTGTTAACCTTTTCAATAAATTTCAACCCTCTTAATCCATGAAGACATTTGATCTATTTTATTAACGAACTCATAAGTAAATGGTATGTCAAGAGTAAGTAACAAGTGATGAAATGTGACAGGGGGTGGCTGACATGAAGAAACCACCAGAGATGTTATCTGGCAACATGACTGGAGGTTGTTAGATAGCTAATGACATTTTTATATACGAAGATCGATTAACAATTAATGTAAGTGTATGTAACCTTAATTAACCTTAACCTTTGGATGCATGCAGTGTTGTGTGTTTATTCGGCCTTATTCATGAGGTTTGCATGATTGGTGAGACCTCGAAATCATATGCTTCTTGCCAGCCATGCTTTAAATGAATCGGTTCAGCTTTATCAACTTTCACGTTGGGCAAAAGGAAAAGGGTAAGCCACATTAGATCGATATGCACAGGGGCGGAACCAGAGGAAACAAAAACACGACTTCAACCCCCTAATTGTAAACAGTATAGAAAAGAACCTTGCGATGACCCCTGACTAAAAAGTTCTGGTTACGCCACTGGATATGCATACTTAACTTATGCATTTTATTGTCATCCATTCTCACAATAATCCACATGAAACGCTTACTTTTGTATCTTCTATCAGTTGTTAAGCTTGTTCTAACTCAAACCTTTCAATCAGAATCAGTTCCAGGCGACGATATCGGCTAATCATCACTCGCCGGAAAATTTCTGAGAATTTCTAGAACTCGCTGTGAAACGGTATAAACCTTTAAACATTCTGATAACTCTTGTTCAGTACTTCAATTCCGCATCTAGCTAATCAAAATTGTTAATTGGTCCGCTCAGACAAAGTCCATAAAAACAGAGCCGACGACTTCGCCGGAACTCTGAGAAAGATCATTTCTCCGGTATGTTTACTTCCAAAATTTTCCCTGCCATTTCATTTTAATCATTTGAATGTTTGTCAATCGAATTAAACAAGAAACAGTAGGGTAATCGTTGTCTGTGATATTGTAACGAAGAAGACGAAGTTAGGTTGTATATAAGTTTAATATAATTTGGATTATAACTCGGGTTAGACACACAGTCCAGCGGTGGACTGTGTGCACACATTAATCACACGCCGCGAGTTCGATCCTTGACACAAACTCATTAGCTGTAATAAAGAAGTTTCTTTTTTTTAACTGAACCGGATTAATTCAAGGAAGATGCTAAGTATAATAAAAATCGATATATTAACCAGGTTAGACACACAGTCCAGCGGTGGACTGTGTGCAACACAAACCCACAGGTCCCGGGTTCGAGACCTGTTACACACGCCGGTTCGATGATTAAAATCCTTTTTGAAAATAAAAGGATTTTGAATAAACTAAAACAGTATATAAATATAATTAAAAACAGAATTATTTCGGGTTAGACACGTAGCTCAGTTGGTAGAGTTGCGTGCACGCGAACGGGAGGTCTCGGGTTCGAGCCTTACCCGGCGCACACTTACACCTTAGCGAACCGGTCAAACAGTCAACAGTCACGGTCAATGGTCAACGCAAAAGTCAACATTTTTTTATATTTTTATTTAGTTATTTAATTTAAAAATCAATTAAAAAATACTTAAAAATAATGTTTTTAAAGATAGAAAATAGCCTTAAACTCACAAAAAAATATATCTAAAAATCCTATTAAAATTATTAATAAAATCCACTCATTTACATACCTTTCGTTATTATTTAGGTTAGTTAATTCTCGTAGATCGATCCTATAAACTCGTGCGCATTTTATCATCTTCAACCGAACGCACCCAATGTGAGTGAGTCTCTACAAATTCCCCGTTTTAATCACGTTTTTGGGGTGTATCATGTGTCTTATCATTTATTATATTTAAACCATTGTGCATCCATCATATCCATGAACAAATGTGTATTCAACATGTATCAACTGTTTTGTGTGGTTATTGTTTAGATTAAATTATCATTTTCAGTACATACATTATCATAGGCCGCCGCTCCCTATTACATTATGAGCGTTGAGCTGTTCCCCATTACATTATGAGCGTGAACCAGGCGTTGCCAACATACGATCGGCTCCGTTTGATTGAGCCTTGATCGCACAGACATTTATCATAGGCCGTCCGTTCCCCGTTACATTATGAGCGTGAACGTGACGTTGCCAACATATACAGTTTCATTCATGTCATATATTCATACAAGTTGGTTTGTGATTGTACGTTATTGTTCGTTTGTTGTTATGGTTATTGTATGATTTAATTACGATTGCTTACATATGATTGTTGCACAATTTTTCATGATAAAGATAACAAGAAATCAATAATAAATGTTTTTCCAACAAGGTTCACTCGCCAACTTATGTTGACCCAAAAACCCCCATTTTTACACATGATACAGGTGATCCAGCTGCAGCAAGAAACACATAGGATGGCTTAGAAGAATAAACTGGTTTAGACTTTGGATTGTTTAGCTGATTATCTTTCTTTGTATTTGTATGAACATGTTTGGAATATTGAGGATGTAATTTTGACTTAATAAATATGAAACATATTAGTAAATATCATGAGCTTTGGTGATAACCCAATTGTGCCCCGACTCTTATTCCGCTGCGGGTCGGGGTGTGATAGATTGGTATCAGAGCCATGACTATAGGGATATAGGATAGGTTATTAGACCCTTAGAGCCTATACTATAGTTGAATAGAATTTTTAAAAATTTTTGTGTGTTACATGCAAAATTCATGATGTTTATATGTTTTATGTTTAATGTTACATTCAATGTTATGCAAGCATGTCATAAGTACATATTATTATATAATGCCTATCATGAATCATATTCTCATAACATATCATATCCATGAGAGCACACACCACATCATTTTCATGATTGTTTTTGCAATGATTTTTGTATTTTCAAATCACATCAAAGTGAGTTCTCATGACGGGCATGTAGTAACTGGAAGGGTACAAGTACCGGTAGTCGGAACGTCCTGTCTAGGCTTGGCATTCGTATAAATCCAAAATAAAGGACCAGTTTGCCTACCTGGGGACCAACGATGAGAGCACGAAGGACCTATTAGGCCAAAGCATGCTATACCAAACGTCGTGTGAGCTAACCCCACTTTGAGTTGTCATTGTGTCTACACCTGGACACCTTCCGACCATACATCTCGTAAACATATTTCATGGTTTTCATTCGGGTGATGCGAGTGTTAAACCGCCAATACTAATGTGAATCCTACCAAGCCAATAGTCATGGGGGCCCACATGACTATACAAGTGAAGGTATGGGGGACATTTGAGGCCCAACATGAGCAAACCCAAGACATCCTATGGATGTAGTTGCATTATTGATATTTATGTTATTTTTATTTTCTTTAAGACACATGACACCTAAAAAGACTCCATAAACTCACAATCTTCTTATGTATGTTCCTGTAGATGTCGACTAGGCAACAACGGGGGGTAGAAGATCAGGAAGGTCACACGAACGCTTGGCCACTCAAATCGCAAAACAAATGGCCGCGGTGCTTCCTGACATTGTGGTTCAAGTACAACAAGCTCTCGCCACAAATCCCACCAATCCTCCCCAGCAAAAAGACCAAAACATCGGCAACCCTTCTACCAAAAAGTGCTCATATAAACATTTCAAGTCATGCGATCCTCCGAAATTTGAAGGGACCGAAGGTATCACTGCTCTCCTCCACTGGTTTGAGGAAATGGAAAACACCTTCCTCAACTGCGATTGTCCCGAGGATCGCAAGGTACGATACGCAACCGGGAGACTATTTGGGTTAGCTTTTACCTGGTGGAATACTGAAAAGGGTAAGAGAGGAATTGAAGATGCAATGGCCTTAACGTGGGAGGAGTTAAGGGAAATCATGACGAGACGATTCTGTTCTAGAAGTGAGATTAAAAAGTTAGAGGATGAATTTCACTCGTTGAAGCAAAAGGAGGGAGATCATACTTCCTACAACAAGAGGTTTTTAGAGTTGAACCAAATGGTCCCTAACTTGTTCACCCCAGTTCACCGCTTAGTCGAGCACTATATTCGAGGCCTTCCCTCGAAAATTCAAGACTCAGTTCTCAGCACTTCGCCAGCAACACTTGAAGCTGCTATGGAACTAGCTACTGAGCTTACCGAGAATCGAATTCGCAACGGTAAATTTAAAGATGAGAAAAAGAAAGCTCCCGTTGAGGGCCAAACTTCAAACCATTCCACCTCCTCCTCTAAGTTTGCTAACAAGAGGAAACGAAACGCCAGAAACTTCGCTGTTACACAAACAAATTTCCCTATCCCTGCTGCACCCATTACCCAAGTTGCCCCCTCACCTGCACCATAAAAAGGTCATACTCCGGCCCTTACCCAAAATGCAACCGTTGCCAATACCATCACTTTCCTAATCATCCCTGCCAACATTGTACCAGCTGTGGTCGCGCAGGTCACACGTTCAAACCTGTCGCATACCTCAGCGAACGAACCGCCACCAGCCCTTAACCCAAACCCACCATAAAATAATGGGTCAAGCCCAACAACCTCTACTACTACCACCTACCCAGCATTTAGCCCAATCCTACTACCAACCCAACTACCCATGGTGCAACCTATGCGGGCTTGCTACAATTGTGGAGACCCAAGCCACTTTAGAATCACTTGTCCACGTTTGGTGAACATTATACATGCTCAAGCCCAAGCAAATCCGGTGAATCAGGCTAACCAAGCTCCTCCACCTGCAAGAGGAAGAGCTTTCAACATCAACGCTAATCAGGGTAGAGCTAACAGCAATGTGGTTAACGGTACGCTTCTTATCAATGGTAGTTATGCATCCATGTTGTTTGATACTGGCGCGGATAAAAGTTTTGTGTCCTTAGAGTTTGAACCCATCCTCAACCAAGTTCGTGATAAGCTCATGGAATCTATAACAGTAGAAGTTGCTGACGGAAAACCGGTCTCATTAAACTCTATTATACGCAATTGTACTCTCACCTTAAACGATCACGATTTTCCAGTTGACCTCATTCCTATGAAGTTGGGAAGCTTTGACATTATAATTGGTATGGACTGGCTCAGCCAACATCAAGCTGAAGTTGTATGCCGCGAAAAGTTTATACGCATTCCTCTTACAAACGGTCAGACTCTACGGATCTTTGGAGAAACCCCATCGAAAGGGCTCAGATTAATGTCCTGTCTTCAAGCTCGAAAATATCTCCGCAAGAATTATGTCGCATTTTTAACTCATGTCGTCAAAAAGGGAACCAAGGAGAAGAAACTTGAAGACATCCCAGTAGTAAAAGATTTTCCGCAAGTTTTTCCTGACGACATCTCAGGACTTCCTCCCGTGAGAGAAGTCGAAATCCGCATTGATCTTATACCTGGTGCTACACCAGTTGCAAAGTCTCCTTATAGGTTAGCCCCCTCAGAAATGCAAGAGCTAGCCAGTCAATTGCAAGAGTTGACTGACAAAGGATTCATACGTCCTAGCTCCTCGCCTTGGGGTGTACCTGTCCTTTTTAAAGATGGAACGTTTCGCATGTGCATCGACTACAGGAACTCAACAAGTTAACGGTCAAGAACCGCTATCCATTACCTCGCATTGATGATCTTCTTGACCAACTTCAAGGCGCCAGCTGTTTTTCAAAAATCGACCTTCGTTCTGGTTATCATCAACTCAGAGTACATGAAGAAGACGTCCCAAAGACCGCCTTCCGAACTCGTTATGGTCATTATGAATTCATGGTCATGCCATTTGGTTTAACCAACGCTCCAGCTATCTTCATGGATCTAATGAACAGAGTCTGCAAACCCTATCTCGATCGCTTTGTTATAGTCTTCATCGACGACATCCTCATTTACTCAAAGCCTAAGTCTGATCATGAACGGCACCTTCGACTCATCCTTACGCTCTTAGAGAATGAAAAGCTCTGCGCCAAATTCTCCAAATGCGAATTCTGGTTAAAAGAGGTGCAATTCCTTGGACATGTCGTCAATGACAAGGGAATACATGTCGACCCCTCAAAGATCAAAGCAGTACAAGAATGGCAAGCGCCACGTACACCAACCGAAGTAAGATCATTCATTGGTTTGGCTGGTTATTATCGCCGTTTCATTTCAAATTTCTCCCGCATTGCTGTACCACTCACGGCTTTAACTCATAAAGGGAAACCCTTCATTTGGGGACTCAAACAAGAAGAAGCCTTCCAGACCCTTAAACAAAAACTCTGTGATGCACCTATCCTCACTCTTCCTGAAGGTTGTGATGACTTCGTGTTTTATTGCGACGCGTCAGGGCAAGGACTAGGCTGTGTTCTAATGCAAAGAGGAAAGGTGATAGCTTATGCTTCTAGACAACTCAAAACTCATGAGAAGAACTACACCACCCACGACCTAGAACTTGGAGCCGTTGTGTTCGCTCTTAAGATATGGAGACATTATCTCTACGGTACTAAGTGTGAAATATACACTGACCACAAGAGTCTTCAACATATCTTCAACCAAAAGGAGTTAAACATGAGGCAACGAAGATGGGTAGAACTTCTTAATGATTACGACTGTGAAATTCGGTATCACCCTGGCAAGGCAAATGTGGTGGCCGATGCACTCAGTCGAAAGGGTTATGCGAACTCCATTCGTCTTCTATGTTCGCAAATCATAACCGACATCAAAGATCGAATTCGAGAAGCCCAACATGTTTCAGTAACGGAAGATGACGTACGAAAGGAGCTGTCCTGTGGAGCTGAACTTAAAATTGAAACTAAATCTGACGGTATTCTGTACCATCTAGATCGCATATGGATTCCTGACCACAACAACCTTCGTGAATTCCTTATGAATGAGGCACACAAAACACGATACTCTATACACCCAGGAGCCGACAAGATGTATCAAGACCTTCGATACACCTATTGGTGACCTGGAATGAAAAAGGATATTTCTGTTTTTGTTTCCTAGTGCCTTACATGTTCCAAGGTGAAAGCTGAACATCAAAGACCCTCAGGACTTCTGGTCCAACCGGAAATACCTGTATGGAAGTGGGAAAACATAACCATGGACTTCATTACCGGGTTACCTCGCACTTCTGGTGGGTATGACACTATATGGGTAATCATTGATCGTCTTACAAAATCAGCTCACTTTATTCCAATCCGTGAAGATTTCAAGAACGAGAAGCTAGCTCGTATCTACATCAGCGAAATCGTAAGCCGACATGGTGTACCGTTAAGCATTATTTCAGATCGTGATGGTCGTTTCACTTCACGAACATGGCAAGCCGTACAAGCCGCTTTGGGTACACGATTAGACCTCAGTACCGCTTATCATCCTCAAACTGATGGACAATCTGAACGCATCATTCAAACTCTTGAAGATATGCTTCGAGCATGTGTCATAGACTTCAAGGGAAATTGGGACGCTCATCTACCGTTAGTTGAATTTTCGTACAACAACAGCTATCATTCTAGTATCGGCATGGCACCTTTTGAAGCTTTATATGGTCGTAAGTGCCGATCTCCAGTATGTTGGCACGAAATTGGGGAAGCTCAAATCACCGGTCCGGAATTGATTCAAGAAACCACAGACAAGATCCATCAAATTCAAAACAATCTTCTAGCGGCTCAAAGTCGTCAAAAGAGTTATGCAGATAAACGACGAAAGCCTTTGGAGTTTAACATTGGTGATCATGTACTTTTAAAAGTATCACCGTGGAAGGGAGTAGTTCGTTTTGGCCAGAAAGGCAAGCTAGCACCACGCTACGTAGGACCTTTCAAGATACTCGAAAGAGTAGGACCTGTAGCATAAAAGCTTGATCTACCAGAAGAACTCAACAGAATTCACCCCACATTCCACGTATCAAACTTGAAGAAGTGCCTCGCTGATGAGAACCTCCATATTCCTCTGGAAGATATTCAGACTGATGAATCTATGCATTTTATTGAAAGACCAGTAGAGATCGTGGACTTCGGAGAAAAACGTTTAAGACGGAGTCGTATTCCAATTGTTAGGGTACGCTGGGAGTCGAAACGGGGACCTGAGTTTACTTGGGAACGTGAAGACTCAATGCGCGAAAAATACCCGCATCTTTTTCCTACTAATACTACTTAAATTTCGGGATGAAATTTCCAAAAGTAGGGGATACTGTAACATTTGTCAAAAACGGGTTTTCCAAACCCGCTTCGTTTGTAATCGAATATCAAGTCATAAATGTTTCGTTGTGTATTTATGGTTATTTTAATTTTAAACGATGCAAAATTTATAAACAAATTAGAATTTAAAAACTTCAATTAATAAAAAGTGAAAATAAAATAAATAAAAAAAGAAAACCGGCTCCCGGGATTCGAACCCGGGTCAGTCGGGTGGTCAACAACTTAACTCGCGCAATTATAACCACTCCGCCACTAGTTGCTTTTGTGAAATGTAGGAAGCAAATAAAACATAACTTCACTCAGGAATCAACCTGTTTACGCCAACTGAAACCGTAATCGGCTCCCAAACGTCTAAGACGTTTGAGTGATCGCGGAATTCTGTTTATAACCGATAAACCGACACTTTCAATCAATTCAGTCTTGAATGGACTTGAATTTATGTGATGATCGGTTTTAATAACCGAAAATTTGCACTTCCTGAATTACTCCAACAATAGCACTCTCTCGCGACTCAAACTCATCCGCAGAACCTCCAATTTCACTTTCGCTCTACTTTCAGTTCGTCGGAAAAGCTTTTTGAACTCGCCGGACTTTCGCCGGAAAACCGTGTCTTCCATTAAAACAGTAAGTTTCTCAATTCTTCTATCTTCTATCAGTTGTTAAGCTTGTTCTAACTCTTGTTCAGTACTTCAATTCCGCATCTAGCTAATCAAATTTGTTAATTGGTCCGGTCAGACAAAGTCCATAAAAACAGAGCCGACGACTTCGCCGGAACTCTGAGAAAGATCATTTCTCCGGTATGTTTACTTCCAAAATTTTCCCTGCCATTTCATTTTAATCATTTGAATGTTTGTCAATCGAATTAAACAAGAAACAGTAGGGTAATCGTTGTCTGTGATATTGTAACGAAGAAGACGAAGTTAGGTTGTATATAAGTTTAATATAATTTGGATTATAACTCGGGTTAGACACACAGTCCAGCGGTGGACTGTGTGCACACATTAATCACACGCCGCGAGTTCGATCCTTGACACAAACTCATTAGCTGTAATAAAGAAGTTTCTTTTTTTTAACTGAACCGGATTAATTCAAGGAAGATGCTAAGTATAATAAAAATCGATATATTAACCAGGTTAGACACACAGTCCAGCGGTGGACTGTGTGCAACACAAACCCACAGGTCCCGGGTTCGAGACCTGTTACACACGCCGGTTGGATGATTAAAATCCTTTTTGAAAATAAAAGGATTTTGAATAAACTAAAACAGTATATAAATATAATTAAAACAGAATTATTTCGGGTTAGACACGTAGCTCAGTTGGTAGAGTTGCGTGCACGCGAACGGGAGGTCTCGGGTTCGAGCCTTACCCGGCGCACACTTACACCTTAGCGAACCGGTCAAACAGTCAACAGTCACGGTCAATGGTCAACGCAAAAGTCAACATTTTTTTATATTTTATTTAGTTATTTAATTTAAAAATCAATTAAAAAATACTTAAAAATAATGTTTTTAAAGATAGAAAATAGCCTTAAACTCACAAAAAAATATATCTAAAAATCCTATTAAAATTATTAATAAAATCCACTCATTTACCATACCTTTCGTTATTATTTAGGTTAGTTAATTCTCGTCTATCGATCCTATAAACTCGTGCGCATTTCATCATCTTCAACCGAACGCACCCAATGTGAGTGAGTCTCTACAAATTCCCCGTTTTAATCACGTTTTTGGGGTGTATCATGTGTCTTATCATTTATTATATTTAAACCATTGTGCATCCATCATATCCATGAACAAATGTGTATTCAACATGTATCAACTGTTTTGTGTGGTTATTGTTTAGATTAAATTATCATTTTCAGTACATACATTATCATAGGCCGCCGCTCCCTATTACATTATGAGCGTTGAGCTGTTCCCCATTACATTATGAGCGTGAACCAGGCGTTGCCAACATACGATCGGCTCCGTTTGATTGAGCCTTGATCGCACAGACATTTATCATAGGCCGTCCGTTCCCCGTTACATTATGAGCGTGAACGTGACGTTGCCAACATATACAGTTTCATTCATGTCATATATTCATACAAGTTGGTTTGTGATTGTACGTTATTGTTCGTTTGTTGTTATGGTTATTGTATGATTTAATTACGATTGCTTACATATGATTGTTGCACAATTTTTCATGATAAAGATAACAAGAAATCAATAATAAATGTTTTTCCAACAAGGTTCACTCGCCAACTTATGTTGACCCAAAAACCCCCATTTTTACACATGATACAGGTGATCCAGCTGCAGCAAGAAACACATAGGATGGCTTAGAAGAATAAACTGGTTTAGACTTTGGATTGTTTAGCTGATTATCTTTCTTTGTATTTGTATGAACATGTTTGGAATATTGAGGATGTAATTTTGACTTAATAAATATGAAACATATTAGTAAATATCATGAGCTTTGGTGATAACCCAATTGTGCCCCGACTCTTATTCCGCTGCGGGTCGGGGTGTGATAGATTGGTATCAGAGCCATGACTATAGGGATATAGGATAGGTTATTAGACCCTTAGAGCCTATACTATAGTTGAATAGAATTTTTAAAAATTTTTGTGTGTTACATGCAAAATTCATGATGTTTATATGTTTTATGTTTAATGTTACATTCAATGTTATGCAAGCATGTCATAAGTACATATTATTATATAATGCCTATCATGAATCATATTCTCATAACATATCATATCCATGAGAGCACACACCACATCATTTTCATGATTGTTTTTGCAATGATTTTTGTATTTTCAAATCACATCAAAGTGAGTTCTCATGACGGGCATGTAGTAACTGGAAGGGTACAAGTACCGGTAGTCGGAACGTCCTGTCTAGGCTTGGCATTCGTATAAATCCAAAATAAAGGACCAGTTTGCCTACCTGGGGACCAACGATGAGAGCACGAAGGACCTATTAGGCCAAAGCATGCTATACCAAACGTCGTGTGAGCTAACCCCACTTTGAGTTGTCATTGTGTCTACACCTGGACACCTTCCGACCATACATCTCGTAAACATATTTCATGGTTTTCATTCGGGTGATGCGAGTGTTAAACCGCCAATACTAATGTGAATCCTACCAAGCCAATAGTCATGGGGGCCCACATGACTATACAAGTGAAGGTATGGGGGACATTTGAGGCCCAACATGAGCAAACCCAAGACATCCTATGGATGTAGTTGCATTATTGATATTTATGTTATTTTTATTTTCTTTAAGACACATGACACCTAAAAAGACTCCATAAACTCACAATCTTCTTATGTATGTTCCTGTAGATGTCGACTAGGCAACAACGGGGGGTAGAAGATCAGGAAGGTCACACGAACGCTTGGCCACTCAAATCGCAAAACAAATGGCCGCGGTGCTTCCTGACATTGTGGTTCAAGTACAACAAGCTCTCGCCACAAATCCCACCAATCCTCCCCAGCAAAAAGACCAAAACATCGGCAACCCTTCTACCAAAAAGTGCTCATATAAACATTTCAAGTCATGCGATCCTCCGAAATTTGAAGGGACCGAAGGTATCACTGCTCTCCTCCACTGGTTTGAGGAAATGGAAAACACCTTCCTCAACTGCGATTGTCCCGAGGATCGCAAGGTACGATACGCAACCGGGAGACTATTTGGGTTAGCTTTTACCTGGTGGAATACTGAAAAGGGTAAGAGAGGAATTGAAGATGCAATGGCCTTAACGTGGGAGGAGTTAAGGGAAATCATGACGAGACGATTCTGTTCTAGAAGTGAGATTAAAAAGTTAGAGGATGAATTTCACTCGTTGAAGCAAAAGGAGGGAGATCATACTTCCTACAACAAGAGGTTTTTAGAGTTGAACCAAATGGTCCCTAACTTGTTCACCCCAGTTCACCGCTTAGTCGAGCACTATATTCGAGGCCTTCCCTCGAAAATTCAAGACTCAGTTCTCAGCACTTCGCCAGCAACACTTGAAGCTGCTATGGAACTAGCTACTGAGCTTACCGAGAATCGAATTCGCAACGGTAAATTTAAAGATGAGAAAAAGAAAGCTCCCGTTGAGGGCCAAACTTCAAACCATTCCACCTCCTCCTCTAAGTTTGCTAACAAGAGGAAACGAAACGCCAGAAACTTCGCTGTTACACAAACAAATTTCCCTATCCCTGCTGCACCCATTACCCAAGTTGCCCCCTCACCTGCACCATAAAAAGGTCATACTCCGGCCCTTACCCAAAATGCAACCGTTGCCAATACCATCACTTTCCTAATCATCCCTGCCAACATTGTACCAGCTGTGGTCGCGCAGGTCACACCGTTCAAACCTGTCGCATACCTCAGCGAACGAACCGCCACCAGCCCTTAACCCAAACCCACCATAAAATAATGGGTCAAGCCCAACAACCTCTACTACTACCACCTACCCAGCATTTAGCCCAATCCTACTACCAACCCAACTACCCCATGGTGCAACCTATGCGGGCTTGCTACAATTGTGGAGACCCAAGCCACTTTAGAATCACTTGTCCACGTTTGGTGAACATTATACATGCTCAAGCCCAAGCAAATCCGGTGAATCAGGCTAACCAAGCTCCTCCACCTGCAAGAGGAAGAGCTTTCAACATCAACGCTAATCAGGGTAGAGCTAACAGCAATGTGGTTAACGGTACGCTTCTTATCAATGGTAGTTATGCATCCATGTTGTTTGATACTGGCGCGGATAAAAGTTTTGTGTCCTTAGAGTTTGAACCCATCCTCAACCAAGTTCGTGATAAGCTCATGGAATCTATAACAGTAGAAGTTGCTGACGGAAAACCGGTCTCATTAAACTCTATTATACGCAATTGTACTCTCACCTTAAACGATCACGATTTTCCAGTTGACCTCATTCCTATGAAGTTGGGAAGCTTTGACATTATAATTGGTATGGACTGGCTCAGCCAACATCAAGCTGAAGTTGTATGCCGCGAAAAGTTTATACGCATTCCTCTTACAAACGGTCAGACTCTACGGATCTTTGGAGAAACCCCATCGAAAGGGCTCAGATTAATGTCCTGTCTTCAAGCTCGAAAATATCTCCGCAAGAATTATGTCGCATTTTTAACTCATGTCGTCAAAAAGGGAACCAAGGAGAAGAAACTTGAAGACATCCCAGTAGTAAAAGATTTTCCGCAAGTTTTTCCTGACGACATCTCAGGACTTCCTCCCGTGAGAGAAG